>OV815285.1:19685117-20364563 GCA_929108145.2 Limnephilus rhombicus
AGCTTTTGACGAAATGTGTTATAAAATTGTCGCAATTTATCAGAAGTTGACCAGTCAACCAATCGAATCTAAGACCGCGAATGTATGCACGAACGTTAAATTACCAAAGATAGGTATTCCAATATTCTCTGGCGATATTAAACAATGGCCCGAATTTTAAGATATGTTTAATGCCTTAATTCATGAAAACAAATTATTGTCAAATATCGAACGCATGCAGTATTTGTTTTCGAGTGTATCTGGCGAGGCATTAGGCTTAATTCGGACATTCCCGGTCCAGGGAGCCCACTATTTGGAAGCTTATCAAAGACTGATAGGGCGTTATCGCAACGCGCGCGAACTGGCATTTACGTGTTGGCGGGAAATGCAAAATGTAAATTTTCCGCCCAACGATCCATACGAATTTCGCCGCGTTTTCGACGTGTTTAAAGAAAATCTAACAATCTTAAGGCAATTGGATCTCCCTACAGGCAATTGGTACTTCGTGCTTTGTTATTTGATTTTGTCAAAATTGGATTCACTAACGCGGTGCGCTTTCGAACAACTGCAGTCTCCTATTGAATTGCCATCATTTTCGAAACTAAAGGAGTTTTTATATAACCAGTGTGGAGCTCGTGTACGAGACTTACATTTTTTGTCTCCCACGGTGTAGGATCAGCGTACAAACCTCCCGCACGTAAATCTGAACAGGCTTCCAAAAAACATACTTCATCGCTTCTTTCGCCCCATTGAAGGTACGACCTGAATCCAATGGGTCCTCGATCTCGATCAATTTTCCAAAGTGCTCCTGTTGTGAGGAAGAACATTTAATTTCCAAGTGCAAGGCATTCGCGCTAAAATCAGTTCAGGATCGCATCCAATTCGCCAAAGCTCACCGTTGGTGCTTTAATTGTCTTCGTTCTTCTCATTATCTTAAAGATTGTAAATCTATATTTAAATGTCAGAAATGTAACCAAAAGCATCACACTCTACTCCATCGTGATGAAACCATATCTTCTAAAGAGGGGGGTTATCACCCCACGACGTTTACGGACCAAGAGGACCCTCAAATGAGGGTCCTCACCAATTTAGGTGACAGGTCCGTAGTTCTATTGTCTACTGCCAAGGTAAGCATTCGCGATTCCTCCGGCAGGTTTCAAACTTTTCGTGCGTTGATCGATTCAGGCAGTCAAGCTCACTTCATCACCGATCGCGCTGCAGAGCGTCTAGGCATCCATCGTACGGCCACTTCTCGAAGAATTAGTGGCTTAGGCCAATCTTCCGCAACTGCGTCAGGAGTCATTCAATTAGAAGTTGGTGTTGAGGAACGGGTTCTCTTTAACATCAATGCACTCACGCTGACTACTATCTGCGGCAACATGCCAACGGTTCGATTAGATAAGTCGTCATGGCATCAGTTGCAAGAATTACCTCTTGCTGACCCTGACTGTCACAAACCGGGACCGATTGACCTTCTTCTGGGTGCTGAGGTCTTCACTTCCCTTTTGAGACCTGGTAATGTGAAGGGTGGTCGTAATCAGCCATCAGCTTTCAATTCTGTATTTGGTTGGCTTCTTCTAGGTTCGGTTGGTTCTGACGCCGGTCACGAAACAAAATCGTTCATCGTAACTAACGAGGACCGGCTCCATGAAGAGGTTCTGCGACTATGGGAGTTGGACACCATTCCCCAGTCTTCACAGCTCACCCCTATGGAACAAGCCCAACAGACGAAATCTGAGGTCATCCAACTTTTTAAACGAGGTCAACTCGAATTGCGAAAGTGGGCTAGTAACACACCGGAATTACTCGCCGTTCTACCGCCGGAATACTGCCTCACTGATTTGGTCTCGATGGATGTGGATAATTCTCACATACTCTAGGTATTGGGATTGAAGTGGGAGCAACGACACGATACATTTTCATTTGAAGTCCTATGCCTCGAGCGCGAGTGCACTAAACGTACCATTCTTAGTGAAGTCGCTCGGGTTTTAGACCCTCTCGGTTTTCCGTGCCCTTTAACGTTCTCTAGTACAAAGGTTGTGGATTTTAAGGGTTAGTTGGGATGACACCCCATCCGTTGACATCGTTCATCAATGGGAACGTTACACTAAACAATTACCGCTCTTGAAGTCGTTGGAAATCCCTCGTTGGGTTTCAGTCCCTCACCTGAAATCGTGCCAACTAAATGGCTTCTCAGATAGTTCGGAAATCGGATATGGTGCGGTAGTTTACTTACGAACCACAGACGTTGACGGTAGCGTCCAAGTCTTTTTAATTTGCGCCAAGTCTCGAGTCGCCCCCACCAAAAGGATTTCATTGCCTCGTCTCGAACTTTGTGCGCCAGTTCTTCTTGCAGATCTACTAAAATTCGTCAAGAAATTATACGTACCCTTGCTTTCAATCTCTAATACGTTTGCGTGGTCCGATTCAACCGTTGTGCTTGCATGGTTATGTTCTCCTTCATATCGCTGGAAAACATTCGAGGCGAACCGTGTTAGTCACATCCAGGATGCCCTCGAAGATACTTCGTGGCATCACGTATTATCCGACGATAATCCAGCGGACGTCGCTTTACGTGGTCAAGGTAATGTCGACGAAATTGAACCTCACTCTGAGGAGCGAGTTCAATCGTTAGTAGTCCAACAGGATGAAAATTTGGTGGACTTACTACTTGTTAAAGTTTATTCTCTCCGGAAGATTCAACGCATTCTCGGTTATTGTCATGGATTCATTTACAACATACGTAACAAAGAGTCTCGTCGGTCGGTTCTTCCATGTACCGAAGTTCACGCTTCGCTGTTGACAGTACTTAAACATATTCAATCTGTACATTTCAATGATGATATCACGCGCTTGAATGAGGGCAACCTTCTTTCGAAACAAATGCGAAAGCTCAATCCATTCATTGACGACCACGGTGTGCTCAGGGTGGGTGGCAGGTTATCTCGATCTGGGCTTGAATTTGAGCATAAACATCCTACCCTACTTTCTCGTGAATCCAAGCTCACTTTTCTTGTGATAGAAACTCTCCATCGAGAACATTGCCATCCAGGCATTAACACAATGCAATATTTGTGGACACAGCAGTTTTGGATTCTGTCACCCAAGCGCGCCATCCGCCACTGTTTGTCAAAGTGTATTCAATGTTATCGCATAAAACCAGCCCCTCTAGAACCTTTCATAAGTGACCTACCCGCTGCTCGTGGTAATCAGGTTAAATCATTTTCGATCGTGGGCATTGATTACGGTGGTCCGTTTCACATTAAAGCTGGTAAATACCGCGGCGCTAAGATAGACAAAGCTTATCTTTGTTTATTCTTATGTTTTACCACCAAGGTTCTACATCTCGAAGTAGCTTCAGATCTGTCTACCGAATCTTTTATTGCAGCGCTACGTCGATTTGTAGGTAAACGAGGTCGTGTAAATGCCATACAATCAGATTGCGGTACAAATTTCGTCGGAGCTAAAACTCAACTTAATTCGTGCATGCACACTGCTTCACAGTCAGAACAAATTGATTTTCGTTTCAATCCTCAATCTAGTCCCCATTTTGGTGGCGTATGGGAGATTCAAATTAAATCGGTTAAATCTCATCTTTATCGCATAATTGGTAACCAATCGTTAACTTTCGAGGAATTGACAACACTCTTCGTGCAGATTGAGGCCATGTTAAACTCTCGACCTCTCTACCCGATGAGTTCTGACCCAAACGATTTGCGAGTGTTGACTCCAGGTCATTTTTTGACTTTGGAACCCTTGACCTCCGTGCCGGATGAGGATTATATTGATCTGAAAATCAACCGTTTGAGTAGTTGGCAACTTATTCAACGTTTTCAACAGGATTTTTGGAAACGGTGGCGGGTTGAATACCTCCAATCGCTAACTCAGCGTGCGAAGTGGACCAAGCATTGCAGATCACTCTCTGTAAATGATGTTGTTATAATCCGAAGCGAAAATACTGTCCCTTTGCGTTGGCCTATTGCACGAGTTGATAAATTGCACCCAGGTCCAGACGGCGTTGTGCGTGTCGCTAAGGTCCGTTCATCTAATTTTTTTTTTTTTTTTTTTTTTTTTACATAAGCTCCACACAGGAGACCCTGAGGAAAATAATTTCCCTGAGGGCCTATGTCATCTTTAGGGATGCTGTGTGGAGGGTCTTTTAGGGAAAGGAAGGAGAGGAGGGTTCTGGGAAGGAAAAGGGTTTAAGGGGTGGATAGGAATCTGGGGTTCAGTGTGTCCTGGTCATCAGACCTAAACACACCTCATCCCATGAACCCGGGCACCTCTGCTAAATCACCAAACGTAGCGAACCACTTGGGGTGACCTATGGCAGAGGTGTTGGTTATCCAATAAAGGTTCCCGGGGCGGCGGTACCCATTCCCGCCTCCCAAATTGTAAATGGTTCTATTCTCACGAGACCATTAACCAAATTATGTCCACTACCTAGTCAAGTTGACTAATCGTTCTCACTGTCGCGGATAATTTTAATAAGATAATAATTTTTTTTTTGTTACGTCTTAGTATATCGTGTCACCTAGTTTAATTCTTTCTCCGTTCACACAACATTTCATAACATTTCATACTTTGGTAAGGGTTTAAATTTTTCTTTAAAAATACACTTTGTTGTATTTTGGTGGGTGGAATGTTTCATAACGCTTAATAAGATCTCGATAGGTTTTGTTCTGATTCACGTACGAAGACCAGAATTCAAACCTATTGGTGAATTTTGCACAATGGGTACTTATTTGGCTGATAATTGCCGGTGTCAACGGTTGTTAAGGAAAAAAAAACAAGTGTTGTTTTCGTCAGTCTTCCGTCGTCAACATTACCGTCCATATCGTGACAAGCTATCGTAATCCGTATAGTGAATTTACCGCTGGTATTCATTCCCATTACATAAGAACTAAATAACAACTGCCTGTGGACCAGCCAAACGACCACGAGGGACCCACAAACCGGGCAAGATTGCCATCAGTATCGTTAGTCCCTCTGTGAAATATCTTTGTATTTGTTTCAATAAACATAGTCTATCGAGATCCACAAGCATAACTACTCATATAGAGTGAGCATTCAGCTTCACTTAACCCTTGTAAGGTAGTGCAATCAACGCGCTCATCTTACACTGTATGTGTTCCACGAAATTTTTGTTCACAACCTGTTTTTTCGAAATCGGCTTTACCAGAAAGTAAAATAAAAATCTATCAGTCTTACTACACCTCGTTAGCAATTATTTGAACTATAAATGCGCTTAGTGCCGTAAATGATGGTGAACAAATTGTGCGAAATTAATCTGTGGAAAATAATGGTTATCAATCAAATATCGAACATCGGAAGGAGAACACAAACTTCATATATCATACATTGTTATGTATTTATTTATATTTGGAAATCAAAGGTTAGTATTACAAGCCATAATCATAAATTGGTAGAAACAAAAATTTAAAAAATAATTTTAACAACAAGGAAAAATTTTTCTAATCATGCTGCAACGAAGTCAAAGTGAAGTCAGAACAGGCTCGCCGCCACACCAAATAAAATAGAATCCAATTTACCAATATTGTGCCTGATATCAAAAAGATTTGCAATTGACCGACTCAAAATCATCAAATTCATTAGATGCTTTATTTATTCCATTTTTATTGTTTATAATGTATTTTTTACACACAACATAAATAATAAGTTTAACAACATTTTTTATATTTTTACTGTCGGGAATTACCCAACCTACAGAATATGCCAAGTGTTTCGTTAAAATTTACAGGTTTGCAAAGTGTTCCATTGAAGAAAAGCTTGGGAAACCCAGGACTATCAAAACACGGGGAGATGGCATCGACCCAAGCTTTCAAAGATTAAAATGGTTCTTCCAATAGCTTGTACGTGAATATTATAATGCTTATTATAAATATTATTATATTTAACAAAAAAATCTATAAAAGGGGAAATAAGACAAAGTGAGGTGTTCCCTTTATTTTCTCACAATTAAAACCTTTGTAAAACTACAAACGAAAAGCTTTTCTAATTTCCATAATTAGCCTCATTACGTTTACAGTTAGGAATGTGAGTGGGCAAAGCGATCCACTAATTGGTTTATAATATTATTTTAAGTACATTTAACCGGCACTATTCATCTCACGTACACCGAAATAATCACCAACGTTCTCGGAAAATACATTTTTGTAGGATTTTTCTTATCTCGTTTTACTAAATAATTAATGGCCACACATTAAATAATTAATCCTGGTAATTTTTCGTGCATCGTCAAAATTTGGGTTTTTTCATATATTTGCGATCAGGAGTAAGGCAAGGAGGGTGTATGTCCCCAATCCTGTTCAATGTATACATGGACTTCCCAACCTTCCTCTTCCCCACCTCCTTCCCCTCCCCACTACCTTCAGCCTCACAACATACCCCAATTGCGGATGCCATAGTCTCACTGGATCCAGACAGGAGCAGTTGAGATTCTTGTGCGGTATTCACTGTAAAAAAAAAAAAAAATGGACGAATTATCAAATTGCCTGGACACCAGGGCAGGCTGTCGTATTATTAATTTATGCCTAAATCACATAAGTTATGCGGACGACATGATTCTCCTAGCTCCGTCGATCAAGGGGTTGAGAACATTATTAAAAATCTGTGAAGAATATGCAAATGACCACAACATGATGTACAACCCCAAGAAGACGGAACTAATCGCATTCCACCATGGAAAAAATCCCTCCCTGTAAAACTTAATGAGGAAAATATAAACGCATCTAAGATTGTAAAATACTTGGGACACATTATTACTGAAGACCTCTCGGATGACGGTGATATTGAACGACAGCGGAGAAGTATCAGTATACTGTCTAATATGATTGCCCGAAGATTCTTCAAATGCAGTAACAATGTAAAAAAAACATTGTTCAATGCATTTTGCACTAACCTATATACATGTGAAACATGGTGTCACTACCGTACCAGCTCAATACAACGACTGCGGATCCAATATAATGATGCTTGCAGAATTATATTTGGATACAGAAGATACAGCAGCGCATCTTCAATGTTTACGGAGCTAGGACTACACGGATTCGCCGGTCTGATGAGACACCGGGTCACTGGAGCCAGGATGCGGCTAATGGATTCCGATAACAAAGTGGTGATCGCAGCCTTCCAGCACCAAGCGCCACTCGTGAGCGAGCGCTGGGCCCTAGCTCACTCCAGACCACGTCCTACATTATAATTGATTATTTATTTTATTTCTATTATCGCTTATGTCTTTTATATTTGTTTGTTCTATTTACTTTTTTTACTTTATCTGTTGTGTAAATATGTACAACTTTATGGGACGTGTGGGATTGCACTATCCTCCCCACATCCTGGAACATTAATATTATTATTATTATTAATGAATTATTATATTTTTTGAAGTAATAAGTACAACTATTAATTTTGGACAGCGTTATTTCCAAAATGAAACGCATTTCTAAGCTATTATTATTTCTAACTTATTTTGTACATCCGAAGATCGCGGGTTTTCAGAATTTTATTTTGTATATTATAAGATCGCGGGTTCAAAGCCCGGCATGCGCAAACAAATTTTATTTGGTTATTAAATGAAAAATTATAATATATAAATATAAATCATACCTTTGTAATACACCACTTTTTTATTATTAATAATAAACAGCTGACCAGGGTTTGCTTAGCTCAAGCTTCGTCAGGGCTACAGCTAATTGCATACAGACACGTACATCATAAGAAAATAAAATAATGGGTGAAAGATATGGAAAAAGAAAAAAAGCACCTTATTGGTGATACAAAGAGATATTATAGAAATAAAATTAAATGAAGTAAAATTAAAATAAAAGTACTTTTTTCACTTAGAGCGTCTTTACACACAGCAATAATATACGTGGCTTTGCGTATTTCGGCATATCGCTCGCCGTACATTCCCAATTGGAATATATGGCAAGCGATATGCCGAAATACGCCAAGTTACGTATATTATAGCTGTGCATGAACACGCTCTTAATATATAATGTCACAATTTGGTTAATTTGTTTAATTTCATCATTTATGTATCTAAATGAATATATATGTAAATATAGTACATTGCGGCACGAACCAGAGTGGAAGATACTCTCAGTACCTATGCCCTAGTGTAAGATCACCATTTAGAACTACAACGTTGCTTGAAATGTTTTGTGACAAGAACTGAATAGCCAGGTACTTCCCCACCTACTTCTTCTCCATCTCCTTCCCTTCTCCAATACCTTCAGCCTCACAACATGCTCCAATTGTGGATGCCATAGACTCACTGTCTCCAGAGGGGAACAGATGGTACTCTTGTGCGGTAATCACGCAAAATTTTTTTATCCAAAGTCGGGGCTTCTTCCACAAAATATTTCAAAACAGCCGACAAAAACAAAAATATAGTATTTTAGTTTTCAATCGGCAACGAATGGTTTTACATCGCCAACGGAAGCCATAGTAAATTTAGCCTCTCAAAAACTGGGCGTACTGTATAGAGCCCGAAGATTCTTTAATAGTACACAACTGTTAACCCTGTACAATTCACAAGTGGGCCCCAAGGTTGAATATGGGAGCCACCTCTGGTCTGGAGCTTCAAAATACCTGAAAAATACCCTCGACTCTGTGCAGAAACGGGTGGTCCGTTTGATAGATTCTCCCATCTTAACAGACGGATTGCAATCTTTAGAGCACAGGCGTTGGGTGGGAGTGCTATCCTTGTTCTACCGGTATTTCAACGGAAGATGTTCCGAGGAACTAGCGTCATTGATCCCTTCGGCACCTGTGCATAGTCGGGATACACGCCAAACGCCCAACAAATGCACACAGTTGACAATAGTAACATGAGAACGAGTCGATGAAGCGGTCGCTTCATCGACTCGTGTTCTTCCTGTGTTCAACAGCTCGGCTGTGGAACGATTTGCCAGCCTCTGTGTTTCCTCCTTCCTACAACATGGGTCTCTTCAAGACCAATCATCCCCTCCTCTCCTCAAAAAGACCCTCTACACAGCATCTCAGATGACATAGCCCCCGAGGGAAATTATTCAAAACCTCCCTTATCGACCAAAAACCATGTTAAAACTGCGAGTGAGAAACAAAACCCGCTATATCATTCAAGAAGTTACTATCAAAATCCGCTATATCGGAATTCAACCAATCACGAGCAGTTATTTTGCCAAGATGGCGGGTGTAGAAACACGCCCCTCAGGTCAGTTGAGTTTCAAAAGCCTCTATTTTCCATATAAATCACGAAGTGATTGTCAAAATCAGCTGTATCCATTTTATTTATCCAAATTATATTACTTAAATATTTCTAGACATACATTGACAAATGAACACTTTTAAAATGTATATTACTCCAATTCATTATATAAAAATATTAAATGCAATTTTTTGTTTACGCTAGAGGTGTGACAGTTTTTTTGCAGTTTTCTCCGAATCAGTGAATGTTGACATAGTGGGATACAGAAATTTAACGACTCATATTTGTCCCAGATCACATAGGACATAGGTCTCATAGAAATCATTGTGTCTCCCGTACCAAAAAAGTGAGAAGGATGATCTAAACGGTATTAAAAAGAGAAAATAACACGCTTTGTATTGAAATCTAAAAGTTAACCATAAAATAATTAAAATGAACGCTTTTATGAAACCAAAGTTTCTGACCGTAATTTGAAAAAAAAATAAACTTTAGAATTTTTTAAATGAAACGACAAAGAAGGGTGGTGACAAAAGCATCTATCTAATAAAACATGTACGTGTGTTTTACTTTTTTCGATAATTTTAGTTAGAATAAACGTAAGGTGAGTCATTTTTAAAACTTTTTAATGTTTGCCTTCCAATTTTTTTAAAATTAAAAATTACATGGTACCTAATAATAAAATTCGCAAGCGTATTTTCATCACTTTTAGAAAAAAGTTCTTAGTGTTCGGATACGTTCACAAATATTCCATTTCTTTGGATTTTATTGCAATGCGGAAATATTTTTTTCTACTGACAAAATATGTCCGAATTTTGAAGGGTTAAAGTAGGAGAAAATGGTGGGACGTAGTACCTACGATTTAATTTATAGTTGAGATTAATTGAAATTAGGTATATATGTTTTCCGAGCAATATGTCTTTTGTCATGTATTATACCAATTCCAATACAATACAAGGAAGACATTTAATTATATTATAACCGTTTATATCTAATAACGATACGTCCTTGGGTAGACTAACCTTGCTTATTCATTACTTATCCTTGTATAAATACCGTAAACATATATATCTCGTAAATAAATTTCCTTTTGTAACGTACGATTCAAAAAGGTATGTGTAATTTTTATTTCTACCTGAAGGATTTTCAGAAATACGACGAAAATAATTGATTTACAAACCCAGGGAAGAATGTAGTACCTATTTCTTTATTATCCTTGAGGAATTCTTATTTTTGTTGGTCCAGTTGATCCAATTTGTGATTCTTCACAGAAAGGATTACGAAGATATCAGAGATCCCAGATATAAACTATCCTGGATTGACCCTATAATTTCGGTGGTTGGCGAAAAAATTAGGTTGAAACTGTGATATCGGCAGTTTTCTAAGTGGTCTAACTCGAAAATTTATCGATACGTTTTAATTTTATTAGAGTAGCATACTTATAATCCTACTAATACATATTATAAAGGCGAAAGTTTGTGTGGATGTTTGTTACTCTTTCACGCAAAAAATACTGAAAGGACTTTAAAAATTGTTTCACTAATAGAAAGCTACATTATTTGCGAGTAATATAGGCTGTATATATTGGTAAGCTCTGGCGTTATGAATAAGCTCTGGAGTTATGAAATTATTTATTATACGTTTATTGTCCAGACTAAAAGCAAAAATAAATCGTTGCTTGGTGTAAGTAATTGTTTGACGTGCGCTGTCATTTTGTTATTTGTTTAGGTTACTATGGAGATCCCTTTGATTGTTAAAATTCAAATATTTATGAAAAGCTAATCTATACTAATATTATAAATGTGAAACTGCGTTTGTTTGTTTGTATGGAGGGGTGATGAGGGGGGAGAGGGGAAGGGGTGGAGTAGGGAGGGGTAGGAGGAAGAGGTAGGGGGAGGGGGAGGGGGGAGTGGGAATAGGGAAGGTGAAGGGCCGAGTGGGAACCACCTAATACTCTGCGAGCGAAGCCGGGGGCAAAAGCTAGTCATTCTATAATATTACAAAGCAGGAAGCAAAATGGGATTCTACATCTTTTACTTGAAATCGGTGGTTCGGAATCGATGATTTAAAATCATTCGAGTACGTGCAAATACAACCCGCAAAATGTTTTTTTTGTATATTTAAAAAAATATATTTATTTTTATTATCGTGTGTGCACTTTATCCACTGGAGCGATTTCGGTCGAAAAATGGACCACTTTTATTTTTCTCCGATTGATTTCGGTCCAAAAATGAACCATATTTTCCTACCATTCGTAAAACATTTATTGTAATTATATAAAACATTACCAGGGCCAGCCGTTTATTTTAACACGAAGCTATTGAAATGCTTTATCTATTATGACCATAGATGTCGCAAATCCGAACTTCGTAGACTATTTTAGAACAATGTTAAAAATAAATTTTGAAAATATTTTTTTCCCGCTGAACTTTTGAACAGCTGTTTACGGATAAAATTAAGTCATTTTTCCATAGATATGCACCTTTAATTATCAAGTATACCATAGACAACATACAGAAACCGAAAATATTCCATGTTGACCCGAATAAGTATCCCTCACGACAGTTTTAAGTAAAAAACACCCAGGGTTCGCGCAACTATAAACTTTACGATTTTTTTTATATTCTTTTCATAAATTCTACAAATATGAGATAAACGGTAAAATACAGGTTATTTCATTGGCTATATAGCACTATAATAAGTTTTTATGTTTCCATGTCAAAGGTATGATTTTTTTAATGTTGACGAAAAATTTAAAAAATGACAATCTGGGAAATCTCAAGCAATCGAAGCAAATTTATTTATTTCGCGCGATCGCTCCAGTGGTTATAGATATTTACAGTATACCTACGCGTATAATAATAATATAACAAAATAATAACAATCAGTAACTGAACGTAAATGGGTTAGGCATTTCATGAATACACCCCTCTAGGAGAACCAGTGCTTAGCAGTGGCGGCTCGTGACTTTTGGGTGTGCTAGAGTGCTGATATTTAAAAAATGGCATTATTGATGTTGTTGAAGCCGAAAAATAATTCTTTATTTTTTTGAAAATCAGTTTTTTGAATGAAAAATTTCAAGTTTTAGTTTGGCGGTGTGCTGCACCGATTTCCTGAAAAATCTTCATACAAAACACCGATTTTTGAAAAAAAAAAAAAAAAATATATTTTTCGCATACGACAACATCCATGATGCCATTTTTTTTTAATACAGGGTGTTAAGGGACGTATTTGACTTGAAGTAAAAAATGTAAATGAAATTTTGGTCTCCGGTGACTTTTTTTGACGACTTTTTTTTTTTTTTTTTAATTTTTTCTTCAAAATCAAACAAAAAAAAAAATTCTTCCGCATGTCGTCACTGGTCACTCAGCCGAGTGTCCGACGAACCCCTTACCCCGCCTCCAACTGTTCAACAACTACCATTTTTTTATGTATTTGTAGAAAAAACAAAAAAAAAAAAAAATCAAAAATGTCACCGGAGACCAAAATTTTATTTACATTTTTTACTCCAAATAATGTCAGGAATCACTGGTTAAAGTAAGTCAAGTACGTCCCTTAACACCCTGTATAAGCACCCTAGCACACCTAAAAGTCACGAGCCGCCACTGGCTTAGGTGATGTTTTAGGTAAGTGTTATTTAGCCGTCATAAGTAAAAAAAAAAACAGCGTCGTCCTTGACACTCCGCACGTGAAGGAGAATACTGTGGTTCCACCCATGACGGCAATATTATACAGGGTGTCCGGGGGTAAAGTGCATTAACTTCGGGAGGTGATTCTACACCATGGTAGAAGTAAAAAAGATTAACAACTTTTTCCGAAATTCCAACATTTTTTTCCCATACAAAAAGACGTACCTACTAAAATTCCTTAGTGTGAGGTACGATCTTACTTGCTGAGAGCCTGCCGAGCGCCCGACTTAACTTAACAGTGGAAAATAATAAATCTGGCCGCACACGACGGACTAATTTTATATTTTTTACTTGTACCACCATGTAGAATCACCTCCTGAAGTTAATGCACTTTACCTCCGGACACCCTGTGTACAGTAGTAGTTTAAGTACATCATAATATAATGCAGACACAATGTAGTAACAGTGTAATGAAAAGAATTGAAAATGTATTAAATAATATTATCCAAATAATTGATTATCCTTAAGGAAAGATTTTTATTGTATATTGGAGATACGTGATAAGAATTCATAATCTTCTCTTTCGATTAGATGGCGCGAGCTTAATTATTTTAGGGAAAAAACGCTTTCTACAAATGATGCCTTAAAATATTAAGATGAATTAATTGTTTGCGTTCCTACAAACGCAATATGAATATTCATAAATAGTTTTGTTCATAAATAAACTCAAATCTTTCGAGAACTGCTAACAAATACTATAATATATTGTATCGGTGATTCAATCAATTTTTGTATTTATTAGTACTCGAAAGATTTGAGTTTATTTATGGACAAATTCTACTTTCCTGCATTCTTCACCTTCTTGGCTTTGAAGTCTTTAGGGTTGAAGCCATAATATTTCGTTTTCTCCATTTTTTTCCACGAATTAAACCATGCTCCGTGACTTCGATAAACGGCATTCTATAAAGTACTTCCACAAACCAAACTTTAAAATGCTGCCTCAGGCCTAAAAAATTTTCTTTACCACACCTTAAAAGATGCATTAATATTCCCAACATTATTCCATCAATAACTCAACATAATATATTGAATACTTACAACATTATTATTTCGGGCAAGAGCTCAATTATACACGCGCTATCTATGAAAGTGAAGATTATGAATTCTTTTAAGTACCACCTTAATGCTTTTTTTCACTTGTCTGAGTTCTGAACCCGCGACTACAAACTCTGGACTAACCACTCAGTCACAAAAGGCACAAAACAAACAAAGGAAAACAATTTCTAAAACTTGACCCCAGTATTTATAAATAACGTGTGGACGAGTGACCTACCTATCGACTCTTGTATCTGCCGTATTTACCCGGAATCAACGTGCGTTGTCAATTTGGTCTCAGTCATAAATACATATTATTACATTTATTGAGACGCGGTTGTCCTTCAATCATTGTGAAAATGTTCAACCCAAATAATAACACAAGTCTACAAAAAAATAAAAAATTGAGAGCTGTTTTGGTTTTGTTGCGTAATTCTTATGTTTTTGGGTGTGCTGAATCCGAAATTGACTTTCATTTTGTCACAGAACGTCACGTTTTCTGACAATGTAGGTATCTATGTTAAACAAGTTATCATTTTAAAATAAAAGACTAAAAATTTTTTTTTTATTTATAATTGCTTAACAAAACTTATTTTTTTTTAATCTAAAATACATTGATAAGTAAGCACTAAAAACATTTCTTTTTCCCAGTGAGACTCCTTTTGGTACATTTTCGCTTGTAGGAAGCAACTGGAAGGCCTCTCTGAAGCATCCAACAGTAGTCTGCAATCATTGAGATGCTCCATCTTCCCTGTTATCTTTTTTCCATCTCCTTAATATCTTGGTGAAATCGTTCATTTTGCTCTTCACTCACATATTCTAAATTTTATGGAAAGTAGTCGAGGTGGGAATGAAAAAAATGTTCATTTAAACTCATTAGGCAACCTAAAGCTTGAAATGCTTTTAACGAATTGTTTGCAGTTAGGGTCTTTGTTATTGCCTAAAAATTCAGGTTAAACCTCCCCGATCCCTAGTTCCCCTCCCCCCCTCCCTCGAACCCCCTACCCGATTTCCCCCCCCCCCCCCCCTTCCGCATTCCATACATTCAGTCCCAGTACATTCAGTCTTCACAGCTCGCGTGCCACCTATTGCAATTTTTTATACAAATTTTTTAATGCCAGAGCTCACCAGTAGTTTTATAGAAACCTTGTCTTGGTAATAACGAACACAAAAAAATAATTATCCAATTTGGTGCAGTCGTTCAAAAGTTATGCGCGTACATACATTTCTGCGATTCATTGCAATGAAATGTTTATTGTCAGAGCTCACTATTGTATATACTATCTATATCTACATATATATGTACACCGTTTTGCAAAATAATCTGTCATTCTGGAATTTTTTGAGTATTTTTCTAGTTTTCAGAACACTTAAATACATAGAAATCAGTTGAAAACATCCAGACAGCATTTTTGTTGTAGACCTGTGTAATCATTCTTGCTGACTGATGGTATTGTACCGTGTGCAAACATGTATCCGCGTATAAAAGGTTAAAAAATACGGAATGGATTACATTGAGGAAATTAAGGTAAGGTTTTTTTTCGTATATAAAATTTCTCCGTATGTCACGACAATATTTAAGTTAAGACAACTGGTTTAGAAAACCATCACACCATCTTAGCAGATTCAGACGATTCAATTTTAGTTGAACATCTCGTCACTTGAAAGCATATTGACACCTTGTCTTCTTTCAACAAAGTTGAACAAATTTTTTCAAACAATTTTTGACGTTCAATCACAGTTGATTAACTAAAATTGAATAGTCTGAACCCGCTGTACGGCAATGTACCAACACTATCGCTAAAATTATGTCGTTATATTAGATAGATAGATACCCATCCTTATATATTTTTAAAATAACCACTCATGTTCCAACTAAGAATACCAATTTAACGTAAGGGGTACAAGTAACAAGCAAAGCGAGAAGTCGTCGTGCCGTAATCGGGCGCTTTCACTTTGGGCTCGATTCTAGGAGTCGTTCCCGGGATAATGGCAGCGCTAAACTGCTACCGCTGTCAACCCACCATATACGGGCCGCAAACCCTCACAAACCTGATTAATCGTCGCCTCGTCTACACCTCTCTCTGTGCTTGCCCGCCCTACTTCGCTTTGACCTTGCCTCTACACGCATTTTTCACCTCTGACCATCGCCTCACCCTGGACCACGGACTACCCTGCCCCTCTCTGAACCAGACCCGGCTACGTCAAATGGAAGGAGCCTCTGAAGCAAATCGGAACAGCTCCATATCGGCAACACCGAATAAGTTCTCCGTTCACACGTGGTGAAAGGAGCGACATCTTGTGCCTCCGTGGATTGGGACATCCAGCCTATTTTACAGTACTTGCGTGTTTCACCCTGTCTGGCATAGAGGTAATTGAGCTTAGGTAAGGGAAGAAGACAAACACGAGGTTTTACTGGGAATTTAATGGAGGTAATAATTAAAAAAATATTTAAGATATTGTTTCATGCTTTATTTAAATTAATTGTTTGTTATTGTAGACTGTTTTTCGTGCACTGTTTTTGTAAAAACTCTAGTACCATCGCGATCGGCTCATTTTTTTTTCTAATCCAATTTTAACCTTTATACTTTGAATACAGCATACATTTTATTTTATTTTTTTATTCTTCATTGTAAGCTCCCGCTAAACTGCCAAAGCAGTTTGTCAGCAAGTCAATTTCACAATAATTATAAAACTATACCACTCAAACAATGATAAAATAGACAACAGATATAGAAGAATACTAGGGTCCGACCGAAACTGGATTTTCTACCGAAACCGAATCTTCGGTAGCTGTCTCAGTTTCGGCCGAAACCGAAACTTTTTTAGACATGTTAAAAATCTATTATTTACTGAAATTTGGCTTATTTTTTACACTCATACAAACAGTTAAAATGTGTTAAATGAAATAAAAAAAACAATAGATAATTGAAGCATGTGAAATTTATTTTTATTTTTTTGATATTACTAAAAATTAACAAACATGTTAACTGCTTCTTGGAATAAAAAATTGTCAATAATCAACACTTATAAAGGAAGGACCTTATTAATTGAGTATTTTAATTTAAATTGCGTGTACAATCACAACATTCTTAAGACTAAAATACCATTTATTGAGATCTTTTGCAGAGTTTCGGTGCGGCCGAAGGTTCGGCAGAAAATCTGCCAAAACCGAAACTGATGCCGAAACTAGATTTTTTTCCGAAACTTGCCGAAACTGAAACCGAACCTTCGGATGGTCACTAAAAATACACGGGCATATAATGGAATACACACACTCAAAGGTCCACAACATATTCAAACACAGTAACAGACATATTTAATGCATAAGATTATATGCATATTAAATCAAAGAATTCTAATGTATAAGTGTTTATAAAAAAATATCTTAATCTATTTACCATTTTTTTTTAGTTAAGTGGTGCTATTTGATTTTTTTTAGTGTGCATTGGCATCTTATTAAATACAGTAGGTACAAGATATGTGAATTTTTGGAATGGACGTATCATCTAAATATAAGTATATTTACTAACTAAATCTTGTATAATGTGGTTATTAGTTTTAACATACAATTTAAACTATAATAACGAAATAAATAACAAAATCAGAGTCTCTACTCTATATTGAATGGCAAGCATAAATTTTTCTATTTCTGCGCTCAACTCTCCAATACTCAACCATTTGTTTGACGAAAGTTTGTCAACATACGTTTGGTTGAGACAACTGAAGTGTTTTGCGTGAATAATTTTATTTGACCAGGAAACTGATGAAATGTCACTGTAGATTCTCCTTTATATTTCACAATGTAGTTAGTCTCTTTGACGGCTTACGAAATAATCTGTCTGTAAAAGACAAAAATTCGTTTTCATTAACTGCGTCGCAAAAATAAAAATATTAAATTTATCAAAGCAGTATGAATGTCATTATTTCTTTAAAAACACATTTTGATTAATTTTTGTTTTATTAGGGTGTGTATTCAGGTTTAAGTAGAAATAATAAAACCAATTTATATATTCGTATAAGCATATTTTTTTATTGTTGTCCCCCAAACGGGAGAGATTTATTTAAAATTTTAGACAATGTTAGCTATTTTTGGGAAACGTCTTACAATATAAACATGAAATATGTATATATATATATATAATATATCTTGTCTCTTTATGTTGAAGAAAGTCTATAACACTGTATAACATATAAAAAAATATACTTATTGTAAAACATACTTCTTCTTCTTGTGCCCTGTCCGTTCAACGGATGTTGGCTATCATGTTGGCTATGTGAACTTTGTTTACTGCGGCCCGGAACAGCTCTACAGTAGACTGGCCAAACCACTTTCTCAGGTTTTTCAGCCATGATGTTCTCCTTCTTTCAGGGCCCCGTCTTCCGGCAATCTTTCCCTGCATTATGAGATGCAAGATCTCGTACTTCTCTGGATGTCTCATCACATGTCCAAGATATTGAAGTTTTTTTATGGTTTTAATAATAAAATTTATAACAAATGGTTCATCTGTTCTAAAAACTTAATTTAACAGGTACATTTTCACATAAAAATATTTTTAAAATTACAGATCTCCACCTTCATCACACGAGCAACAAACAGTAAATTCCATACCATATTGATGGCGGCCGGTACAAAATAGGTATATTCGTACATGGCGTGAAATTATTAAAATTAAAAAAAGATATTTTAGATATCAAAGATATCAAAAGAAATTTAAGACAATCAAGGAGGCTCTGTTATGGAAAAAATATTAATATCCTGAAAGCACCCATAAGAACTCCATCAAAATATATTTTTTAAACTTCTGTTGTTCCAGTACTATAAAATGTTTTCCGTATTATAAAACTCTACTCAAAAACTACTCTATTTAAATTTAAATTTTAATACCTCTTTTTATTTTTTTAAGCATTCAAATATTATAAAAACAAAATAGAAAAAAAAATCATTATCTGGTATAAAGAAAACAATTGCAAAAAAATATGAATGGTAGTTTTTGTTCAAGAGGTTAAGTAGGTATTAAATATCCGCTATCATTTAATTTACGACCTAAGTAGTTACACCGAAAAATATATTATTTTAAATTAATATTCCTACTGGAGAGGTTCTTTTGCTTTGCATCACTTATTATATTAAACCCAAGATAATGGAGACCCGTGTACGACAGAAGGAATAAGGGAATAAGAAAGAAAATGAAAAAATGGAGAAAGATTATTTGGTTTATTTACGGAAAAATGAATATTGTAGCCAATTTCAGCGAGAAATGCTTCAATAATTTTTGTGAATGCCACTTCCCGAGTAGGTACCCGAATTACACACAAAAAGAAACATGACAACACCAGTGAACATTATGATTGAATTTTCGTGCTTTTGTGGAGAATTTACCTTTTATTTTCTGGAGACCTTCCGAATATATTTTGCTTCTTTAATATTATTGAAATATTTATACATGCCCACATATAAATGTTTCCATAGTTACTATGACACGCTGCAGTACTTGTCGTCCTATCCGACTAAATTAGGCAAATGTTTAGAATGATCGTTATGATATTGAGCTAATATAAATGAAGATATGGAAATAGATGAAAAATGTGTTTACTGAAGAGTGAAAGGGATTTATTGTTTAATTCTTCAACTAATTCTTTGATTGCATCATAGATTGATTCTTCGACTAAAGCTTTAATTTCATCATAGATTTTCTTCAACTAATTGCATCATATATTCTTCGAATAAATCTCAATTCTTCGAATAAATCTTTGATTGCATCATAGATAAATTCTTCGATTAATAATTCTAGGAAATCTTCGATTAATTCTTCGATTAATTCCTCGATTAATTATTCGATTAGTTCTTCGATCAATTCTTCGATTAATCCTAGTAGATAATCTTTGATTAATTCTTCGATGAATCCTTCTAGGAAATCTTCGATTCATTCTTTGATTAATTCTTTGATGTGATTAATTTTTCGATTATTCTTCAAATAAGTATTGGATTGATTATTCGATTAATCATTCCATCAATTATTCGATTAATTTTTCGATTAGAGTTTATAAAACGAATTGTCATTCCTTTGAACAAATTGTACTAATTTAATTTTTTTATTATTTATTAACCAAGATAAGCACAAAATACATTTTTTTTACAGTTTAAAGTAGGTACAATAAACATTTTTTTTGTTTTTTGTTATACACCACCTGAAAATTTTATCTTAATTATAATTTTATTTGCAGGAATTGAATCGAATTTTGATTACTTAATCCTGTAAGAAAAAAATAAGATAAAATTTTCAATTTATATTTGAAAAGATAAATAAAATAAAAGAAAAATAAAAAGAAAAGAAAAACGGAAAATATGAGAAATATAATAAATAATTATATGATTAATAAGAAATGTAAAATAATCATATAAGAATAATAAGAAATTTAGAAATAATAATAAATATTTGAGAGGAAAAGAGAAAAATACAGGCGTTTAGTGTGATGTTAAATTGTATAAGTTATCTGTCTGCAGTACACAATGCCTTTGATAATAAGGAGGCCTGTGTGAAGCTAATTTAAATCTTTAAATCTTAAATTTCAATTTAATCTGTCATCTTAGGGGATGTCGTGTAGGGTCTTTTTAAGGAAGGGATGTTCTGGGAAGGAAAAAGGTATGAGGGGTGGGTAGAATCTGGGGTCAGTATATCCAGGAGTGACGGACGTATCAATACATCCTTCCAACTGTGGTGCAAGGCGATGGGTCGAGAGTCCGACTGGAAAGATCAAAAGGCCTCCCTCAACCAGTCTCTCTTGATCGGACCCGCCAGGCAGCAGGTGGGCAGACGCATCCGCCGCTAGACACACCTCACCCCATGAAGGCGGGCACCCCCGCTAAGTCACCTAACTTAGCGAACCACTTATGGCAGAGGAGTTAGTTATCCAATAAATGGTTCTCGTGCGGGGGTACCATACCGGTATCCATACCCGGTACCCATATGCCTCCCAAATTGAAAAATGTAACATATACGTTGTATACAATTAAGTAGATAGGTATTTAAGTACCTTTTTACATATCTTATGGTTTCAGAGAATATTTTGGTTTTGATTTACTAAATAAGAGAAAATTAGAAACTTTTTACTTTTTTGGATGCGAAGACCACCATTTACAAAACTACTAGTTTATTCACAATTCAGTGAACACAATACATGTCTAACCTCGGTTTATATCTTTAAGCGTTAATCAACAAATAAAGCTTCTTTCACTTCGCTGCTTTTTGTTGATTTCTGTAAGTCTGTTTGTATTGAATTTTGCTCATGACTCATGACATTTCGACATATAATATTGACCATAAAGAAGCAACAATAATTCCTATCACCTGTCATATTGCGATACTGTCAATGTCACATTCAGCGACTTTCCTTCACTTATTCAACAGATAAAATGTCTTATATTTTCTTACTTTTCTCGGTAGTATTTTTTTCAAGAAAAAATATGATTCACGTAGTACAACACAATATTTTCAATAAAATTTGATGTAGAATTTTCCAATTATGTAAATTTTTCATTGAATGTAATCGTTTATAAATGAAATTTCCAACGAATGAACAACTTGCTTTCAATACTTCAAAGAGTATTTTGGGACGGGGTAAATCAACTATGTCACATAATATATTAAAATGTATTCAAATGAAAGGAAAAAGTTTCGAAATGAAAATAATTTTTATGAAAAATAGGAATTTCTATTATCTAATAATATATGCCTCCGTACTAGCGACCATATCATTGTAAAAATTTGCTCAATAATAAATAGATTTTTCTCCGTAGCGACGTTTTCATGGAAAATCATTTAAGGGGCGCTTAGGAGGAAATACGTTCAAAACTGTTGCTGTCACTGTCGCTGTAACCCCCTCCCCCCGATTACTGAGTAAAACTGAAAACTGCATCTCAGGCTTTTAATACCTAAATAAAATCGTAAAAATCTATGTTGGTATTCCCCATTTTTTTCCTCCAAAACTGGACCGATTTTTGAAGAGATTTTTTAAGTGAAAACTTCTTTAGGATCGTTGTGCTTTGAAACTCGATGAAACGAGACAAAAACACACATCTACAGGATTTAGCCTGCAAGACAATGATTTAGTATAACCGGTCTCTTCTTTGTGCGGTGTTTCATAAATAATCGATCTTATCTTTGTGCGGTGCTTCATAGCCTCCCCACTCTTGTCTACTCTAGTTTTCTGAATGTTTCACTTCTACCGCGTGTAAACTGAACAAATATATTATTTTTACCAACTTCTACGAGATGTAACTTATCAACAAAGCAAAAAGTACCTTCACGCTAGTGTTCGATATTTATATTATATCAGAAAAACATTTACACTAATGATAAAATCCAGAGAGGAAATTGGGAAATACCTTTGTATGGACAAATTGCCGCCTGGTTTCCTTTTAACCCTTGGAAAGCCAGGGTACAATGCCAAACGCCCACCGAAGTACGCCGGCAGACACTATTTTCGTAATATCGTACTGTTTTTCGTAATATCGTACTGTTTTGTTGTAATATCGTTAACTTTTTTTCGATCTGAAAATTTTAAAATAATTATCATTTTTTCTTTTTTTTCCATTTCATTCTGCAACTAAAGTATTAAATGCTTTTTGTTCGGAAACGTTTAATTTTATCTTTGAAGCAACGGTGGGAGACGGGTATGGGTACGCCGCCCCGGGAACCATTTAGTGGATAACTAACACCTCTGTCAAGTGTTTCGCTAAGTTTGGTGATGTAGCGGGGGTGCCCGGGTTAACGGGGAGAAAATAGTTGAGGGAGTCCATTTGACTTCTCCACTCGTTCTCACTCGAAACATCGCCTTGCACCGCAGTTTGAGCGATGCATTCATACGTCCGTCACTCCTGGATACATGAAACCCAGAATCCTACCCACACCTAATACCCCTTTCCTTCCCAGAACTTCCTCACCTTTATTTCCTAAAAAGATTCACTACACAGCATCCCCAAAGATGGCTCAGGCCCTGAGGGATTTTTTTTTAAAATTTTCCTCACGGCCTCCTGTAAAATGTAAAAAACAATTTCTCTTTGGGTGCGCGAGTTCGTGGGGTGAGGTTTTTGAAACACTTTGAATCGAATCAAGAATTGTGTGACTTATGCGAGAGGTGTTGCCTCAGCCAATTTGCGAATTTTGACAACAGAACGAGGTTTGAAATGCTATGAAGGACAATAAATCCAAAAATGAGTTAAATAAAACGTTTATCTCCGTTTTTCTTCTTTTTCGATCAGCATTTTGAATCGAATCAAGAATTGTGTGACTTATGTGAGAGGTGTTGCCTCAGCCCATTTGCAAATTTTGACAACAGAACGAGGTTTGAAATGCTATGAACGACCATAAATCCAAAAATGAGTTAAATAAAACGTTTATCTCCTTTTTTTTTTCTTTTTCGATCAGCATTTGTTCGATTGATTTTTAATTTGACCCAAAAAATTCTGACTTAATTGAAATAAAACAATAAATTTGTTTGTAACCACGATTTAATTTTTTTTAATACTTCCGACTTAATTTAATCGAAAACGGAAACTCGAATAAAAAAAATAAATACCACAAAATTTACTACAAATCTTCTGCAGATTCACCAGTTTCCTGCTTTCCGGACACCGTATATAAGGGAACGTACCCATACTACGTGACCCACTTTTTGCAATTTTTAACCCCCCCCCCCCCCTCCCCCCTCGGCGACTACGTGTAGTATATTTGTTTTATATGTTTTGACGTAGTAATTCATAAATATGGTTTTGAATCATTTCTTGCTAACAAAAAGTAAAAAAAAATATTTGGCTTATATTTGCCGTTATTAATACGGCGCATGAGTGCATGCATACCTATAATAACAAGTGGAAAAAATATTATCAAGATAAAACTTATTTCAAAATATATTGTAACCAGAACTTAATTTAGATTTCTAGATTGACTACGTGATAAAAACCTATAACCCCCTGCCCCTCATTGTGACCAAGCTTGGTATTTTGAAGATACCCCTCCCCCCCTGAACGGGTCACGTAGTATGGGTACGTTCCCTAACTCATGAGCTATTATTTCTGAACTATGGTAAATTGCTCAGGGTATGTTGCCAGGCTGAAGGGATAGGGACATGTTGGTTTCTCATAAGATCGACACTGAAAGAATCTGCAAGATACTGCTCAAATATGTTTATAAAATTTGATGTAGAATTTTCCAATTATGTAAATTTTTCATTGAATGTAATCGTTTATAAATGAAATTTCCAACGAATGAACAACTTGCTTTCAATACTTCAAAGAGTATTTTGGGACGGGGTAAATCAACTATGTCACATAATATATTAAAATGTATTCAAATGAAAGGAGAAAGTTTCGAAATGAAAATAATTTTAATGAAAAATAGGAATTTCTATTATCTAATAATATATGCCTCCGTACTAGCGACCATATCATTGTAAAAATTTGCTCAATAATAAATAGATTTTTCTCCGTAGCGACGTTTTCGTGGAAAATCATTTAAGGGGCGCTTTGGAGGAAATAAGTTCACAACTGTTGCTGTCACTGTCGCTGTAACTCCCTCCCCCCGATTACTGAGTGAAACGGCAAACTGCATCTCAGGCTTTTAATACCTAAATAAAATCGTAAAAATCTATGTTGGTATTCCCCATTTTTTTCCTCCAAAACTGGACCGATTTTCGAAGAGATTTTTTAAGTGAAAACTTCTTTAGGATCGTTGTGCTTTGAAACTCGATGAAACGAAAAAGCGACACAAAATGTGACAAACACACACATCTACAGGATTTAGCCTGCAAGACAATGATTTAGTATAACCGGTCTTTTCTTTGTGCGGTGTTTCATAAATAATCGATCTTATCTTTGTGCGGTGTTTCATAGCCTCCCCACTCTTGTCTACTCTAGTTTTCTGAATGTTTCACTTCTACCGCGTGTAAACTGAACGAATATATTATTTTTACCAACTTCTACGAGATGTAACTTATCAACAAAGCAAAAAGTACCTTCACGCTAGTGTTCGATATTTATATTATATCAGAAAAACATTTACACTAATGATAAAATCCAGAGAGGAAATTGGGAAATACCTTTGTATGGACAAATTGCCGCCTGGTTTCCTTTTAACCCTTGGAAAGCCAGGGTACAATGCCAAACGCCCACCGAAGTACGCCGGCAGACACTATTTTCGTAATATCGTACTGTTTTTGGCAAAATTATATTTTTGTCAATTGTTCCGTCTCACAAGATAATAAGTTAAAAAATGTATAAATATTTTTTTCTAAAAGTCTTTCATTCGTAGTTTCTCCAATCTAGAATCGTTGATTTCCATCAACCATTTATTTATTGGCTCGCCAACAGAATACGTCACGTTAAAATAATACTTTAATTTACATTTTAAATATGGTTATAGCAATGACTCCAATTATATTATAGGTGACCTCACCATTCACCTCGACATTCTTAATATTACTACAAGTTGTAATACATAATAATAAATTAAATTATATGTAAGTACATAAAACAAAAACTTTTGTAATACCATTCACTCTGAAAAATGCTACCCCTGAGAATCTAAACATATGTAAACACTTATATAATTGTAATCCAAAGTCATGTCTATATAAACCTAACTGCTCACTGTTAAAACAAATGTAAAATACCTCGGTGTAATTATAGATAGTAACATAAAATGGAAATTACAAATCAATACAAGAGTAGAATCGTTAAGAAAATTAATTTACATTTTTATGAGCATAGAAACATATTAAATATTGGATTATTGAGAACCATCTATTTTTCCCTAATTCAATCAGTATTACAATATGGAATTGTTGGCTGGGGTGGTGCGTTCAAAACTTCTCTTTTGCCTTTAGAAATTTAATTTTAAATTAATAAAAATAATTCTAAAAAAGCCATACGATTACCCTAACATTAAATTATTTCAGGAATTTAAAGTCTTTTCACTTCATATTATTTATAAAAAAAATACGCTTTTACAAATACACAAAGATTGTTTCAATAATGTGAACTTAACTCTTTTTTCGAACAGCAATAGAACAAATATCCTTGGTTCTCCGCGCTGTAACACCACCACAGCCCAAAAATTCTACAAATATATTGGAGTAAAATATTTTAACGAATTACCCTTGAAATTAAGATTGGAAACAAATTACAAAAAATTCAAAAATTCAATAAAAACTCTTTTAATACATATAACTTATCAACATAACAACTCAATTATAATATTAGTAATCCTTTTTCTCTCATTATTTTTTATCTCCTCCTCTTCAATCTGTTGTTTTTCTTATCTAATATTTATTTTATTAAAAAAATATATTTATAAATATATTTTTTTAATAAAATAAATAATAGATAAGAAAAACAACAGTATATATATATATATATATATATATATATATATATATAAATATATTTTTTTAATAAAATAAATAATAGATAAGAAAAACAACAGATTGAAGAGGAGGAGATAAAAAATAATGAGAGAAAAAGGATTACTAATATTATAATTGAGTTGTTATGTTGATAAGTTATATTAAAAGAGTTTTTATTGAATTTTTGAATTTTTTGTAATTTGTTTCCAATCTTAATTTCAAGGGTAATTCGTTAAAATATTTTACTCCAATATATTTGTAGAATTTTTGTAGAATTTTTATATATATATATATATATATAAATCATTTATATATATATTTATGTAAATGATTTTTTTCTTATTTACTGTTAATTATCTTTTTTTGGTTTTATATATTTAAAAGAATATTATTTTTCCTTTGCTAAATTGTAGTTAACATGCGTTTATCCGCCTTTTTAACTCGAGCTTTGCTCTTAAAAAGGGTGTAAAGCGTATTATTAAATGTATTTTAATAGAAAACCTTTATTTAATATATATAAACATTGTAATTGATACTATTATATTAAATTAAAAATCGATTATGATGTGTGAGACGCTATATGACTTACCCAACTGAAAATTTGTAAATACTTTTTAAACGATGGCGCTGAGGTGTCATCATACTTTAGTTTCATTACCAGTAACACTCCCTTTGTCAGCAATTTTCGTGGAAGGTTTCCGCATGACTCGGATATTCAATGACCACAGACCACAGATGATAATATGCATCAATTGGATAAACTGCATGCAATTTACTGCATTTCGCACGAGTAGGCAATTGGGAATCATGTTCTACTATTATTAGAGTTGATTTCGCACGGGGGGGGGGGGGGGGGGGGGGGGGGCATGGCACTTTTTTGACCTTTTACGACGATTTTTAATCAACGTCAGGCCGGTTTTAAGGTTTGGGTATACTATAATAAAATGTACTAACCCACTGTCTTATAATGTCAAGTTATTACATGTTTATCCTCAGGTAGGAGCATTTTGAAACCGGTTGGCGTAAATATAAAAAAAATACTTTTTTAAGAAGAAAGATAAACATTCCCGGGCTACGAATAACTCAACAATGTTTGAAAATTTCCTACTACCACCACGAAAGCCGAAAATGTTGCTTGTGTTGTGACGGAGGACTTAGCCCGCCAAGGAATCGAACACGCGTCGCCCCGGTGGGACTCAAGCGCGATGCACACTCAACCACTGATCGATCGTAATAACTGCACGCTGCCAGCTTATCCGAGAATCAAGGGTAACCGAAATTATAGGGATACCAAAAAGTCAATAAATTAAAGTTAAAGTCTTAATCTCACTTTGGGAGGAGTCTACAGGTACCTTCGCCCGGCACCATTTATTGGAAACGACCACCGCTACCACAGGTCACCCCAAATGGTTTGCCACGTTTGGAGACTTAGCAGGGGTGCCCTGGTTCTGACCTCTCTCTTGATCTCTCCAGCAGGGCTCTCAGTACATCCCCACTAATCATCACCATTCATATCTTTTTATTCCCAGAACTTCCTCTCCTTCATATCCTAAAAATATCCTCCACACAGCATCGCCAAAGATGACATAAGCCACGAGGAGAATTATTTTCCTCAGAGCTGTTTGGAGCTAACTAACTAACTAACTAACTAACTAACCATCACGCCGTTTCCCCGCAGGGGTAGGCAGAGAGGACGGACCGCCAAACAACTCGGTCTTGGCACTGTTTGGAGCTAAAGTAAAAAAACGAAAAGTTCACTTTTGACGGTTTTATAACCACTTTTGGAGAGAGATTTCGAAAGATTCCGCTTAGAAAAAGAAATTGAAGACAGATATAATATTAAAAATAATAATTTGACATTTACAAGGATGGTAAGTATTTAAAATTCCCTTTGCCAGACCAGTTGGTCTGGCAAAGGGAATTTTGGGAAGTCTGGCAAAGGGTGTACGAGTACATCAAAGATGACAAGAATCTTTTTTCAATAATATCAAAACATCTAACTTTGTTTACTTCAAACTTTGTTTACGTAAAACAATTATCAACATGTTGTTCGTTATTATTATAAATGATCAACACGGGCGTCACCCGATTACAGAAAATGTCTAATGTTTTGTAAGCGAAGACGTCAGATGTCGCGACGGGCGACAAAGCGGTCACCGCTGAACCTAAACCCATATAATATCAAGGGTGTTCAATTAATCACCGTGCAATCAAACTGTCACTGGCGCAGCAACCGAGGGGTGGACGACGGCGGGCACAACAGCTGTCATCTAACGCTAATTAATTTTGAGTTTGTTCCTTCATCACGAAGTAACCAAAGCCGAATAGAATACATGCCTGAGCGCACGACCGACAAATTACGAAGTTAGTGCTAGCGCTATATATTTAACTAAGGACCGGTTGTTTCATAGAATTTGAACAATTTATCAAATTTCAAAGTTAATATTGAAGTTCTGTGAAAGTCCTTTAATTTCATTAATAATTCAAAACTGAAATATTATTAATATTTCAGTTTTGTAAAACAATCGGCTGTTATTTCAGTTTTGTTAAACAATCGGCTATTGTTTCAGTTTTTTAAACAATCGGCTATTATTTCAGTTTTTTAAAACAATCGACTACTTTTTCTGTTTTTTAAAACAACCGGCCAATAATGATGTACTTAATAACAGAACTTGAAGAGAACATTTTTTTTTTCAAATTCTTTTTTATTCGTCCTAAGTCTGATCACCTTTGTTTATTTAATATGCCTGCGGTTTGCGGACTGCCGTTATTCGATGGCACTGACTTGATCACGTGACCCTCAATCGCGCTTTGGCCTATACTGTGGTCGAGGTTGGAAATAACGTCCATGTTCGTATTGTGGGATTGTTAGAATTTTGGCGAATTTCTGGATAAGAGCAAATGAAATTGTGCAACGTCTGTTTATAAAAATTATATAAAAAACTAAGATACTATCCAACACACCTTATTTTTGAATAATTTAAAGTATTAAAATTTAATGATCTAGTCTGAAAAAATAAAATAATTCAAATAAGAAAAACAAAATCATAGCTTTTTAACTGAAAGTAGTACTCGTCGAAAACATATATTTCCAACACAAAAATGTAACACCTCGTTTGCACAACATCATCATACATATCCAGGGAAAAAAATTCTTCAATAGCTTATCCGAAAAGAAAAGAACAATCGAAGAAGATAAATGCCTACTAAAAGAAAGAAAAAGAAATTAAAGAGCAATTCAATGCAAAAATAACAAAATTATGAAATTATCTTCATAACTTATATAACTTGTAAATTTGTCTTTTTTTAAGTTCCTACCATAATTAATTATAAGATACAAAATATTTTTTCATCCCGATCCTCGTCCCTCTTCTAATCACAAGCGTCTGCTTCTATAGAAGAGAAACATCATAAAATGAAAAAAATCAGTGAAAACTTATGTAACTTATTTAGTACTCAAAATTATTATACTTTATTATTGAATTTAAAAAAAATCTTGTTTTATGTCATTTTATCCATTAACTGGAGAAAACTTCATAGTCAACCATCCACTGACACTTCGGTGAAAGCTGAATGTTTTACGTCGAGGTGGATCGCCTTAAAATGTAGCAAAGTATTCTAACGGTGTTTTTTAATTGAAAATAAATTACCCTATGGATCCTAGATTGAATACGATGAAAGAGAGATTCGCGGATGATGAATCAGACATCCTTTAATATTAGTGATCTGATCGCATTTTTACATTGGAAACGTGCCTATCAGAATATGAACCTATTTAATTGAAATCGTGACGTATTTTTAAAACGAATGCTTTGAAGTTTTGATTTTCCTTCTATCGTTAAAAAAAATATTAAAATACGTAAATGAGAAATGTCTTGGAAGCGTTATACGTTAGTGATCTAGAATTCCGAAACGATATTTTTAAAAATTAGAGTGTTGTAGACCTTCTTTGAAATGTAAGCTACTATTGCTAACCGAGTACCAAATACAATAAAAAATAAAACTATATAATATATAAAAATCTCGAGTCACGGTATTTGTGGTAGCACTCCTCCGAAACGGCTAGACCGATTTTTTTTTAATATTTCATACCGCTAGGTGATTAGGGTGTCCCTATCCAGATTTTTTTTTTGATATAATTTTTTTTTTATATTTTTCTTTTTATTTGGTATCAAAAAATACCTAAAACCCCAAAATTTTCACCCTCCTGTCCCCACCCTCCCAATTTTCGTATTTTTGTTTGAAAAAATTTAACCGTCGCGTTGTTCGTATTTCAAACAGAACGAAATTATTTATGTTGTTGAATGACAGACGGCGCTGAGATTTGGGCACACCATGTTTTTCACACTGATAATTATACATGGCTTGTGTCATGTTCTCGCATTGACAAACCGTCAAGCTTATTAGTGTTGGCCAAAGACGGACAGACAAAAAATATCGTACACACGATTGCTTATCGAAATTAATATTGATTTTCATTTTCTTACTTTAGGATAAAAAAATATATAACTTTTTTACACTTTTTACACATTTAACTTTTAAGAGATCAAACACTGAATAAGCCAATTACTTTAATGAAATACATTGAATTGAGAAAATGAATGGTTATTTGTTTATTCGGCGGTTATCGTCTGCAGCGCTCCATTCCTCATTCTGTCTCACACACTTATAATACATTCGTTATTTTTTATTTAGCAACCAAAATATTCACTAGAAATAATTTATATGGCAGAACAACATTTGCCGGGTCAGCTAGTATACAAGTATAATTATTTATACACGGTGTCCTGAAACTTGTAGTACTAGCAGAAAACTGATGAATCTACGTTACATCAAGAACCCGCAAAACTTTTTTTCGATCTGAAAATTTTAAAATAATTATCATTTTTCTTTTTTTTCCATTTCATTCTGCAACTAAAGTATTAAATGCTTTTTGTTCGGAAACGTTTAATTTTATCTTTGAAGCAACGGTGGGAGACGGGTATGGGTACGCCGCCCCGGGAACCATTTAGTGGATAACTAACACCTCTGTCAAGTGTTTCGCTAAGTTTGGTGATGTAGCGGGGGTGCCCGGGTTAACGGGGAGAAAATAGTTGAGGTAGTCCATTTGACTTCTCCACTCGTTCTCACCCGGAACATCGCCTTGCACCGCAGTTTGAGCGATGCATTCATACGTCCGTCACTCCTGGATACATGAAACCCAGAATCCTACCCACACCTAATACCCCTTTCCTTCCCAGAACTTCCTCACCTTTATTTCCTAAAAAGATTCACTACACAGCATCCCCAAAGATGGCTCAGGCCCTGAAGGATTTTTTTTTTAAATTTTCCTCACGGCCTCCTGTAAAATGTAAAAAACAATTTCTCTTTGGGTGCGCGAGTTCGTGGGGTGAGGTTTTTGAAACACTTTGAATCGAATCAAGAATTGTGTGACTTATGTGAGAGGTGTTGCCTCAGCCCATTTGCGAATTTTGACAACAGAACGAGGTTTGAAATGCTATGAACGACAATAAATCCAAAAATGAGTTAAATAAAACGTTTATCTCCGTTTTTTTTTCTTTTTCGATCAGCATTTGTTCGATTGATTTTTAATTTGACCCAAAAAATTAGATCTTCTGACTTAATTGAAATAAAACAATAACTTTGTTTGTAACCACGATTTAATTTTTTTTAATACTTCTGACTTAATTTAATCGAAAACGGAAACTCGAATAAAAAAAATAAATACCACAAAATTTACTACAAATCTTCTGCAGATTCACCAGTTTCCTGCTTTCCGGACACCGTATATAAGGGAACGTACCCATACTACGTGACCCACTTTTTGCAATTTTTAACCCCCCCCCCCTCCCCCCTCGGCGACTACGTGTAGTATATTTGTTATATATGTTTTGACGTAGTAATTCATAAATATGGTTTTGAATCATTTCTTGCTAACAAAAAGTAAAAAAAAATATTTGGCTTATATTTGCCGTTATTAATACGGCGCATGAGTGCATGCATACCTATAATAACAAGTAGAAAAAATATTATCAAGATAAAACTTATGTCAAAATATATTGTAACCAGAACTTAATTTAGATTTCTAGATTGACTACGTGATAAAAACCTATAACCCCCTGCCCCTCATTGTGACCAAGCTTGGTATTTTGAAGATACCCCTCCCCCCCTGAACGGGTCACGTAGTATGGGTACGTTCCCTAACTCATGAAATATTATTTCTGAACTATGGTAAATTGCTCAGGGTATGTTGCCAGGCTGAAGGGATAGGGACATGTTGGTTTCTCATAAGATCGACACTGAAAGAATCTGCAAGATACTGCTCAAATAAATTTATTTATTTATTTATTGACGCCCTATTGGGCTTTTACATATCAAATACAAATTTCATTTATAACAACAGGATAACACAAATAAAAAAAAGATGACAAAATATACAAATAAAGCATATACACAATGTAAAATAATAGGAATACATCTAATGCTAATTCCACATGGATGACTTTAGAGAACTCTTAGGTATAACAATTCATATACCTACTAGCAACAAAAAAATTAAAAATAATCAAAACACATAAATTTTTACTTAATTGCTCGTTGCATGCTTTTGAAATAAGAACAATAAAAAAAAAACAATAAACAAAAGAAAATCGAAAAAAAAAAAATGATTTCTCATTCATAGTTTACATCTAAAATTGGTGGACTAGTTTGGCTTTAAATGAATCGAAATTTAAATTAAAAATGTCAGCGACATCAGTTAGTTCATTGCCCAACATGTGTATTCTTGCCATCACAGAATTCGTAACGAATTTATTGTTGTAAAATAAAATATTTCGTCTAGTATATTTTGGAGGTATGTAAGGATAACAAGTTTATAGCGTCAGGGCAGTCCAACCTTCAATGAACAATTTTATACAATAAATGGAGATCAAATATTTTTCGCCTTTCAGATAATTTCGATAAGTTAAGTTTACTGCGTAAATTGACATAATTGATTTCAATAATAGGAATACCAATTTTGAAATTAATAAAAAGTAAAAATTTATTTTGAATTTTTTCAATTTGTAAACAATGAGAGCTGAAATGAGGACACCAAATTTTTAAATTTTTTTTATTTTTTATTAGTGACTATTTAATTACAGGTTTGATGAGAATTACAAGATATGATAATGTATATAAATATTTCATCTATTTGTTCTTAGTCCTCCTCACTAGGTGGTCCTGTGCTGAGGCGGACTGGTAGATTTCTTTGATTTTCCGTTATTTAGTTTCTATGATGTTTTTAATACATTCTCTAGTATGTCTGCATTAATTTCTTTCACCCATGTTTTGATTTTTTCCTTAAACTTATTTATTTTTTCTATCTTTTTCAAACTTGGAGGCAGGATGTTGTAAAGTTTGGTTGCCAGATATATGTGGTTTCTTTGGCATAACTTGTCTTGAATTTTGGAACATCTCGGTTATCCTTTTTTGAGGCTCTTGTGTCATGTATCCGAGTTTCATTAGGAGATTTTCTGTTTTTAAAATGATGTATAAGAATATTATTGGCATATATTTGTTTTAAATTTAGAATGTCAAAACACTTAAAAATATCTTTTGAGGGGGTTCTGATGGGTAATTTTAGTATGGTTTTTATAATGCTCTTCTGAGCAATATCTAAGTTGTTAATATGATTTGCTGTAGCAGATCCCCATACTAGAATTCCGTACTCAAGACGTGAATGACATAAAGCATAAAATACTTTTTTGATGTCTTTCCTAGGAAGTATGTTTCTTAGGTTTTTGAAGAAATATACAAGTCTCGTAAGATTTTTAGTGATTCCATTTATGTGTATGTCCCATCTAAGGTTTTCGTCTATTTCCACTCCTAGATATTTAATACTTTTTGCCTTTGTTATAATAGGGCAAGAGCAATGTGACTTATTGTTTTGACACTCGTGCAATTTGAAAGTGTATTCTTTACCCGGTTGACCCCTTGAGTTTATTGAAAAAGGCTAGATAATTAGTTTTAATTACATTGAGCGTAAGAGAGTTCATCCGAAGCCAATTTTGAAGTACAGTTAGTCCATATTCAGCCTCTTTATAAGTGTCCATCCAGTCCTTTTCGTGGAATAACATAACATTATCATCGGAAAAACTAATTATGTTTCCATTGATGGGAAGTTTGGTAATTTCATTTATGTAGATGAGAAATAAGATTGGTCCCAAGACACTTCCTTGAGGGACGCCGTAGTTTATTGGAAGAGGATTGCTTTTTTGTTGGTCTATTTGTACTTGTTGTGTTCGCCCTGTTAAGTATGTCATCAGTAAATTTAGTGGAGTGCCAGATATGCCAATTTTTTAAGTTTTGTGAGAAGAATTTTATGATCTATTGTGTCAAAGGCTTTTTTTAGGTCTATAAAAACAGCCAGACATTTTTTTTCATCGTCTAAACTTTTTATGGCTATTCTTGTAAAATGTTCAATGGCGTCCACGGTACTCAAACTTTCTCGAAATCCATATTGTATCGGGGATTTTTTTTATTAAATTCCAGAAAGTGGACGATTTGGCTTTTCAAAAATTTTTCCAGGATTTTTGAGAAAGTGCTTAGGATACTTATAGGGCGATAATTATTTATGTAATTTTGGCTTCCATTTTTATAAATTGGTAAAACTGTAGCATTTTTTAGACAAGAAGAAAAAATCCCCTTTGATATAGAGAGATTTATAAGGTATGTCAGGGGGAGGATCAACTCCTATTGGAGATGTTTTATATTTTTGATTGAGGTAGGATCATTTCCCGAAGAAGTGTTGTTATCTAGTGAAGCAATCACTTTTCTTAGTTCGTTGCTAGTTATTTGGTTTAGATTTAGTGTGTTATCTTGGATTAAGTCTTCATTATTTTCTATTTCCTTTTCATTAGTAATTGGTTTTGTGATTTTATTTGCCAATTACGAGCCTATGTTAGTGAAAAAAATATTAATATATTCCAGAATTTTGTCAGCATGCTCTGCAAAAGAAGTAGGAATCATGTCAATGTTTAATTCTCCAATCATTTTCTTGTTGCAGGAGGGTTCAGAGTTAGTGATTTCTTTGATAATCTGCCATATTTTTCTGGAGTCATTGTTACATTCTTCTATTTTCCTTTTATAGTAGTTTTTTTTGGCGTTGCGAATAACAGTTTTACATATATTTCTGTATCTTTTATAGAATCTTAATTTAAATATATCGTACGGGTCTTTTTTAACTTTTAAATGTATTTCACCTCTTTTCCTTATACAGTTGATGATGTTTTGTGTAATCCAAGGTTTGATTTGCTTATTTTTTGGGATATCTTTTTTTCTATTAATGGGGTATTCGATAGTATTGCATGTTGTATAATTTCGTTTAAATAGCTCCAAGCAGATTTTGTATCATATATTTCATAAAGGTTTATCCACTCAGTATTTTGTATTTTTTTTTACTTCCTTCCAATTGGTTTCTGATATTTGCAGTACAATTTTATGATTTTGAATTTTTCTTGTTTTATTTTTGTTAATGGAGAGAATTGTTGAGTAATGGTCTGTAATGGTGGATGTATATATGATGGCTTGAGTTTTGTTTATTAGTCTTACTGAAAATGTGATCGATGCAAGTTTTGCATTCATTTGATATTCGAGTTGGTTCATTTATGAGGCTTTTGAATCCATGGTAAGCAAGCGTCTGCATATAGTAAAATTTTTTTGGATGTCCATTTTGAAGAATATCAATATTGATATCACCAATAACAAAGACGTTATTAATGTTTTTGAGTAGATTTAGTTCATGAGATTTTAGGAAAGGTTCTATGTTTTTGGTTGAGGGCGATCGATAAATTGCTAGTATGGCTGTATCATTCCCAATTGATAATTTTAGGCAGTTTGCATTATTTATACTGATCTCTTTAACATTAACTTTTATATCTTCATTAATGTATACAACTACACCATCACTTTTTCCCTTATTCATTAACGTTGAGTGAGGGATGTAATTGTCAATTTGTAAAGCGGAGTATTTATCGGTTATCCAGCATTCGGTAAGTATAATTATGTCCCATTTTAATTTTAAGCTTTTTATTAGTACTTGTAGATCATTGAAGTTTTTATTAATGCTCTTTATGTTTTTATGTAAAATGTTAAAATTATGTTTAAGTGATATTATGTTCTCTGGTTTAGGTATAGTTATTTGTTCATCCATTTTGGTAAATTATTATTTTGGTAAGTAGTATATAGAGAAACATTTAATTAGGTAATTTTGTTCAGGTCATCTAGGTATTTTATGTATACAAGTTTTTCATTCTATATTGTACTGATATTTTTTTTCTTTGGCTATTTGTTTCGCCTTCAATTACATTTCTTTATGGTACGGGCTTATGTCCTCTCCAAAAAATATTGAGTCTGTAACCAGATCTTGAATTGAATTGTAATTAATGTCTTTTCTTTTTTCTAAAAGTACATCTCTTATTCTTGTGTCTAAAAACTTCACAAGCAATTTGGGGGGTGCCTGGTTGCGCCGGTCTGTAATTCTGGTTACTTCACCGACGTCAGAGTGCTGCACTTTTACACCGAATGCTTGAAATGCTTGAATTGTATTCAACCTGACTTTTAACCAAAGACGTGTATGGTAATTTTATGGTTTTTATGTTATTAAAGTCTTTAGCGATTCTGAGGATAAATCCAAGCGTTTGTAATCCCTTACTGGTAATGCTAATAATGTGATTCAAGAAGCGTAATTTGGAGTCAAAGATAACACCAAGGTCGTTGAATTCGAAGACTCTTTTTAGAGTGGCATTGTTAATTGTATAGTCGAATAGTCGAATAGTAAAGGGTTTTTTAGATCTGTGAAAACTGATCGTACGTAAAAAAAATCGATCGTATTTTTAAAAAAAGTTGTGGGAAATACGAGCTACAGATTATAAAGTAATTAAATTTACCCTGGACTTGTAGTTTAAGATCTTACTGGTGTGGCACGCAGGCCATCATCATTATGTTATGTTACTAGCGAGTTCCCGGCGTGCGTTGCAATGTCACTCAAAGAAAGAAATTGTTTTTCCCTGTGTGTCCTTTCCCAAGTGTCCCCGTTCCCGCCCCGTTCTCCCGCGTACCCCTTTCATCTTCCACGTCTCCTCTCACCCTTGCGAACTCCAGCAAGAGGGGAGTCTTGCGAATCCCCCCGCCTTATTTCATCTCCCCCCTTCCAGATCCTCCTCTTGCCTTCCCTACCTGCCGCTAAACTATATCAAATAAACATATTTTTTAAACAGTTTACGCGCCACCAGGTTTATTTTTTTTACAAATTTCATAACGCCAGAGCTCACAATTATATATAGAAACCATCACGGGTATGCAAAGTTTCATCGCAATCGGATGAATGGTTTAGGAATGCGTAAGGGACAAACAAAGAAATATTCATTTTTATATTCTAAGAACAATCAATCAAATTTGTTAGGTACCTATTTAAAATACCTATAATTCTTGATTAGAATCTTAGTATTCAATTTGGGTGAGTATCATAGGTGTATCATAGTACTTTAATTAAATTCATTAATTTATAGAGTTTATTCGAAAATTGAATTTTGATTAAGAACAATCGATGGTTTGAAAAATGTTATTCTCAAAATGTGGCATGGTTCACAGTTTCGGAAGAGTTTTGGTAATGGTTAAAAAACACTTTTCAGATGTGTAGTCATATGGTTGCAAAAATCCAGAAACCTTCGCAAGGACGGAAAGAAGATATTTTGAAAATTTTAAACATTTGCTACTCTTAAGGGCCCGCAACCCTGATTTGTACCGATTTATTACATATTTCCCTTAAACACGGTAAGCTTTAAAGCTCTTAAAAAATATATGTTATTCTTGAAGATAATATCTAGACTTTGCCGGCGCCGAAACGCAAATTATATAAAATTCGCTCGATAGAAAAAAATCGCAAAGTATGCTCCAAAAATTATTATTAACACGTTTGTTTCAGTTATTTTACAAGTTGTATGTATGAAAAAAATTACACTGTTTCTTTAAATGCTGTTTAAGATAATCCCCGCGAGATTTTTGCTCTAAATTAAACGAGTCGTGTTTTATTAAACATTTTCGCAATTTTCGCATCGATTTTGTCGCTGTAAATGTTAGCGCTCTCCTCTAACATTCGTAATTTCGTATCTCTCCATCTTATTCTTTTCGGGCCCGGTTGCAGAGCCTTAATCTATAGAAATACGAAAGTAAGTGAACCTAATGATTTCTTTTTTGAAAAAGTGTATTGGTAAAAAAATTACAGGATATTGTTGATACACTTGTTCAATATTTTTTCGAATAATCGCCATTCCATTCAATGCATGTGGTGAGCCATGGCACAAGTTTCTTTATGACCTGCTCAAGTAATTCTCCCGCCAGCTCCTTCCCCAACTTCAGAATCTCTTTCTGTACCTGCTGGTTGGTTGAAATTTATTTTCATTTATATATGCCTTCAGGAAGGTGAAAAGATGATAATCTGAAGACGCCAAGTGAATACGCGGCGTGGTTAAAAACATCCCAACCAAATGAGTCCAAGAGCGTATTGGTGCTAAGACTGTGTGAGGATGGACGTTTTCATGAAACAAGCACACTTCTCTGGTCAGCATTCCCCTTCTTTTATTTTGAATGCTCTTTTTGAGTTTCTTAGGGTATCACAATATTGTTTTGCATTGATGGTCTCTACCTGAGACAGAGATTTGATCAAAATGTCGCATTTTCGGTTCCAAAACACTGAAGCCATGATTTTTTGTGTCCGAAATTGTGGTTTTCAATTTTTTGACAGATGGGGAATTGGTGTGACGCCACTTTGACGACTGTTTTATTTTTCCAGGCGTGTAATGAGTCACCCACTATCATCTCCCGTTACAATATAGCTCAGAAGTCCTCACCTTTTTTTCTTGTAGGTGTTATTCCTTCCGTGAGTAAAAAGCAGATCACAGCACTTGGCGGGATTTTTTGCCAACATTTTTCACGCAACTGGATACTACAACGTGAGTTTACGTACTTCAATGTTCCTTCGATGCTAGTTCTGATCAGGAGATCCCCATCTACCACTCAGTGTAGCGGGTGTAGCTAACCCTCAAAAAACTAAAAACCACCGCCCGTTATGGTCACAGTACACTTACTTTCTGAGCATGCTAAGCGTATAGATTTTAGAACAGTTTTAAATAGGTACCGTTTTCAATAAATAAATCATCACAAGGGAACAATTTTAGCTGTTCAATAAATGTGTTTGTAATAATCACTTTTTTTAACATCCTCAAGGCGAATTTTTACACATTTCATTGTACTATCTCTGGCACTTCATTCAAGAATAATATTAGTATTATACAGACAGAACTTCTGATTTAAATTCGAATTTAAAATAACTCTAAAACAAGATTTTCATTCAACGATAAACCAAAACTGGAAATGTAACTTGAAAATAAATGAGGCTCTGAAATTGTATTTCGCAAGCCAAGCGATTTAATTTTGGCATGAGATATTTTCCTCAGAGGTCGGTGACAAATGACCAGGTATTTTAGTCTGCAATCTTCACTGCGATGGGACGTTTTTCATTTTTGGTTTTCCTGTCGTTAACCTTCAGAGAAACGGGGGGGGGGGGGGGGGGAGAAAGTTTTTACACCATTAATTATTACAGTTCACATTTCAGATTTTATAAATGATATTGAAGAACTGAAATTAAATTAACAACACGATAGTATATATATTTTTATACAATGACACGATAAAAAAATATATATATATACACCTGCATTATTTGTATTTGATTTTGGGGCAACATTTAAATTTAAAAAAAAATATTCACTTAGTTTTAACAACTTTTATTATTTTGACAACCGACATGTTTCGTGAGCGATGCTCCTAACTTCGTCAGGGTTTACTCAAACCAAGTTGAAAGAAAATAGGTTTTAAGTTAACCCTGATGAGGTGAAAAATTGCTCAATAAATATGTCCGTTGTATCTAAAAAACAAAAGTTGTTAAAAGTAAATGATTACAATATAATATACAACATGTCCCAAAATTTGACGATAAGCGGGCACCAGTGTGGTGGGCTTGCTCATGACTCCTCGAGAAAAAAATAGAAAAAAAATATTTCTCAATTTTTTTGAAAAAATTGAAATCCTTTGAAAATTGACACCACTTAAGATATTTTAAACTACCATGACCACTTGCCATAGTAGGGTCCATACTTTTTTTACGCATGATGAGTGAAAGTGGACTGAAAATATAAATCTTTCGTAATGTTTAGAAGAACAATAATTTTCATTGATTTTTGTGTAAAAACTTCAGGCATTCATGGATTTTTAAGGCTTGTGGTGGATAGCTGTGCTACTTAGGTTGCCGGTACAAAAAAAATCTGAAATATTTGAAAAATTGTGGTCATGGTAGTTAAAAATATCTTAAGAGGTGTCAATTTTCAAAGGATTTCAATTTTTTTTGTACATTAAAAAATAATTAAGAAATATTTTTTTTATATTTTTTTCTCGAGGAGTCATGAGCAGGCCCACCCACTGGTGCCCGCTTATCGTTGAATTTTGGGAGACGTTGTATAATAAATTTCGATGACTTATCTACGATTAAAAAAATCTTGGATTTTTGTTTTTTTACTAGCTGGTTCACGGCATGCATTGCAATGCCATATTTAAAAAAAATTGTGGCTCCCTGCATGTCCTTTCCCGTGAGTCCCCGTTCCCCTCCCGCATCCCCTTCCCCTCCCGCGTTCCCCTTCCACCTTCCCTGCCAACCCTCTCTCCTCTCCCGCTCCCCAGTCCCGAAAACCCCCCTCCCGCATTCCACATATTCAGTTCCAGTATATTCAGTTTTCAAACAGCTCGCGTGCCACCTATTACAATTTGTTTATTCAAATATTCATTTTTCGTATATTACAAATACCTATTCATTTTTGTATACTACAAGAACAATCAATCAAATTTGGTACCTAACATAGGTACGTATTTAAAATATCTATAATTTGAAAAATTCATAGACAATTATTTTGTTACAAAAAAAAAAACAGCTGCATGCTAAATTCAATTTCATTACACGAGCGAACTGTCAAACGTGCGATGTTAAAATAGTCGTTAAGTTTTCTGAAATTATCCAATTTTTTTGCGAGTTTTCTTAATTTTTCTTTACATAAAAACCTTCTACAAGCTATTAGAAAACTTAAACAAAAAGATGAATGAAATAGGTAAAGTCGTTCTGAAGTTATGACGTGACCGAGAGAAAGGGGATTAATTTTTATATTTATAGATTGTTTCTCCACTCTAAGTGACATTTTAAAGTAAACTAAGAACGCTTCCATGTAAACTCAACAAAGTAGAATTCAATCCCCTTTAAAAGTCATGAAAAAAAATATTATAAGCAATAATTATCAGCCTGAAACACTCATCTACATTGAAAAAATCTTCCGAGAAAAGACGTCAACATGCCGCCAACGGGACTTGAACCCGTGTCCTTCTGATTGCCGGTCAGGTGCTCTACCACTGAGTTATGTCGGCTTATCTAATACCCGCCAAATAATTCAATTTATTTATTTTATTTGTTAGCGTTATAAACAGTCATTACAAGTTCATATATAACAGTGTTAGAGATAGTAATATCATTGACCAATAAAATAACGACATAAAAATTTGAGACCATAATAAAAAGAAAAACAAACAAAACAATATATGTATGTAATATAAACAGTTCTGAAAAAGTGCATCTACTCACTTAAATCTACAAAAAATGTATTTTCAAGGGTATATATACTGTAAAATCTTTGAAGAGGTTATTTAATGCAAACTGCTGAAATCAAAAAAGAAAATGTAATGAAAATAAAAAATAAATAAAATGAAGAAGAAAGATAAGGAATTAATGAAACATTAAGTTTTCCGTTGAATATTACTTTTTACGAATTTTATGAAGTTAACAAGGTTCGTGTTAAACATGTCGATGTCTGTGCATAATCTATTGAAAGTTCTACAGCTTCTTCTTATAAACACATTTTGAAGATAATTAGCATTGCTCTTAGGAATATAAAATATGTCTGGATATCGAGTGACTCTTATTGGACATCTGAAATTAATATTTTGTAATAGGTAAGGGCTATCAATAAAATTGTGGATTATCTTATAAAGCATTACTAGGTCTCTGATATCTCTGCGTTGATTAAGGGTTTTGAGGCTCATAGAGACATAACTTACATCATTTCGCATGCGAAACGAAACATATTTCAAAAAAAAATTCTGGACTTTTTCTATATTTGATTTATATGTAGAACAATGAGGGTTCCATATTGTTGAAGCATACTCTAGGTGGCTCCTGACGTATGATATGTAGAGAATCTTAAATGTTTGTGGATTTTTGAAAACAGAACTTACTCTAAGTATAAATCCTAGCATTTTCAAAGCCTTAGACGTGATGTGCTCGACGTGAGATTGAAAAAGAAGCTCACTGTCTAATAGAACTCCAAGATCTCTAATTACATTTACCCTATTTAAAAGATTGTTTTTAATTATGTACGGATATAGTATAGTGTTTTTCTTTCGAGAATAAGATATGACGGAACATTTATCTGCATTCAAAAGAAGGCGGTTTTCTAAACAATACACATTGACCAGGGAGTTCAGGTCATCCTGGAGCTCTATACAATCCATCTCAGATTTAATGATTTTGACAATCTTTTTGTCATCCGCATATAGGAACAGCTGAGAATTACGAATAGTTTTGTTAACATCGTTCATAAAAATGTTGAATAAAAGGGGGCCAAGGTGAGATCCTTGGGGAACTCCTGAGGTTACGGGGACAAAGCTAGAGCAGAACCCCAGTACAGTTACAGCTTGCGTACGATTGCCGAGATAAGAGGCTAACCAACGAAGGAGGTCACCGTGTATACCCATTGCTTCGACTTTCTCAATTAAAATGCTATGTGGGATTTTATCAGAGGCTTTGGAATAGTCCGTGTAGACTACATCGACTTGAAAACCGTTATCCATAGCAACAAGGACTGTGTCAACAAATTCGCATAGATTAGTTTCTGTTGATTTACTGTTCACGAAGCCATGTTGATTCGAAATGATGTGTGGTCGTATACAAGGAAAAATGATATCGAAAACAATCTTTTCAAAAAGTTTACTCATTACATTTAATTTAGAGATCGGTCTGTAATTTTCTATGTTGTGTTTGTCGCCTTTTTTGAATATAGGCACAATATACGAACTTTTCCATTCTAGTGGAAAAATACCAGAAGACAAAGAAGTTTTGAATATACGAGTATACTAGTGTTTCATTCGACAATTACTGCTTATTACATTTTTCCACCTGAAAACCATCAACTTTATTTTAAATCTCTCTAGGTGGCGTCGAGACAAATTATGTCTACATTTTTTGGTGAAATACTTTAACTTGTCAAATATTCATTATTATTATTATTTTTTTTCAATTATTTCTGGCTTTCACTCTTCAAGGGTGTTCTAGGCCATCATTTATAATTACAGAGAAAGGAAAGGTGAATTTATATATTAATTTTATTTAAATGTGCAAATTTCAGAATTAAATGGAAGATTGGAGTAGAGTTCAGACTTAGAAGAGATGAGATGTTGAATGGAGGGGAGGAAATTTTGGATAACGCTTGATAGAAGAGAGGATATTTATTTAGAGATGGACAACCAAAAAATATGTGATCTAAAGTTCCCACATCTAGACTACAGAATGTACAATCTGGGGAGTCAAGCACATGAATTTTAAAAAGGTGAGAAGGAACGCAACAATGTCCGATTCTCATTCGAAGTAAGTAAAGAAATTTCTTTTTTGGAAAGATGGGGGAATTTTTGAAACCACGGTTTTGATGGGATAGTCCTTTGTATTGAGGCGTAGCGGGCACCCTTGGATTGACTAGCAATGTTCCAATACTCTGTCCAAACATTGCGGGATCTATCTTTGATGATAGAAAAAATATCAGATAGGTGAATATGGTTTACGAGGGTAACGGTAGGGTTAGACGCTCCTTGTTTTGCCAAGGATTCAGCAATATCATTACCCACTATGCCAAGAGTGACAGATTTTCCAGAGCTTTGAATGGAAGTTATCAGTACTCGAATAAGACATAAAAAGTGATCATCAGGATGAAGAAGAGGACTGGATTTAAGTTTTTGGAGGGAACTGAGAGAATCAGAGAGAACAAGAGATTGTTCAAAATTATTTTTTATTATATATTTGAGAGATTCAATTATTGCAATGCACTCCGCAGAAAATATTGAAAATTGGTTTGAAATTGAATAAAATATTCTTTCATTACAATTATTGTGGTTAACGTTAATACCTATATCACAGTTAGGAGAGTCTGGAGATTTGGAGCCATCAGTAAATAAAAGAGAAGAGTTGGGCCATTTAGAAGAAATAATGTCATTGAACATATTATTGACAGTAAGGGCTGGGAGATTGGAATGACTTTTAAGGATGCCGATCCCTTCTAAAATCGTTGGGGATAGGGTGACGTGACTGTATTGTAATTTGTACAAAGGAAGAAGATCATTTTTGATAATTTGAAGCTCTGAGAGAGAGCGAAAATTTTTACAGATTGCAGGGAGAGGTTTAGTTCGAGCTCTGATTGTAGATGAATGTGTTAAGTCATTGAACAACGAGACTCTGGGAATAACCTGATGACATTTAGAATTTAAACATTTAAGAACAAATTTGTCAGCAAATAGTTGACGCCTTAAATAAAGAGGAGGATCAGAACATTCTACTTGAAGGGAATTATTGGGCGACGATTGCATCACTCCAGTTATTATTCGCAATGACTTAGATTGAATTTTGTCTAATTTACTGAGTGCATTTTTGGATGCAGTACTCAAAAATGGGCAGGCATAGTCGAGATGGCTTCGAATAAGTATACTGTAAAGCAACTTAATGCAAATAGGATGTGCACCCCACCAAACGCCAGTCAATGATCTGATGATATTTAATTTTTTTTACATAAAATAAAATACATAAAATATTTAATGTAGTTATATAGATTGTCACAATTAATACATAAACTTAATTATTATTTTTAATTGATAAACTAACGTTTAAGACAATATTTTTATGCGTAGCACAAAGGGTAACAATTATTATAAGCAATAATTATCAGCCTGAAACCCTCATCTACATTGAAAAAATCTTCCGAGAAAAGATACATGCCGCCAACGGGACTTGACAATTTAATGTAGATGAGTGTTTCAAGCTTGATAATTATTGCTTATGATAATTGTTACCCTTTGTGCTATGCATAAAAATCTTGTCTTAAACGTTAGTTTATCAATTAAAAATAATAATAAAAAAACAGCCCATAACTAAACATAACATAACCTATTTAAATAAGTTTTTTTTTCATCATATTTAATAACTAATCAAAGGAGGTGTTAAAGTTCTTTGTTAATGAGTTATCCGGTTACCACTAAGAACATATCTTGTACCATAATTTTGTTAATGAGTTATCCGGTTACCACTAAGAACATATCTTGTACCATAAATTTGTTAATGAGTTATCCGGTTACCACTAAGAACATATCTTGTACCATAAATTTTTACTGAAAGAGTTATCGTTTGACCAAACGTTATTTACGTAGATTATGCAAAATGAATCACTCACGCTCACATTAAAACTTTGAAAAAAATGCAGTCAGTTAAAAAAATACGTAAGTAAACACTGTAATATTTTCGAATAAACACCAACTGTGCAGTTAAAAAATTGTGAGTTTGCGACAAAATGTGCCAATAAAGTTTTTTTTTCAGTGGATTATATTCATCTGACGACTGGCGTAGTGCAGCGGTAAGGCGCTTGACTCGCATTCCGAAGGTCGCGGGATCGAATCCCGGCGTGGCAAATAAATTTTATTTGATTAATTTGTGTATTTCACAATTTATTAATTTAAAATAATATATAGTATTTTTGCGGCACGTTCAAGAGTGGAAGATACTCTCAGTATCGCCCTGGTGTAAGACCACACCATTCAGAATTGAAACGTTGCTTGAAAAGGCTTCTGCCGTGTTTGGTGACCAGATCTAAATAGCCAGGTACTTCCCCACCTTCTTCTTCTCTATCTCCTTCCCCTTCCCACTGCCTTCAGCCTCACAACATACCCCAATTGGGGATGCCATAGTCCCACTGGCTCCAGACGGGAGCAGTTGGGACTCTTGTGAGGTATTTATATAAAAAAAAACCTTTTTGTAAACTGGTTTCAAATGAGTGATGTTTTTTCGATAAGACTTTTACGAACAAACCTGATTTGCTTTGAGTAAAAAACGTTTATCTTTAATTATTTCAGAATAAGATTGTCTTTTTGCGGAGCAGTAAAAAAAACCTTTGTATTGTAAGAAAATAGGTGCGGTCGAATAATTTAACATAATTGCAAAATTATTTTGCAAGTCATATAATTTACAAGAGTGGTTCTATTATTATTCTGAGATATGAATTAGAATAATTTAATAAGGATTTAAAAAAATATATTTATGTTGTGTTATCTTCTTTGTATTTGTCGGGCTCATAGGAAAATATATAATACTAGCAGACCCGGCCATACGTTGCTGTGGCTAACGATACACAACGCCACACCATTACCCAAACTTTATGACCAACGCCATCTGTAAAATCAAATTTACACCGCCCGTTTGCCAGTGCGTAGTCCGCTGCCCGCTGCCGCTTGGCCAGATATTATAATATACATTTCAACCAATTTCCACAAAATCTACAAACCTTCCACATGAATCACTCTATTTATTGATGAAAGCTCCGTTGCGTAGTTTAAAAGATGTATGCACTCAGACAGCGGCAGCGACTTCATTTTATACAATGTAAAGATAGGATATTATTGTATCCACTGTTTACTTTTATTTTAATTTATATCAATATCATATCATATCAATATAATATAAAAATTATATCGATGTCAATATCATATCAATATCTTATCAAAATTATATCAATATCGAATTAACATCATGTTAATACCAGATAAATATCATATCAATTAATAACATAAATATTTATTTCGCAGTCTATTTAAGTATAAATATAATCACATTTATTTTATTGTAGGTTTATCATTTGTTGAATTTATATTTGTATTATTATTATTTTTTATATTGCTGCTTAGTTCTGTTTATTTTAAATATTCTAAATTACTTTCAGTTAGTTTTATGTTTCTTAATATCTATCCGTGATAATTAATAATTTGTCATACTCTTATGAATACTATATTACTAAGACTGTTCATGTTCCTTCAATAAATAATTATCATTGTAATATCATATCAATATCATAATTAATATCACATCAATATCATATTAGCATAATATCAATTCAAAAAAAAAATCATAACAATATCATATCAAAGCTCATTGAATTTAACGAAAACACAAACTTCAAAACCGTAGAAATATTTTGAATCACGTAATTTAATACAATGTTCTTTCATCTCTAGGATCAGGATGATATAAATTATTTTAAGTCATCAATGATTGATGATGAGAGCCCTTCACAATATGGCATTTATTTTTGCGAAATAAGGCACTAAAAATATGGCAATATGGCACATATTTTAGCCCAAATATAGCACTTATTCGGCTCGATATGGCACTTATTTTTCAACCCTCCCCGACCACCCCAGCTATACTGAGAGGATAATAATACAACATACAAGTTACTTGTACTTAAAATATTATTTTTTATTTATAAGATATTATTTACAAAGCTTTATACAAATGATTCATTTAATTTAAAATTTTACATTTTATTTGTTAAATAACAACATCAGGTGTGCTGCAACGTTTTCCATGGAATATCCCAGCCGTCGATCACTCAGAAGGTATTTCATTTTTGAAAAAGTCCTCTCCACATCGGCTGATGTTGCTGGGGCGTATTTCATAGCGAGGACATCAGCAGGTTCCCAGCCTTCCTTCAGAGTGGCTTCCTCACCAGACAGAAGGGAAACAATATTGTTGACTTCCTCCCACCCACAATTCCTATAGAGGACGGCCTTGATTTTCTCCTGGATCTTCTTCCCGGTGGCTCCTGGATAAACGGTGTCCGAAATACTTTTCATTTTATTGACACTTGCACTCAGCTACACGCTTTCAGACTGAAAAGATTCAATTGTGCCTGGAATATCCTTGAAATTGGACTCAACAAAAAGAAGTTGAGGGAAGAGGATAGGATTTTCCATCAGTGCTTTGGCGGTTTTTACCGAAGCAGAATCGTCATCCAGCTCTTTGACTACTTGCTTAAAGCCTTCAAAATGCTTGACATAATATGAAGCAGCTGACAGCCAAGTGCCCCACCGAGTGATCACAGGCTCTGGAGGCAGAGGAATGCCTGGCAAGTGCTCCCTGAAGACTGCGACCCTCCTTGGTGCCTTCAGGAATATTTTTTTCCCCACTGAGATTAGTTTGTTGACTTGAGGATGTTCTTCTCGCACAGCTTCAGCCACACTGATGCTGCATCTGCAGCTTCCCTCAGAGTCTGCTGCTTCTTCCATCCACAGCTCGGAGCACTCTTGTTTGCCTGGTGCACTACAGAGCTCTTGTGCTGGTCTAATTGGCACTTTTTCTTGAAATCATACTGCAATAATAAAATGAATTTAGAACTGGCTAAAATAAAAACACTGGTGGCCTGTCTACTAGTCAAGTCAGGAATCGGTCGGGAATTTGAAGGGGTCGGGAATTAGTAATGCATTTTGAAAATTTGTTCAGCGTGTCTACTAGTACTTTAGTTAAATTATTTTCCCACTTAAAAAGACCGTTATAGAAATAAATTATAGTAAACATTAAAAAAAAAGGTTGGGAAAATTATTTGAGTCTTGAAAAAGTTGGGAATAGGTCGGGAATTTCATTTGGAAAATTTAGTAGACACCCTGTCTGGCACAAGACTGAAAACTGCGTTTAGACATAATTTGGGTGGAAATTGAAATCATGGCCTTTAGGAAGGGGTGTAAGTGAGATAGGACGTTTTAGAAACTTACCATTTTCGTACACAACTTGCAGAATATCTTCCCATCCTCTATGACGAAATCGCTGCCTCCATCTATCCACTTCTTGTAAAGACTGACGCTTGAGCTAGCAAGTTTAGGCATATCGAATACGAGCGAAAAATGAACGAGCGAAAAATTCACTAACACTTCAGTCACTAACACTAACACTCAGTATGAAAGCTAAGGTTGGAATGAATAACGAGGTGTAGGGAAGGGATAAAGGTAAAGATTCACGAAGCACCCCCACTCCATTGGGTTTTACCCATGGGCTTTACCCATTGCCATTAGAAAGTCTTGCTAACAAAAGGCCCTACTGCAGCCCCCTTCACACTAATCCCTCTACACTGGCCTCAGGGTTCCAGAAACCTCATGTCATTGACTCTGACTTGCACCTCATTTTAAAATGAGCAAAACTAAACTTAGAGTTTTAACATGTTTTCAATTTTTTTTTTGTTAAAAAAGGAGTTTGGTGAAAAAAAAGGCAAAACATGGCATTTCCCAAAAAATCGGCAGGATATGGCATTTTACCGAAAAATCGGCAAAATATGGCATTTTTGTATGGCGCTATGGCAATATGGCATTTGAAAGGCTCTGAAAGATGACTCATCATTGATAACTTTTCAACAAAGGGATAACATTTCACAGAACTGCGTCGGATATATTGACCACTGACGCATGTGTCACTGATCACTGTTTATAGGAATCTCCGATAAAAAATTGATACCATCCACGGAAAAGACCGTAGAGCTGTTTTAATTGAAGACGCCAAAACTATCGGGTGATACAAAAAAAAGCATATAAATGGAGTAATTAAAAGATAAATATTAAACAACGACAAAATTTCTCACCACCGCACATTGTAGTAACCAATCGTACTGCATGATCACAGAAGCTGCACACTACATCCAAATTACGTATTTTTATAAGGCATTTTATTTTAATATCGAACATGTACCCGAGAAGCATACGGATGCAAGTCCAAAAAGGTAAATATTCAGGAGAGCCAAAAAACCATTTTTATCTAACTATGGTCTCATAACTTCTTCGGATATCCATGCTGATAGTTCAAAAAAAGTTATTAGTAAATCAACAAGTTTTGTTTTAAAAACTAGCAAAAAAAACTAAATATTTTATATGACAAGCCTTTAAAAATATTGTTTATAAAAAACGCTGACTTGAGTCAAACAAAAACACGGACTCGAGTCCCTTTGCTTCTGAATGAAGTGAAATATTTTGTTATGACTTGTATGAAAGGATCAATGTTTAAATATTTGTTTACTTCCATAGAAAGCGTAGTAATGTATAATTTGAGTAATAATACTACATAATACGTAGGATTTGAGGCATAATACTCAAAATGCAACTACTCTGGAAGGAATTTTTTTTTTTTTTACAGTGAATACCGCACAAGAATCTCAACTGCTCCCGTCTGGAGCCAGTGAGACTATGGCATCCCCAATTGGGGTATGTTGTGAGGCTGAAGGTAGTGGGGAGGGGAAGGAGGTGGGGAAGAGGAAGGTTGGGAAGTACCTGGCTATTCAGATCAGATAGATTAGAAGAGAGGAAAGAAAAGGGGGAAGTCGATTTACGAATCAAACATTTCAATGGAATTCCCAAAATCATCAAAACTCAAGCAAAAAACTGAAAAACAAACAGAAAAGATTTTCTAGACTTACAGGATATTATCAAAATGTACGGGGAATGCGTACGAAATTGCACCAACTTAAAACTAACTTCTGTTTTTAACTGAAACATGGTTAAATGCTGATATCAGCTCGTCAGAATTAGGCCTACATCACTATACTACATATCGTTCTGATCGAAATTCTATTACGAGCAAAAAGTCTAACGGAGGAGGTGTGATGCTGTGCGTATCCAAGAATATATCATCTACTAAATTACCGGTCAAACACAAAAGTGTTGAACAAATTTTTGTATTGCTCAATATACCCAATGGAAAAATTATTATCGGCTGTGTCTATATCCCACCTGCATCGGATTTGCAAACATATAAAAATCACAATGAGGACATAGAAGTACTCAAATTCAAATATCCTAAAGCAAAATTCATTATTGCCGGTGATTATAACCTTCCTAACTGGACCAGCCAAGATGACAATGGACCTGCTACAAACCAAGCCGAAAAAAAGTGTGCTAAATGCAGTGAAATTCGTGATATGTCTTTATTCTTGGGACTAACTCAATCAAATAAGATTTTCAACTTTAACAATCGAATGTTGGATTTAGTGTTTTCAAGTGATTCGAAAATAGTAGTTGAGCTATCCGACGAATTATTATTACCGTTAGATCAACACCCCCCACCATTGGACATTATCATAACAAATATGCCTTTAACATCTTAAAAAAAACAAGTGCTCCATCGTTTAACTTTTCCAAAGCTGAATACCATCATATTACTGAGTACCTTATCCAAACAGATTGGTCCTTTTTAGATGAGGATAATAATATAAATGATATAGATAATAAAATCAATTAGAACACTTTTACTCGATTTTAAATACCTCTATAGAACAATTTGTTCCCACGGTTAGCTTCACATCATATAATTATCCGAAATTACGAATTTACAAGGGAATTAACTAATTTAATTAATAAAAAAAAATGTATCCACAGAAAATATAAACATACCAGAAATCCTAATGATTATATAACATTTACTAAACTACGAAAACAATGTAAAGAATTATAAATAAAATGCTATAATAACTATGTTAACGTAAAAGAAAATGAGGTACGTCGTCACAATGTGAAAAATTCTGGAATTTTACTAAATCTCAGTGAAACGACAACTGTGGATATCCTAATAGCATGTATTTTAAAGGAAAATGTGCCGACAGTATCGAGGGTATAGTTAATCTCTTTGCTGACTCATTTAAAAGTGTTTACGACAAAGATATTCCCATTAATGCAGTCTCCAGTACTTCAGTGGAAGAGTCATTAAACTTAAGCCAATGATTCATTAAATTAGAATCTAAAGAAAGGGGTATAAACGCATTAGATAGTAATAAATCTGCTGGACCGGATGGTATTCCTCCCATATTTTTAATAACTTGCATTGATAGTTTGATATGTCCCTTACACAAACTTTTTAACAAATCCTTAGCATCTGGCTGTTTTCCGGCTCTGTGGAAAAAGAGTTATTTAACGCCTATTCATAAAAAAGGAGACAAAAGCGATATATCAAACTATAGACCTATTTGTATTATGTCTGCTTTACCCTAACTTTTCGAGTCATTAGTATTAGATACCATTGTTAAACCTATCAACAATATTATTATTCCTAACCAAAATGGCTTTATCAGAGGTCGATCTACCTTAAATAATTTAACTATCTATAATAATTATATATCCGAATCCCGTAGTCTGAAACAACAAGTGGATTCTATATACACCGATTTCAGTAAAGCATTTGATAAGGTTCAACATCACATTCTTATATCCAAACTCCAACTGTTAGGCATCAAAGGAAGTTTATTGACATGGATTATCAGTTACCTCAGTAATAGAGTGCTTAGTATCAGGATTAATTTTATAGAATCCTATGTATTCGAAGCCACAAGTGGTGTCCCGCAAGGGTCCCACCTCGGCCCAATATTCTTCTTAATATTCATTAATGACATTGTAAACATATTTAAAGATGTACAAGTCCTACTTTTTGCAGATGATCTAAAATTGTTTAAAAGAATACGAAATATATATGATTGCCTAATTTTACAAGCTAATTTAGATGATTTTTTTAGATGGTGCGAACAAAATATGTTATTTTTGAATATTGAGAAATGTCAAGTATTTTATTTTAGTATCAAGGATTTTCCAGAACTCATTCTCATATTTTACATGAATATGATTTAAATAATGTTAAATTAAACACCAGTATTACAAATTCGCGACTTGGGAGTTATATTCGATTCAAACTTAACATTCACAACACATATAGATGATATAGCTAATAAGGCTTTAAAGATTCTTGGCTTCCTTTGTAGAACCCTAACTGATTTTAAGTACATGGATTGCATGAAAACACTCTACATTTCATTAGTTAGATGTCAAGTAGAATATAATTCACCTATTTGGTCCCCTTTCTATAAAGTACACTCTAACAAAATAGAACGTGTTCAACACAAATTTCTTAGGTACTTAAATTTCAAACTCAAAATTCCAATAGAAAACATTAATTATTTAAGTTTAATGAATCGACTAAATTTAATTACGCTGTCTGACAGAAGAATAATTTCAGACCTAATTTTATTGTACAGAGTTATGAACAACCTAATTGCTAATTGACAGCCCTGCCATCGTTTCTAGTATTAAACTCCATGTACCAACAAGGAATACTAGACAAAATATAACATTCTTTTGCAACACATACACAACCAACTATCAATCACACTCACTTACCAATAGGATGCATGATTTAGGCAACAAGTTTGGTGGTATTGTAGATGTATTCGCTGATTCCCTTTACATTCTAAAATGCAATTTAAACCAACACTTTGTGGAATCCTACAAATTATTGTAACGTGGGTATAATATATTTAACGATTTGATGTGTTATTGTAATGTTTTATATTATATTTTGTTCTATGTTATTGTTAAATATTTTATTGTTTAAAATATTTCACTGTTTTACGCAAGAATATACAAGTGGTTTTTTCTTTAAAAACTACTTGTATATTCTTAAAAGTTTTTTCACTTTTATAACTTTTGGTATAAATTCTATGTATGTGTAATCCTCGATATCTTAAATATTATTTTATAATCTATGTAAAAGCCCCTACGGGCGTATAACAACAATAAATAAATCATAAAGATTTCAATTTTCAATTCAATTCAATTTAATTATTTATTAATTTTAAAACATTACAAAATAAAACTTCCATGCGTTTTAAAAGAGTATTAAGATTTAAAATTTCAACATGTTTAAGTAATTTATATTTCAATGAAGCACAATCATACTAACAACAACAAAGCTTGTTATCTGAATTGTGCTTCATTGATATTAAACATATCGATATCCGAAGTGATTCTATTTAACAACAAGACAGCTCTAATGCTCTCCATGATAGCCGAGTTTTCGAACCACCCACCAATCAGTCTGAAGAAATGTGTTACATTAAGATGCATGTCTATGGTACATCCTTCTGCTTATAAGATAGTTGTTGCATCATGGTAGTTGCATCCGTATACATTTTTGAAAATCCTATTTTTTCTTCACGATAGGACCTGTATTTTTCTGCCACTGATAAACATGATTATTTACTTCAAGTCTGCATCAAAAACTCATTCCTTCAAATTTTGAACTTGCGTCCGTTTGCTTATATTAACCGACAAAAACATTTTGATGCAGCGTTTTGTGGACCGTAAATTGATTGAGCTTATGTGTTGTTATGACTTAACAATATTTCCAAACTGCTATGTACACTCCATCCACTGTGCACTGAATTTATCATACCTATATAACCTGGTATGTGATTGTTAGTTTGGGAAAGGTAAGGAGAAGGGAGCGTGGTGAAATTTGCTTTATGACAGTGAATGGATTGCGAGGAATTTTAGCGGTGCGGTTTTTAAGGAATTGTGTCCTTTGCGGCGAGATAAATTCAACTGAACATTGAGCTGGAGGGCAAGCAGTCGGTAGTCGCCAAAATACAACAATGAAATAATACTCAAATTAGGACGAGTACGTATTTTAAACATTCGTGTTGATTGGATCTACTTATTTTGACAACTACGTCCTCCTTACTTCGCTTAATAAATATAATATCAGAAAAAAACTGCATCACAATAGTACTATAACCGCAAATTTGTAAAATTGGGAAATTAATTATCAGAGCGATATATTCTTAAACTTCGACTTCATGTAATTATTCAAAATAAGACAAATATCTGCGAAATGTTTACGATAGTATTTAATACCTGGTTAGATACCCCTTGTAACCTTATTTATTTGGTTAGTTCTCAAATTTTGTATGTAAAGTGACTAGCTTGTGTATTCTGGAAAAGAGTAGAGCATGAATTGTATGACATTTAATTTTATCAATGAAAGAGAGATGTTATCGTAATATAAAATAGTTTTGTTGAATTTACTCTTCAAATGACAAAACGATATTATTAAATGATAAGACTCTTAAGATATTTAACGAAATCTCAGGTGTGGATGTAATCCTCGAAGAGAGATTACAACTATCAAGTTAAGTTGCAACAATAATGAAAATGAAGGTAGTATGTGGATGCATGATTAAAAGAAATTAGCTGTGAGCCAGAGTTTGAACCGAATACAACCCAAGTAGAATAATCTTGAGGTAATCCAACTGCTTTCCCGCCCTGGTATAAGTAACATTACTCCTTCAGGGCTCTCACAAGGACTCTAATTTTTTTTATAAACGAAGCTACTTTTATGTTGAACGAAGCTAACGCCCAAATGTCCCTGTGAAGCAGGAGTTAATCAGTGATGGGATGATGGGTTAGTTATAATGATTGATGAACATAGCATGAAATAATACAGAAAATACAGTTAATAGTACTATTGATAGAATAATAAAATAAAAAACAACAAAGCCATCGCTCCAAACAATGGATAAATTATAACAGAAAAAAATTAGAAAAACTAAACTTACAAATAATGTCACCTGTAAAATGCAGGGACAGTGGTAAATAAAACAATACAAATATAAAATTTTTCAAAAGAAGCAAACACATTGTGACTTGACATTTTTAAATAAATAAAAAGAAAACACTTTGTTTACGTCACTTTATTATTTCTTCCGTCTACCGGTTTCGGTACCTCCGTACCATCATCAGGACTGAATATAAAATACTGACAAATACAGGGAAATATACAAAATGTAAAAGAAATAGACAGTAAATTAGAGCAGGACAGTGCGTCAGTTGTGGGAGGGAAGTGGGGGAGGAGCGATTGGGATAACGGGAAACATACTTATAATAGGGCTGAATGTTAAATTAAGTTGATTATTAATGATTTCAGCCTTTGTATTAACTGATTTTTTTATTTCTAAAGCTTCTAAGTTATTTAACCTTAAGCCTATCCCATTTTTGTGTAGGACTTTAATACCCGTATCCCGGTTAAAAGTATGGTCTTTATTAATTAGGTGCTCTGCGAATTCTGAAAACCCTGAACTGGTTAGGCACCTTATGTGCTCTTTTACTCTAATTTCCACATTGCGTGACGTCTGTCCAATATATAATGCTGAACAATCGTTGCAACTAATTTTATAAACGCCCGAGTGGCTTAGTATGTCCTCATTGTCTTTAGCATTAATTAAAAATTTTCCTAGGAAACCCTTAAAAATACATTAAACGCATGTAAAAACCCAATATTCAAAGATGATACTTTTCACCAGGTAAAATTTTTAACAAAGAACCCAAAAATCCCCAGGTTATATGGGTTTGTCAAAATACATAAAGCTAATAGGCCCATTAGGCCGGTCGTGACATGTTGTAATGCCCCTAATTATAAAATTGCTTCTATTCTTACAAAAGTAATTAAGAATTCCAATATTTTTCTTCCAAAACATACTATTAAAAATTCCCATGAACTAATTAACCATTTAAAAGATTTAACTCTCCCTAGCAACTGTAAACTCATTTCTTTTGATGTAGTGAATTTGTTTCCTAGTATTCCGATAGTAGAATGTAACAATATTATAAATAATTTAGTCAATAGTTCTAACATACACAAAGATTTTGCTGCAGATATTATCCAACTTTTTGATGTTTGCTTGAACCAAAACAGTTTTAAATATAATAATATAATATACCGACAACGAGATGGATTGGCGATGGGGGTACCCACAAGTTCGCTTGTTGCGGACATTTTTATGAATAACTTTGAAAACAATATTTTTGAACTTAAATCACCATTGATAAAAAATATTTTACTTTGGAAACGCTATGTGGACGATATTATTTGTATATGGTCTGGTACAGTACGTCAGCTGAATTCCTTCCTATTACTCCTCAACTCCTTACATAAACAGATCCAATTCACACTAGAAATAGGTATAAATTAGACACTAAACTTTCTTGATCTGACTTTATCGATTATTGAAAATAAAATTCACTTTAATATATTTAGAAAACCTACCTTCACAGACACCGTAATTCATAATACATCCAACCACCCAACCTCACATAAACATTCCGCGTTCCACTCAATGATCCATCGATTAGTCACTACCCCTTTGTCAAATGTTAATTATACTAATGAATTAAATACGATAAAATTAATAGCTCACAATAATGGATACGAAACACAACTCATAGATAGAATCCTAGCAAAAAAATTAAGATCAATATCCATAAATAAATACATTTACTCTAGTTCAACATCTTTCAATAATAATAACCTCAACCGCGAATGGCGAAGAATTTTGTATATTAATAACCTGTCCTCTTCGTGTACAATTAAATTCCCACCCGAAATTAAACCAGCTTTTTACACGAATAACAACCTAGGAAATTTTTTAATTAATGCTAAAGACAATGAGGACATACTAAGCCACTCGGGCGTTTATAAAATTAGTTGCAACGATTGTTCAGCATTATATATTGGACAGACGTCACGCAATGTGGAAATTAGAGTAAAAGAGCACATAAGGTGCCTAACCAGTTCAGGGTTTTCAGAATTCGCAGAGCACCTAATTAATAAAGACCATACTTTTAACCGGGATACGGGTATTAAAGTCCTACACAAAAATGGGATAGGCTTAAGGTTAAATAACTTAGAAGCTTTAGAAATAAAAAAAATCAGTTAATACAAAGGCTGAAATCATTAATAATCAACTTAATTTAACATTCAGCCCTATTATAAGTATGTTTCCCGTTATCCCAATCGCTCCTCCCCCACTTCCCTCCCACAACTGACGCACTGTCCCGCTCTAATTTACTGTCTCTTTCTTTTACATTTTGTATATTTCCCTGTATTTGTCAGTATTTTATATTCAGTCCTGATGATGGTACGGCGGTACCGAAACCGGTAGACGGAAGAAATAATAAAGTGACGTAAACAAAGTGTTTTCTTTTTATTTATTTACAAATATAAAAGTTCAAATGAACTATCGCAACCAAAAATTTACGTTTAAAATGCAATCCACAGCAAAATCACAAGGAGAAGCAAAAAGACAAAAAAATGAAAGTATACAAAAGACAAAGAGAGGATCATTTGCGACCATAATCGGTCATCCTGACAGTTTCTGTCGCCCACAACACATAAGTGGCCTCTGCCTTTTTGGGGCAATCCTCTGGATTCTAGATCATGACCACTACCGGCACAATGGCGATACGTAATTGAATCATGGGTACACATCTTGCTTACGTGACTATAAAGGTGATACTTAAAACATCTCTTGGCCCCTAAAAGATCGCGAACGCGACAGGTGTTCCACCCAAGAAAGCAACGACCACTGTCAACTAAAACTTTCCTAACATCAGGATGAACGGCGACAACCATGTTCGTAGTCGGTTGGTCACGCTTACCAAATAGTGAAACGCGCCGCATCGTTCTTAGATGATCCTCCTTTGTTATCACAGATTTTCCCTCAATGCTATAAATAAAGATTTCTTTAAAAAGTTCAAGGTCAGCCGATGTATCACAACTTGGTACGTCATAAAATACAATTTTTGGTAGTCTGCCAAGGGGTTGCACACTTTTAATGATAATTAAAATGTAATAATAGTCTTGTAATTAAAATGGTGACCTTTCTGCAGTTGAAAAAAATATTTACCCGCGCAAATTTGCTACGGGCGGCTCCACCGCGCTCCACATTTTAAATTTTTATTAAATATTTTTATACGAAATGATAAAAAAGTGAGGTGACAAAAGTGTTTATTACACATATACAGGGTGTTAAGGGACGTACTTGACTTACTTTAACCAGTGATTCCTGACATTATTTGGAGTAAAAAATGTAAATGAAATTTTGGTCTCCGGTGACTTTTTTTGACGACTTTTTTTTTTTTTTTCAAAAATTTTTTCTTCAAAATCAAACAAAAAAAAATTTCTTCCGCATGTCGTCACTAGTCACTCAGCCGGGTGTCCGACGAACCCCTTACCCCACCTCCAACTGTTCAACAAGTACCATTTTTTTATGTTTTTGTAGAAAAAAAAAAAAAAAAAAACGTCAAAAATGTCACCGGAGACCAAAATTTCATTAACATTTTTTACTCCAAATAATGTCAGGAATCTCTGGTTAAAGTAAGTCAAGTACGTCCCTTAACACCCTGTATACAATAGAATAAGTGTTGTTGTTTACATAATCGGTGATTTTAGTACCGTTTTCACATAAAAACCTCACGTGAGTCATTTTTACCTGTTTTTAATGATTGCGTTCTAAATTTTAATATTTATGTAGCGGTCACTTAACCCGCTCTTGTAAAACCATTGCAGCGCCACTGGACTCCAACGAACATTCAGGATTGACATACCTACAGTGTAAGGCACCGCGCTAGTACATACCTACCTACCGCGCCGCGGCCGTCTCGATAATAATATCGCCACCGCCTAGAAAGGTCTCGAGATAGCACCGTACAATATCTGTACGGCGCCGAACCTTCTCGTCAACTGCCGAAGCGGCACGCATTACCTACCGTAAGGGTAATTACTCTACCGCTCGCTTCGGCTATATAAGCAGCAGAGTCGCTCGCCCGCTCCAGTCAGTCCAATCCAGTCTCCATTCATCGGTCGAGTAACACACACCGAGCAGTGATTACAATTAGTCCAGTGCCGTAACACTTTCTCCAGCCCTCGCGGGGCAACCGCCCGCGCAGTCAGCAGCAAGTGAATAACGTTTGTCCAGTGTGACTCCAGGAACATTTCCAACACCTTCGAGGATTCCTTCTCCAACTACCATCCGCTGTCCGGCCCGTTCGCGCCTCGACATGAGATGTCACCCGACCTATCGACTACCAAGCACGTGCTTGCTGTTTTATATAGGTGCAACACTCATCGCCTCTCAAGGTTCCTTCCTGGATCACGTGTGTGCGCCGACTCAAAGGACACACAGCTGCCATATCCCGCCAACAAGACGGTGATCGACCGCCTGGACCAAGGTCACTTCTACACCGCCTTGGTGTAGAGCAACACGCCGGCTCCCTGAAGACCTGTGATCTTCACCGCCGTAGTCTCCTGACCATCTTCAGGCATCAGCATCACTAACGGCACCACTGTCACTCCGCTTCACTTCGACCCTCGCTACGTAGCCAAATAAAGACTGACTCACTACACCGACTGACGCCTTTTATTTCTCGACCCCTCTCTGCCGATCCGGCCCGCTCCCTCATTTACAAATGCTAATATTTATTTGTAATATAATAATTTGAAAGCCTATTTTGTAACCTTTCTAAAACAGTTTTTACTATTCGGCTTCGTTCAGAAATGTTTCATTTATAGAGCTTTAATTGTGAAGCGGTAATAACAAAAAGTTTTTGTAAAATGTCATTTTGTTAGAGACACCAAAAGCGAATATTCTCGAAAATTCGGAGGGGAAATTATTCTCGAAAACTCACTATTGTACTTCACAGCTATTTATGATTTTTAGTTTCTGACATTATTATTTCTTGGGATGTTTATGTATTTACCACCCTACGAAACTTTGTGATTCTGAGATTGGAGGGTTTTTCGTATCTTATACGAAAACATTCTTCAAACATCCAGAAAGACCACAAAAAGTAGTATTTATATATAGATGAACTACGCGCATATATTGTTTTTCTGATGCAACACCAAACTATTCATCTTTCATAACAAATACGCTCAGCTAATATCTGTCCTTACATCAATATTCTCTCCTATCCTTCTACCATCATAAGGAAGTATTATGATAACACGAGGAAGATAATATCAGTAACCCACGCGAAATAAAAGAGATGAAAAACAAGATACAGAAAATAAAAAGAAGGTTCGAACCCAGATCCGCTAGTCTAACCTGGACTGGCGTCTCTACCAATTGAGTAATTACCATCTACTTACTTCTAAATACAACCATTTGAATTTCACTTTTATTGGTTTGACGCGGATTCTTGAAAGTGGAAATTAACCCCTTCGAGCTGAAACTCGGCAGATTGACTTGTTGTCAAATAAAAAGGTAACGGTTACAACTGGGATTCGAACCCAGATTCGCTAGTCTTACCGGACTAGGCGTCTCGCCAACTGCGTTATTGCCACCTACTTACTTCATTTCTAAATACATCGATCAGAATGTAATTTTTATTTGGAATCTTGGAAGCGGAAATTAACCCATTTTCCGACGTGCGATGGAGCTGTATGTCGGCAGATTAGCTGTGTCGAGCTTTATCACATTTCATAGTTGTGGTAAAGGTATAATTGTATATTCTGTATTTTTTTTAGTAACACTATAATAGTAAAATAAAAATATATCACAGAAAGAAAAATCCCAATAAACTACTTTTATGTAGTATGTCAATGGGTGCTTTTACTTTGAAGATAAAAATAAAACTTCTTTTACTTTAAAATGCACTTATTAATTGTTTGTGGTAAGGGTATTTAGAGTCCTACCGAAGGCATTATCAAACATGCCATCAGAAGACGAAACACTTGTCACGCGTAATAATAATTACGTAGCAGAACTTGATTATAAAAATAACTGTTTTTATAAATTAAACATAAATATTATTGAAAATATTATAGAAATAAAAATAAAAATTGAGTTCTACAAATTAAACCTTATAACAATAAATAAATGCGTTAAATTGTAGTCGTATTCTTTTGACGTTTGTGCTGCAAAAATGGATTTGTTGAAACTCTGTGCAAAATCTTGAAGCACATCTTAATCCTTTTATTTATAACATCTTGTTATTTATTTATTTATTGACTCCCTATTGGGCTTTTACGAATACATATTAAATACAAATTTCATTTATAATAACAGTATACATATAAGAAAAGATTACCAAATATATAAATAAAGCATAAATACTATAATATATGACTTTAGAGAACTCGTAGGTACAATTTATTGTTATGAAAGGAAATATACCTTTTCCGGTTCCATAACAACTAAGAATAAAGTAAACTAACTCAACACCTCTTTGAAGGTCATTAAAAGTTTAAAAAGTTGAAATATAGCCCATATCCTAAACTAAAGTAACCTATTTAACAATTTTTTTTATATATATTTATCATAACTTTTAATGACTTTTCAAAGGAGGTGTCGAGTTGATTTCATTCGATTTCGAGTTGCCGGGTGACCACTTTTTCCATATCTGTCTAAAGGAAAAATTCAGCTTACTTTAGCCGGTACCATTTTTAATATATCTATTATATCATGTACGAGTTTTTCCATATTTCATCATGTTTGTTATGAATTTCGTGATGCCGACTTTAATTTTGATTATTTTTTTATAATTTAGTTTGACTTAAAACTCCCTACAAACCCTACTAAATGTGTCTCGGTATATAATACATTGAAAAAACATGAGATATTCCGAACGAAAACATTTTTAAAAATACGTTGAACAAGTTTCAAAGATAAATAATTCAGCTTTACAACGATCCCAATTTACACGGCCAACAAACCACGCAATTTTGCCAAAAGTTTAATTATGGCATTGAGTACCCAAATAATTTCACGTTGAACACGTTGGGAAAATCCAGCGCAGATGTTTTCACTAAGTTTAATGGAATATATCGCCATTAAACAGCTGTATGCAGTCGTGGGTGGTAATAAATAATACATTTTAAACGGGGTGAATCGTTCGAATAGAAAATTTTGGGAAAACAGCTATTTTGAGAGTCTTAATTATTATTTTTAATTTAAAAAATAAAGTTTAAGACAAGATTTTTATGCAAAGGGTAACAATTATTATAAGCAATAATTGTCAGCCTGAAACACTCATTTACATTGAAAAATCTTCCGAGAAAAGATGCTTGGTCCCGTTCCCGTTCCCGTCCCATCCCGTTGGCGGCAAGTATCTTTTCTCGGAAGATTTTTCAATGTAAATTAGTGTTTCAGGCTGACAATTATTGCTTATAATAATTGTTACACTTTGAGACTCGTTTGAAATTAAAACTCACCACTTGCCATTTGCCCACAGAATGTACTAGATGATGGACACACTCTTGCTTACTGAGTGGGAACCAGAAGCGATGCTAACTCAGCCACTGACCGGTTAAATTATTTTTAACTTTACTTTAGTGTGGAACACTTGAGATTTATAATTTGGGAGGGCGGTATGGGTATCGCCGCCTCGGGAACCATTTATTTGATAACCAACACCTTTGCCATATGTCACTCCAAGTGGTTCGGTACGTTTGGTGACTTAGCAGTCCAGGGTGTCCGGTGCTTAGCAGGCACATAGGAGGCTCATGGAGTGAGGTTTGTCAAGGTCTTGGCGGCCTGTGTGTCTGCCCACCTGCTGCGTGGCGGGCCAAATTGAGTGAGACTGGTTGAGGAGGTCTTTTGACCTCTTCAGCCAGAATCGTCCGTCATTTATGGACACATTGACCCCCAAATTCCTACCCATCCCTCATACCTATTTCCTTCCCAGAATGTCCTCTTTCCTTCCATTAAAAAACTCTCCACACAGCATCCCCTAAGGTGTCATTGGCCCTGAGGGAAATTATTTTCCTTAGGTTCTCCTGTGTAGAGCTAATATAAAAAAAAGAAATAGTACAAAACTGCGCTATATAAATGTTATATTATTTTAAAACTTTTGAGTAGGTACGTTTTTTGTAATTTTATATACCTATTTGTAGAATAAGTGAGTGTTTATAACTGGATTATTCTCACACGAGTGAGAATATCTGTACGAATGCAGTAACTATAACAATAAATAAATAAATTAATTTAAAAAAATCACTCGCAAAAACAGAGATATCATCACTTATCGGTGGGTTTTTGTGCAAGCGACTGCTACAATTGAAGTTTACTCTCAAGCAAGTTAGTGACATCGAGATTGTTTTTTTTAACCAAATTTAAGCCAAGCTCTGTCATATTAAAAGCATTCCTATGAGATAGTGGTTACTGTGTAAGTCACGTAGGGATAAGCAAAAAAGTTCTGACGCCTAATCGTGATTAAGAGACAAACGAGTCTTTGAAAATAAAAAAAATAAAAATGAAAATTCCGCTATTATGTAGAATTCTGGTATGAAAATGTATTATGCATTTGGAAAAGCCAAATAACAATAAAATAATAATGTAATTTTTCTAGCTAATTACCCACCTACAGAGAAAAAATGACTTATCTAATGTACAATTGTGAATTAGGGTAATAAAAGTGATGGACTCTCACATTTTCCAAAACTGCCTACCACCGGGCGGCTTTTGTTACGAATTAAAAAATATATTTTCGTTATTTGTTTTTGGGGCGTTATGCCGTGTTGCGCTACCTCCTAACATAACACCCCAAAAACAAATAACCAAAATACTTTTGGCCGTGCAAATCTTAAAACATATCTAAAAAAGAATATAAATATTTTGTGCATTATTTGTTAATTTTAAACATTAAATCGACTTTAAAAATGCTTCAAATGGATTAGATATCCAACGAATTTATTTAGTGTCGATTTTTTTTGTATTTTTACGCTGATGTGTAGTGTTTTGTGTAGTGTTTTGAATTAAAATACTATTTCAGAGTGGGAGATACTTTCAGTATCGCCCTGGTGTAAAACCATTATTCAAAATTGAAACATTACTGGAAATGGCTTTAGCAGTGTTTGGTGACTAGATCTGAATAGTCAGGTACATTTTCCACATCTCCTTGCTCTCCCACTAACTCCCAACATACCGACTTTGTATATAGACTTTGGTCGTACGGCCGTATATCTCTTCGCGTAGGTACTTTATTGAAGAAATAATCTTTTAGGGGATCAACTGTCCAAGGGATTAATTGGCAGGGGAAACAACTTCCTGGGATCAACTGTTGAAGGATCAAGTGTTAACGGATCAACTGTTGAGGGGTATCAACTGTCGGGGCGAGCAACTGGGCCCAAAATTTGTACACGGTTGACATTTGTCACATGAGAACGGGTCGTTTCTTCGACTCGTTCTTATGTTCAACAGCTCGGCTGTGGAATGATTTGCCGGTCTCTGTGTTTCCGCTTTCCTACAACATGGGTCTCTTCAAGACCAAAGTTCATTCCTTCCTCTCCTCAAAAAGACCCTCCACACAGCATCCCAGATGACATAGGCCCTGAGGGAAATTATTTTCCTCAAGGCCTCCTGTGTGGAGTTAATGTAAAAAAATAACCTGTCGGTGCGGCGGGTCGACCGTCGGCGGGCCAGTTGTCGCCAATTGTCGTATCACCGCGATACAGGATGTCAGATAGCATAAGAGCGTAAATGGGCTAGAACTAAAATTTACTACATTTCATGGCTACAGTAAGTATCTTTCAAAACAACGTGAAGTGCACTTCTACTATTATTTATTTAATGTTCAATGGTAGATAATAATATAATTTATTTAAATTATACATTACGTACACATAAATAACAAATTATAGCAGAAATTGCTGTTTTCCCACGAAATGGACCACATTGTAATCAAAATTATAAACCAACAATCACGAAAAATTAAATAAAAACCCAATAATGTTACTGTCATAAGCATAGTACGTATATTTATTGTTTGCTCATAATATGCAAACACATTACAACATTCAATTGGCCAAAAAATATAATTATTATAATGTTCCGCTGTATACAATTATAATTTAACCCCTTAGATATGGGGCGTAGTTTTTAGAAGGTAAAAATATTTCTGTTTCGCAATTATGTATATCTATTTATTTTTTTTTTTTATTTTAGTTTATTTAGGAAACAAACAGTTATACATATTTTAATAAGAAAGTAACATATTACATGATTGCATTAACCAGCGAAGTTTCCGCTACAATTTATAATATATAAACATGGATTAAAACATTAAAGAAAACATAAAGTGGTAGAAAAAAAAGAAAAAAATATATATACAACAGAAATGAAAGAAAAAAAACACACACAAATTAAAGCATATGGGATATATAAATCATCCAAATATTATTATTATAATAAAAAGAAGGAAAACCAACATAATGAGAATGAAAAAAATAACATGCAGCAGGGGTGGAGAGTTCGTAATTAACAATTTGTTTTAATTTTTTCTATTATGGATTTAATAAATTGGCCTGAGGACAAATGGAAAATATCAGCGTCGTAAAAGATATCATTGTATTTTGTGCACGTCCTTCGGAGAAATGAATGTTGTGTGTAATTTGTTTTTGAGTGTGGGATGTGGAATAGTTGGTTTGACCTTGTGTTTCTTATTGGACAGTGGAAATTAATGTGTTCTAGAAGATAGTTGTTGTCAACAACGTTGTTAATGATTTTGAATAAAAATTTTTGGTCGGATATATTTCTTCTATCTTCTAAAGTTGATAAATTATGGAAAGTTAATGAGTCTTTTAGGTTTTCTGAAGTTCGAAAGGATTTAAAGTCTAGGTGTTTCAATATCTTTTTTTGAATTCTTTCTAACCTTTCAATATTTACTTTGTATTGGGGATTCCATATGACTGATCCGAATTCTAATATTGAGCGAACAAAAGAGACGTACAGTATTTTGATTACGTGTGGAGACCTAAATGGTTTGGTCACTCTTATGATGAATCCTAGAAGTTTGTACGCCCTGTCACAGATGGAATTTATATGTGTTCGGAAAGACATTCCGGAGTCCATTATTATTCCTAAGTCCCTCACTTCACAACATCTTTTTATCTCTACGTCATTGATTTTGTACGGGAATATTAGGGGGTTTATGCTTTTGGTGAATGATATTGTGTTACATTTTTCCAGATTAAGGAACAGTTGGTTGTTAGCACAATATATTCCAAGCCTATTGATATCATCTTGCAATTCTAGGCTGTCATTAATATTAGTGATTATTTGTAAATCTTAGTGTCATCAGCAAAAATTTGGAATTTGGAATTTTTAAAGCATTTACCTATATCATTGATATATAAAATAAACAAGAGAGGTCCGAGATGTGATCCTTGCGGGATTCCTGAAGGTATACTGTAAAAACGCGAGGAGAAACCCTTAGCTCTAACTGCTTGACTTCTGTTTGTTACATATGATTTGATCCATCTGAGAAGGTCACCATTAATCCCGATTTTTAACAGTTTCTTCAGAAGCAGGTCAATGTTAATTTTATCAAAGGCTTTTGAAAAATCCGTATAGATAGAGTCTACTTGATTTTTACCACCCATAGAATTTAAAATAAAATCTGTGTATTCCAGAAGGTTTGTCTCGACCGACCGTTTTCTGAAAAAGCCGTGTTGATTTTTAGATATGATTGTTTGTACCGCCGGAAAAAGTTGATCAAGAACTATGTTTTCCATGATTTTGCTGACAATTGGGAGTTTGGAGATGGGCCTGTAGTTGGTAATGTTAGTTTTGTCCCCGCTTTTGTGGATTGGTGTAATGAGTGCTTGTTTCCAGACGTTGGGGAAGTTGCCTTCTTCAAATGACATTTTGAATAGCAAGGAGAGAGGATAAGCCAATTGGTCCCGGCATTTTACATAAAATATGGATGGAATTAAATCAGATCCCGCACTTTTATTCGGATCAAGTTTTTTTAAATAATTAAGTACACATGATTGATTGAAGTTAATATTGTGGATATGTAGATTAGAGTTGTCGTCATCATTCTCACAGTTTATAAGATTGATTTATATCCAAATACATAGAATATTTAACATATCCGAAAACTAAAAACTGTTTTTGAAAGGTGATGAAATGTGTTTAAAAATTTTTTTTGAAATAATAAAATTTTCAATACAAATATAAAAAGTTTTAAAAATTCAATTTATTCATTTGAAAAATATTATAAAATTAATATTTCAAAGCGTTTTCAAAAGAGAAAAAATATTAATATTAGATAAGCAGATTTAACCAATTTAATTTAAAGAAGGCAAATGTATTCATTTATCACTTTATATTTTTGTCGTTTTTTGAAAAAAATTATGGATAAAAAATTCTCGAAATTTTAAACTTTTTTCTCAAATCGCTATCGGAAACTTTGGTTTCATAGAGGTGTACATTTAAATTTTTCAAAGTTATAAAGGGTAGAGTCTAGTCTTTCTAACGATACGTGAGGGAGGGACAATGATTTGGTTCCATGACAGTTGATCCGCCGACAATTATTGGCCCCCCGGCATACATATATATAATATGCAGTCGGTATAGGGAAAATACGATATATCTAATTAGTAATTACACAAAATAAGTGACCCCGGAGAGATGTGCAAAGAGAACATACCGCCAAATAACAAAGTATAAAAAATATTTTAATAAAAATGCATCTAGATTAAACCTGCTTGTCTATATACTGCGTATACCATTCACCTTTTCATGGTTTCTGTATACAATGGTGAGCTCTGGCATTATGAAGTTTGTTCAAAAAATTGCAGTATGTGGCACGCGAGCTGTTTGAAATTTGAATATACCGGGACTAAATGTATGGAATGCCGGAGTGGGTGGAGAACGCGGGAGGGGGTTTCGTGTGACTGGGGATGCAGGAGAGGGTAGAGGGAACGTATGCGGGAAAGGGGCGCAGGAGGGGAAAGGGAGGCGAAAGGGGAACGGAAGAATGGGAAAGGACACGCAGACTCCATTTCTTTTCTAAGTGGCATTGCAACCAGTGGCGGCTGGTGCTCATAAAAATGGGTGGTGCGCTAAAATAATAATAATAATAATAGTCTTTATTTTAGGATGTGGGGAGGTGATGCAATCCCACACATCCCATAGAGATATCTCATTAAACTTGGACCTACCTACTCTAATTAAAATAAATTCAATTATGAAAAAATCATAGCTATTTGTAAATTAGGTCGATCCTCCACTGTCTCTGAGTGCATGCAATACATTGTTAAATAAGACAAAAAGAATTATAAAATAAATATCGATCCATCAGTATTTGTAAAGTCGCCGCGATCGTGAATTCAAATTCATTAACAGTTCATTCCTTAATTTAAACTTATCCAGAAAATTGTATGGAGATACTCTGGCACGAAAATCGAGTTCAGAAAATCGAAAAAAAAATTCAGTTTATCACACATCCGAAAGTCTTCCTAACGCTCCGAAACTCGAATGAATATATACTGTCATAAGTCATAACAAATGTCGGCATTGTTTATGTTGTTACGCTGTCGTTGGTCGATACTGAGTAAATCATTGAATGAAAAAGAGTAGAAGTTAAAATAAAGACACGTTATGGATAATAATATGACACAAACGTGTCCCCGTTTAACATGCTATAGAACGAACCGTTCCTTTTGATGTGGTGGAAATTTTTCGAGCGCCGTCCAAAATTTCGTAAAATTTGCAAAGCATTCAGCCTACCTACGATTTTGCCTCAGTAAAGAATTATGGAAGAACTCATGTGATCGATTTGCAAAATGAACCACCAAACTGAAGATAGGCACACGACGATCTGCTTTGTTACGCGCGCAGTCCAGCAGGCACCTATAGATACTATCTATGATGTATGCAATATAACCGAGTGTATATTGTGAACTGTGATGAGGCGTGTCGGAAATAAGTATGTTTTTTTTTGGCGCTCGGGAATTTTTAGATTACCAGGAATTTTGGGAGTGCGGCGCTCCTCCGCACCTTAGAGCTGGCTGCCACTGATTGCAACGCATGCCGAGAAATCGCTAGTTTGTATTTTAATCCTATTATATTTAAAAATAAATAACTATCACGTCATTCTCTGTAGGAATAGTCAGAGATAATAGAGTATTAAACACTTCTGTCTTGTCACTCGGTACTAACTCCTTGGTTGAATTCACAATTTAAAATGGCCATACAGGTACCCTTTAATTTATTCATATATCGCCCTATCTGGTCACTGAATACTATAAAAGCCATTTCAAGCAGCGCATTATTCGATTCTTAATGGTGGTCCTCCATCAGCGCGGGTTAAAAGGTACCCGTTTGTAATTATGTTTCTATGAGAGTACCGAGACATTAACGTATGTTCGAGTGCGGAGTAAGCAATAATTATTCGTGCATCATACGGTATCACATGGTCCGTGTTTAATTTGTGTGTTTCGGTACTAAACAACGCGATTTCATCTCAATTATGCAACGTCGCGTCGCGTCGTTTGTCGCTTGGTTCGGTGGTTCATACTTCTGCAAGGGGCGGACTGGGCCAGAGGGATTTCCCGATAGATGAAAATGTAATAGTCCTAGTGAGAGGTCATACGTGACGTAATCGTTCGAGAACTTCTGACTTTTATTTTTACATTTTTTTTAAACGAACAGTTTCCTTTTATAACATTTGAAGGTTATTCCAATCAGTGTAATATATCATCGAAGAAGAAGTAACATTAATAATCTAAACGAAAATATGAAAGAGAACAGACACAGGAAAATAATTGCGACTGTTATCTTTTTATTTTACTGTGTCTTGTTCTCTTTCACATTAAGAAGAGAGTTGTTAAATTTAAAAAAATTGAATAAACATTTAGACTTTCACAGAAAGGTCATTAGGTATTCCATTTAAATAAAATCGGATATTTCGTCCGAGACACTAACTAGGTTACAAACCAATTCTTCAAACTATTGTTTCCAATGAAAAAAGGTAGTAAATACGAGATTGACAAATATGACGTTTAAATAAGAGATGGCAGTAGCCTAATTAGTAGGGCATTTGTCCTACACGAGAGGTTCTGGGTTCGAGTCCCAGTTGCAACCGTTATCTTTTTATTTTTCTGTGTCTTGCTCTCTTTCATATTTTCGTTTGGATTATTAGTGTTATCTTTTTATTCAATGAAACTTTACTTTTTTCATATAAGACTAATACACTTGATGGTTGAAAAAAAATCACACCATTTATAGTTCAGATTAAAAAAAAATACAAGTGGTCGGTCGATAAATATTGACTGATAACTTGTAATTTGTTAGTGTATTCAGCTTCGTTAAAGAAAAAAAGGAAAGAAGTTTATTTTCATAACAAAAAATTCAGGAGGATATAACTTTTTTTTAAAGATTTTGTTCATTGTATTTGTAGTCCATTTATTTTCTTCCGTGCTACGGTAGAATTTTTATCCACTATTTACTAAAATAAGCGGTTCAACGATCAGAATCCCTAATACGGAGTTATATTGATTTAAGAAAACAACATTACTTTTATTATCACATTTCGTAGTTATCGTGTTTTCTTCAAGAGAATATCTTCGATAGGCTAATAGTCCACCCCTGTTCTCAACAACCAAACAACACACTCACAGGAATAATTCATCATGTGTATTGAACATGATCGCAACTTGAGCTGGTATTGAGTACGCTCTGTTATTGCTCTTGCCGGAGGCTGCGATACAGTGATGCTGTGATTGGCGCTTTGTATGCAGATTACCGAGTCGACTATATAAAGTGATTCGGGCTGCGCGATCGCACAGTGTACACCAGTGAACCAGTGCCAATAAACTGCTCATTTTGCCAGCAGCACCCAATTGCCAATAGCAAAACTCAATTGACAGAATAACTCATTTGTCGCAGCGGCCAGACTGACAGTGTTGAAGGTGCTATCAAGATGAAAGGGATTTTCGTCATTGCTTTGGGTTAGTCTACTGATTTTATTGACTAATTCTTATAACATTCTTTATCACAATTTTTCATGTTACTCAATTCGTATTATCCGCGCATCGAAGTTATATTGATTGTATTCTTAGGACAACATAATATTTATTCGTATTGCAACGGGAACATTATAAAATAAGACAATAATACATTTCATTGAAATAATACCTATTACAAACAAATAACATGAATAATAAAAACACACAAAAATCTTTTCTCGGAAGATTTTTCAATGTAAATGAGTGTTTCAGGCTGACAATTATTGCTTGTAATAATTGTTACACAAAAAGAGCTTGATGAATAACAGATGTGCCACTGAGAATCGATCTCGAAACCGTCGACGTGACAAACTTCTAATCCTCACTAAGTATTGTTTCAATAATTAATAATATTCAATGACTAAATAAAATACCCTGTTTTTCTAAGAATGATAATAACATTAATGGAATTATTATTACTTTTCAAACAACTCTTTGTTTTGATTACTTGTTCCGCACCGGTAGTTTTGCAGTGTAAATCACGGTTCTCAGAATATGTTTGCGGTGGCAATTAAGTTGTTATTTTATTTTTTGAATAACTTACTGAGTACAACTTCAATTTAATCATTTAAGAAAATATAATGACAATAAACGAAAATTTGGAACGAAAAAGATTCGATCGATAAGGCTGAGCTTCGACAAAGCTAACTTTCTGGGTTCATTTCCTAAATGGGACCTAATATTTTTCTGATCCTTTTGTTTCAAATTTTCTTTTGAGAGTCGCTAATATTGTCTCCAATAATTGAGTAGTTATTGTAAAAATTTAATTATTTAATAATGAAGTCATTTTTATCGAACAATTTATTAGTTTTGCTGAATACGTTTCGTCTTCATCACGATTTGTCTGTAAGACTTTGGATGACCAGCAAAGCGAATGATTTAATATCATCTGGGGAATTCTTCAGCCTCTCCATTGACTTTGTTTTGATCCATTCAGCTTTTAATAACATATTCTCCTCCAGTGACAAGTTCTTTACTATAACACGTTGGTCCTGGTCACCATTTTGCAGATGTCTAACTAAATAAATTTATTGCAGATCTTCAGCCTGCTTTACATTTGTTTACAAATTTGGGATTGGTTGTGAAGAGATGCAATTTATCCTTGCTGTTGTCTTCCAAGTCTGTTGATCGCCTCCTTTTATAGAATCAAGGTTTCGCAATTATATAGTAGGGTGGTCCATAAATAATAGCGCACGACTGTAATTATATTCCCACCGTGAACATTTTATAGATTTTCATTGCGTGTAATATAGGACCTTTTTCATTTATTTTGAAATGATGTCTGCATTTTGGTCGAGTTCCTATGTCAACGTCTTATTCAAATACCAGCAATTTTTGACATTTATTACAGTAAACACTTTCACTGTGACATTAAGACACCAATTTGAAAGTTTTTCTCACTTGCTGTTCTTTTTGTTGATATTAATCCCACCCTTTACTTTCTTTGCTAGTTGAAGCCACCATTGATTAATTCTAGTTTCGTTTTCTGTATTCTTATTTATTTATTTCCGTATACATGGCACAACTTGAGCAATTAACGTACGAATGTAAAAGTATAAGTCTAATTTAAAAAGTAAAAGGTTAAAAGTGATAAGTAAAAATATAAAGTAAAAAGGTAAGAAATGAATGAGTTGAGGGTGAAATGTATAAACTATAAAATATCTACAAAAGTATAAAAAGTACAAAATGCATTGAATATAAAAATAAAAAAGGTAAAGATTTTAGCAAAGCTGTAGTAGGAGACAAAAATATAAATGTTTTAGGTAAACTACCAAGAGAATCGTGTAAAATAATGTAGGTTGTAGGTATTATGGATTATGACAGTTGGATATGATAAATTTGACGTTGTGCAAGAATTGGTAGATTATATTATGGTTACATGATACATTATGTTTACTTGGTACTTGCAGACAAATTTTATTTTTTTACATCTTTTATATGAGGACAATCTACCATCAGTATCGATGTTAGAATAATCATTACCTAAGTGCAAGCGATGTACGAGTATTACTGAATTTTGTTTTGCATTAGTGTCAGTATTGTTACAATAATAATGTGATTTGAGTCTAGTTTATCTATTACACGATAATTTATTAATGAAACTATTTCAGGGGAGTCAAACCGGTTACTGTTTATTTTAAATAAAAAAAATAGGTCATTAGTGTTATCTTTTAATGCTAAGAGTCGCATTGATTGTAATAGATAATCATAATTTACGTCATCCGCAGGAATTCCTAACTAGAATTCAATTATTGTGAGAAATTTATGTTGGATTCTTTCAACGGAAATTGCATGACTTTTGTAGTAAGGGTTCCACATACAGAAATTGTATTCCAAATGACTTACAACCAGAGTATTTTGTATTTATTATTTAAAGTATTTCGAAAGTATTGATATTTTTTAAATGTTCAGATATTCTTATAATAAAGCACAACATTTTAATTGCTTTACTAGTAATGATATTAATGTGTTAATAATAGTTTAGTGTCAAGGGTCATTCCGAGGTCACTTATTTCAGGTACAGACAACAAGATATGGTTTTTCAGTGTATCAGTTCATGTTCAGTGTAGGGTTTTTTGTTCTGAAAAAAAAAATCATGATTTTAAATTCTCTAATGTAAGGGCAAGTTTGTTAATGGTACACCACTCACCGTCGCGTTTTTTAATCGTAAAAAGTCATCAAAAAAGCCAAAGTAGACCAAAATTACATTTATATTTTTTATTTCAAATAATGTCAGGTTTCTTTGGTAAAAGTAAGACAAATACGTCCCTTAACACCCTATACATCGATGTCAAAAACGAAATAATCATACCAATAAAATGTGTTTGGTTTTATAAGTAAATCAACCAATGAAGTAGAATTCCAAGAAGCAGAACAAAAGTAATAATACGAAATATTTATAAACCTTTTTGATGTGCATATCATTACGCGATTCCCGGAATTGTTATTGTTCTCGAAAAGCGATTATAAAATATCGTTGAAGCGGGTTGAAAATGAACCAATATTAATGAATTAATGTTAATTATTAATGCCACCAATGTTAATATTTTTGTGAAATGAATTCATTCTTTGAACTTTATTAAATCTCAGTAAACACCATATTATTAGGAATTGAAAAACTATTGATCCACATCGCTCGTTCTGATATTTTGAAGGCTTTATTATTGAAACAATGATGGCAAACATAATATTTAAGTCAATAATAATATCATTCGTCTACATGCAAATTAATACAAAGCCTTCAGTCGTTGTCGATTCGAAGAATAAACAGGTTTGCCGCATATGGAAACGAGTTTTCGAACAACTGTAAACAGTAATTGTGCTAACCATCATAAAACTGTTGCTAAGTTGCTAAGGCAATTTAATGTTAATTAACCTAACGTTTAGTTGTCTGTCAACCAACGTTTGGTAGGTACTGATCAATGACTAAATAAAATACCTATAGAAGAGAAAATACTGCGAGAAGGACTTGGCATGCCGATCCATAAACACACCGAACATTCTGTCCAAATAGTTATTCAAAAACGGCGGCGGTTTCCGTAGTTATTATTCAGTTTATATGAAAAGCAATAAATATTGTTTCCATTTAAGCCGTCATTTTCATATAACCATTTAGACAAATGTTTTATTGGTGTTCCAAATCCTATCTCAGGGTATTTTGTTTAGTCGTTGTTACTAATTTGTCCATTGTTATTTGGAAGCATTATCAATTTTAAATATTTTTCAAAAGGAGGAACCGCTGTAACATGTAAAAATAACAACTAGGTGGAGCTTATTATTCTCACAAAAAATAAAATCTGATCCCAAAAGGCAGATCAAATTTAAAAAAAGTAAATTATTGTTAAAATAGTTAAGTTTTTAGAACCGCTATCTTTTTATAACTTTTCAAGATTATTCACATCAATGTACATCTAGGTTATAAACTTGTTCTTCGAATGATTATTTTCAATGAAAAAGGTAGTTGCCAATAATATGGACAAAATTTAGTCGAAGATAATATTGTTAATTCTGAAATTTGAAATATGACGTGACAAATATGACGTTTATAAGAGGTGGTAGTTACCGAATTGATAAGGCGTTTGTACGGGTAAGACGAGAGATTATGGGTTCAAGTATCAGTTGCGACCGTTATCTTTTTATTATTCTGTGTCTTGTTCTCGTTCATATTTTCGTTTAGTTTATTAGTGTTATATTCATCTTCAAGTGAACAAAAGTCCAGAGTCAGAAATAAAATTTACAGGTAAAGCAACACGAGAAAGTTCACGACTGTTTTTATTATGTTCGGGACTGAATTTAAGTCTGAATAAGGATTGAATGAAAATGCGTAGGTGTTTAAAAATACCTACAAGGTGTCCGGTAACTTATATTACATATATATTTCAGAATCAAGAAATTTCTTAGACAGTTTTTATCAGATGCTAATTAATAAAGCGGTAACCAATATATGAGATATTTAAATTTTAATAATATTTGATTTTTACCCCCGGCTGGGATTTTACAAATTTGTTTTTTTAAAGACAAAAATACCTAAATGTGCACATCAACAAAAAACAGCATACTTTTTACAATACAATGAACTTGTTACATCGGTAAATTTTTATTTGTGATTAAAAAATATTTATTTTACATTCCAATTACAGAGGGTTCTTCGAGGAATGTCACAAACTGATTTTCAAACCAATTTTTGAAGACTTTGGAATTCATTTCAGAATGGTATCTGTATTCGACATAATCTTTTTCGTACGGAATATAAATTTACTCCCCGTGATAAAACCCGTTTTTGCTAAACCACAATGCAAAATGATCAGCCGGCTTCCTTTTCCAACTGGCACTTTTAAACCCCCATTGCCCTTACTATTTTGCCACATGTACGTAATCGAGTGATTTTGATTCACCCAAGTCTCGTCCAAATAGACTATTTGCCGTCCGTCGCTAGTTCATTTTCGTTTTGATTCATTTTTCTCAAAAAGTTTACACGCGCTGTAGCAATGTCTAAACTTCCCATTAAATACTTTCTTCCATCTTTGCGTATTTTGAATTTTAAACCAATATCATGCAAAATACATCGCAATGACTCATGAGATACAAAAAAAATATTTTATCCACCAGAGCTTTGTTAAGATTTGTAAGAGTGGGATATTGTCCATTGTCATAAAAATCCATCACACTGCGACGCACAACATCCTTTTTAAAATCTTCCAATCCCGTTGAGGCCGCAAGCCTGCTGCCAATAAATGTATGGATGTCGTCAGTCCTGCTGCCAATAAATGTACTAGCTTGAAGTTCAATGTTTTGATGTATTCTGGATTGTCACGGATTTTTTGGAAAAACTTGATAACATTATAAACTATCGTTTTTCACCTGCCTGCAATTCGTATCGTTGATATTAAATCACACAATATGTAATTACAATCACACCGATTAAATAAACGGAGTCAAAATGACATTAATAAAGTATAGGTAATAAATCGAAAATAAAGTAATGGACTGGTTTTTGATCTTATGAAGTCAATACAGTACTTATTACTGAATATGGAATCATTAATTGTTTGCTTTTATAGTAAGTAGCATGATATAAATAACAATGGAATTTCCAAAAGATTTAGTCGCCTAATTCACGGGAATAACCGCCAATGGAATTTCAAATTTTTGTTTCGCAGCGTGTAATTATTAAGTATCGTCTGAAATATTGTTTTTAGAATCCAGTTTAATGTATTTTCGAAAATAGGAATTTACGAGGCACTATAAATAATAAGAAATGAATAGTATACAAATATTAATAATATAATGGTGGAGTGCCTTTCGAGTTTGGATTTTTCGGAGTTTTGACTGTACGTTATCCCCGTGTGAAATTTTGGGAGTGCATTTGGTATCTGTTCGACTATAGTACGCTCACGTCCTTAAAAAAGAACAAGTTTTATTTGTAGTTTTAATTACTTTGTCGTATTTATTCAGTGCAAAATTGTTGACTAAATGTCAACTTACGTGTTATAGAAAATATCTGACCCACTGATAACCATTTCACGTGGGTGAAAAATCATACGTGATTTAGTTGCACGAAAGAGATAAAATTTTAGTTAGGTACTAAACCCAGTGGGAAAATATTTACCAAACCAGGAGAAGAAAATACATTAGGCTCAGGTTCAATGAACCTGTCTACACTTGCCCAGACATAACGTTATTATCATGGATCCGGTCGGTTGGGCGGTTACTAGGCTGAGTGATCAGTGACGAAATGAGAAAGATTTTAGTTTGTTCATATTTGGTTTTTTAAATCATTAAAAAATGTCACCGATACCCTAAAGCCGTTTACATGTTTTACTCCAAATAATCTCAAGAATCACGATTCCACAAAGCGATTCCACAAAGACAATGAAGAAGTTAGGGATGGGAAGAACCTGGCTATTCAGATATGGCCACTAAACATGAATAAAACCAATCAAGCAACGTTTCGATTCTGGTTGGTGGTCGTACACAACAGGTGATCGCTGCAACCGGGATTTGAATTCATTTTCAACTAACCATTGAACTATCGTGGCTACCTTGAGATCAGCCTTCATCTTACAACATATTTAACTTCAGAGCATTTAATTTGAAATAAAGAGTAACGTTTCGTCGGCTAGAGGATTCCATTTATAAATTTATTGCAGGTGAACGTGATTTAAATGCAAAAATCGTAGCAAGGTGGTGTCTAGAGATTTTATTTCCGCTTCGTTGCACTTTAAACGTTTTCTAGATTGAAAATCAAATTCTACGCTCAGAGGCAAAATATACAATATTATGTGAAAAGGGGAAAAGTTGCTCATTCCGGTGATTTATCTCAACAGAATATGATGATGGTTTTTAAGAGTGATTCGAATAAATCTATATTATTAGACATAATTATTTATGACGATCTACTATGAAATGTGGTATTATCTATGAGCTTTGTACGTGTCATGTCATGTTTTTGTACCATTTATTGTTAATGATGTTATATTTTGTAAACGCGAATGGTTTTATAACGTTCCTTTAAAATAAAAAAATAAATTAAACACGAGCTATTTGCCGGTACGTTTCATTAACAGCGGCGTAAGAACCAACGTTTCGGTGTCGTCATTTCGCCTATCTTAGAATATTCACTGTTAGCCTATTTCAAGTATAAGAAATTTAAATATTTCATACTATTGTAAGAATATGACATTGTTATCTATTGGAAGGAGTCAAATTTAGTTTATTTTTATAAATTTTTAATATGAATCAATTTTTAATAGCTTAATTATAAGGAAAAAAAAAACAGTATTATTGTGGGATTTCAACTCTGGGACCTTTCAATTGAGGTTATCTCCTTTTTAATGCAAGAAAACACTTCACTCGCACGAAAGTGCTGATAAACGGTGTTAGTTTGATATCCAATTTCGATATTAACTACTACGGCTTTGTTACCGAAAATCGACCAGTTTCTGATTTTATTATAAAATTGAAACACAAAACTGAACAAGACCCAAAATAAAATTGTAACGGCTGCAACTGACCTGATTTTTGTCGATCTCTAAGAGGAAATACTAGCGGCGTTTTTTCCATACAAACGTATTCCCCGTTTATCTCTCTGGATTTTGACCCTAGAGCAAATTTTTTTTTTACATAATATAGATATTGACCATTAGCGTGTCGGTAGGTCTTGCTTTTATTGATAATTTACTTCTTATAGAAGTTAGGACCTTCCAAAAATGAATAAAATTGCCTAGTTTAAACGCCGTCAAAAGACGTTCAGTATACAAACTAAGCAATGTATTTTGAAAAAAAGCAAAGCCTACCGACATAGAATATTTTCTTTTATTACAGTTAGTGAAAAAATTTTTTAAAATCGGTCCAGTTTTGGAGAAGAAAGATGGGGAATACAAAACATCGATTTTGACGATTTTATTTAGGCATTTTCGGCCCGATATGCAGTTGTCCCTTTCGCTCGGTTCCCCTGAGGGGAGCGCGGAGTGGAACAGAAGACATTGGTTACAATACCTATCGACAATATTTTTAAATGACCGGCATAGCTCTTAAGGGGCCATCCTTAAATTATGTCACACCTTAAGGGGGGGTAGAGAAATGTGACAAGAGGTATGGGTGAGGTCATCAGCTCTGTGACGTCACATGTAAAAATCTAAATTATTAAAATACAACACTTAAACTACTCTTTTGATTATTTTTAGATGTAAAATTGCAAAATATGTGACGTCACACTAGGGGGGGAGGGTCTCACAAATGTGTCGATGTGTGACAGGGACGGGAGGGGGGGGGGGGGGTAAAAATCATGAAATTCGTGTGACGTAATTTATGGATAGCCCTAACAATAGTATCGTGCTAATTTTCGTGCTCCTTGCTTTGATTCCCTGGGACCGTTAACTTTTAATTTTTTTTTTATTAAAAAAATTCCTTTATTATTTATTTACAGTTTTTTTACATTTTTAAATTAAGTCCCGTTAAACTGATTGATATCAGTTTGTCAACGGATTCCTTTGACAATTACTTTTTTTTAAATTGAGACAGGTCTTCGACCAAGTCGAAGAGACAGGTACATAAAATATACAGGTACATGAAAAAAAAAATTGTTAATAAAATTTATAAGAAATACAGAACAGAGAAAATGAAAGAAATAAAAGAAAAGACAAGAGAAAATAATAATGGAAAAAACATTAAAACGAAAAGCGGAAAATAACAGAAATTAGTACAAAAAAGTTCTTTCACTTAACCATTTTTTTAGCGCACATTTCCTTCTGAAACTCAATTCACAGCTTTTATGATGTGTGTCTTGTTTTATTTCGTGATTCGTTTAGATGTTTTAGTCGGCTCTTCTTCTTAAATGATTGAATAATAATGAAGAAAATAATTGAATAATATTTCAATACAAAATTTCTTTGTTTACAAGCCAATACGTACAACTCAACGATTTGCAAATAATAAAGCTAATTGATGAATAGATGCATCAAGTTACCTTTCTTAACATATTATCATTCTGTTTATATAAAATGTTCTCTGTTATTATAACTATTACACCTTTCTTTTTATATTTCTTCTCAATTCTATTTTTTGTAAAAATCGAACTGTTTAGTTAAAAAAAAAACAACTGTAAATCATATACATTTTTTTCTCATTCATTCTTATTTTAAAATTTGGGAGGCGGGAGTGGGCACCGCCGACCCGGGAAACTTTATTGGATAACCAACACCCCTGCCGTAGGTCACCCCAAGTGTTTCGCTACGTTTGGTGATTTAGCAGGGGTGCCCGGGTTCATGGGGTGAGGTTTGTCTAGGTCTTGGAGGCGGATGACAAGGACACACTGAACCCCAGTTTCCTGCCCACCCCTTAAACCCTTTTCCTACCCAAAAATCTCCTCTCCTTTCTTTCCTTAAAAAAACCATCCACACAGCATCCGCAAAGATGAAATAGGCCCTGAGGAAAATAAATTCCCTCAGGGCCTCCTGTGTGAAGCTCATGTAAAAAAAATATTTTTTGTCCTTAATACTACTGATACCCTCCTTTGTTCCACTGTAACTTATAATATTAACATTGTAATTTAAAAGCCTTTTCAAAGCGTTCAATAAATAAATAAATATATATGTTTTATTTTTTTTTATTAGGTTTGTCAACAGTGATTCATAACAAAGCGCTCACAATACAAGAACATTGAACATGGTTGATTCTATCACTAATTAAAGACAAACACAACATTGATAATAAATATAATTGAGCACAATACGCTTCTCAATACTGTAAGCATAGAAAATAATGTATATAATGTACATGTATACATACACACACACATACACAAATACATACATAGATGCATACATATACACACACACACAAACATATATATTATATTCATGCATGCATATACATACCATACATTATTACATAACGATTATAATAATATAAAATAATAAACGTATGCCTAAATGTTGCCTCAATGTGATGCAGAGAAAAGGCCTGGAAGACAGTGGGGTTCACATCGTAGTGAGTCATACGAGTAGGTATAATTACATTTTTAAATGTTTTTCTAAAATGTGTGACTAAAAAACTGAAATTATAATAACGATTCCCTATTTTCCATGCAGCCATTTTGGCACAATGTCATATCAAGAGCAAACAACGTTTTTTTTTACCCTTCGTGCTTTTCATTTTATAAAAAAGTTTCATCTCAAGCATAATAAGTAGATAAAATCTATTCAAATATGTTATTTTTATTATTCCCGCATGAATAAAATCTCTGACAAAAAATGATACACGTACTTTAAAATAAAATTACAGAACTAAGCCTCTCCCACCGAATAAAATAATGATTAAAGCTATGTTATGGGCGTGTTCGCGTTCCCGAAGGGATTTTTTTCTTACGTCTCGTGAATTTATTATTATATAATGAGCAGGCAGGATTCTGCTGATGCGCTCATGTCTAATTTCACAATAGTTTGACAGTAAATTTTAATTTTTAACTAAGTTAGTCCTTTCTTCTCTCCAAATATGAATCCAATAGAGCTATGAATTGTTTTATGTTAGTTGCATCGATGACATGTTGTGGGAGTTTGTTCCAAGCATCCACCACTCTATTTGCAAAGAAGTGTTTTCTGGGATTAGATGCAAAAGGCGTTTTGGTAATTTTTTTTAAGAGTCCACGGAGAATTATATTTTTATTGTAGTGAAGATTCCTTGGATGCCATTCATTGGATTTATTTTTTTATGAATTACTATTCAATGTTGATATTTTATGAAGATAGTACCTAGGTACTTAAGACAAAAATAAATGTAAAAAAATAAAGAATACTTTCTCAGTCTTCCTCCTTAGGATATGCTATGCTGAGGTGATTGAATAGAAGATTTTCAGCGATATTTATGGTAGGGTATTTTCAGTAACTTCTATGTCGATGGTTTTAAAAACACCAGGCGGTTATTTTTTTCTGATAACTCCTTGAGCCGAGATTTGCAGAACTTAAAGTAGTTATTAAATTAATTAATTCGTTTGATACTACATATTATGTAGGTGGGAGTTTGTGGCATAACTTTGCAGTTGAAAATTCTGAGGTTCTTTGTCCAAAAGTCGTATAATTTGGTTAATTTAACATATTTGTTTTGCATTAACTTTGTGGCTCGCCATAATTTACTTACTATAAAAAACACAGATTTGCTATAGACCACTTTAATTTTATTTTATTCACACTCTAGCGGTTTCGGAAACACCCTTCCTTCGCCAGGAGAATATTAGAACTAACCTACGATATAGAATATTGACAGACATGTACATAAATTTTAAGTATTTGAGTAGGAGGTGAACAAAGGGGAAGGGATAATTAAGGAATTTCCGGGAAGAATAGACCAGTTTATTGGAAACATGGGTAGAATAGGACTAAAAGATAAATTAATTTTGTTATTCAAATTTCTAATTACCAGATTTATTATATATTGATTTTCTAATTTCAAGTGCATCTAAGTTATTTAATTTTTTGCTTTTATTGTTATTGTGAAGAATTTAAATTCCCGTCTCCTTATAAAAAGAATGATCTCTTGAAGTGAGGTGATTTGCAAACTCTGAAAAATTATTGTTATTTAAGCATCTTAAATGTTCTGCGATTCTGATATTTATATTTCTAGTTGTTTTACCTATGTAGAACGATGGACATTGGACAATCATTGCAACATAGCTGGTAAATACCCGAGTGGCTTAATTTATGATCTCTATCTTTTTTAGTAATTTTTTGTAATTTTTTAGTGTTTTTTAGTAATTTACCTAAGTTTTTATCGGTATAGAATAAATTAAGCATTGATAAAAAATATTATATGTCGAAATAAGTTCTTCAATTTGCAGGTTAAGGGCCGAGGAGTGCAAAGGCCTTATTTAAACTGGCGACATCAGTTTCAAAATCGGTGTAGATTACATTCTATATTCTAGTGGTCATTTATTCAGTGGCGTCTCGTCAAATATCGATCACAATTTTTCGCTCCGTGTGAACAATGGAGTATTTAAATTGGAAAACTGAATTACTCTGCTTTGATTGAATCTTTAGAAATGGTTGAAAGGTTTGTTTTTTCAATTAAACTCTCAATATTTTAAACTTATTTTCTCCTCTTTGTTATATGATGAACCATCGTGAATTGACAGGAATGTAAATTTGTAGGCCTTGAAAAATGGAAAAACACATTTCAATTAAAACTACACTTGTTTGAAAGTGCATGTAGTTTAAAAAATGTAAATTGAGGACAGGAGTCGATGAGACTAACTTAGACATCCCCAATCTGGGTATATGATGAAGGAAGTGAAGATAGAATGGAAATGAGGAAGTGGAAGGTGTTGAATTACCTGGCTATTCACATCAGGTCACCAAACTCTGCTAAAGCATTTTATGCAACGTATCGATTCTGAACGGTGCTCTTTATCCAAGGCGACTCAACCCAAGATCCAACGCTCATACCGCAAGAATTTAGAGGTTGATTTATTTATAACAATCTAAGAAAAAAGTTTTTCAAAGAGACCAATTTATTTTGATTGACGTGTTTACTTTGATATAATTTTTAAATGTAAATACCTTACAAGAGTCCGAGCTTCTCCCTTCTGGAGCCAGTGAGACTATAGCATCCTCAATTGGGGTATGTTGTGAGGCTGAAGGTTGTGAAGAATGAAAATAAATGGGGAAGAGAAAGGTGGGAAAGTACCTGGCTATTCAGATCTGGTCATCAAATACGGCTAAAGCCATTTCAAGCAACGTTTCAATTCTGAACGGTAGTCTTACCCTAGGGCGAGCATGAGTATCTTCCAGTATTAATGAAAGGAGAGTATCTTCCACTCTGGAAAGTGCTGCAAATATACTATATATATTATTTTTAATGAATTAATTATGGAATAACATTAATTAATGAAATAAAATTAATTTAAGCACGCCGGGATTCAAACTCGCGACCTTCGGATTTCGTGCCAAGAGTCTTACCCCTTGACTACGGAGGCGTCGTATTATAATTATACATTCACACACATACATTCCGTTGTTAAATCGGTAGTGGATTCATAAAAAAAATGACCATAAATTACTTCATAAAAAATATTTATTTTAAATTTTATGAGTAAAACCTCAAATTGCAATATTTAATTAAATGAAGACAGTATTAGCGAAACTCAATCGAAAATCTGGAGGCAGAAAAATCAGAAAGAGATATTGGCACCTCTGGGACTCGAACCCAGGAACAGCTCTACCAACTGAGCTAGGGTGTCTATATCCAATTCAGTCACTTTTAAATATATCATACTTCGACTAAGAACTACCAACATTATCTTTATTTTCTTAACGCACATATTATTGAATTGCTACCTTTTTATATGATTGCAAGCTTTAAACCAGAACTAAATGCTTTCTAGATAGTATCTGGATATTTTTTTTCGATTTTATTTATAATATGCGACTACTATTGACTTTTCTCCAACTCTAGGATGAATATTTATTTTTATTTTTAACTTTATGAGTAAAACCTCAAATTGTAATATTTAAATTAAATGCAGACAATATTAGCGAAACTGAATCGAAAATCTGGACACAGAAAAATCAGAAAAACATCTCGGCACCTCTGGGATTCGAACCCTGGACTTCTGCTTACATGGCAACAGCTCTACCAATGTCTCTATATTCAATTCGTTATTTTTTTTGGTTTTCTAATTTTTCTGTCTCCAGATTTTCGATTGAGTTTCGATAATATTCTCTTCATTTAATTAAGCATACAAAATACCACAGAAAATCAAAAAGAAAGCAATTAGACATCTCCTTAATAAAAAGTTTGTCGAAAAATCCATTGTGTGTCTATTCTTACTTCACTAAGGTTACGCGTACTGTGCTGATTAAATTATTATTTGCTCGTGTTTAAAACGATTGCAAAACTGTGTCGCCTGCGTCGCGTCGCGTCGGCTTGAGTCCCAGCATATTATGTTGCTCACTGATTTGTGCACATTTTGCAAATCTGACACTGAAATACGCTGCGCAGCCTGAATGTCTTGTATCCCCAATCTTATCACTGGACATAATCTAAAAAAAGTCTATAAATACTTCCACTACATTTCTAATGAATAAAAAGTCCTACAGTTTCGTGCTAAAGTATAAACATGGTTTACATAACGGCCCGATGACAACATATTTACTTATTGAAAACATCTGAATTATACATATCTTACCACATCGCTAAATATTGTGTTAAGGACACGGTTAAATATTTTCAGCTGTTTACATTACGAAGTAGTCGAATAAAATCTATATATATAAAAATCTCGTGTCAGGGTGTTTGTGGTCGCACTCCGAAACGGTGATTTTTATGAATTTTTTCATGTATATTTGGTAGGTGTGAGAATAGGTCGTAAAGTATATTTAATACCGCTTGGTGATTAGGGTGTCCCTATCCATCTATTTATACAAAAAAATTGGTTCCGTTTGTGTGTATCCGCAAATCTCGGAATGTAATCTATGGATTGATTCAATTTTTTTTTACAGAAAATTGCATTTTAGCAGAGAAGTGTTTCTATATATTTGTATATAAGTAAGCTGTGGCTTTATGAAATTTGCATAAAAAAATACTGCAGGTGGCGCGCGAGTGGTATGAAAATGTGTGTATTTCATATATTTTAGCAGCAGAGAGGGAAGGCAAGAGGGGATGGGTAACGAAGGAGGTGGGGTTCGCAGGAAGGGTGACGAGGGAGGGGGGAGGCGTGGAAGGTGGAAGGGAAACGCAGGAGGTGAAGGGGTCGCGGGAGGGGACGGGGACGCATGGGAATGGACATGTAGGGAGAAAAAAAATATTTCTTTGAATGGCATTGCAATGCATGCCGGGTACCAGCTAGTAATAAATAAAACATTCGAGTGATTCTCTTTTGTTGCAGAATGGACCCCCAAAAAACGTGTTTAAAAGAGTCAGGAAAATATAAAAATACGCTTTGGTTGTTACGGCGAACAAAATACTACGTCATTGTTGTGATTTCCCCAAACGATAAGCGACCACGTTCAAAATTGGTCTTTATGCGGGAAAATACCGCAAGTTTTATTCTCCTTTGTGAGCGGAATCTAAGCCGAGTTCATTCCGAAATAACAAACTAAGCCATGTTTGTTATTATGACGGTCGCTGGGGTTATTTACCCTATCAGGTTTACTGTCCACGGATTTAATAAAAGGAAAATAAACTTACTTCTTACTTACGATGGAAATCTATGTAATATACGTATTTTCACAAAATTTGATAGTTACCGCTTTTCCCTTGCGTCAGTTTCCCACCCTTGCATCGCGGGTTGAATCCTCCACCATTGCACAAAGAACGTTTTTATAATGACGGGAGTAGAAGGTATTCAAATTTTGTCAAGTTACTTGTAACCAGGGTTTATAAAAAATATGCCTGACTGTGATTATTAGCAATGTTTGTTTAGTAAGTGGCGTGATACCTGAATAGCCACTTACATTCAAAACATATTTTTTTACCTTCTTTTTCCCCAAATTGATTTCTTTTATTTTGTCTTTCGAATTAGAGTGAACCTCTTGGTACACTCATCATAAACCGCCCTTAAAATTGATTACATAAAATTATTTTGCAAGTACTCAAAGACAAGTTATAGTTATAAATATAGTTTACCGGCATATTGTTGAAAATAAATGATCACACGAGAACGGATCTATTATATGCTATGTTTTTAGCTGAATAGCTCTGCTCTGTAACCCTTTATATATATATGGTTTGTATTTACTTCTACTTTATCCCCTTCCACAAAAGGCGAACGAATTTTGGAAGTGTCACGTCTTCAAGTAAGTGTCATCGATCAACAACTCTTTGAAAATGGCAGCAACTGTTGTTGATTCTCGTTTTTCCTGAATTGTGTGTTTTTTATTCAGTAAATATATCAAATAAACGAAGTGCTAAAATTATTAATTTTAAAGAGGGAAATTAACTCCGATACAGGCGAAGCAATAAAAAAAGCAGTATAAAGGGGATTGGTATATTTATGGTATAAAGTATTTCGTCTTCGGAAATTGAATTCCTTAAGCAGAAATTCTGATGATAAAGTAATTGGTCAAAATGGAATTGTTTTGTATATTAATTTTAGTGCGGTGCAAGTCGGTAGTATTTATTTTTGTTTTAAATCAACTTCGCTATGTATTCAACACATAAATTGCACATGTATTAAAAAACTCACCATTATTATTATTTGTTATATACGTATATACATATAAAACTGATTTTTTCTCTTTATTGTATAATGCTATACTTTTTACTTACCAGCTTTATTTCTATGTACAATGTGTAAAAACTATTTATGTTTTCCTTGTATTCTTAACACACCTGTATGCACTCAATTATAAAAATGTAAATGTGTGTAAAAGCCCATAAGGCGTTAATGATTAATAAATAAAAAATAAAATAAAATAAATAAATAAACTTAGCGATATAACAGACTTGACTCTAGCCGACCTTGGCCCCCACTAATATGAGTCACATAGGACAATAACCTCCTAATTGAAGTAAACCAACAACAACCCACCGCCGAATTAAGTATTAACTCAAAAATGTTTTGATTATTACAACCATAACTGCAGCATTTTTATTTTATTTAAGTGTCTAATAAAAGTAATATTTCATTATTTTTAACCACGATGTTGCAAAATGTTTATTACTGCGTGTTTCGTACGCTTTGCTGATAAACGTGTATGGTAAAATTTAATCCTATTACAATGAATATAACTCAACTGCTAGCATGTGATATTTATTTCAAGTTTCCAGGAAAATTTTAATGCTTGTGAAATTATTTTTGTCCATATATTAAGTGAGAGGAAAATATTAACGCTTTTGATATTATTGGTGTACAAAATGGGAGCTAATTTATAATATCAATACTGAGAATACAAAATTGTACGAAGTTCTCTCAAAATTTTTAATTACGATTAATATCATGTATTTGTGTATTTTCACCTATAAGTCCAACTTTTCACAGCACACATAAAAGCTTCAATGTATTTTCTTACATAAAATGTTTACTACGAAGCAATAAAGTTATTATTTCTGTTTTGTGTGCACTTAACGAAGCGAAAATGATGTGAAACATGCAGTAGAGAAGTCACAATAAAGAACAAGGATGGAACAGGGGAAAATAATGTAGATAATACTCATTCTTTGAACTAGCTTTTATCATGTTTTCCATTATTCAAATGGTTTTAACGAGAACTATTTTTTTATTGGTGTCATTACAAACATAAAAAAACATTTTTTTTTAAATTATTATTTTTAATTGTTAACAATATTATTATAAGCAATAATTGTTACCCTGTGTGCTATGCATAAAAATCTTGTCTTAAAACGTTAGTTTAACAATTAAAAATAATAATTAATATTTGACAAGTTTAAGTATTTCCCCAATAAATGAAGACATAATTTGTCTCGACGCCATCTAGCGAGGGATTTAACACTAACAGTGTCTCTCTCGCAAAAATAAAGTTGGTTGTTTTCAGGTGGGAAAAAAATATAATAAGCTGTTGAATGAAACACTAGTATATATTGAATCATTTGGTGGGTATAAGATAAGCCGCCATAGCTCAATTGGGAGAGCAGCTGACCGGCAATCAGAAGGGCACGGGTTCAAGTCCCGTTGGCGTCATGTATCTTTTCTCGGAAGATTTTTCAATGTGGATGAGTGTTTCAGGCTGATAATTATTGCTTATAATATTTTTTTTTTATTTCGCCCCTTTAATTTTCATATCAAGTTTTTAGTAAAACAATTTTTTTTTACATTAACTCCACAAAGGAGGCTCAAGAGGAAAAAAAATTCCCTCGGGGCCTATGTCATCTTTGAAGATGCTGTGTAGGGTCTTTCTGAGGAAAGGAAGGAGTGAACATGGGTTTTGAAGAGACCCATGTTTTGGGAGGGACTAACACGGCCGGTGTTGGAGTGACGAAAGAGGCCGAAAAATCGTTTCACAACCGATCTGTTGAACTCAAGAACGAGTCGTAGAAACGACCTGTTCTTACGTGGAAAATGTCAACCGTGTACATATGTCAGGCGCGTGTTTGGCGGTGCCGAGAGGATCAATGACGCTAGTTCCTCGGAGCATCTTCTATTGAAATGCCGGTAGAACAATGACAGCATTCCTAACTTACGCCTGTGCTCTAAAGATTGCAATCCTTTTGTTAAGATAGGAGAATCTATGAAGCGGTCTGCCTGTTTCTGCACAGAGCCGAGATTTTTTTTCTTCAGGTATTTTGGGGCTCCAGACCAGAGGTGGCTGCCAAATTCAACCGTGGGGCGCACTTGCGATTTGTACAGGGTTAGCAGTTGTGTACTATTAAAGTACTGTGGGCCCTGTGTCTATTTTCTGAGAGGCCAACTTAATTCTGGCTTCGATAGAACTAAAAATAATCTTCAAATATATTTGAAATCCGGAACATTTAAAAAAAAAAAACAGTTGATTTTTATTTATCTATTTGAGAAAAATATTCCATAATTTTAGCAATTTAAGAAGAGACGGTTTTGTCTGAAGTGTAAAGTTTAAAATGAATTCACGTATTTGAAACAAGTAAAAGTCTTTATCTAAGTAAAAGCATTTCAACAAAGCGTGAGTTATCGAAATGAATAAAGTTTTCGATTTTCAGTAAATTCAGCGAGTTGAAGAAAGTCAAATATAGCTATTTACATCTTACAAGAATAGATCGAAAAATATAAATAGCGTTTTTGTTTTAAAAATCACCCTTATTCTGAGGAGAAAAATTTTCAGTTTCTCTGGAAAATAATATTATTTCTTAGTACTTAATCAAATTGCGTTCATTTTATGAATCATGGAAATGAGGGAAGAATATTTAAGAACAACCGTTTAACGGCGGTAAACATTTGAATTTCTGCTAATACTTGAGAGGGAACGCGGGCACCGAGAAATTTAAATAATAAGTATTTCACAAAACTGTTGATGTCATTGTCGGTGTCATCTTCCCCCCGAATACTGAGCGAAAGAACAAAAAAATTAACACCTCAGGCTGTATACCCAAATACTTGCAAAATCGTAAAAATCAAGATTTTGTATTCCACTGTTTTCTCCTTCATTACTGGATCGATTTTAAAGATTTTTTTCACCAACTTTATTAGAAGAAAATATTCAAAGTCTACAAGTTTAGCTTTTTTAAAATATGACTGCCGACGTTGTCGAGGGTTAAGGCTCTTGACTCGCAATCCGACGATCGCGGGATCGAATCCCGGCGTGGAAAATAAATTTTATTTGATTAATTTGTGTTATTTCACAATTAATTCATTAAATATAATATAAAGCATACTTGCGTCACGCTACAGAGTGGAAGATACTCTCTCTATTCTTAAGAATTGAAACGTTGCTTGAAATGGCTTTAGCCGTGTTTGGTGACCAAATTTGAATAGCCAGGTACTTTCTCACCTTCCTTTTCCCCATCTCCTTCCTCTCCCCACAAACATCAGCCTCATACCATACTCCAATTGGGGATGCCATAGTATCACTCTTGCGAGGTATTCACATAAAAAAAACATTCCCATGATGGCGTTCAAACCAGGCAATTTTAGTTTATGAAGATTTTGCCTTTTTTGGTAAAAAGTAACCTATCAAAAAATCAAAATCTGCCAGTGGTTGAGAAAAAACATTTGCGCTGGCGTCAAAATCCAGAGAGGAAATAGGTACATACATTTGTGTGAACGAAATGCTGCTAGAGTTTCCTCTTAAGGATTTGACGGTCCCCAAGAACATTGTCGGATCCACTAAAAATTGAAAACAGTTTTGTTGATTCATTTTCATTTCTTTTAGTTGATTTAAAAGTCTGTGTATATTTCTTGATCTCAAAACCAACAAAAATGCAGAAACGACACTTAAAAGAGCTCTATTGCAAAACTACAAAATCAGACACATCTGATGTTATTATTTAGTGAATTTTACGATAATTTCCTATTATCCAGTTTTCTAAGTTGATATTTAATCTCATCACAAATTAAATACTGGATCTTTATTTAGAGGCCATTTAAGGTTATGAATTGGCAATCATGAAACAACACATCATGAAATAGGTACCAGTTAATAATCTTTGTTATAATACCTTGGACACATAATCACCAGTAATCTGATGGACGATGACGACATCGATAGGCAAAGAAGAGCTCTCAGTGTAAAAGCTAACATGCTCAGTAGAAGATTCCGCCTTTGCAGTACTGCTGTAAAAAGGACGCTCTTCCTTTCCTTCTGCGCAACACTGTATACGTGTGAACTTTGGGCAAACTACAAGAAGAGTAGTATAGAAAGACTTCGGGTTCAGTATAACAACGCCTTCCGCACAATGTTTGGTCTCCCCAGATATTGCAGCGCTTCCCGGATGTTCACGGAGGGGCGAGTTCCTGGCTTTGCAGCCCTTATTAGATCCAGGGTGGCAGGAATTAGGGAAAGGATAACCAGCTCTGGAAACATCCTCGTCATGGAAGCCCGCCTCAGTCCATCATCCAGTATTGATGCACACTGGAGAAAAATACTGGCTCCTTACGTGCTCACAGAATCCTGAAAGCTTACTATTATTATTTCATTTGTTTTTCCTTTTACTACTATTAGCTTATTATCTTTTTTTTGTTTCGTGTACATTCATATCCACCTTCTTTTTCTTTTTTCCTTTTAAATACTTTGTACATGTATGTATATATTATCCTTATGGAATGTGTGGGATTGCACTCTCCTCCCCACATACTGGAATAAACACTTATTTATTAATTTATTTTTATAAATATTTGCTGATGTCAGCACGTCATAATAATACGATATTCAGCATTTTTTTGCCAATTAAAACAGTTAAACTGTGCAATTTTTAGAGACTCATAGTTTATAGATAATCATTAGAAAATTACAGCATAAAATTATAGCCTGCAAATAATCAAATATGATTCCATACAAATAAAATCTCGACACCAAAATCATGATGCGGTAATACATGTATTTTTTACATGAATATTGTTAAATTCATCATTATGTGTATAGGTTTATATTTATGGCTTATGGCAGGCGTAATTTGTGGGTCACGGTTGTGTGGATCTATTATTTCCATTTTGTGTACAATACCTATGACTTGAAACAATTTTATAATATCCTTGATTTGTTGTTTGGTGCAGTGTTTATACGCTGCAGTGGGGCAGGAAAAATAAAATTTTACTCTGCAGAACAAAATACGTATGTAACCGTGTAGCCCTCTTAATACATATGTTAGGTACGTAAAAAACAAAGTTTTTCACTATTACACACATCTATTTTAAAATCTATATACATAAAAATGAATCCTTTTTTCTCTTGGTCACGCCATAATTTCAGAACGATTTTGCCTATTTATTCATCTTTTTCAAAAAGTTTTCTTATACTTTGTAGAAGGTTCTCACGGAAAGAAAAATTTAAAAAAAATTGCGTAGAAAATTCGGTAATTTCAGAAAACTTAATGACTATTTTAATCTCGCACGTTTGACAGTTCGCGCGTTTGATGAAATTGAATTTAGCAGACAGCTGTTTTTTTATAACAAAAGAATTATCTATGAATTTTTAAAATTATAGATGTATTAAATAATCAGTACTTATGTTAGGTATCAGATTTTATTGATTGTTCTTATAATAAACAAAAATGAATATCTGTAATAAACGAAAAATGAAAATTTGAATAAAAAAATTGTAATAGGTGGCACGCGAGCTGTTCGAAAACTGAATGTACTGGGACTGAATATATGGAACGCGGGAGGGGGGGTTGGTGGGACGGTGGAGTGGGAGAGAGGAGAGGGTAGGCGTGGAATGTGGAAGGGGAACGCGGGATGGGAAGGGAAGGGGGAAGGGAAATTTGTTCAAGGATTTCATTTTTATTTTATTTAATAATTTTATTATTGAGTTTTGCAATTATTTTTGTGACAGCGGTTTCGGCTTAAGAAGCCATTTTCAAACTGTGGTTAGACCACTTTGAGATGACTTATTTTGGTTCTATTTACCCCCGCCCATTTTCAATTTTAATGCCGAAACGCCCAATTAAGGTGCCTAAAATGTTTTACTACGGGTTTAACCGATTTACTGAGAAAATAGTTGTGACAATAGATTTTCTATTCAGATAGGTACTTTGAAATCTATTTTCCCCATATTAAATATTGATGTGTTCTTAATTGTTTGACGTAATAGTCCAGTCAATACAGGGTTTCACCTCGAAATGAAAGGGAATAAGCTGAAGGAGTTAACCCCTTTTTTTAGCTTAAGCGACTGGACTATGACTGCTATTGAGATTTGGGGAATAAATAATTTTTCTTACTTAAAATAAATCATTTTAGGCATCTTAAAAATTGAAATTGGACGGGGGTAAGCAGAATCAAAATAAGTCGTCTCGAAGTGGTCTAACCACAGTTTTAAAATGGCCTTATAAGCCGAAACAGCTGTCATAATAATAATGAGACCAAAATACTTGAAGAACTAAATAAAAAAAATGAAATGGAGTTCTACGAATTAAACACAAAAACAATTAATAATTTTCAAGCATGATCGATGTCAGTAGAAGCAAGGAAAAACCTTACTCTTGACACACAGACACACACACAACACACTTCTATCGCTTCACTACTTCAGTGGCCCAGACTTTATCCTAAAATATTGCGCCGGTGTTCATTTCATATTTTCAGAAAACGCTTGTCGTCCAGGAAAAACCGCATTTTCTGCATTTTAAACTTGGAAATGTGATGTTGTGCGTCGTGCATAAAATCTGTTTTTACTTATTCATATTTACGCTTGAGCAGAGAATGCTTGGCGCAGTTTGCGCAGACAACATAAATCAGACCAGACAAATCTGGTTTAGTTCACCGCTGAAGTAGGAATTACATTTTCTATGCTGAACAACCAACTATTATAAAAATATATTATTTTATGAAGGATGTAAAGCTTTGTTTACCATGCTTGCTGCTGAGCCCGTGATGGATTTTTAAAATATTTATTTATTTTATTTATTTACTACTTTATATGCACATGGGGACTTTATGTTGGATAGATGATTGGATGCAATTTTTTAGACAAATTTAGTGATAAACAATTAATGAATGCTTAAGGTTTTTCAATTGCATAAAATTAAAATAATGTAAATTTTTGGAAATGACATTTTGACTTGTGAAAAATATTTGAGTTCTTTTGAATATGGTTGAATACGTTCTCGATATTTTCGGTTAAAAGTAAAGAGTTTTAAAATGATTCTAAATCAACGAACACACACCTGCATATTGTCAACAAACAAAGACATAGATACACCCATTGTTAGTGTATGGCGATTGAGTTATGTATGTATTAGTTTATCTGGCGCGTCTTTTACTTCTTCCCCCGGCCAAGCTACGCACGCCCCGTACGGCTGGCAAATGAGTGGATGAGACGACAACAAAAAACCTAAATAATTTTACCACAAATTTGCGCGTAACTAAATTCGGTTTTTGACTCGAATAAAATTGTTTTCAGTGCAGAATAAAATTTTATCGTATACTTCATCATATTCCTGACTCAGGATGTGAGGAGTTTTTTTTTAATTGCATCCATTTTCCCAGAAAAAAAAATCCAAGTTGCCTCCTAAATTCATGGATGAATCGTCATCTTTTGGGGCCTATAGTTTATGATTTAAAGCAAAAATCGAAAATCGGATTCACATCCTAACTGTATACATGCCAAACTTATCAATTAAAAAAAAAGAAAAAATCAATTAATTTGATATTTTAGCCGTAAATCCAAAACAAAATTTTGTATGAAACAGGCCACGCATGCGTTCCTCTTAAGAGCCATTAACCAGACAGCGGCCGGGAATTCAAAAGATGTTCTTACGATCGTACAGGGCGGTTCCAATTAATTATTCTGCGTACCAGCTTTTTTAAATAATAACTCAATATCGTTTTTATTTCATTCAAAATTTGTTTTAAATTATACCTACATTCAAAAACGCCGAAAGGCGTGATGATAAAATTATAAAAATTGTGTACTTTTTGTAATTATTTTTTGATCATAATATTTATAATTTTTCAAAAATGTCTAAGCGAAATAAGAATGCAAAAAAAACTAGTGTGCTTTAGACCACACGACTGAAGTAAAACTTTACTAGCTTATATCTCCCTATCAACTTCCGTTCGCCTCGCCCGATCACACTTTTCATAACGCTCTCGTCACGCATTCACAGCTTACTCTCTAAGTCAAGCGTGCGTAAAGGCCCGACCGTTCGCCTCGCCCGATCACACTTTTCGTAACGCTCTCGTCACGCATTCACCAGCTTACTCCCCAAGTCAAGCATGGGTAAAGAAGTTTTTCTTCAATAAAATGCATCTTGCGGCGGAAAATATTTTGTATGGCGTAAAAGAAGAAACGTAACTCTCTCTCTTTCTATTTTCACTAACTTATATCTCCCTCTCAACTACCGTTTGCCTCGCTTTTCGTAACGCTCTCGTAATGCATTCACCAGCTTACTCCCCAAGTCAAGCGTGCGTAAAAAAGTTGTTTTTTTCAAAAATATTTTTTTGATATTACTGCTATACTTAAAACAAACAAAAATTGTACAAATTAAAAATTGTCAATAAACATTGTCAATAAATTGTCACTTATATTATAAATGAACGACCTTATTGATTTGAGTATTTTAATGGCGCGTAACACACGAGCCACCAACTCACCCGAAGTCAGCCGAACGACGTGCGATAATTCACGAACGCAGAGTTTCGGTGCGGCCGAAGAGAACCGAAACTGATGCAGAAACTAGATTTTTTTTGCCGAACCTTGCCTTCGGTCGGTCACTTCTTATTTTACAAGACATGTTTCTTACCATATAATCATACATTATTGTAAATCAATACGTTATCTAGTAAACGCATGTTTCAAAATTTTGACTTTAGTTCAAATAAAATCATTAAAAAAATATTTATGACGAAAATTTCTCAGTTTTGTCTATCTATTTACGGTCTTACAGATTATTATGTATTTAAGTTTTTTTTTAAAATTTCTTATTTTGCTTAAACATTATTGAAAAATCAAAAAATAAATTTAAAAAGTACATACTTTTCATAGTTTATCATCACGCCTTTCACCATTTTTGGATATATTAAAGCAAATTTGGAATGAAATAAAAACGATATTGAGTTATAATTTTAAAAAGGTGAGAATAATTAATCTTTTTCATTGGAACCGCCCTGTACGATCGTAAGAACATCTTTCGACGAAATGTGGATTTTCGTAGGCTGGCTGGTTAAAGGCCCTTAAATAGATATGGCTCTCGGATTTTTTTTATATTTTAAAATGTCGATTTCATTTGTATATTCGTTTGTTGAACTATGTGGGTGAGGAATTAGCGAGCTTGCTTCATAATTTGTTTGTGAAAGGTAACATTGAATGTTATCTTTATGCCAAGTGTGTCGAATCACCACACCATTTCTGCTTGGAATGTCAGTCGCTTTAACCGCGCAAAAATCATCCAATAGGCCTTCCAACCAATCACTTTTATTTTCTTTTCTTCTTATGGGCTATAAAACGAGAGCCGATAGTCCACCCAATTTCAAAACACAAAGGAATAATGGCTTCTAATTTTCGCTAAACAAAGGCTCCGCAGATGGATTTATGATCCTTTAATATAATGGACGGTGGCGGCTCTAAAAAGGCCTCGTTCGATTTCCGAAAAAGAGTGAGGTTTCAAAAATGCTGCAGTAACAGTTAGGTACCAATTTGTTTTGTTTGAAAGTTCTACTAAAATTTTGCGACATCTCATATTAAATCAAACTATTAATTTCACGATGTAGAAGTCGTTGACTTATCGGAATAATGTATGCAAGTACACTGTGGATTTTAAATTTGAATTCAATATATTTTAGTGTTAAAATAATTATTGAAATTATTTTAGTATTTAGCCTTAAGAGGAACGGTTGCGCCGCCCTTTAAAACAAAACTTAAATTTGAATTTAAAGCTCTTCAAACATTTAAGCGACACTATTGATGATCTCTTGCCCCGCTACCCTATGGCAGAGTTTGTGGTCCTGGGGGACTTCAATGTTCATAACGAACCTTGGTTGAAGTTCTCAGGATCAACAGACTCGGCTGGACGCCAAGCGGAATCCTTTGCCCTTTGCTACGGATTGGAGCAAATGGTTCAGGAGCCTACAAGGGTTCCTGATGTCCAGACTCACCGTTCCAATCTGTTAGACCTTTTTTTAACTACTGTGCCACACGGTTACAGTATTGAAGTCACAGCGCCTTTAGGATCGTCCGACCACTGCCTGGTGACGACATCAATCCCTGTAAACTTCAGACCACCAAACGAGAGGCTGAAGAGAAAAGTGTGGCACTATAGGTCAGCAGATTGGTTCGGTCTGCGGGCACATTTTAATGCTTTCCCGTGGTCAGCTGTCTGTTTTCGGACTTCGGATCCCTCAAGATGTGCCCAGGAAATTGGTGAGGTCATCACATCCGCGATGGATGGCTTCATCCAATCTACTGTTAAGGAAACTGGTGTAGGCTCAAAGCCGTGGTTCAGTCGACAATGCGCTGAAGCAGTGCGACGAAAAAACGCGGCTTACCGAGCCTACAACACATCTAGAACATCCGAAGACAGAACAGCTTACAACAAAATGGCAAAGGAAACCAAGAGAATCATAAATAGGTCAAAATTCGAGCACGACCAGCAGATCAGCAGAAAGCTGACTGCATGCCCGCATGGCAGCAGGCAATTCTGGTCGCTTGCGGGCTCAATAGGTCGCAATTTCTGCAAATCCAGTCTGCCACCTCTTACCAGACCTGACGGCTCACTAGCAAACACCGCCACCGAAAAGGCTAACTTACTAGGTAAAATGTTTGCGGATAACTCAACCCTCGATGACCAAGGTGCTGTCCCGACGTCGGTTCCTCACTGCGGTTTTCGTATGAAAAAGCTGAGGATCCGGCATCGGGAAGTACTCCATGTTTTACGAGGGCTTGATGTTAATAAAGCTAGTGGGCCTGACGGAATACCTGCCCTGGTACTGCAAAGGTGCGCTGCAGAAATAGCTCCAATTTTGACGAAGCTTTTTAAACTGTCCCTGAAGACTGGCTCTGTGCCCTCTGGTTGGAAAAAAGCGGTTATCCATCCTATTCCAAAGAAGGGTGACCGCTCCAACCCGGCCAACTACCGCCCCATAGCGATCACATCAGTTCTGTCTAAGGTGATGGAACGTGTGATCAACGACAAACTGCTCACATACCTCGAGAAGAACAAAATTATTAACGACCGTCAATACGGATTCCGGCGGAACCGCTCGTGCGGTGATCTTCTCGCGTATGTGACGCATGTTTGGGGGCGATGCCTGGAACGTTTCGGTGAGACCCAAACGGTTGCACTGGACATATCCAAGGCCTTTGACCGGGTTTGGCACCGAGGACTTGTCAACAAACTGCATTCTTACGGACTTCCCGCATCCTTGTGTACGTGGATTGCCGACTTCTTGAGGGAGAGGTCGATTCAGACGGTAGTCGATGGTTTCACCTCTTCCTCTCACTCGATAAATGCCGGCGTCCCGCAGGGATCGGTTCTGTCTCCAACTCTGTTTTTGTTGCACATCAACGACCTTTTGTCATGTGCACCAATTCACTGTTACGCGGATGACAGTACAGTTCATGATAGCTTTTTGTTTGACAAGCCCCCAAAGGGCTCACAAACTCCAACAGCTCGTAAGGCTTTGAAGCAAAGAATGGACGGTTACCTCGAGAGTGTTTTCTCTTGGGGTAAAAATAATCTCGTTGAATTTAATGTTTCAAAGACCCAATCTTGTCTGATTACGTCTAAAAGGGATCGCAATGAAAATCTAGTCTCTTTCAACGGAAGCAATCTTCCGAACAGGCCCTCCATTGATATGCTTGGTGTAACCCTAAGTGACCAGCTCAGGTATGGGGGCTCCATCGAAGCCAGAGTAAAGTTAGCCTCCCAAAAACTGGGCGTACTGTACAGGGCCCGCAGATACTTTAAAAGTACACAACTGCTAACCCTGTACAAATCGCAAGTGCGCCCCACGGTTGAATTTGGCAGCCACCTCTGGTCTGGAGCTCCAAAATACCTGAAAAATACCCTCGACTCTGTGCAGAAACGGGCGGTCCGTTTGATAGATTCTCCCATCTTAACAGACGGATTGCAATCTTTAGAGCACAGGCGTCGGGTGGGAATGCTATCCTTGTTCTACCGGTATTACAATGGAAGATGCTCCGAGGAACTAGCATCATTGATCCCTTCGGCACCGGTGCATAGTCGGGAAACACGCCAAACGCGTGCCCAACATTTGTACACAGTTGACATTTGTCACATGAGAACGGGTCGTTTCTTCGACTCGTTCTTGTGTTCAACAGCTCGGCTGTGGAATGATTTGCCGGCCTCTGTGTTTCCTCCTTCCTACAACATGGGTCTCTTCAAGACCAATGTTCATTCCTTCCTCTCCTCAAAAAGACCCTCCACACAGCATCCCAGATGACATAGGCCCTGAGGGAAATTATTTTCCTCAGGGCCTCCTGTGTGGAGTTAATGTAAAAAAAAAAAAAAAAAGCCAAAATACTCGAACAAATTGATTTTTTTCTTCTTTAATAAACGGGAATAGCCAATAAGTATTTAGTACGGGTATATTCTAGTTTATTTGTCTTTTAAATTATAAAATATAGGCCATTAGAGCCATTTTTAATGATTAGCTTCGACAATTTTCGTGAGTGCTTCGACAATTTTTTATGAGTTTTTTTTTTTTTACATGAGCTCCACACAGGAGGCCCTGAGGAGAAATAATTTCCCTCAGGGCCTATGTCATCTTTGGGGATGCTGTGTGGAGGGGGTTTTAAGGAAAGGAAGGAGAGGGGAGTTCTGGGAAGGAAAAGGTTTTAAGGGGCGGGTAGGAATCTGGGTTTCAGTATGTCCTGGACATCCGCCTCTAAGACCTAGACAAACCTCATCCCATGGAGCCGGGCACCCCTGCTAAATCACTAAACGTAGCGAACCACTTGGGGTGACCTATGGCAGAGGTGTTGGTTATTCAATAAAGGTTCCCGGGGCGGCGGTGCCCATTCCCGCCTCCCAAATTGAGTTAATAGTTATTATAAAAAAAATCTTACCCAAACTCCTACTTAAATATTAGGTCATTACATATGAAATTGGCGTTTTGCCGTAATGGCAACTTTGATCTCAAATATCTTCTCTTTGGTTAGGAATTCCAAATTTAAATTTATACAGCTATTTACTCATGTATTTGTGTTTCGAAAATTATAATTCATTTGTTTTTTCCTTAATTGTTTTTTTTCTTTGCGTCACTTAGTTTACAAAATGGAAAACTTGAAATATCGCGTTATTTACGAGTACGAGTTCCACCGTGGCACCAGTGCTGCAGAAACGGCTCGAAGGATTAATGATGTGTATGGTGACGGTGCCGCAAGAGAAAAAAATCTGGCCAGACGATTACGGCAGATGTCTATTGTCAGCAACTGCAAACCATGATGGAAAAGCCAGCTGCTAAACAACCGAGGCTGGTTAATCGCTCTAGGCCACGCTGCTTCATGAGAACGCTAGACCACACACTGCACAACAGACGGCTACCAAATTAGAGGGGCTTCAATTGGACATCCACCGTACTCTCCGGACCTTGCCCCAACAGATTACCATTTTTTTCAAAATTTGGATAACTTCTTGCAATGGAAAAAATTCAACTCCGATGGGGCAGTCCAAACCGCCTTCAAAGATTTTATTGATTCCCGTCCGAATGGTTTTTTTTTTAGTAAAGGGATCGATGAACTACCTATGAGATGGCAAAAGTGCATAGATAGCATACAATCCTCCCATACAAAACGCCAATTTCATATGTAAGGACCTAAAATAACAAAATATAAAATAAAACTCTAACAAGAAAAGCGTCCTTTGTTTGTAAATTTTTAATTTATGCGTTTCTAATTTGTGTTCCAACGCAAATCCGTAGTTTGCAATTTAAAGTTAAGGCCATAAATACACATTTTTAATATATATATATATTTTTAATATTATATTTCGATATATTTAAGGCAGTAGATAGGGTAAAACAATTTTTAAAACAAAACTATTAACTCATAAATAATTGTCAAAGTTGCCCCTAAAATCGTGAAAAAATGATTTCTTTAATTGCTTATACTTTATAACTGAAAAACAAATAAATAAATTAGTATATGTATATCCGTACCAGATATTTGCTACACCTTTGGATTAAAAAATATGTTTTTCAGTTTTAAATATTGCAATCGTACCGGCGTTGGAGTCCCGCCAGGCGTGGTCATTATTAAAATAAAAAATTAAAACTATTAAATTATTCTATTAAAACCTTCTAATCATTTATTTAACTCCCGTGACACAAATGAAAGTGTTGATTTGTTAAGATTAACACCGTCCCATAGAACATTATTTGCCAATCAGAATTACAGTAGTCTCCAGGTAAGACACGAGAGGGCAGACATATTACCTTTGGCCCGGGGCCAGGGTTAGGCCCCCTTCACCCGTCTCCCTGCGGCGGCCAGCTCAATATCCGGCAGAGGAGCCAATCTTCCCTTGGGTCTACGGGTCGGCTATCAGCCTCATCTTCCAAAGTTATTAAGGGAGGATATTTCAAGTCATTCGGTTAATTAAAACAGGGAATACAAACACAAGGTTTATTCTACCAAAACATATTAACAAGACAGAAGAAAACAGAGTGCTAGAAGGGAATTTCTCTAGTAAATCTGGCAATAAACACTTCTCTCTCTGTCCCTCTCTATTTGCGTCTTCGTTACATGGGGTTTTACGTAATTAGTCAGCACAAGGGGTGATATAATGGGAATCAGCTTACATGATCTCCGCGCGCCGGGCGTCTCAGAACGGCTTCAGGGTTTAAAGCCGTCGAACAGCTCTCGGGGATGAAATCTCGCCATGGGACGAAAGGCAATACACGCCTCGTTTAACCAGGTAGCACATGGCCAAGGCTCGTCTCAAACGAAACATGTTTCTCGAAATAAAGTTACCCAAAACGAGTGAACTAGCAAATGGCGTCGCGGGGGCCCGCGATCGCCGCTCGGGTCCGTGAGCGCAGAGACACGGGACGCGGGCAACGGTCCTACGTTGTTGCTCAAACGCGGCTATTTCAAATCTCTCCACAAAGGGTAACAATCATTATAAGCAATAATTATCAGCCTGAAACACTCATCCACATTGAAAAAATCTTCCGAGAAAAGATACATGACGCCAACGGGACTTGAACCCGTTAGCGCCACCTAGCGAGGGATTTAACACTAACAGTGTCTCTCTCGCAAAAACTAAAGTTGGTTGTTTTCAGGTGGAAAAAATATAATAAGCAATAATTGTTGAATGAAACACTACTATATATTGAATCATTTGGCGGTTATAAGATAAGCCGCCATAGCTCAATTGGGAGAGCAGCTGACCGGCAATCAGAAGGGCACGGGTTTAAGTCCCGTTGGCGTCATGTATCTTTTCTCGGAAGATTTTTTTAATGTGGATGAGAGATTCAGGCTGATAATTATTGCTTATAATAATTGTTACCCTTTGTGCTATGCATAAAAATCTTGTCTTAAACGTTAGTTTAAAAATTAAAAAAAAATAATAATAATCAAATCTCTCCAATTAAACGCATCATAACAATATTTTGGCTTAAAATCCAATATTTAAATTTTGTTTGAAAAAGGCCGCGCAGCCGTTCCGCTAATATCTAATAGGAAATATGTATGTATATATTATCTAAAATAAATCTTAAATGTGAGAAGTCAACCGCACACTATGGAGGATATAAATTATAATTAATGAAGACAATATTAAACTAACTCAATCGAAAACGTGAAACAGAAAAAATATAAAAAGATTCTGTCGCATTTGTGAATTCAACTTAGGACCTCTTCCTTTAGGTGGCATTGCTCCAACCACTGAGCTAATTCGACCATATCATTTTTAACTTTATTACTTCGACCAAGAACTACCAAAATTATCTTAATTTCCCAAACGCATTTATATTTTGAGGGTGGATAAAATTTGAGATTTTAATTAGTTATTCCATTACAATAATTGAATAGAGAGGATTAGTAAGTATAGAACGAAAAAAATGCTGCCAATTTGTGCGTAGACAGGTACAATAAGAAATAGTAATAATTAAAGGCTTTGTGTTGTGTAAAGCATACAATAGCAAGAACGATGTTTTGTTCTGTTCTAAGAAGCTATCGAAAAATAAAAAGATTACACGTATCCTCGTTCAATAAAGCTTATTACGATGGTAAGAAATGGCGAAAAACGAACCGTTTTGGAATAGAGCTTTATTCTGAGCGTGAGTCCAATAATACTATCGTAGTTGTGCGAAGCTTCCAATAAAATACATAAAGGTTTCCCCATACAAAGCTCACGCGAGCTTTTATGATAAATACAAAATTTTCCCACGAAATATTGCTGTTGCTGGGAAAATTGCAACTTTTCACCTCAGAATTGTGGTGATTCGATCAATTTATCGTATTTTTTTTTTTTTTTTTTTTTTGCATAACATATACAGTGTGTTAAGGCGAATCTCACTTACTTGAAAAGCGTTACCTGATATTGTTTGGGGTAAAATAATATACATATAAAATTCTCGCCTCCGGTTTGCTCTATTGATCAACCAAAAAGCCGTGTTAAGAGACTAGACCTGAATAATCAGGTACTTCCACTTGGTCTTTTCCATTTCCTCCCTCTTCGACAATTGAGGATGCCATAGTCTCACTGGCTCCAGACGGTTGGGAACAGTTATAACTCTCGTGTGGTGCTCAAATAAAAAAAAAACCGTTGATCTACTTATTGTGAACTTCACCAAATTAGATTTTTTCCTTCCCTGAACAACTTCGGGTTTGTTGATTGACGATTTGAAACGCAAACCAACGAAAACGAAATATAAATTTTAATTTGTACATATATAAGTGAAACAATTTAACTTTGTATGAACCACTTATATATTTGAGTAAAGCCGACCGGTTTCGGAACGACCGTTCCTTCTTCAGGGCAAGCGTATACTGATTTGACAGTTATGAAATATGGATGGGAACGATGTATTATTATGGTAGGGATGGAGCCGTTGCTAGATATTACTGAAGAGTGGGTGGGTAGGGGAACATATCCATGATTGGGCTATAAGACATTATTTTTTGGTTGTTGATAATAGATTCTTTATTGTCAAGGGATTTTTTATTTCCAAGGCTTCTAAAACTGTCTATAACTGTCAAATCAGTATACGCTTGCCCTGAAGAAGGAATGGTCGTTCGGAAACCGGTCGGCTTTACTCAAATATATAACTGGTTCAAACAAAGTTAAATTGTTTCATTTATCTATAATGGATAACCACAAAGTTATAGTAGCTATTCAAAAGTATTTAATTTGTATCTTTATATATATATTTTTTCACATCATCAAAAAAATATTATCTTAGGGCACGGCCCATCTTTGGGGACGCTATGAGGGTCTTTTTAGGAAAAGGAAATTCTGGGAAGAAAAAAGGAATGAGGGGTGGGTAGTAAATCTGGGGGTCAATGTGTCCCGTAAGAGATATAAATAGTATAGATATTCTTTAAACTAATTATAATGAACTCATTTTAAATACGTATAAGATTTATCAATAATATCAAGAACTTCTGACGATAATTTAATTGGTTGTAGATTTTTTTTATAAATATTAATTTTAGTGCTGTGCAAATCGACGGAGTGTATTTTTGTTTTTTAAATCTACTTCGTTATGCATTTAGCACATACAAATTATGCATCAAGAACCTACACAATATTATATTATTATTATACTTTTGAATGTAGCCTATAACTTTGTGGTTATCCATTATAGATAAATGAAACAATTTAGCTTTGTTTGAACCACTTTTACATTTGAGAGAATCCGACCGGTTTCAGAACGAACGTTCCTTCTTCAGGGTAAATGTATACTGATTTGACAGTTTTGAAATATAGAATATATATTAAATATATATTAAATATTTCCATATTTCAAAATTTTAAAATCAGTATACATTTGCCCTGAAGAAGGAACGTTCGTTCTGAAACCGGTCGGATTTACTCAAATATAAAAGTGGTTCAAACAAAGTTAAATTGTTTCATTTATCTGTATTATTATTGTTTGTTTTTTTATGCCACGTTCAGTTCAAAAACTGATTTTTTTCTGTTTCTTTTATTGTATAACGTTAAACTTTTTACCTACCACCTTTACAACTATATACCAAGTGTAATATCCATTTATGTTATTTTTGTTATCTAAAATTTTAACTGTTTTCGACACCTGTATGCGCTATAAAATGTGTAAAAATATGTAAAAGCCCATAAGAGCATAAATGATTAATAAGTAAAATAAATAAAAATATGCTTAAAAAGTTTTTATAATGGCAAATGTCTGAATTATTTCAACGCATTTATTTTATTTCACGGATTATTCGCTCAGTGAATGTAGCAGAGTTAAACTAATATAGTAAATTATTTCCAGTATTGACTCAGGACTACAAAAGTTTGTGCAACACAACTGAAAGACAAACAAGACCATAAAGTCTTTGGTGTATTGTGATATTATTTGCGTAATTACATATATGCAATTCATTTCACACGACGCGACGTGTGGACGTTCGTTTCAGTGCATTGGGCGGGCGCGGGCGTCGCGACACCCGCGGCAAAATTCTCGAAATTCGTAATTATTTCAAATCGGAAAAGATATGACGTATATTTATTTTCTTTTCAGTATTTCCTTGTAAAGCCAACGATAGACCCATTTACTAACATAATATCACTGTTATGAAATAGTAACTTTACTCAGAAACCGGCTGAAAGATTTATGCGGTCGACACAAAAGAAAAATGAAAAAGGGAGGCGTGGAAATGAGGTAATTTTTCAGTGTGGGATTTTATTTACGGGACCCGCAGGAGAAAATTGGCCAGTCGGAGAGCGCATTGGTTGCACTCCCCGTGACTTGCACAAAAACTCAAAGTGGCCTTATGCCTTAATGCTGCCCCGGGGGAAATTTACTGCACATATATCCTAGAACTACCTCTGTCACGCCCGGTAAATTCTAGGTTCTAATCGATTGCATGCCCGGCTGCATTTATACAAAGCCTATACCATTTGAGTCACGCTAACGAATGTAATAGAGTAGCTTTTGTTTGTGCAAATTCATTCTATAACACTATACTATTTCAGACACGGATGATGACTAAAATATTTTAAGTTTTGTTTGTGCAAAATCATTTACAAAGCCAATACCATTTCAGTCCATGAAAATTATTGTATTAATGAGATTGGAACAGTCATTATGACAGCGAAGCGGATTTTTGTCGGTCTGTAGGTTTGGTTAGGTTAGTTTACGTAGGTTTTGTCCATATTTTACTTGTAGTTTATATAGTACTGCCACCATATATTCCTATTAGAGCTTGGGGATTCAGACCTGTGACCTCTGGATTCGTAATCAAGGATCTTAACCGCTTGACCATGTGCATGGTTTACGATGCAAACATATCTGGAACTTTGAAGATTTACTAATTTATATTTTTTCTGTTGATATCCTTTTGTACTTATGTAATTTTAAACCACTGTAAACATTAACACTGAATATGTACTTTTTAGTTATAATCTTGCAAATTTCGTTTAATAAAGTTATATTATTATAATTATTATTATTACTTCATAAAACGTATAGCAGAAATAATCAAATGCTGAGATGGTTAAATAAAATATTTGTTTATGAAGATTATTATAAAGCATGAGATAAAGAAACCAACTTAACTATTACATTAAATGAAACTCGTAATGTTAATAGAATATAAAGGATTATTGAAAACTAAGGTTCTACATTATTATTAAAATTGAATTGACTACGACTCTATTCATGATTATTAACTCGGGGTGAGCTAGAAATGCGAAGATAATTTCGAGCAGTTAAATTCATAAAATGTAGATAAATAAATTATAATGGGAGCCAGATCGTTTAAAAATAACGACCAATTAATGTAATATAATGCAGTTAATGGTAAACCAAAGTGAAGTATTTAATAATTTAAATGGAAGGACTTACGTTTTTGCTGTATCCGCCATATTTGGCTTACTCCGGGAACCGTGACGCTCTCACCCTCTCCTTGAGCCTGCTTGATTCCAACTTAGAGATGCACGATATAAATCGATATTATGCTGTATCGATACGTAGCAATGCGATATATCGATATTTTGTATCGATACACGACCATACAATACGCATCGATATATCGTATCTCCAGGTAAAAAATATCGAACCCATGTATATCTGCTTAAAATTATGATTTGATTGAACCTGTAATATTGTAGTTTCATCTACACAATAAAGCAATACAATATGGAAGTTCCACAAACAGTTGGTTTCTGAATCTTCAAAAAATGTACCTAGAAAAGGCATGGATGACATTTTAAAACTGTATCTCAGAGAACCACTCATGGACAGAAATGAAAATCCAATATTGTATTGGAGCACAAGACTAAGTATTTGGCCTAATCTCAGTACTTTGGCACTTCGATATTTATCAGTGGTTGCGACTTCAGTGCAATCTGAACGCTTGTTTTCACTGCCGGATACACGCTTTCAGATAGACGCCATCGCTTAAATCCGAAACGCAATCCAGACTCTTGTTTTTACGTAGCCTTACCGCCTCTCAATGGCAATTGTGAAATATTGTAATAGGTATAACTTCCATTTTTTACTGTTCGAAATAACACTTTTATTTTATTTTAACCTGTTTAAAAATTGGATAATAATATCGTATGTATCGATACAAGACGTTGCGATATATCGCTGAATCGATATCATTGGTTGCGATACGTATCGATACGCTGTATCGATACAAACGATTATTTTGGACATCTTTATTCCAACTGAAGTGAGCAGCGTCTTGTGCTCGTTCTTTAAGTCTGACTAGGGACACCTGCAGCCGATCGCTATTCTGGTTGCAATATAAGAACACGGGGAAGAAATATCCTTGTGATCCATCAACAATTCAAGTTTTTTTAAAATAAAATAAACAAATAGAATATCCACTATAAAAATATTAGAAGAACGTAAAGCATCGTATTTGAAATAACAATGGCGGGAAATTTTTTATTTTCTTATCTAAGAACTTTCAGCAAAGTTTTCAATTGTCTATTTATTCAACTAAGCGTAAGGATAAAAACTGATACAGAAAACACAAAGAAAACCCAAAGAGCTGCATATACTGGGTGTCCCAAAAGAAAGTTTATATTTGTGTTGCTTTCTGTGTGAACTCAACTTTACCGAGGGGCGCGGGGGGTATGTCTATCAGTAGTCTGGCTCTTGGGAATGCACTCGCCGTGAAGCATTTCCCGGGAGCGAACGCGTGTTGTGCGTGCGTGAGTTTTACAAAAATGGTGATTCGGCGACTATAGTGCGAAGAAGATTCTGCTATATTTGAGGTTTTCGTCAATTCAATGATGCGCCGAGCATTCCTCTCATTCGAAATGGCAAAACCAAAATCCGTTCGACCAAGGTCATCGAAAACGTAGAGAGTGTTTATCAGTCTTTTTGACGATTTTTGACGACTTTTTTTGAAGACTTTTTTCTTTCTGACTACTCAAATTTTTCGATTCGGAAGCGCGCAAGTGCTTTAAATGTGCGTAGATCATCGTTACACAGCATTTTGCACAAATACCTAATGCTGCACCCTTACAAACTCACTGGCTATAACCAAAGAACATGGTTCCAGCAAGACGGAGCAACATCACATACGTCCAATACGTCTCTGCTACGAGTTCGTGAAATTTTCCCTGGCAAATAGATCTCCAGGAGAGGTGACATAAATTGGCCTCCTCGTGGTCCTGACCTTACCCCTATGGACTTTTTTCCCGTGGGGTTATCTCAAATCTAAAGTGTACGCTAAAAATCTGACTTCCCTGATGCAATTAAAATAAAATATCCGTCACGAAATGGCAGCCATCACGAAGCCTACCTACCGAGCCATCAAAAGAAATTTGACTCTTCGACAAAATGAATGCCGCGACCGCGAGGGTTTATATTTGGATGATATTATTTTTAAGAAATATATTCCCAAATTGTGTATTTTAGTATTTAAAAAACATTTTTTCGATAGAACCCTTACTTTTTTTTAAATCGATCGACTAAATATAAACTTTCTTTTGGAACACCCAGTATTTTAAATCTGTTTGACAACTTATTAGATAGATTCTTTTATTATCAACATGGTGAAAGACCACTAGTAACAAGACTAAAAAGTTGCTTGAAATGGATTTAGACGTGTCTGATTTCGACCGGTACTTTCTCTTCCCCTCGCCAATTATTGTAATCTCATGACATACCCAACAGATGCTACTGGCTCTGGTCAGTTGTAATAAATACTTGATTAACTAGGAGGCCTGATTGATGATCTGTTGGTGACTGACCGATTGCCATCAAACGTATATTCTACTGGTATTTGACCGATTGCCATTAAACGTATATTCTACTGGTATTTCACTAGAGCGTGCTCTAAGGAGCCAGAATCATTGATCCCCGGTGCACCGCTATTTGTACGCTAACATTAACTAATGTGAACGGAACACCCGTCACAGTTAATGTTGGCTTCTTGAGAAGGGTCGTTTCTACGACTCGTTTCGTTTTTGTTTAAGTCGGTTCATATATGGATTGTGAAAAGGGCTACCGGCATTTGTTTTCCCTTCTTTGTATAATCTGGGCTTTTTCAAGACCGACATTATGTCTCTTCCTACATACCACACCCAAAACCGCCTCACAACGCTGCCCAACCGGTGGTGATATAATTCCCCTGTCTTTACACTGTTCAAACGATATTAAAAAAAATATATTTTTAACGCAATATAAACGCTCGCACACGGTGTTGTTTTGTTTTAGAATTTTAACACTTGGTTCACAACCGTCATTCATTAATTAATTTATTGGAAACTTCAAACCCCGAACCAAATGGTAGTTAAACATAACTTGTATATTGAAAAAGAAGTAATTGGGTAACCGCTGTGGAAATCTAACCCAACTTCTTCAATTGCCGCAACAGCATCCTTCAGTGGGCTGTAGGCCACTTTACAACCAAAATCCAATTAAAATTGTGGCACTTGAAATCTATCGAAGTGTGAATTCACAATTCAAATTGTTTTCAATTATCGTGTTTTATTTTGGGGTATTATGCCATGTTGCGCTACCTCCTTCTTTAGCCAACCTCTGTTATACCTACTCCAAAAATAAATCACGATGATACTCGTACTTTTGCAAATCTTAAATCATATTTTAATCAACTTGATTGCCACCTTACAATTATTATCTTTCTCGTGGACGAAGTTTTCTTACATATTGATCGTCCAGTTGATTAGTCAGACATCTGCGAAAAATCGAAATTTGAGTTGATTATGCAGTTAAATGTACAAGTGTACGCTCTATCTGGTACAATACTCAGGTTACATAAACAACACCATATCAATTATAATGCACAAAAACCTGTGATGAATTAATCAAAATGTTGATATTTTTGGGTCACTAGTGGGATATTTCAAAATGTCATACCAATGTACCGGACCGTTCTGCCTCCAGTATTATTTTACAGTACATTTAATATGTAAACACACATACGTTTAAATTATATTTGATTTATGGTGAGCTTTCCAATATAGCTTTCCTCATTATCTCAAAACTTAGTATTTGGAGCGGTTTGACTAATCATCGATATGTCTGCAAAAAAGTAATTTTTTAATGTTTTATTTTGGTAAATTAACAATTTTACATACCTTGCATATGTTTTTATTTTTATTTTTTTAAAAGAAAGACAAACATTTCCGGGTTACGAATAACCTAATAATGTTCTCCTACTACCACCACAGAAAGCCGAAAATGTTGCTTGTGTTGGGATGGAGGACTTAGCCAGCCGAGGAATCGAACACGCGACGCTCGGGTGGGACCCAAGCGATATGCCCACTCAACCACTGACCGGTGTATCTTATACTGTCTTATTTATTACATTCTTACCCGTCGGTTCAGCGTTGGTATAGTTTTAAGCAGCCTTTGAGCCGGTTTTAAGGCTGTTTTAACTATACCTAGATCGTGGTAATAAGTCATGTGTCCACTGTTCAGAACTTATGCGCCGCATAATATTTACGGCGCGATTATAAGTAAGGGGGATAAAATGCAAAGGATAAGAAAACAAATATTACAGACTTTCTAGTTTCGTTTATTTGATATAAAATGCTAAAAATAAAAATGATTTAACAGAAAATCGCTCATTGTTTTGTGATTTATTTCTGCAGTAGTTACATATTTTATTCATATTACAGCAAGTTGAAGATCTTGTATTATTTTTTATTCAGTCACTTCCGAAGATGTACAGTAAATGTACAGTAAACGTAAACGTACAGTAAATCCGTAGTCGAATAAGCTTGAAAGCATCAAATGCAGTTGGTTTCCTCTAATACTGCATACTGGTCGTGCATCTTTCTTCTGTCTATTTGTGTCTTTTGTGTTCGTTTGTGTCGTCTTGTGTCGTTTCTTGCGTTCATCTCCTAGCATAAGTTTTTATTATACAATTAAAGCTTATTTTTATTTTTATTTTTTATTTTGCAGAAACAAACAGTACATTATTACATAATAAAAAATAGTTACAAAGTTATAGAATTAATACAATAATTGGTACCAATGACATGTCGCTGTTATCTACTTATTTTTTTGTGAGATAAATAATACAATATACCTAAATTAAGTTAGTAACTTATTAAAGGAGAGGGGTGTGTGAGAGTGTTTGTATGTGTGTAAATGCGTGTGTGAGTGTGTGGATGTGTATTTTATGTGTGCGAATTCAGTGTGCTAAAAATGTTTTTCTTAAATAGAGGGAGGGAATCAAAAAATATATCGGTATTTGTGGTTTTTTGAATTGAGTTGAAACTTTGAAGGATGCGGGAAATAGGGGAGTTGGCTGCAGCGTTCGTATTATTACTGGTTGTGTAAAAAAGGTTGGTGTGGCGAGTTTTTTTAGATGGGATGTTAAAATTTATTTGGGATAGAAGTTCTGGGCAGTCTATTTCGTTATGTATAATTTTATGGAGAAATGTCATGTCAGCTACCGTTCGCCTGGGTTTCAGGGATTGGAGAGTGCAGATGTAATTATCACAAATAGTATCTTACATGAACCTCAAATGATTGGAAAAGTTCATGTGAATAATCTTTTCTACTGACAATTTTCTACGGAAATGCTACAAAAAGTAATAATACCCTAAGTAAAAATTTTAAAAGAGTATTAAAAAAAATATTTAGCAATTAAGTCCATTTACCGCCAAACTAAAATCTAGGCCGGCTAGAGCGCGTGAGGGACTGGGCGCGTCTCGAATTTTGTAGTCGGTGCCACTGAGCAATGTCAGTTTGCTTGTTTTTGATACTCGTCGTGATTTGAGTTTTCTTTTGCCGCAAGAGTATTAAAAAAAAGAGAGTGATTAGACTATTTTAAACAGCGAAGTTTACTTAGCGACAGCACTGACTTAGTAATTTGTAATTTATCACTGCTTAAAGTAAGTCACATAATATGTAAGTGACATATCACAATGATTCCAAATCACTGATAATGTAATATAAACAACCTGTTTATATTACATTATCAGTGATTTTTAATCCGCAATATAAAGTATCGAAATATTAGAAAGAATTAAAAAAGGTTCTGAATACTAAAGTGAAGAATGTCGTCGCGTCGGTGACACACGACAGCTTGACTCTTACTGTGACGCTATGTCATCGACAGAGGTAGCTCTGTTAGGAATTATGTCGTATTACATTTGAAAAATCAACAAAATAAGATGAAATTGGCGAGTGTAGGAGAAGCACTGGCTTACGAAAAGAGAGAGTTAATCACAAAGTATATTTAAAAGAGAATTTAGTGAAGAAAAGGAAGATTTTCGTAATTATTTAAGAATTCTTGAGCCATTTGAAGAACTCTTGCACTTAGTTACACCCATTAAAACTAAACAGAACGCTCATATGCACACAAAACTTCATGTGATTAGAACAAGAATGGAAAGCAGTTGCGGACGAGTTTAAGCATAGATACCAATTTTCCAATATCCCTGGAACCTTAATGACCATTCGCATTTGCGTATTTGGCATAATTGCATAGAAACCTACTGACTGCGCTACGTACCTATGTCAAAAAAGCAAATACGAATAGCTATGTAAGGTGCCATATGTCGGGTTAGGAGCTATTGACAGGAAACAGGTCGCTATTGTGCCTTCTGCTGAAAAAGGTAAATAACTTTTAAAAAGCCGGTCGTGGCGATGACAGCCGTGCGAGCCGAGGTGGGCCACGAGCAAGATTTCAATTGAGGTGACACGCAGGCGAAAAAGGTCGTCGAGCTAAAAGTACACTACTTGCTCGTGCGGGTTTCAGCCACTTTAGATTTTAAGTCATCCCGAACACCCGAAAACTAAGATAAGAGACTTAGTAGCTTTCCATAAATTGTCGATACTAGAAGATGGAAGAAATATATCCGACCAAAAATTTTTATTCACAATCATCAACTTCTGGAAAACATTCATTTCCACTGTCCAGTTTGGAACGCACGATCAAACCAACTATTCTACATTCCACACTCAAAAACCGACTACAAACAAAGATCATTTTTAGAACGATTAAAATACTTTAACATCTTGAGCTGATATTTTCCATTTGACCTTACTTTAATATATGAGTACTAGAAAAAATAAATTACAAGTTTAATAACGAACTCTCAACCCCTGTTGTTTGTAACATCTTAAAATGAATTTTCCGATTTTCATTATGTTGTTTTTCTCTTTTTATTTTGTCTCTCTTTGATCATTTTGTTAACATTATTGTTATTTAGTTTAATTTTACGTTCTTTTGAATTGTGTTTTTTTTGATTTTCTTCTTCCATTATTTCTATTTAATGGTTTTCTTTAGTACTTTTTTCAAAAAAGTAATTTTTAATTTTTTTATTTTTAATACCGCAACTCTCACTCCAACGCTCCCAATCGTCTGGAGCCAGTTAGATTATGGCATCCCAATTGGGGTATATGAGAGAAGGCAGTGGGGAGAAGGAGATGGGGAAGAGAAAGCTGGGGTGGCTATTTAGATCTGGTCACAAAACATGGCTAAAGCTATTTCAAGCCACGTTTCAATTCTGAATGGCTGTCCTACACTACGGTCATATTGAGAGTATCTTCTACTTGCCTTGTTTTATTTTATATAGTAAATAGTGAAATGACACAAATCAATCAACTAAAATTTACTAGTGGGCACCATGATTTTAGCCAGCGACCTTAAGATTACTAGTCGAAAGCTTTAACCCGCGACCACAGAGGCCGTCAAAACATCGTTTATGAAACAATGCTAGTAGTTTTTTTAATGTATATAATATAATATGTATAACTGTTTGTTTCCCCAATAAACATAAATAAAAATACAGATCGAAGGGGAAGGAAATGGACTAGCTTGTGGATTATATTAATGTTGTGTGTGCATTTTTCAGTGGCGTGCCTGGTAGCCGTAGCGTTGGCCTCCCCCGCCAAGGACCTGAAGGAAGCCAAAAAGGAGGCTGCAAGGAAGAAGGGCTGCATGAGGAACTGCGACGCGGAGAAGTACGAACCCGTGTGTGCAGGCAAGCAGGGTGCCAAGTCCCTGTCCTTTGGCAGCCTCTGCGTCATGAACAACTACAACTGTGATAAGAATGAAGGTGATCATATTATAACATAACATAATGATAACATAAAATTTTCAAGGATTAATTCATTAAAGACCTGGTCATCCTTCACTAAATAAGGTCTTTGAATGCTTAAATAAATCCTTATTAGATTTTTGACGAAGATAATAGACCCTTTTATAATTACCATCACGATTCACGGTAACGGTACCGTGACGGAAAAAAAGAAATAAACATACGTTCCTTATCGTTATAATGCTGCAGCTCTTTCTTACACATTAAATAATGGTGAGACAAAAGATGGTGGTGTCGCGAAACTGCGACTCCACTGTATCTTTGGCGGTTAAGTGCTACAGAGCAAAGCCCTACGCAACCCCCGAAGGACCAGTCCCTAAACTACGTTGCTCGCTAAGTTATATGGGACGATATGCATACACTCGCAAACCCAGATTGTGGTGTACACTGCACAAATTAAACATAAATTTTTGAAATCGTAATATTTCTTATAGAAAGATGTTACGATATATGCGCCCTGTCTGAGATGTTAATTTACACTGAGCCCCAATAAGCATACTGTCATCTCTCCAAAGTTGGGTACGTTTTATTGCAACAATTGCCTTTTTTCATGGTGACATTTAGGATGGAAAGATTAGGTAGGTGGGAAAATTTCAGAATTTTGACATTTACTACCCACCAAGTCTACGAATGCATATGATTCGCGAACAGATGGGATACACAAAACACCATCAGCGCATTGACATTTTACATTTTTGAATTTTTGAATTCATTCACACTTCAATAGTATCTGTTGGGGTTTCACATGTACCCACAAAACGGAAGGAAGGAAAGTGAGGATGCCGACTTACCCGCAGATTTTCTCTCTTCGCTTCTCTTTTTCAGATCCGCTGGTTCTTTTTTTATATTCACTTATGATTTTAACTTTTATAGAAATGTTCGATATAATAGCTCCGTATTCAACATATGTGTTGACAGGAAGGTGGGTAATTTGCAACTGAACAATGTGATGCTTGATTGTATCTGGTCGGCATGGTGGGTAGGAAAAATAGGATTTGTTGGGTAGGAATATTTATGATTAGTTGGTAGGAATTAGAAGGATTGGTAGGTAGAAATTAAAAGTTGGACAAATAAAGGTAAAGGTAAAGGAGCAATGCTAGGCACCAACATTGACCTTTTATTCCATACTTTCAAAATTATCGCCACGACAAGTAGTATTGTAAGAGTTTTCGGAGACGTCAAGGTGAGTGTGTGAGAGAGATCTAAGAAAATGATAACTTTTTTCCTTGGGAGGAAATAGACCTCCGTACATTGTACGTCTCATCTTTTGAAAAAGTTGCAGCATTATTGTGATAAGAAACGTATGTTTATTGCCTTTTTTATGCCATGACGGAACCGTAACCGTGAAATGTCACGGTAATTTTAAAAACTCTCAACAAAAATTTGAGGCAGACAGCCAAAGAGAATTAAAAACAGTGATAACTGGGACACGAATCCAACTCCTCTCTAGTTTAACCGGAACTGGTAAAACTCCAGAGTCCTAGTCCCGGTAAGACAAGACCGGAGTTCGTGTTCCAGCTGCAACCGTTACGTTTTTAAGTTCTTGTCTTTCTGTCTCCTTTTTACATTAACCCCACACCCCAAAGATGACATAGGCACTGAGGAAAATTACTTTCTTCAGGGCCTATGTCATGCATGTGCATTTCTATAGCATTCAGTCTACTTTCATCCTTCCTCTGTCAGTTCCATGCCTCACTACCATAGGTCAAGTTAGGTACCAGCACTCCATTGTGGACTGAGACCTTCGCTTTTTTGGACAAACATTTCTCAACGCCAACGGCATGTTTTTCTCCATTAAAGGAGATACGTGCATTTACTTTTATTTCAATATCTCTATCAGTCTTATCAATTACATTAAAAAAGGTATTATGTATTTACAAACAAAACATATTCCTTAATTCATTTTGAAAAATAATCTTATTTTCGATGTCAGTTATTTCATTCGGGATATTGTTATGAAGTTAGACGGCCTGGTACATAAGAGATTTCCGTATGCTTGAATTCTCCCTTGTTGGCAATCTATTTTGCTTTGCATTTCTCATTTCTTGTCTGTTTCCCATGCTTGTAATTATTTTTTTCTTTTCAGTTCCTTAGAAATCATCCCGACATTATTTTTATGTACGAGGGTTGTCCAAGAAATAAAGACCGTTCTAATTTAAAAAATAAGGAAAAAATTATTTTTACAAAAGAAATCGTTTGACATTTTAGGTACAAATCCCCACTAATTTTCGACATACGAGTAGTTCCCGTTACGATCGATGCACTTGCTGAGCCTTGGCATTAGGTCCTCGATTCCCTCATCGTAGAACTCCGCCACCAAAAATACTATCACATCTCCCTTTGTGCCTAGTCGGTCTCCAAAGATTTTCTGGACAAATGTTGCTTTAGGTGAAGCAAAAATGCAAATCATGTCATTTACCTTTTTGTGCAAATAAAATGCAAATCATGTCATTTGCCTTTTTGATTCCGGAGTTGGGTGGTGAACTCATGTTACAACCCTAATAAGCCTCGGCTTGGTTGGAAAAACGAAGAGACCCGAGCACTTTCCGCACGATTTTGCTCTTCAGCATTTTGGGAACCCAATGAGCACGTAATTCCCCTGCGCCATTTTCCCCTCAAAATCGTTTGCGTGGTAGTCCTACTGGCGTCTGTGATCAAAATTGCGAGCTTACGAACTTCAACAGGGTGGACTCTCTCTTATTTGAGAAAGCGAATAATTGAGCACACCTCGCAGGCGGCGGTATTCGACAGCGGAGCGTCCATCTTTAACGGACACAAAGATCGCACTGAAGCAGCTACCAATTCAGATTTTAAGGGAAAGTCTGAGGCTGCACGCTAGTACCGCATATTTTGAAAAGTAATGTTCACGTCGCCGAAAGTTAAATTATTAGAAAATTAGTTAATTCTTTGACAACCCGCGTGTATAAATAAATACATTAAAATATATAGAATGTTTCAATGTCATAAAATTTGGCTCCTTTTGCAAGTATCTTGGATGTTGCTCGAGTATTATTAGCGGTCCTGATTTTGCAACATTTGCATTTATTTAATTTACTCTTCATTACAAAGAAAAAGAATACTTATGAAATTAACCAGTTGAATTATTTTAAATGAATGCATTGCAAAATAATACGAATCGAACAAATACAATTTGCTTGCGCTCGCCGGAAGCATTACCCCTCGACCATGGAAGCTGCTCTCCTTTATATCTCTTGAATATTTATGCATCATTTCCATTTACATCTCTACTCCTCTTTTTCTCCGTCTTCTTCGTCGCGTCGCTCATAAACAAACTTTTGTTTTGTAAACAAAGTTGTTGACTGTATGGGCGCGGAAGAGCGTTCGTTCATAATATAATATAATGATTCTAATGCGATTATTTTTTGTTTAGGACGGGAAGCTTCAGAGAATTTGAACAATTCAATTCAATTCAAAAAACTGAAATAATAATAGAACTTGAATAGAAATTTTACAGAACTTGAGAATTAACTTTGAAATTTGTTGAATTGTTAAAATTTTCTGAAACAACATCCATAATTTATCGGTTGAGCCAGATTGCAACTTTATGCTTTCACTATTTTTTATCACTATTTGCTGACGGCTTGTTACTGCCATCAAACTTAAGTGTGTATATGTACGTGTATGTATATGTGTATAGGCAGTTCAGTTATGTACAATAAATACTGTATATTTCTTACTATTCATATGTAAAAGCCCCGAAAAATGGCGTTAATGTCATTATTTGGCGGGGAAAAATAAATAAATACATAAATAAATAAATAAATATATATGAATGTACATGTGTGTGTGGGTATGCATAAATACATGTTTATGTAAGTATATATATGTATATATATATATGTATGTATGTGTGCATGTATGTATGTATGCGTATTTATGTACATATATAACAGCTACCTTACTTAGTTGTGTTTATTTTCCAGGCAACTTTGGCAATTTGTTAGATATTGGAAACCAATATCTCCAATACACCAATTTTCTAATTTTTTTAATAATTTTACTTAAATATGTTTACACTTACTAGATTTCATTTCAAAATAACTATTCTCCATTTGTCGATAAATAAATAAAAACAGGTATTTCATTAATTTCTACTTCGCATGAGGATTAGATAAATTAGATTTAAAACAACTTTCGTCATTTAGGCACTTATAATGTTTTTCACGATGTCTTCACTAAGTTGCATTATTTGAAACGCAGTAATCTATGCATCCAGAATAAAAACGGTTAAGTTATAATTCTCTGGCTTTTAAAATAAGCCTATTATAACAGAGTTCCCTGTGGCGTACTGAGTAAAGCCTGGGAGCTTATCGCTGCAAATTCTAAAGGCTGTATGACGCTAAGCATACAGCTTTTCAATTTGGGAGGATGGTGTGGGTACCACCAACTCGGGAACCGTTTATTGGATAATCAACACCTCTGCCAAAGTCGTTCGCTAAGGTCGCAACACGTCACCCCAAGTGGTTCGCTACGTTTGGTAACTTAGCAGGGGTGTCCGGATTCATAGGTGAAGGTTTGTCTTGGCGGTGGATGCGTTTGATCACCTACTGTGTAGCGGGCCGGATCAGGAGAGACTGATTGAGGGTGACGTTTTGAACTCTTTTGACCCATCTCTTTGCACTTCAGAAGGACACCGTCACTTCTGTACTCATTGACCCCCAGATTACTTTCACCCATCATACCTTTTTCCTTTCCTGAACTTCCTCTCCTTCCGTTCCATAAAAATACCCTCCATACAGAATCCCTAAAGACGACATAGGTCCTGAGGGATTTTTTGTCTTAAGGGCTTCCTGCTTAAGCTAATGTAAAAAAAGCATTAATGGATGTTTTACTAAACTTTTAACTAAATCTGTATCTACCAATTTCATTACTAGAACTTAATATGCAGGTGAAGGAACGTACTTTTTAACCAGTGATTCCTGACATTATTTAGAGTAAAAAATGCAAATGAAATTTTGTTCTTCATCTGTCATCTATGGGGATGTGTAGGATATTTTGAAGGAAAGGAAGAAGAGGTAGTTCTGAGAAAGAACGAAAAATGTAGCGCTTCAATACCGTGTTCACGTATGTGGGTAAAAATATGTGTGTAGTTTTAGTAAGCCAAAGGCTTTGTGTATGAGGCCTTTGAACTTTATTTAAACCTTTCTTATTAGTTTGTCTCTAACACTTTCCTAATTATCACCTAAAAAGAAACGTAATATTAATTTCAAATGTCCCCATAAATAGTTGAATTAAATCAATTCATTTTAGCAAAAGGAGAAAAAAGGTCGATCTTCACATATATAAATATGGAAATGAATAAAATGAATATAATGTGTAGAAATATTTGAATAATTATTTATATAATTTCTCTTTAGCTAAAATCACCCTAAGGACTACTGACAATGGTCTGTGATTTCTCGATATGTGTTTTCGGATGTTTTTAATATATTTATAAAAAAACATTCTATAAGTTTGTCATCAGAATTTTTTTCTTTAACCCCTATAATCACAGTAGACTAAATTTGTCCCACCTCACACAGGTCTCACAAAAATCCCTATAATCACAGTAGACTAAATTTGTCCCACCTCACACAGGTCTCACAAAAATCGTCTTGTCTCCCTTACTGTCATGGTGAGGAATGAGAGAAAGGGTTCTGCCCCGCCTTTATTGGATAACCAACACCTTTGCCATAGGTCATCCCAAGTGGTTCGGTACGTTTGGTGATTTAGCAGAGGTGTCTGGGTTTATGGGGTGAGGTTTGTCTAGGTCTTGGAGGTGGATGACCAGGATACTCTGAACCCCAGTTTCCTACCCACCCCTTAAACCATTTTCCTTCCCAGAACTCTCCTCTCCTTTCTTTCCCTAAAAAAAACCCTCCACACAGCATCCCCAAAGATGACATAGGCATTTTCCTCAGGGCCTCCTGTGTGGAGCTCATGTAAAAAAAGCGCAAATTTTTTGTCTTTCTGATAGTATATTCCCGAGACCTGATGGGATAATATAATTTGTATTTAATTTAACTTCATGAGTAAAACATCTAGTTGTAATATTTAATTGAATGAAGACCATTACTGAAGAATATTAGCAAAACTCACCCGAAAATCTGAAAACAGAAATATTTTCAAAATTTTAATTAACCCCCGACACAAAAAAGAGCTGATGACCTTGAAACGCCTTAATAGATTTTCATAAATTGTAGCTAAGAACCATCTCGATCTCGTCAGCTTTCAAACAAACAAAAAACGCATCATAATCAGTCCATTCGTTTAGGAGCTACGACATACGGACACACAGACGGCGCGGCGGACAAACTTACGTCACCCGTCCGTTTATCGTCGGGGGTTAAAACTCAAAAAGGTCACATCTGGGAATCGAACTCAGGATCTACGCCTTGCCAAGGCGAAGCTCTGCCAACTGAGCTAATGTGTCCCTGTCCGATTCTTCATATGCAACTGTATCATTCTTCGACCAAGAACTATCAACATTATCTTCACGTTCTTGACGCATATTTTTATTGGTTGCTGTCTTTATGTATGATTGCAAGATTCAAACCCGAACTAAATGCTATTTAATGTCTTAGATGAATTTGATCCGTTTTTATAATTAATATGCGACATCTATTGACTTTTCTGCAAGTCTAAGATGAATGTTTATTTTTGTTTTTAACTTAATGAATAAAATCTTAAATTGTAAAATTTTAATTAAATAAAGACAATATTAGCGAAACTCAATTTAAAAAATCTGAAAACAGGAAAATCAGAAAAAGATACGGCCATATCTAGGACTCGAACCCAAAATGTATCTAAGACACTTTGTAGATAGCATTTAGTTCGGCTTTGAATCTTGCAATCATACATATAGATCGTAGCCAATAAAAATATGCGTTAAGAAAATGAAGATAATGTTGGTAGTTCTTAGTCGGAGTATGATACAGTTAAATATGACCGAATCGGATAGGGATACAGTAGCTCAGTTGGTAGAGCTCCGCCTCGGCAAGGAGCCAAGACCGTATCGTTTTCTAATTTTTCTATTTTCAGATTTTAGATAGAGTTTCACTAATTTGGTCTTTAACATAATAATATGTATGTTGACTTAGAGCTTCCTATGTTCGATATACAACACCTTGAGATTGGTTTAACACCTTTCCACGGGGAGGAAGTTTCGAACGCTCTCAATTTCATTAAAGCTCTCCCCGGGACTGATAATAATTAATCTGTTCTACGTCGCAGTAAATAATTTTCTTAAAGGAAAACCTGACAGCTAAGTAATAAAGGGATGTTGTGATAGCGACCTTAGAAACAACACAGTCTTCCCAGTACCTAAATAAATGAAAATTTCAGTATTTGCATATGTAAATAATGTTTTAAGGCTTCTAATGAATATGCTGTTTAGCAGCTGGAAGGAAATTGCAAAGGCTGTGTCAATTCCCAGAACTTCCATCGTATTCACACGTAAATTCGACATAGCTCTGTTCTGTTTTAAAATTCATGGATGTTCTCGACTCCTCGGATTGCAGTTGTTGAAAATTCAAATTGAAACTTTACATCTTATATTTTATTCTTGTATTTTCTATACTTATATATATATATATATACAAAAATGAATCCTTATTTCCATTGGTCACGCCATGAACGACTTTACCTATTTCATTCATCCTTTTTTTAAAGTTTTCTAATACTTTGTAGAAGGTTCTTACTGAAAGAAATATTAAGAAAATTGGATAATTTCAGAAAACTTAACGACCATTTTAACTTCGCATGTTTGACAGTTCGCGCGTTTGATGAAATTGAATTTAGCAGGCAGGCAGGTGTTTTTTGTTGTTGTAACAAAAGAATTTTTTTTAAATTAAAAGAATTAATAATAGATATTTACCAAATTTGTTTGATTGTAATATACAAAACAGAATAATTGTAACATACAAAAAATAAACATTTGAATAAAATAATTGTTATAGGTAGCATGCGAGCTATTCGAAAACTGAATGTACTGGGACTGAAAATATGGAACGCGGGAGAGGGATTTGCGGGAGAAGGGAGAAGGGAGAGGGTGGGCGGGGAAGGTAGAAGGGGAACGCGGGAGAAGAAGGGGATACGGGAGGGGAACGGGGACGCACGGGAAAGGACATTCAGGAAGAAACAATTTATTTCTATGAATATGGCATTGCAACGCATGCTGTACATAATATTTACATGTAGCTGTATCCAACATTACCTTATTCCTGTTCTTCGTTGCATCCATAACGAGTCTTAACTCCGAATATAAGAAATTTGCTTAGGTACACACATTTATTATTTATTTTTTTATTTAAAAGCCGTAGCATGGCTTTTACATTGAAGTGAGTACATGATATTATAAGTATACAGTGGTACACAGGAGATTATCAATAATAACAAAATAGAAATGAACATTTAACAAAGTAGCAAGTATTTAGGTATAGGATACTATTATGTGTTACTAAACTACTGTTGCTATACTAAAAAAATAATATCAATGTTATAATAACAGAGAACATAAAATTTAGATAGGATTATTTAGAATAAAAAAGATGTACCTAAACAAAGTGGACTTGTCAAAAAGTTGTCAACAGTATTTATAAGCACTAAATAGAGTAAATTTGCATTGAGTTTATTGTTACCTTCAAAGTTATCTTTGTTTGAAATTATTAAGGAGGTATTGCTAATTAGCTAACTGTTTCAGGGCTCTCAGTTAAATATTTAATAATAGTTTTGGTTTAAAAAAAATAATCATTTCTAATAAAATCATACATTTAAAAGCTATCTCTCTTCAGTCTGATAGTAAAGATATCTGAAGTAAGTACCTAGTTGAGAATCTATAGTAAAATATTTATATATTATGTATTTCCCGCCCGGCTGGGCTTTTACACATTATTTTTATTTATTTATTACAAAGAACATCTAAGTTAAGCATAAAACTATGTATGCACATCGCCACATCATTGGGCAAGGTACTAACTGACTTTTTTTTTGAACAATGACATTTGAATGCAAAATCAATTGGTTTGATAATTACTAAAACAAATTTTTTTTCAGAGCCATCTGTGTTGTATTTCCGTAGATACTTGTATGACGAAATTCTAACATCGAATTTTCAAAGCTTCCATTTATTTTAAAAAGTTCTAACGGATCTCTGAACGTTTTGAAATTGACATCTTGTTTGTATCTGACATTTGATCGTTATTACAAGGCGTATTTTGTTCTTCATTTTGTTTGGATTGGGTTTTAATTTCGCCTTGACATGTTCTAAGCAAAGACGAATTTTGGTAATCTATTTAACAATTTTTGATTTTGAGGATCAATCTTTAGTTCATCCATATTTGAATGAAAAATATGTGAATAAGACCTGGACCTAGCTTGAAATTGTGTTAGGGAAATGTAATTAGAACCCTATGCATCGAATTATTATGGCCTAGCTGGTTGCAAACGGTTCTATTTGTATGTTTAACTATGTTCTGAAATGGTAAGTCATCGTCCTAGTTAAATATTTAGGTAATTTTTGGAGATCGCTGGCAACGGTTAATATGCACTTTAAAAAAAAAACCTTTTGATTCACTTAAATTACATTAAAAGGCAACTATTTGCATTGGGGGAAGTGGAAAATATTTCATTCTAAATTTCGATTACGTAAAATTAAAATTTGCTTTCGTCTTGTGTCATTAGCTATTAGCTCATTCGCTGTCGCTTTGGTATGTTGGTATTCCTGATACACTTGAATGTATAACGAATGGCTAGAAGATTTTGAAGGTACGGGGCACTTTCTTTTGAATCACAAACCATGTTACACAAACCTAGCGTAGCCGCTAAACTACTTGGAAACTGGGATGTTTTTCTTGCTTTGACGCGAGTAGGCGTTATAAAGGGGCACTTTCTTTTGTATCACAAACCATGTTACACAAACCTAGAATTCCCATGAAGTCTGCTACGCTTTGCTCTAGCATATTTTCGTACAGTAACAAGAATACCAACATAACAAGATGACATTTGAAAATAATGTTTGAAAATGGACGGTCTCGTTTCACAGAATGAAAGCTAATTTTAATTTTACGTAATCGAAATTTAAAATGAAATATTTTCCACTTCCCCCAATGCAAATAGTTGTATTTTAATGTAATTAAGGTGAATCAAAAGATTTTTTCAAAAAAAAGTGCGTATTAACCATTGCCAGCGATCTCAAAAATTTACCAATATTTATTATTTATGCGTTAAACCGCTTACTCGTTAATACGGAATATTTTTATTCAAACAGTTAGATTTAGCTTTATTATTACAAAAAGTATTATTTATGCATTAAACCGCTTACTCGTTAATACGGAATATTTTTTATTCAAACTGTTGTATTTAGCTTTATTATCACGAAAAATGAGTATTTAAGTTGGGGGAGACCAAAAAACATGCAAAAATATGCATTCAACATTTTAATTTTGTTTAAATTAATTCACTTACGCGATTACAAATTCTTCGCCATATTCTATTTATATCAACAACTTATATGTTCATAGATAATCAATCCTTCACATTTTCCAAGGTACCAATAGCTAGAACATTAAGAAAGATTGGCATAGCGGAAAAATTGATTCTCAAATATTTTAGGAAGGTACACCAACTAGTTATTGTGGAGTTTTTATGTTATGAAAAAGCAAATTATTTACTCAAGTAAATATACTATATAAGAATTTAAATGCATGTATATTATATAAATAAATAATAAAAACGGCATTTTATTATATATTTATATAGTATAACGAACGGTTATAAGGGGGCACTTTCTTTTGTATCACAAACCATGTTACACAAACCTAGCGTAGCCGCTAAACTACTTGAAAACTGGGATGTTTTTCTTGCCTTGACGCGAGTAGGCGTTATAAAGGGGCACTTTCTTTTGTATCACAAACCATGTTACACAAACCTAGCGCAGGCGCTAAACTACTTGAAAACTGGGATGTTTTTCTTGCCTTGACGCGAGCAGGCGGTATAAAGGGGGCACTTTCTTTTGTATCATAAACCATATCACACAAACTTATACCAACATAACAAAATTACATTTATTTATTTATTTATATCTATATATTACAGTTTACACCTTATTGTTGACATTTTTACATATGTAATATATTTTGAAAACATTTTTACATATTAATATTACATTTCATTATGTTGTGTGTTAGGTAGGTTTGAGAAGGTGAAACTGTTGGTTGGTAATATTGTATGTTTCGTGAACACCTCACTAGGAGAACCTGTGCTGAGGTGTTTACGTGTTTATGATTAAGTGTGACAGGTACAGGTATTTATGTGTTGTAGTAGAAAGTTAGTTTTTTTTCTTTTTTTTTACATTTTAATGGTAATTGTACATAGATTACTTAGAAGAAAAAAAAAATATATATAAGGTATATATGTATATTATATGTACATATGAATAGTTGGTAAATTCTTGATGGACATGTTTATTTATTTTACACTTCTTATAGTTTGGTTATGTTTGTAGATGTATTTGCAATTAGTTGTTGTTTCAGAGTAATGGGCATATAATTAAAAAGTTTGGTTGCATAATACTGAAAATGTCTTTGTCCGTGTGTGGTGTGTGTTATTGGTATGTTCAGGGTTATATTTGTTAATGACCTGGTTTTTATTATTATTTTGGGTTGAATTGGAATATGGAGTTTGTTTTGGAGGAAGTATAGCAGAGCAGATTTGGCATAAAGTTGTTTTATTGACATGACTTCTAATGTTTTGTATATTTCGGTTGAATCAGTTTAATTATCGCCTTAAAAACAAGCAAAAAATATGCATTTAACATTTTAATTTTGTAAAAATTAATTCACTCTCGCGGTAACGCCATTGTTTATTCATCGTTTTTATTTTAACATTTCATAGACATTTCATCAATGCTGCCAATCATAGAAAAATATTTTTGCCTAAAACAAAGTGAATGCATTATTGACAGGTTTGTACCTGTATTTATAATAGTAGAACAGGGAAAGAAATGTATTAGAATAATTACACTAACCCGCTAGACAAACCCTGCTTTGCCAAACAAACCATTCAAAACCTGGGATGTTTTTAAAATTATGAGGAAATGCGAGTTTATTTTAGAGAATTTATTTTATAAGATTGGTACTTTCGACAAATGTCATATTTGATTGCAATGACATTATATAAATCGACTCGCCATAGTCTCACATGCTTGCAAAATAATGTGGCCAGTAAGCAACACTCTTTTGTTTTCAGCGGTTTTCAGTAATTTCTTAATTCAATAGTTATTCATTTATTAAAAAGTTATGCTACTTTCACACTGAAGCCAAACTTCCAACTCGAACTTCCAACGCATGAACTACCCTTCTACGCAATCGTCTGAAAGTTTGAAGTTGGAAGTTGACCTCAGTGTGATCGTACCATAAAACAATTTAAAGAATATGTATTTTTTCTCAAATGACGTACAAAATTGTCGGACGGGGAACATGAAAATTAATTGTATTGCTTATATTAATCGATAATAATAAGTAATTTGTGTGTACATATAAATTAAATGTTATTTCTTCACTTTTACTAATGTTTGCCGTGTAATGGAAACATTTTCTCATCATACGGAGGGCATTTTGGCGCTTTTTAAATGCAATTTTCCTACTGATAAGACATGACCTTACTTGACGAGTTTAGTACTAGAGTACTAGATATCGAGATCGGTACAATTGTCTTGTTCTTGTCTTCCCACTTTGAGATTTCTACCCGGGTCTAAAGTATGTAACGTCTTTGTTTGATTGTCTATTAGTTAAAAAAGGAACATTCCGTATTATCCTTGCATCAAACTTCGACAACACGAACGTACCGTATTATCCGTGAGGTGGACTAACTGCATATTTACCAGTCCGGTATTGCTCGAATTGATAAGCTTCCGGATTCCACTACGTAATAAATAAATAAATACTAGAAATCAGGATTTATTTCAATGCAGTAATTCTGGAACTAACTACCATATATAACCACCTCTTTGCCCAGAATACTAATGAAGGGAAACAATTATACCACGTCAGTGGACATTTTCAATTTATTTTTAAACAAATATAAAATATTACTACGAAGGCAGTTCAGTTATGTACAATAAATACTCTATATTTCTTACTTCATATGTAAAAGCCGCAAAAAGGGCGTTAATAAATAAATAAATAAATATCTCAGAACATTGTAAAGTGATCTGTAACCCTATCCAAATGAAGTGACGCTGTATCTCAAAACACTGTAAAGGGAAGTTAGAACGCTGTCCAAGCAAAGTGTGGACTTACAAAAATAATCATGTATTTGTTATGACTAAATTGCTTTATCTCCATATTTACAATGTCAATGCTAAAAATTAAAAACAGTTGGATAAATTTAATATTTTCTTTTTTCAGCTCTTTCCAAGATCAGCAACGGAGAATGTCCAGGAGGTGACGGCATCAGGTTGTCCTAAGAAAACATTTCATTTTACATGTGAAAAATCTTACTACAATATATTTCTTATAACCTAATATTATTATAAAACAATTTTTTCATTATTACTAGCCCTATGACATGGTCTCCATTGATACAAAATCACAAATTAATTAATAAAACTTTTCTTCTTGTAATTTGTTTGGTTTTATTTGATACCATCTGTGCATTTTCTTGAAACTAAAGTGTCTTCAACTTTGGTTCAGAGATGTCGTTAAAAGTAAAAAGAAATAACCACTGTTTAATTATGTTTTCTTGTAGTAAAAAGTTGTTGTTTTGAATAAGTTATTCAATTTTGTTTATTTATATTTAGGAAAAATACAGACATATTTATGAAAATTACAGTGCGAAAATAACATACAATAAACCAATGAAGTTCCATAATTAAGTAAGTATTTTAGCAATTTTAGTATTTAAGCCTACATACTACAATTTATATATTTATTTATTTATTTCAAAAACATACGGCACAACATGTGCCATTGACATAATTATATTTATATATATTATAATACAATAACATAAGAAAGTGACATATAAATGTAAAGTTAAATATAAAAACAAAAGGTAAAAGAAAGGAGTTAAGGTAATGAGTAGTAAATGTAATATGTTAAAGCCAGAGTTAAGTTAGCCTCTCAAAAACTGGCCCGCAGGTACTTTAATAGTACACTATAAATTGCTAACCCTGTACAAATCGCAAATGTGCCCTACGGTTGAGTTTGGCAGCCACCTTTGGTCTGGAGCTCCAAAATACCTGAAAAAACCCGCGACTCTGTGCAGAAACGGACGGGTTTGATAGATTCTCCTATCTTATGGATTGCAATCTTTAGAGAACAGGCGTCGGGTGGGAATGCTTTCCTTGTCCTACCGGTATTTCAATGGAAGATGCTCCGAGGAACTAGCATCATTGATTCTTTCGGTTCTGGTGCATAGTTGGGAAACATGCCAAACACGCGCCCAATATATGTACACGGTTGACATTTGTCACAAGAGAATGGGTCGCTTCTTCGACTCGTTCTTGATTTCAACAGATCGGCTGTGAAACGATCGGCCGGCCTCTGTGTTTCCTCCTTCCTACAACATGGGTCTCTTCAATACCAATGTTCATTCCTTCCTCACCTCAAAAATAGTTTCAACACAACATCTCAGATGACATAGGCCCTGAGGGAAATTATTTTCCTCAGGGCTTCTATATGGACTTAACGTAAAAAAAAAAAACAAAACAAAAACAAAAACCATAGAAAAAATAGGATATTAGTACAGTCATGTATGAGGAAATACTTAGAATTTCAATATCTATCAGTTTTAAATATAAGCATGCTGAGTCTGTTCTACAGGTATTTTAATGAAGCCTGTGAGGGGCTAGCAGCATTGAGCATGAAATTCGACGGTCACGAGTGGAACACTTGTTGAATTTGGATGGTGAACCAGAGTGAACTAACTCAATTTACAATTTTTGAATCCACAAATCATTTGATTTTTGAATTTACAAATCATTATCTAGTTCTGCCAAAAAGAAGAACCAATCATAGTAAAACTGTCAATTGGTGAATACTTTCATTGGTTCTCTCTGGCAGAGCTAGATTATGATTTAGAGCCCACATTTCAAGCTCTAATTCAGAAACTGCAAAAAGTGAGTTAGTTCACTATGGTTTAATAAGTCAGGTAGGCCTCATATTTCATACATAATATGTTTGGTATTGTTATATTACCGTGAAAACCAGCTTATAGGTCCGAGTGCTTAAGACGATCCAGTTGATGTTGGTTTCATGAGAACAGGTCGTTTCTCCGACTGTAAGTCGGTTCGTGTGGAACGAGTTACCATGATCTGTTTTTCCTCTTTCATTTAATCCGGGCCTATTCAAGATCCGCACAAATAAATCCCTTCCGACAGCCCTAACTTAACCCGCCTCACAACGTTGCCCAAACGGGTGGCGACATGGTTCCCTTGTCTTTACATCTGCACAGATAGGTGCGCTCTTGTGACTTGTGAGGTGTGACAAAAAAAGTTCCTAAATGTTACAGTGGTAAAATCAGTGGATATTTCAAAATGAAAGCGGCAATATGAGTAGTTATTCTTTGGAATTATCATTATTTGAACATAATTGCTATTTTATAATAATTATCATTAATTTATGGAAAAGCCGCCGCATTTTAATGCAGATTACGGAAATTATACTTCATTTCAACAATTATTACAAGAAACAACTATTTACGAACACAAAATAAGTTGTTAGGTTCTTAGTTTAGGTAAATTAAGTAATATATGCGTTTTTAGTTTGAAACAAAACTTCACAAATGTCAAATCCATACAAAAAAAACATGGCCGTAATGTAAATGATGATTTTTAAGCTTTTAATGAAAATCGAATTTTAATGCATATTTTTCCGTCTTTCCGACTGAAACCGATGGTTCTTGTGGTAAGTTTAAAAGAAGTTTACTTTTAAAATTTTATGCCTATTTAAAGCGTAGCGGCATGCGGCGGCTTGTCCATACTTTATCTAATTATCTTATGTATAAGCAGGTACCAGTTCCATACTAAAATAATACTATAATTACATCACTACCGTAATACTCGTACTTACTGATGCGGAAAAAGGATCAAATTATGTTGCGGAGTTCTGTGTACTGTAAATTGATAATTGCGGTTATGTATTTATGCTTGGAATTGATGCTACTTACCAATATCTCCAAACTGCTGTGCCCCACCCGCTATGCACTGAATTTGTCACCGGGAAGGTAGGTAAGTTTGGAGAATGAAAGGAAAGGAAGTGGTGATATTGACTTTGAAGTGAATAGCGTACGCGGAATGGTAATTGTAGCGATATTTGCATATTGAACGATTAGCGCAGTGGCGCAAGGAGCGGCGAGATTCACGCGTAGACTCTTGCGGTTTTATCAGCGAAAAGGCGTTGCGGTTTATGAGGACTTGTGTACCTTGCGGCGAAATAAATTCAACTGAACTATTGAGGTAGAGGCATAAATATACCAAACCACCCAGAGTAGAGAGCAAACAACCGGCAGTTGCCAAAATACAACAATGTAACAATAAACAAATTAGAAGACACAAACTGTAGCAACTATAAAAATCCGACGATTAGTACTAAAACTACGAAATCGAAGTCACTATAATTGACTTATTTTTGGCTTGCCACTTTGAGATTTCTACAGCCCGTCTGTATCTTCTTTCTTTACATAGTATACAATGAAGTCGCTCCTGCTGTCCGTGCGCTTAGATCTTTTAAACTACGCAACGGATTGTCGTGCGGTTTTCACCAATAGATTGAGTGATTCACGAGGAAGGTTTTTAGTTATATAATTTGTCAATGTTTTATGTAAATTGTTTGAAATATATTAATAAAGGGAGCGGGATGGCAAGCGGGCAGCGGGCTGGCATGCGGGCGGTGTGGATTTGATTTAACAAATGGCGTTGGTTATAAAGGTTGGCTAATGGTGTGGCATTGTGTTTCGTTAGTCACAGCAACGTGTAGCCGGGTCTGCTAGTATATTATATTGTAACAGCATTGAAATACTAAAACATATACGCGAAGCTTTCATACGGAATGTTGCAAACACGCTATTCGACTAAGAAAAAAAAGTTCCAGTGAAAATGAAAAAAAAACCATTGCTTTTTAAAATTTGAAAAATCACACTGAAAATATTTTTCATTAAAATCTTTGGGTGCATTTGGAAGGCATTTTTTTTTATTTATTTTAACGGTTGAATAAAAATACGTTTTGGACAAATTACATTTTTATTAAAACAGTTTTACAGAATTTGCTTTACGATCCTGGGAAGTTATGCAATAATAAATAAAGCTACTAAATATAGCTACTAAATTGCTTAAAATTCAATTTTATAAACCAGTTGTTTTTTAAGAGGAAAATCTAATAAATAAATATTTGACAATGAGGAGAAATAAACTTAGATGCTAAATATGCTTTTAGAACTAATTTAAATTTTATAAATAATTATCAAAAATGTGTTACATTATGCAGGTAAAAAAATACTTGGGTTAAAAAATTATGATTTTTCCGTATTATTTCTCGATTTGTTTGTATCAGCATTCTCCCTCTCGTATCACGGCGTAAACTGAAACAAGAGAAAACATTTTTTTTAAATTATTTCACAGAATTGGTAATAATAATTTAAGACATGTATGATGACATTTCTTACTGCCAGAGACATGAGAGATATAAGTAAAAAATCTTCAAAACATTTTTTTTACAAAATATATTTTTACAATTTTTTTTTAATGTTGGATTTAAGGGTTTATTATACTAATACAAGGACGAGGTTGCCTCCTACAATGAATTTTCGTGACGCAGGAGTTTCATGTAAATTAAAACAAACTAATTTTTTTTTTTAATTTTTGAAAAATATCTTATAGTACCGAAGATAAAAGCCGTCAAAATGTTGGAACTTGCGGCCGGCCGAAAAGCTTGTGACATCACGGAACACACGCGGCGGTATTGCAGCTATTCGAATTAAGAGTTGTGCTGAATGTTTTCTCTTTTGACGCCACGAGACATTATTGCATACAATTTACCTATGTTCACTTTGAAAACACAACTTCGTCAATTTTGAGGATACCGAAAAAATTATTTTACTGTGTAGGCACTATTCTGAAAACCCTAAACTGGTAAGGCATCTTATGTGTTCCTTTATTCTAGTTTCCACTGGTATTCCAGTGGAAACTAGAATAAAGGAACACATGCATTGTCCCACTCTAATTTACTGTCTCTTCCTTTCTTAACAATATATATGTATATATATGTGTGTATTATCCTGTATTTGTTAATATTTTTATATCAGTCCTGATGATGGTACGGAGGTACCGAAACCGGTTGACAAAAAAATAACAATAAAGTGACTTAAAACAAAGCATTTTCTTTTTATTTATTTAAAACTTATAAATATAAGCTAATTCAAAACTTTTTCACTGCCTCTCATATTAGGTATTATTACCATTTAGATAAGATTGAGATAACCCTGGTACACAGATTGCTGAATAATAACGATAGTGAAATTGAAACAGTGTTCGCATGAAATGAGAAATACGTGTGACTGAAAATACTCTCTGAAGTTACCTACACAATTCCCCGGAGTTTTCCGACGGTGACAGGCGCCTACTGTGAAAATTCCATTATACAAATGTGTCGAGCTCGTCTCTTTATGGCCTGTATTTTTTCTGGAGACGTCGGACGCAAGGTACCCCATCAACTACCCCGTGTCACGATTATGAGACTTGTGACTGGGAGCACAGCATCTCGAAGAGTAAAGCAGATTATACACTATACTGCACAGAATACAGTATAGTGGTGGAAAAATTACATTTATAAATGAAATTTTATCGAATACATACTAACGAATACCTGGCATGCGTTGCAATGCTACATAAAGAAAGAAAATTGTTTTTCCCTGCGTGTCCTTTCCAATGCGTCCCCGTTGTCCTTCCACGTTTTTTTTTCTCCCGTGTTCCCTTTCACCTTCCCCGCCGTCTCCCATCCCTTTCGTTCCCCTCTCTCCTTCCCTCCCTGCCGCTAAAGTATATTAAATACACACATTTAAAAAAAAACTCGCACGCCACCTATTGTAAAATTTTTAAACAAACTTCATAACGCCAGAGTTCACCAGTATATACATAAAAACGTAGAAGGCGTGGGCACAACAACTCACCAAAGTTTCATCGCAATTGGGGTCATCCATAAATTACGTCACACGACTTTCATGATATTTTGACCCCCCCCCCCCCGTCCCTGTCACACTTCGTCACATTTGTGAGACCCCCCCCCACTAGTGTGACGTCACATATTTTGCAATTTTACTTCTAAAAAATAATCAAACAAGTTCAATTTTTTTACATGTGACGTCACAGAGATGACGACCCCCCCCCCCATACCCCATTGTCACACAATGTCACACTTTACTACTCCCCTCCCCCCCCTGAAGGTGTGACGTAATTCATGGATGGCCCCTTGGATGAATTTAAAGGAAATAGTTTCATAACGCCAGAGCTCATCATTATATACAGAAACCTTCGCTGGCATGCGTACAACAAAAAGCCAAAGTTTCATCGAAATCGGTTGAATGGTTAAGGAACGCATAAGGGACAAATAAAGAAACATTAATTTTTATTTATTAAGACAGAAAAAAGAATATAACGAATAAAAAGAAAATAAAGAATATATTTTAAAGCTGTTCCCTTTCTCCCCATTTCCCCCCATCCCCCACCTCGCCTCTTCCTACCATGCTTTGATGTTCTGTCCCCCTCTAATATATTATCTCTCTCTTCTTATTGTTAACTCTTTATATATGTAAATGTCTGTAGGTACTTAAGTTAGTTAATATTATTACGGTCCGAAAAAGGTGAGTTATAACCGAAACTAGTTGATTATTCTGTGTAAAACTATAAAATAAGATGGTTTAAAACTTAAATTCAAATAATGTTCCATTTAGCCCAACCGCCCCAGCGTTCCCTCTCACTTACACTCGTCTGAAATCGTAAACCTCCATCCCATTTGAATTTCGAAAGCACAGTTTTGTATGGAATTACAGGCCCGAAATGGACCTATTTGGCAAGGCACTTATTGTGTTATTCTTTATTCTATTAATACACGGATTATTAAATATGAAAAAAAAATTCAGCTTGCGATTTTTATGAAACCATTTATTTAACAGTATTTAATATAATTATTGCAATGTAAACTATACATACATAAATTTTCTTGAAACCACTTTATTTAATGATTTTTGCTCTACCGATTTCGGAAGGGACCTAAGGAGAATATTAATCACCTGATGAAGAATTTTCTCTTCTAAGAAACCGGTAGACGAAGCATTAAGACCAATAATAATTATTGAACCATTTAGAATTTATAATTATTGAATCGAAGTCAAATTACTTTGTTTACACCACTTCAAATAAATTCAAAATCTGCACATTTCAAAAACGTTGTTCTATTCATCAGGATGAGTTGTATTTTAAAGTTAAATAAAGGTTCGAGAGGGGAGGAAGGGTAACCCTTATCAGTAGAAGAATAATTATTCATCAAACGAATTATTGATGGAAGAGTTCAAGGAGTAGAGTTAATAGGCCACTTACATCACTTTTTCAAAAAAAATTCCGGTTTAGACAAATATTCTAAGACATCCTGTATTTTTATTTATTTTTTAATCGTATAGGTGCGAAAAAACGATCATTACATAGCCGAAAATCATTTTTAAAAAAGAACGTTTTCCACACGAATGGCACAGGATAATAACGAAGCATACCAAAAATATTAAATCTCATAAATATTTTTTTCCTTGATCCATCTTATTGATCGTAAATCATTATAATATTCAACGTCTATATTACTAAATCAAATGTAATATACTTGTACATTTAAATTATAATAATAATAAGAATATTATAAAATTTGATTTTGTTAAAATCCACACATTATCATTATACCTCTAAAACACGTACTGACAACGTAAAATGTACGGGGTTCTCTTCTCAACATCTGTCAAAAAATCAAACCAAATGATACGTTCGCAGAAAACAAACAATAAATCTAGTGAACGTTAAATGTCAAATTCAAAAATTCGCCTGAAATCAAAGTGATGCCATATAAAAAAATAAATCAGTGTGGAATTTTATAAAATTAATAGGAACATTTTCGGCGACGGGACATTTTCATGTAGTGACGTCACGAGCCCAAATAATGGTTTTATTTATTTAAAAATAAAAAATAAAACTGTACATTTCTAAAAAATTTTAATAATATTTTCGTAATCTTAGTAAAAAAATCTATCCACACTATTTTTTTCAAGTCGTTATGAAGACCATGCAAGTGGCTTATTAGGGAATTACATGGTAGTTAGTACAAATCACATAGACAGAAATAACTATTCACTTACGACCTAAGTCCTAACCTATACAAAATAAAAGAAAATAATAGAATCCTATCAAATTTAACCCCATAAATAGATTAGACAGAATTTAATTCTTTACTTCATCTCCTCCAACATTTATAAGATAACTTTCTTTAAAAGATTTACCCACCTTTCCATTTTAATTTCGGTTCAAATTTATATGTTTTTACCTTAAATAGGCACTCTTGTAGCTACGATATTCATTTATATACTTGTACGCCTGTCTCGACACAGGTATATCCTAGTGAGACATGCATAAAAAAAAACAATGTAAATTTATTTTTTTTATAGATAAATAAATAAAAAAATTAGAAAATAAAAAAAAGGACAGAAAAATAGTTTCTGACTGACACTGCCATCTGTTGCAATTTTTATCAAGCAATCAACGTGAAAGAAGAGCGCTGATAAAAAGAGTTGTATTGATTTCTATATTCTCGATACATTGTTTTAAAATGAAATAACAACACACCCGCTTTATTATTCTTCTCTTCGAATCTCAACTATTTCCATCGACATAAACAGAAAAAAAATATTTGCGCTTGAGGAGGCGATCGCAGAAGATAGAACCCGCCATATTTAGGTGGGAACCCGACGCATACCGACACATACAACTACTAACCGGTTTGATGAGTAGTTTCAAACATGAGGCCCATTTTTTATTTGCCTGAAACTTGCTTCAATAGTAGGTACCTACCGTCGAAAAAAATTTAATTAGAATGTTTGCCGATTGCATATTGCACGCGTATTTGTAAAATAACACCGTACCGAGAAAACATCTGTTTGAAGCATGTTAATAAAAATATATTTTTTGGGACAATGGAAACTAATTATGAACGATTTTTTCGGGCTTTTGTTGAGTAATCGAATGAGCGTAGCGAAGACCTGTTTTTACTCGATCGCTTATTTGAGACATTCTTTTTCTGATTTCAAAATTTGGCTTTATGACACTGGCTTATGTGACTAATGAAGAACTGAGTGTAAGGGGAATGTATAACTTTGAAGCGAATGGTAAAGGAAATCACGGAGATCCGGGAAGACATGGCACGATCCAGTCAATCGATAACTTATGTGTGATATAATGAGGGGAATGTGATGAATAAAGAAAGGTGTGCAAGAAGAATGCATGACGTGGAAGTGAATGTTAGAAGAAGTCGAGGACGCCCGAAGAATACATGCTGAACTGAAACAAATTATTTATGAAGTAAACTTTTTAATTTTTTTTTTTTTTTTTTTTTTTTTTTTTTTTTTTTTTTTTTTTTTTTTTTTTTTTTTAACTTTATGAGTAAAACCTCAAATTGTAATATTTAATTAAATGAAGACAATATAAGCGAAACTCAATCGAAAATCTGAAAACAGAAAAATCAGAAAAAGATATTGACACATCTGGGACAAAGAAAATGGATAAAGATTTATCCAGACACTATCTAGAGAGCATTTAGTTCGGGTTTGAATCTTGCAATCATACATAAAGATAGCAGCCAATAGTATATGCGTTAAGAAAAATGAAGATAGTGTGGGTGGTTCTTAGTCGAAGTATGATACAGTTAAAAGTGACCGAATTGGATATCGACACGGTGGCGCAGTGGTTAGCGCGTTCGCCCGGTAAGCGAGAGGTCCTGGGTTCGTGTCCCAGATGTGTCAATATCTTTTTCTGATTTTTCTGTTTTCAGATTTTCGATTGAGTTTCGCTTATATTGTCTTCATTTAATTAAACTTTTTAATTTCTTTACAATGCTATTATTTCCATCATAAATGCACCCAGTTTTAAAGTACACCTCGAACAACGGGTGCACATCAGTTAGTATTAAATATAATATGTAAGACTTTTAAAATCCTTTCAAATTAATGGAAAGATGAAAAAAAAATTATTACCCATAAAATTACACTAAACTAAAACTATTTTTTCAAAATCCCTTTCAATATTCCCGACACGACGCAGCCGACGCCATAACCTTTGGTGAGTCTTGGCTTCTTCCAGGAACAGGCCGTATTCCTGTCAGTCTCTAGCCTCCTTCCTCCAGTTCTTTATGCCCAGGGGTACAGTAATGGTGTTCCCACCGCCCATTTACCTAAATTTAGGTCTCCAAACACTCTTTTATCGTTCATCCCATTTTATGTAGGTTTATTATTCTGAAGCGTCTACATTATGGTGTTTTCTACCTTTACATTACACGTCCCAGTTTTTAAATATTTTAAAAATAATAAAATTCTAAATATGTAATTAGTTTAGACCATTCCAACTCCAATGTAAACATGTATCCCTTCAAAAAGCAATAAAAAATACCATACTTCATAAATATAATAACGATTTGACAATCAAATTAGGTCATTAGTAACTCATATTACTTGTAAGGTTTTTCCCTAATCATCATTGAAGTGAGCTGCAAACTCAATGTAATTAGCTTACTGGAATTACCAAAATATTTAGAAATTCGATAGTCTAAAACGACTTAGAAACAAATATAATTATCATAATTGATTAAAATCCTAGTAGACCACCTCTCCCCCCCCAATATGTTGTGTATATAAACCGTAGACTAAGAAATATTTGTATCAGTCTGAAGATGGCTTTAACGAGCTGAAACCGGTTACGGTCGAATAAAATTAAGAGGAATAATGTTTTATATTAGTTTTCTTATAATATATAATAAAATTCTGTTGTCGGTGTATGGGTGATTGATTTGAAATTGTATTCCTGTTAAATTGATTAATTTTCAAAATTGATTAGTATATATCATCACATCGACAAGCGATAAAGAAGGTACCAAAATTATTACATTATTTTATATATATGCTTTATTTGAAATATATATTTCTTTCATTAAAGATAATTCATCTACCTAGTCCCTAAAATTTTCAACCTTCTACTGACAACCTAAATATCGAATCCTGACTCCTTACTTTCAAAAACATGAACTAATTCTATGGAACCTCACATCTGCAATACGAAAATCACATTCAATAGGCTGGAGCTTCTTCAAGACCTCTATTCCTTAAGAGCGGAGTCAGGCAAGGGGGAAATATGTCTCCTACTCTATTTAATGTGTACATTAACGACCTATTACAAGAGTTGAACGATACACGAATCGGTTGTCATATCTGCGGACAAGGAAGTAACAACATTAATTACGCCGATGACATGGTGCTGCTTTCACCTTCGATTAAAGCGATGAGACGACTTGTGCAAATATGCGAAGAGTACGCAAACTCTCATAACTTGTTGTACAATTCTAAAAAGTCAGTCATCGTCGCTTTCAAACACAATAAGGAGCCATCAAATATTCCTCCAATATATCTAGAAGGAAATGAACTGCTTGTGGCCTCACAGGTTAAGTATCTGGGACATATCCTAACCGAAGACATGAAGGATATAGAAGATATGGAACGACAAAGAAGAGCAATTAACATACGGGCCGGAATGCTCTCAAGGCGGTTCTACCACTGTAGCGACGATGTCAGAAAATTACTCTTCAAGACACACTGCACTGCCCTGTACACATCTGAACTGTGGACACAATACCCAGCAGCGCAATGGGACAAACTGAGGGTGTGCTACAACAATGCATACAGGCAACTTATGCAACTACCGAGGTTCTGCAGTGCCTCCACGATGTTCACCGAGGGGAGGGTGAACTCATTCCCAGCCTTACTTCGCCACCGACTAGCCAGCTTCTGGAGCAGGACACGGACTTCAACCAATATCATTGTCGTGGCTGCAACCGAGTGGCTCAGTTCCCCAATAAATGAGCGATGGATGCAGATGATGAGGCGACCTCCCTGATGGATAATCCTAAAATATCTTTTTTGTTTTTAATTCTGTTCAATTATTATTTATTTTAATTTTATGCTTATTTTTTGTCATTTGTGTGATGAATTTTGTTTTCATTTTATGTTTTAATTAGGTACCTACCTAATATGTAAACATTTTTTTCTTTCTTTTGTAGTTAATAGTTGTCTATGTAATATGGCAGAATGGGGTTGCACTACCTTCCCAGTCCTGCTGGAATAAAAACTTAAATAAAATAAAATAATTAAAAATAAATACATTTCAATCATGCCTTCCATGCCTTCATACAGTGGCGTAGCTAGCATGGGTGGCACCCGGTGCGGATAACGTGATGTCACCGCCCCCCCCCCTCCCATTAAAGTTGACATTGAGAAATTCAAAACGCAAATTTAAACATTATAAAAAATAAAAACATTACTTAATATTTATTATTATTCCTTAATTATTTATTTACGTATACGTAATAATGAAATACACAAAAAAACATTCAGATGATTGATAATTTTTTTCAGTTAGTTATTGATAGATTCTTTATTTGTATTCGGGTTTTGCGTTTATCAATTATCGTTTATTAATAAAAAATTAACTATCCAATCCGAAACAAAAAAAAATTAAAACGTACCCACGTGCCTTGTTTTATGAAAGATGTCTTTCAACTTTTAAAAACACTAAGAGAATATTAACTTTTTCAATAACTATTAGGTAATAAATAATTCCCTTCACGAGTTCACGTCAATCACAATGTACGAAAGAAATGAGAATGACACAGGTAATAAGCAAGTAATATTTCAGGGGAATCCCCAACCGAGCAAAATAATAAGAGCTTGAACAGAATTTTTGGGGAACCCCTGACAGACCGAGCCGTAGAGCTACGAAAATTTAAATAACACATCGTAAATTCACACAATCATAATATGTAAAATATTTTTGTGACAATATTCTTCCACGGTCACCCCCCGTCGGGTGGCACCCGCGGCGGGCCGCCCCCACCTCCCCCCTAGCTACGCCACTGCCATCATATCCTCCCACAATCCCTATCTAATGTCCCTAATTTAAATACTATGCAAAATATTTTTAACTTAATCTGAATTATATAACAGATTTACTATTACTGTCAAGCATAACATGTATGATAATTCCAATCTGTTAACTTCACCTGCCATAACACAGGGACATCCCTAGCACGGAGGATGAAATAATACTAAAATGTACATTTTTTCCGTGAAATAATAAAAATATATATATGTTTGACAGTTGATGCGACAGATGTCGTAATTTTTCAAGTAACGAATATTCTAAAGGTATTTTTTTCTGGTAAATACATTCTCCAAAAAAAAAATAAAATGAGCCCAAGAAGTAATAATAAATTGTACAGTACCTTTCAGGTGATTTGAAACAAAGACGGCGCTTTACAAATTATTCAAGTATTATTATAATTAGCTTCACAAATCCTACAATTATAACTTACCGCAATTTTTCAAGGGTCATTGCAAGTAATTACATATTTTCCTTTTATTTGTACCGTTTATAAACTTTTATAATAGTAAATGATTTATGTAATCAAATCCTAGAAAAATTAAAGTCATTTTAAACTTCTTAGAATATAAAATTATGTCATAATCACGTATTAAAAACGCAATATTTTGTATATTCGTTTAAAGTTATTTGCGTATGGGCAAGTAATAAGGACAAATACGTATATCACGAACTGAGGAACAATAGAAATGACAGAAGAGAATCGCACTCGTACCTCTTTAGACCTGAATACCTATTATAGCAACAACAATTTGCCCAAAAACATGCATCAGGAAGATAATGTCTAAACTAGGTTTTGATGGAATCCACGATTTGAGCAAAATTATTCAGTTTAAAAAAATGCTTTTCAGATTTGGTAAAGTACCTAGCAATTGTAATAATAATTAATAATTAATTAATTCTAATATATATATTTTTTAAATCTATTTTTTTTAGTATTATTACGATACGAAAGTTAAGTATTTTCAATTTGGGAGGCGAGTATGGGTTGAGTCTCTCAGGAACCATTTATTGGATAACCCTGTCATAGGTCACCCCAAGTGTTTCGCTACGTTTGGTCACTTAGCAGGCGTGAATGGTTTCAGGGGAGAGGTTTGTATAGGTCTTATTTTTTTATACGTCATTTAGAATATTGTTTAAAATCTCCATACTATTATCAGTGAAACGATTTTGTGGGCTTAAAATAGTTGCATTGACCTATAAAATCCAGTTATAAAAAGTTGTGCAAATTTTAAGAAATTAGAAGAAACTGTAAGAAACCGCAACTCACCATTCAACAGTATTCTCTATGAAATAACAGATATTCTGCTTCATCGCAATTATGACATTCTCCCATTGCGCTTAACTAAAAGAAATATTTTTTCTGATTATTGTGATGTGGAACCCTGCCAATTATGTACAATTGTACAGAATATAGGCAAAGGCCACCTACATGTACATTGTAAATATCCTAGGCGGCTTGGCTCCTGAGATAAGGTCTGCATAAACAGGCTGAGTGGGGTTAGTAAATAAGAGGCTTAACATGAGGAGGCTTTGGAGGCTTTGAGCCAGTGGGACCTGCAATATACATCCGTCCAGGGGTGTAGGGTAATTCAATTCTACGGATTGTCCAGAGGGCTAGACTGGAAGTATATACTTATCCTTTTCTCTCTTGAAAATAATTGTTTAAAAGTTGGTCTTCCAATGTTTTTTTATTTTTAATGGGCCCTCTCTTATCGGAATTTACAATCAATAAAAAAAACTCCCCAGTGAATGAACGGAACGAATATCATTCAACCCATCTGCTAGAAACCATTTGGGATGGGAGAGAAGGGAGATGGGAAGAGGAAGGTTAAGAATATCTAGCTTTACAGATGTGGTCACTCAAGGTGAAAAATATCTCGGGCCAGTTGCTTTGACATGCGACGAAGTCATCAAATGGCCATTTGGTTTTAACTATTCTAAGCCCATTTCAGCTTTTGATCAAATTTTGATTAGCAAAAGAGGACAACTATCATGTGGTTTAGCTTATCAGCTTATTATAATTTGAAAGATAGCTAAAATGCACCTAGAATCGGCGTTAAATGAGGACCTTTAAAATGCTCAAAAAGAAAATTGCGCTGAATGGTAATTTGATGACAAAGTTACATTTGAATTTCTGCGAAATAACTGGGCCCAGGAATCGCTACCACTTGATACCAAATTTCGTTTCAAAATTAGGACGTATTTAGTCAGCAGTAGGTAAAAATATTTCCGCTTTGCAATAAAATTTAAATAAATGAAATATTTGTGAACGAATCCAAAAACTAAAAACTGTTTTCGAAAGATGATGAAATTCGCTTTCAAATTTTATTACCTGAATACCATGAAAATTTTAAATATAAAAATTTTGAATGCAAACTTCAAAAAGTTTTTAAAATGGATCACTATAATTACTGATAACGATAAAAATAAATAAAAAACACCTACATATTTTATTAGACAATGAATCATAAATGTTTTTGTCACCTCGCTTTTGTGTTGTTTCATGTAAAAATAATTCATAAAAAATTCACTAAGTTTCGTAATTTTTTTTAAATCACGGTTGGAAATTTTAGTTTCGTAAAGATGTACATTTTAATTATTTTGTGGTTAACTTTTAAATTTGAATGTAAAGTGTGTTGTTTTCTATTTCCAACACCGTTTAAATCTTATTTCTCATTTTGATAGTAAGGGAGATACAATGATTTCGTTGAGACCTGTGTGAGCTGGGACAAATAGGTTTCCTGTGATTAAACGGGTTAACTTTAAAAAAACAATGTTTATGAAAAAAATGGTTATGGGGTTTGAATGTAAAATGTATAAGATATTGTAAATTGGAAACGGAAAATTTTATTACATAAATATTGCAAAATACACATTTTATCCAAATAAACTTTAGTCATTTAGCCGTAACATTCCATAGAATAAAATGCTAAAAGATATTTAAAAATGCTATAAAAAGTGTAATTAAATAAAACCGGCATAAATCGGTCGGAAATTGACCGATTTATTTAATTACGATTTATTTAAGATGGGGTTAAGGTTCACACTTGGGGTAAAGAAGTATTGACACCCAGTCTTCGTCTTCGACACCTGCACAGGAACAGTGAGCCCCCTCTTGACACATTTGTCAGGCAATTCACTCTCCTATTGACTCCAAATACCTCCCCTTACAATAAAGTCAATACGTCTTCAGAAAGCAGAAATCTTTTTCGACCGCTTGACTTCTCTCAGTTTCTTTTTGCTGTTTGCAGCTTTCCGTTTCGTATATTAAATAATTATTGAATAAATAAAATAATCGTAAGGAACGGAAGGCGCCCTCCCCTACATAATTTAATCAAGCAATTTTGAAAAGTGTAAGAAATTTCGGGTGAAAAACTCAACTGAAAAAATAGGAAAGGTAAGGAATAGAACATTCAAAGAATATGGTGATGTGAAGATTACACTTTAAAAGACAGTAAGTACAATCCCAAGAGTCGAATACTTCTTGAATATTTATTTTACGGAAAATGAGTCTACGGTCTACATTACAAAATAGTCTCTTCAACTTAATGCGGACGCTTTTGGCCCTCTCAATACCCCTAGTTCTTGAGATGGATCCCATTTTTCGTTAACCCAATTCCCTAAGTGTTTATATTGAGATAAACGTTCTATTGATTTGGTAGGTTGATGATTTCCATAAATATTTGTGTGAACGGGATTTTTCGAAGCTACCAAAATGTTTGGAATAAGGCGATCTAGGTATCGTGCTTTTTTACAGTACGGTCAATGTCGACTGAGAATCGGCCCTTGAGAGAGAGGGGTTACTTTCAAATCATCTGACGATTTTAATCTAAATTACGTTTTTAAACATACAAATTTCATTATGAAAGATTTACATTGATTTCGTTTTTTTGGTAGAAAGCAGTCGTTTTGCGGAATGAAAATTTTGACATATCTTTATCTTCTTTACTTATTATAAAATGAAGTCGCTCACGCTGTATGTGCGCTTAGTTCTTTTAAACAATGCAACGGATTTTCATCCGGTTTTCACCATTAGATAGAGTGATTCATGAGGAAGGTTTTTGGTATATAATTTGTCAAGGATTTGTGTAAATTGGTTGAAATACATAATATATCTGGCCAAGCGGCAGCGGTTAGCGGGCAGCGAGCAGCAGGCAGCGGGCTGATAAACGGGCGGTGTGGATTTGATTTAACTGATTGCGTTGGTTATGTAGGTTTCATTAGCCACAGCAACGTGTGTCCGGGTCTGCTAGTTAATGAAATAAAAGAAAAACTTTATGAACAAAGTTTTTAACAAGGTTATTATTTTATTTAAGATATTATTATCATATTGAAGATTTTAGATCTTGTGTTTACGAGTGTATTTATTGTTAGTGTGTTTATTGTGTACACGAGTTTATTTATTGTTAGTGCATTTATTGTGTACACGAGTTTGTTTGTTATATACACAGATTTTTTTTCATGTTCACGAGATTGTTTGTTGTAGGTATACATAGGTTTGTTTGTTGTGTTCACGGGTATGTTGGTTGTTTGAGTTTACGAGTTTGTTGTACACATGAGTTTATGTCTTGTATGAGTTTTTTTGTTGAGCACAAGAGTATTGTGTAGACATACTAGTTTGTTTGTTGTATACATGAGTTTCTTTCTTATACATGATATAAAATAAAAATGTTATATCTTAAATCAATGAAATATTGTACCGTATTATAAAATGTATGATTGTCATTTTGTGAAACACGCCGTTAGTTGTTTTTTTTTTAAATTAAGCTGACAATAGCGTCTTTTCGAAACCGGCTACAATAAATATTCTAGCGATTCGTAATTAAGACTGCCAGTTTCAATTGAGGTCTGAAAGTCTAGTATGAGAGATGGCTTGAAAACGGTACAAGGGAAGTAGGTACAATAAAAAATCTAATTAATTATGACTCTCTTTATTATGACCTACCATTGAAGATAATATTAAATATTAATTAGCGGCAATCTATTTTTAAACATCATAATAAAACATAAAACTAAAGAGCCACCATTTTATTTAATTTTCATTTATTAAACTTAAAAAGTTGCCTTCGTGTGCTCAATATAAACATATTCTATTTTTATCAAAGGCAACCATTATTAAAATACAACATAAAATCTATTTTCTTTAAAGTGTTATTGCGATACGAAAGTTAAGCATTTTTAATTTGGGAGAAGGTTACGGGTACCACCGCACCAGGAACTATTTATTGGATAACCAACACCCCTGCCATAGGTTACCCCAAGTGGTTTGCTACGTTAGGTTATCTAGCATAAATGCCCAGGTTCAGGGGTGAGGTTTGTCTAGGTATTGGAGGCGGATGCGTTTGTTTGCCCACCTACTGTGTGGTGGTCTGAATCGGGAGAAACTCGTTGGGGGAAACCTTTTGAACTTTCCAGCTGGACTATCTCGACCCATCGCCTTGCATCGCAGTGGGAGGAGTGGATTTCCACGTTCATCACTTTTTAACACACTGATTCCTACGCACCCCTCATAACCTTTTCCTTCCCAGAACTTTCTTACCTTTTTTCCCCTAAAAATAAGGTAAGAAACATAAAGCATCCCGAAAGATGATATAGACCCCGAGGGAAATCTTTTTCCTCGGAGCCTCCTGTGTAAAAATATAGCTAATGCAAAAAATGATGTCCGGGTTTATGGCCTGAGCGATGAGTTGTGTCTAGATCTTGGCGGCGGATGCATTGTCCAAGTATTGCGAGGCGGGCCGGGCGGGGAGAGACTGGTTGAGGGAGATCTTTTGAATTTTCCAGACGTCCCTCTCAACCACTCATGGACAAATTGACTCACAGATTCCTATTTACCCTTTACACCCTTTTCTTACCAGAACTTCCTATACCCGTTTTCCCCAAAAAGACCCTCTACACATCATACGATGACATAGGCCCTGAGGGAAATTATTTTCCTTAGGGCCTCCTGTGTGGATCTAATGTAAAAAAGCCCCAGAGATTTTCTGAAATTTTCTCACAAAATTTCGGTTCTAATTAACTTCATATCTGCCACCGCTGCAGGCACATCTACTAATTATGCAAAAGCTGAATTATGATGTAGCATAACGCAGAATTGTTCAACATTAGTGACGTCTCTCATTGTAATTAAACCTGATTAGAATATTTCGTGTTAGCAAAGTTATCACCATTTGGTTGATTGTCTAATTTTTGACAGCGAAAATTTGATAAACTATTCATTTCATATTGTAACTAGAGGGTACCCGACATGCGTTGCAATGCCACTCAGAAAAGAACATGTTTGATTACTTTGTTACTTTCTGATTCACAGGAATATATTTTTGTTTTTCCATCTGATGCGTACACGAATAAACCCGTCAAGATGACGTCCAAGTGAGAAGCGTGGATTTTTCAATTTTACCCCGTGCTATCCCCTACCGCTACTATGTTTCATTTGCAATCCCACGATGTCCTTTAACGTGCATCCCCGTTCTTGCCTTCCTTTCTGGACGCAAAACTATATAAAACACACTCCTTTTTCAAACAACTCACGGACCACCTATTGTAAATTTTTAATTCAAATTTCATGACGTCAGAGTTCACCATTATATTTAGAAACCTCCGCGGGCATGCACACAACAAATCACCAAAGTTTCATCGCAATTAGATGAATGGTTTAGCTAAGCACAAGGGACAAACAAAAAACCATTAATTTTTATATAGGTATTAAGATATAACAGAAGTGATGATGTAAAAAATATATTTTGGAAAAAATTGTTTTCTAACGACTTGTTTCACTTTGCTTGGGTTGTGTCAAAATTTAATATCAATTAAAAAATTATCACCACCAAGTCAACAAATAGCAGCATTTCAAATTTGGAACATTTTAACAGTAACTAACTAACTAACTAACCATCACGCCGTTTCCGCAGGGGTAGGCAGAGAGGACGGACCGACAAACATCCCGGTCTTGGCACACATTCCTTGCCTCGCTTCACAATCAGTATTAACAGTCCCTTGTTAATACTGATTTTCGGCCCATTTTAGCTCTTGATCAAATCGTGATCGAATGATAATGGCTGATAAGCATATAAGTATCACAATTATGCTTTATAACTGATCATATTTTGATCAAATGCTTAAACGGCCGAGAATTGTCATTTAACGGGGATCGTTCAAATGTCAGAAATCACCAAATGAGATAAAGTTATTGTTATACCTATTATGTTATATTTGCAATAATTTAGGTGGCGGGTATGGGTGTGGGTATTTATTGGATGACATCTAGGTGGTTCGCTACTTAGCAGTGGTGCTCGGTTCACGGGTGAGCTTTGTCCGAGTCTTGGCAGCGGATACGTCTGCCCACCAGCTGCATGGCAGGCCAGATTGGAAGAGAATGGTTGAGGGAGTTCCTTCGACCTCTCCAACCGGACTCACTGGGAACATCGCCTTGTAACGCAGTGGGAGGGATGGATTCATAAGTTCGATACTCCTGGACACTCTGACCCCCAGATTCCTAACCACCCATCATTTATTTCCCTAGTTGTGCTCACATGATGCTATATGGGGCCTTAAAGAGTCGGCGATGTGTGAATGCTGTGCGGTGCAGACCACCGAACATGTGATCAACGAATGCCCGCTCCATGCATTCCCCGGTGGGATTGATGACATCCACAGGGCAACGCCTGAGGCCCTAGACTGGCTCGCAGACCTAGATGTCCCCCTCTGACCCCCCAACGTACGAAAGAAGAGTTTATTTCCTTTCCAGAACTTCTTCTCATTCCTTTCTTAAAATATCCTCCACACAGAATCCATAATTTTTTATTTTTTTTATTTAAATAAAATATTCAACGAAGTTGCATTCCCATGAGGTATCAAAACTCATTAGGGATCGCCAATTGGTACTTTTAAAAAGTTAAACACAACCCAACCCAATATGCAGACACAATAAATTAAGAAAAATTTTACAAAACATTTCACATAAACAACATACAGACACAACATAAGAAGAATCACTTTATAAATATATCACAGAAACATGTCATATAAGATTTTATGAATTATTATAACCATTCATTTTATTTATGTACTGTTGGTGTCAAAAAGTTAAAATAAAGTATCCTCCATGATGGACTATAGAAATGCATAAAAAAAAACAGAATCAGGAAAATACAAAAAAAGGTCTGAGCTCAAAAATACACAGACCTAATACAAGATGTTTATATACAAAATACATGACAAGATTTAAAAAAGATATAAACTGCGCCCATCATATCTGGATGTACAAAGTTTGGTACTTGGAGATAATCAGGATAGCTATCAGAACAGAGTTATGACTCGTTTTCCAAATAACATTAGAAAAAAATAGGATTTCAATTATGTCGTTTCGAGATTTGTTAGAGGCTTGTTTTAATTCTTCAGGCAATTTGTTATAGTTAGTGTAGATAATGTATTCTAATGATTTCAGTCCGAACTTTGTTGAGTGTATTTTTGATATATGTAGTTTGTTGTGTTGTCGTGTATTATATGATAACGGAATTGTTTTCTTCAGGGCCTCTTAAGTGGAAACTAAAAATAAAACTGTCTCGACATAGGTATATCCTAGTAAGACAGGCATCGAAAAATCCTCACGTAAACGTACTTTATATAGATAAATAAATTTAAAAAATTAAAAAAGGCCCACGGGGTCCTGGCTATTCTGTTTCTCCTACATTTAAATATATTTTTTAAATTTAACGTACAACATTTAACTAGCTGCCAATACCGTAAAGTATAACACGATAAAAATAGCTCAGTAGATACAGTATGAATTAAATTTTCAGGCGTTTCGTAGAAAACAAAACAGCATGCAGACAATAATAACTCGAGCCTGTTTTTCCCTTTTGCGATGAAAACACGCCCTCAGGTGACGGTATTCATCAGCCTGTATTCACACGAAAAAATCAGGTCACCGATGTACTCTTACCTGCTGATGTAGCGATGAAATAAAGGAATGATGAAGTACGAGTACCTACGAGCATTATTTATCACACAATTTCACCCGAGTGGGAAATACAATTTTTATTCATGCGCGATTGATGGATTAATGAAAAATTCTGAGATTTTACCATAATTCAAGATTAACTGTTTGACATTCTGATTTTAAAATGATGGCTTTTGCGCAACCAAAATTTTCAAGTTTGATTTATGTGTGCAATATCAGCAAATTGATCTTTATTTAGGTGGCCTAACCTACCTAACCTAACCTAACCTAACCTAACCTAACCTAACCTAACGAACAAGTATTTTGTGGTAGATTTTCACAGCCAAAAGTATTAAAGTGATTAATTTCTGGGTTATTATGCCGTGTTGCGCTTCCTCCTTCTTAACGTTACAGTTTCCATTATCAGTGCAGATATGATACCATGTATCCCACTTTATTAACGGTAGGTACTAATCTGAAAATTCTAAGATTCGTATCAAACAATTTATTCTATGTGAAAAAATACAAAAATGCTAAATGCAAAAGAACAACGCCAATATTGGGATCCTTCGAGATCATATTTGTCATCCTCGACCTCCGTCGTCGAGGGGCAAACCTCTCAACTAGCAAGCAAGGTGGCGGGTTCAAATCCCTGCGTGCGCAATTTTATTTGACTGATTTGTGTTATTTCTCAATTTAATCATTTAAAATGATGTACGGTATATTTGAGTCATGTTCCAGAGTGGAAGATACTCTCACTATCGCCCTGGTGTAAGACTACCATTCGAACTGGAAATGTTGCTTGAACAGATCGGAATATCCAGGTACTTCCCCACCTTCCTCTTCCCCATCTTCTTCCCCTCCCAACTACCTTCAGCCTCACAACATAACCCAATTGGGGATGCCGTAGTCTCACTGGCTCTAGACGGTTGGGAATAGTTGGAACTCTTGTGCGGTGTTTATATAAAAATATATAGATTTCGAAAGTGCGATTTTACATTCCTAAAATTATTCAGCAACCAACTAAAATACATTCAAGACGACATTGCCAATATTGGGATCAGGATCAGATTATTGTTAGCACAGACAGTAAATAAAAAAATGGTAAGAGTTCTATTTTAAGTTAGCCCAATAATAAATTTAAAAAAATGGTAAAAAGTCCAATTTCTTATTCATAATTTTTATTTTTAACGGGAGTGAATCCTCAAATTGTAGTATTTAATTAATGAAGACATTATTAGCAAAACTAAATCGAAAAATGTTTCAGATTAAATTTAACATTATGCTACAGAATGCTGAGCTAACTTCAATATTGTCATTACCAAAATATGGTTTTGTATCGCAGAGGGGCACAAAACATACAAATTTTTGAGGACCTTCATGGTATTACGGAATTTTATTGGAATGTTCTACAACTGTTCTTACAAGCGTTAACAATAAAAAACCTTTAGCAAGTATTTTTTATAACTTGATAAACCTTATCCACGTAGATGTGTTACCTCTTCAACAGATTGTATGGCATTTAGTAGGGGATGCACGAACTATTTGTTGAGCGACTAACTTTAAACATAATTCGACTATTAGATTATTTGCATCATGTCCATCGCTAGTTGAAACAATAAACTAACTAATATTATGGAAGTTCAAACTTCTAACTGAATTCAAAAGTAATCTACATGTAGCCCGTTAACTTGTTCAAAAGCTCGGTGTTTGCACATGTAATTTAACATGCTTCCCATCAGAATTTGCTAGGTTAGAGTGAAGCAACAGTTTTAAATTTGTGGATTTAAAAAAAAGGTAATATTTACAATAAAGATAAATTTTCTCTTTAAAGGTGTGTATGACGGTGATTTCTTAAGTGACAATTTAAAAAAAAATCATTGGGTAACCTCTCTCAACATGTTCCACTATAAAATAAGAAATTATTTATTTATTTATTTACGGTACAAAAACCTTTGAATACAGAAAAAAACATTTTTTGAAACCACTCTGACCAGTAAGCGCGTTTACACGACAATATAACAATAGCGTGTGTTCCCGCAGAAATCGTTTTAACTCTGTTATTATTCTAGTGACAACCCTAAAACAAAAAAATAGAAGATCCATATTGAATCAAGCTTCATATTCTATTCAAAGTTCTCCGTAGAAGTACATAAAAAAGACATATTTTGTAGAAACAGTTTTTACCCGCAAAATCGCCTGAGCGCTGTTAGCCGTTGTTAATATTTTATTAAATATTCTTTGCCAAAAAAGTGAGGCAACAAAATTGTTTATTTTACATGTATGCAATAGAATAAGTGTTTTTTTTTTACATAATCCGTGATTTTAGTACCCTTTTCCCATAAAAACATCAAGTGAGTCATTTTTACAATTTTTTTATGTTTGAATTCTAAATTTAAATATTTGTTTGTAATATAATAATTTGAAAGCTTATTTCATAACCTTTCAAAAACAGCTTTTATTATTCGGCTACGTTCAGAAATGTTTCATTTATAGAGCTTAAATTGCGGAGCGGAAATAACACAAAGTTTTTCTAAATCTGACGGTTCGTTTAAGAGAAAAAACTTGCATAATCGCAAAATACCTGAAAACAATCATTCAATGTAAACACATAATTGTTAAACTAAATTTTGCAATTTTGGAAACAAAATGTAAACTAAAAACTGTGTTCAAAAAACATTTCGAATGATTTTTTATAATTTCTAATAAATAATCTATAATCAACATACATTTTTAGAATGGGTATTACAAGGGAATGTGGCAACTATGATAATCTACTATGTCAACTCAATTTATCGAAATTATCTGAACGTATAAATAAATTATATAATAATTATATAATAGATATATAATTTATATTACGTATAATTATATAATTATTATATAATTATATATAATAATTATATAATTATACGTAATATAAATTATCTTGGCGGTCCGTCCTCTCTGCTACCCCTGCGGAGAAACGGCGTGATGGTTAGTTAGTTAGTTTTTTATCTGAACGTAGAATAGTTAATGACCTAACACGTCTATATAAAATCATAAATTCAATAATTGACAGCCCTGAACTATTATACTTGATTTCATTACGTATATCTCGCAAATCAACATCAAGGCAATATTTACCATTCTATTGTGATAATTCTAACACAGAATCACAATTGTATAACCCCGTTCGCCGTATACAAAATTTGGGTAATGAAAATGACTATAAAGATGTTGTAGATATATTCAACACACCATTCACCAAATATAAACAAGTCATTACCCAATTAATATTGAAAAGAAGAACATCAAATATAATTTAATTAACTAAACAAACTATGTAGCTCAGCATCGAATTACGAGATCTTACCAATGTATTGTAATTTTCCTAATATTACATTTTCCATCTTGCATGGCGGAGTATTTAGTTTCGATGTAATTTCGTTTTTCACCTTGTTTTTGTTTAGATGTTGTTTTTGATTTTTGTCTTCTATTTTGTTTATGATTTTGTTTTTGATTGTGCTTCGATTTTGTTGTGTTTACTTAGAAGTTCTTTGTAATAAATAAAAAAAATAACATGTAAAAGCCCAGTCGGGCGGGAAATTCAAAATAAATAAATATTTTACCATATGTAGATTCTCAACTACTTACTTCAGATATCTTTACTATCAGACTAAAGAGAGATAGCTTTTAAATGTATTATTTTATTAAAAATGATATAAAAAAAACAAAACTATTATTAAATCTTTAACTGACAGCCCTGAAACAGTAATTAATAACAAAAATTAAATAACAGATCGATACTCAATTTTTTCCATTGTCACAAAAACAAACACATCGACTCACTCAAACGACCGTCAACTAAAAATTGCGCGTCCAAAATGGCCGAAACTTTGGTAAGTAACTGTCAAAAGATGCTCAACTACATTCACTAGCTTTTATTGAAGAGTGCTGCCATCTTCATGTTCAGGCCGGAAACTTTTCAGACCACCCTCGTATATTTGAGTATATGAGATGTCTATGCGTTGCTAAACCATTCATCCGATTGCGATGAAACTTTGGAGATTCTATGTGCACATGCTCACGATGGTTTCTATATGCAAAAGTGAGTTCTGGCATCATGAAATAAGGCGTTGCTAACCGTACATCTGATCGCGATGACGCTTTGGGGATTTGTGCATACCCGCGATGGTTTCAATATATAATAGTGAACTCTGGCATTATGAAATTTGCATTAAAAATGCAATAGGTGGTTCGCGAGCGGTTTGAAAACTGAATGTACTGGGACTGATTGTATGGAATGCGGGAGGGGGAAAGGGAACTTCGGAGGGGGATTCGCGGGACGGTTAAAGCGGGAGAGGGGAGTGGGGAGAGGGAATGCGGAGAAGGCGTGAGGAGAAGGGGACGCAGGAGAGGAAGGGGATTTGGAAGGATGTAGCGACCAAATGCTTCGCAGCGCCACCGGTTTTATCAAGGAACATGCCAGAAATACCTACGTATTAACGGGCCGCCAAGTATATAACTACCTACCTACTGTCGGTGCATTCAGATCACTGCGTAGGTACGCGGCAACCTACTGGAAGGTTCCCGTCTCAACAAATATCTACTAGCACAGCGACGGGAGTGTTCGAGAATTTTCTCAACTTAGTGCAGCGGTCGAATTTCACACGCCGTTCTCGAAACTACTTACCCAGCCGGCAATAGTATAAAAGTCGGCAGCGGGCCGCATACAGTCAAGCCCACACATTCAGTAACAGCTTATCAACAGTGCAATAATACTAGTGATAACGTTCCAGTGCGGTAACCGCTAACTGGCTAGACCCACGGGGACTCACAGCCGGTTTCTGTGCCCGTTGCGCCAAGAATCTTTGAGGATTCGCCATCTCGCAGCTAACATGGTCCAACACACCATCAGCTCAAGAGACTCAACGGCCCGCGATAATACGCCCGTCGCGTCTTCTGTCTAGGGTGCAGCAGCTTCTCACGCGATCGAAGCCCGTCGTGCTTCGCCGCCGCTGAGACTTCCTTTTCCTCACAAGGTTCCTCCAGCACCGCAGATGGCTTCACCCACCGAGTCACCGCTATCCATCTCCGCAACCCACCGCGTCGAGCGACGGCCTAGACGACTAGGTCTTCTCCACCACCATGGTGCAGAGCTACATGCTGGTGGCCTGCAGACCCGTGGTTTGCTTCACCGCAGCATATCGGCCTTCATCATTCATCACCTATGTGCGTCATCAACATCGCTCCTGTCTGCACTCGAAATTTACCATTGCTACATAGCTCTTCAATAAAGACTTCGACTCACTACTACGACCTGACGCTTTTCATTTCCCAACCCGTCTCTGCTGATCCGGAGTCAGCTCCCTTAAGGGAACTCGATGAATGGGAAAGGACACGCATGGAGAAACAATTTTTTTTGAAGTGGCATAGCAACGCATGCCGGGAACTCGCTAGTATCTTTTACATAAAACTTTTTGGTTTTTAACTTTTTGTATTTAAGAGCAAAATTTTTTTCTACGTAGTTTGGAATAAAAATAATTTCAAATCTTTGGTAAAATTTTATAATTTAAAAAATAATCATAATTATCGTAGTGTTGTATCTATACTATAACTATTTCACGTATAATTTGATATATTCTATAAGAATTCTATCAGAACTCCTCCCACGACCCCGAGAGAAAGAAAATTAATGTTTGAAAATATAAAAATATGATACCAAAAAATATTAGAAAAAAGGTTACGCATTTTTTTTAATCTTGGAAGATTATATTAAAAATCCTCAAACGAAAAATATGAAAACGTAAAATCAGAAAAAGATTTGGACGGATTTAGAAATTGAACCCAGGACCTTTGCTGGGTATGCTCTACCAATGACCTAAGTCGACCCTATACCCTTGGTCATATTTAGCATCGGCTTACAGTATGAACATCAAAAAATATGCTACGGATAAATCGAAGCTTTTACTAGCTTTTCTTTGTATTGGAATTACAATAAAATTATTATTTACGTAACAAAAAATATAAGCGTTAACCACCAAAAAAAAAGTTTTTTCATGACTTAACTATGAAATAATACTTTTTTTTAAATACCCCTTTATGGCTAAGACTATTTGTGAGGTTTTCCATGTTCGAACTTTTTTCGTTCTTATAAAATTATGCACAAAATAAATAAAAACCTCTTTTTCGCTTACTTACCTCGTGCAAACAAGACGCTCGATTTTAAAATTTTGCAGGCATGAGATTCGAAATATTTCTAGTATTTATATTCCTCTTAAGATGGTACGAGAGATTTTTCAATATTTAATGATTTTTGCGCGTTTTCGAAGTCGCCTACGTCCATAACCGTACAAACAAAAGAAAAGTTATACCAAAAGAATGATAGTTACATTTACGTTCTATCCCTAGAAATATAATTAAATATTAACAAAAAATATTTTTCATACTTTATTACTGTTTGAAAAATAGTTGTTTTCAACAAATCTCAATCGACCTACAAATATTTTTCTTATGTTGTCGTACGCATAAAGGAAAAAAAAATATAAAAAATATTTTTAGATAGAAAACATCTCAACGTATGCCGCTTCATTTTTTAATTTTTTAATTAAAGAGCCTTTTTAGCTAAATTACGATGTGATATTATTAAAAAAACTGCATAAATCAGTCAACTTTAGAATCGTTTTAATGTACCAAAAAACAGGTTAGTTAATAAAATAAAAATATCATCCAATAAAACAGTATTTTAAGAATCTCAATTTAAAAATAAATATAATAAAATCCAATGATTTATTTGGTTTGCATCAATTTTCGTATCATATATTTAGAGCAGATCTCAATTATTGTTTCAGTGCCTGGACAAGCCCCAAGACGGAAGGTTGTCTGTCACGCTACTTTAAATAATTTAAGTAAAAGCTGAATCACCCAAAAGATCAGTCATTTACTAGACCTGAATACATTGTCGGAATTATTAAATGGCCCTTTTTACAATTTCTTCTTTAATTTACTCTCTACTCAAATCGCACGGGCGAGCTGTGTCGGCGCTGTTCAGGGATATTCAAAGTTAACATAATATTATATGTTTATGATAATTAAATAATGTTTTTGATAATTAAATAAATGTATATGATAATTAAATAAATGTTTCCGACATTTAAATAAGAACAAATAATATGAAATGCGAAATATCTATTCGATGGCAAATAACTATTTTTGAAAAATCTTAATGAAATTTTATAAAATTATTCACATAAAATTAATCACTTATACCTACCTTAGTTTTATTCACGTTTACATATCTTTATTTATAATATATTTTTTTCATTTCTAGTTTTGTTATTTTCGATAAGGCTCTCGACTGACGTTCCGGAGGTCACGGATTCAAATTAAGCATGCGCAAGTAAATTTTATTTGATTGGTTTGTGTTATTTCACAATTTGATCATTTAAAAATATTATAAGGATTTGCGGTACGTTCCAGATTGAAAGATAGTTTCAGTATCGCCCTAGTAAAAGACCACCATTAAGAATTAAAACTTTGCTTTAAATGGCTTTAGCCGTGTTTGGTGACTAGATGTGAATAATCAAGCTATCTGATCTGACAGTAACCATGTAGCAACTTAAACTTTTTTTCCAATTTAACCTTAAAAATTTAGTCTTCAAACTCTATTTACTCGAAAACTAAGGTTTTTTGGTTTGAGTTTTATATATAAACATGTATATACCCAGCTGAGTAGTCGACCAACCCTTCACCCCTCCTCCAACTGTACAACACCTACCATTTTTTTATGTTTTTGTAGAAAAAAAACATCAAAGATGTCACCGGAGACCGAAATTTCATTTTCATTTTTTACTCCATATAATGTCAGGAATCACTGGTTAAAGTAAGTCAAGTACTTAACATCCTGTATATGTGCAGTCCTAGTGCTGCATATATACATTATCCATTTTACCCTTAAATCGACTAAAATCAAACTAACCGTACAATGTACTTAAATGAAAACTATTAATTCTTGTTTATTATTTTCTTTTTAATAACTTTTTACTTAACACTACGTACTTTTATTTAAAAAAATTTTGTATTTAGTAATTTTATTTAAATAACTACTCGAAACTATTATTTCTGTATTGATTATTACCACTTTTTGATAATTTTTACAACGTGCTTACAATTTATACCTACTATAATTGTTTAATAACCACTTGATTTCACTGAACTTAACTGGTTTAAATTATATTCACCATTTAATGTACAATTACTTTACACACAATTGTATGCTTCCTAAATAAACATAAATAAATAAAATAAAATATATGTATTGTATAAATATATGTAGTGTAAATATATGTAAAATATTGTATAAATATATGCACTGCATATATACCTACAGGGTTTTAAGGGACGTACTTGACTTACTTTAACCATTGATTCCTGACATTATTTGGAGTAAAAAATGTAAATGAAATTTTTAGTCTACAGTGACATCTTTGATTTTTTTTTCTACAAAAAACATAAAAAATTTTTAGGTGTTGGACAGTTAGAGATGGGGTGAGGGGTTGGTCGGCTACTCGGCTGGGTGACCAGTGATGACATGCGGAAAAAAATTTGATTTTGAGGAAAAAAGTTTTGAAAAAAAAAGTCGCCGGAGACCAAAATTTCATTTACATTTTTTATTCCAAATAATGTCACAAATAACTGGTTAAAATACGTCAAGTACGCCTAATAATACCCTGAATATGTAATATTGTATTATACTCGTAATATAGGTATGCACATTTTGTAGTAATAAAAATTCTTGGTGCATAATTCCACAAGCAAATGCTTTTAATGGAGGAAAAGTAACACTGTAACATGTTCCATTTTTTAAGATAATAAAATTATTAAAAAAAATTATTAAAATTATAATCGTCTAATCAACCGTTATTATCAATTTTGTTAAGTTTTCAAATAAAACAATGACAACAAGAGGTTTTTTTCTTTGCGATGATATTAATAACAAAAATAATTATCGATTCATTAAAGTAACGTTTACCTTTTGTGTTGAAAAAGTAATAATTTACATTGGAAAAATTATCATTTTTTTCACTTTCTGCAAAATTTTAAATAAAACTGCTTTTATACCCCTGATATCACCAAATGCTCGCTGACCAAAATTACATACGAGTTTCATGGTAAAGTCGACGCCCTAGAGCTTGACGGGGGGAGGAAATCGGGGAATTAGATTACAAGTAGCGTTGTGAAATTATGTTTTTTATTATTTTATTATTTTATTTTTATTATTTTTTTATATTGCTTTCATTATCTGTGATTGCAAAGTCCACCCGAATTTAAATGCAATCTAGATAGTGTCCCTAAATGAATATGTCAATTTCTATTTTTAACTAGCTGGTTCCCGGTATGCGTTGCAATGCGATTTTCAAAGAAATAAATTGTTTCTCCCCGCATGTCCTTTCCCGTGCGTCCCCGTTCCCCTTCCACTTTCCCCGTCTACCCTTTCCCCTCTCCCACTCCCCCGTCCCGCCAACCTTCGTTCCATATATTCAGTCCCAGTATATTCAGTTTTCTAACAGCTCGCGTGTCACCTATTACAATTTTTTTAAATTTTCATTTTTCATATTTTACAAATGTTAATTTTCGTACATTACATAAAAACAATCAATCTAATTTGGTACCTAACATAGGTACCTATTTAAAATATCCATAATTTAAAAAATCCACAGACAATTCTTTTTTTACATAAACAGCTGCCCGCTAAATTCACATTCATCAAACGCGCGAACCGTCAAGCGTGCGAAGTGTAAATAGTCGTTAAGTTTTCTGAAATTGTCCAATTTTCTAATCAATTTTCTTAATTTTTCTTTCTGTAAGAACTTTCTACAAAGCGGCCTTTCGACCGACTTTGTGTAATGGTTTTCCTTTTTTTATTGTTAGATTTTAAAATCCTAGATCTGGGAACGTTTTCAAATCTCAGTACCCACCATTTTTTGTATAATTTATATTTTAATATTTTTCTTTAAATTTGGTGACATTTTTAAGGGTTTAGTGAGTGTTGTTATGACGGTGGAACTGGAAGGTACACGAGGTGTATCTCCAGTTGAGCAGAGGGAAAATAAGGCATTTGCGTTAGTCTTGTTATTACACTGGAACTGGAAGGTATATGAGTTGTCCTTCAGTTGAGTGTGGAAAAAGTGACAGAAATATCAAGGAAAGAAGACCTTCGATATTTGTCAGTGTGGAGTGGTCGAGAAGACCACCCGAGTAAGGGTAAATGGACCCTTTTGTAATAATTGTATTTATTGCATTGAATAAATTAGTAATAGTAAGAAACACAAAGGCAACAGGGATTCATTTATATATAAATATTTACAATAATTTATATGGATTTCTTTTTTATAACTAATTTTTAAGGCAGAAGTGTAGAAAGAAAGTGTAAAAAGAAAGCACAACATTTTTTTTTCCTTACTGAAGAGATTTTTCAACAATATAGAAATATTTTTTCAATATTAATTTCCCTATTATATAATATTGTAGCAACCACGCATTGTTGCTACGTCACGCTTTGGATTGCACCCGAAACGTATCGATATTTCCAGAAGCGGCGCCTGTGTTCAAATATATGCAAGCGAAATTACTAGAGCGCCCGCCAGCCGTCGAGTATGGACGGTACACGACTGAGCAGTAAGTACCTAGCGCATTGAAACAGAGTCGTGGACCTACCTACCTCTCACACATTCCAGAAAAGGTACGAACCATTCTACGCTTGAAATGCACAGTTCCAGCGCTTTCGAGCAATTCGCCGAGTGACGATTTACCACTAATACTCCACTCGTCTGGCCATATAAAAGGCGCCCAGCAACAACGAAAGTATGAGTATTCGTTCAACTTACCGAGTGGTCGCCTCGTCTATTGACCCAGTGTGTACTATTTAATATCGTAAAACTGTTACGCTGACCGTGTTTGTGTGCTTACGAATTATAATTATTGTGGGAACTCATTAAAGGTTTATTTTATCACGCAATCTCGTTTTTATACATTCAACCACCAGCCTACACTTGAGTACCTACATTGGTGAACCCGACAGTGAGCACGACCTACACTGGTGACCCCGACGTGATCTGAACATGCAGCAAACAGCTCCCTCAATAATAAGAAATTAAAATAAAACAAAAAAAGGATGTTGGATCACGCATGTATTTATGTCCAAACTGATTTCTAGTAACATAGGAGCATACGTAAGCACATGCTGTCAGTTATATTATAACTTTATCTGGGTTTAGTAATAATAACTTAATAATGTAGCTGAAACACCGTCAAAGAAAATCGTTCTTGCTTTCCGAGTGCAATTTTTTGTTGTAAAGTGCTCGCGGGCCGCACCAAAAAGCCTTACGGGCTGCAGGTTCCCCACACCTGGCCTAGGGTTTGCAATTAAAAATATGTATCAAAGAAAACACGCCATTGAAAAAAAGTTTAATTGAAAAGAATATTTTAAGAAAATATCATAATGCAAATGACGGTGTAGTTGTTTGAATCCCATCGAATTTCATACTTGACCCACACAACTTTCTAATAACTTTCAACAAACAATCCTTTCAGGACCATGCAAGCATATCATGAAACTTTCTCAATCATGACTTTATCAACAGTGATGGGGGTAGCAAATGTCAAATCATGCAATGTTGAGTGTTTTAAATATAATGTCCCCCGCGTGCAAAAACGTGTCTTCTCCAAGCATAAACATTCTAATTAAATTGTGTTTAGCGGAAGTGACCTGCCAGGTAAATATGTTATCTGTATACTTTTGAATGTAGCTATAACTTTGTGGTTATCCATTATAGACAAATGAAACAATGTTACTTTGTTTGAACCACTTATACATTTGTTCAAAGCCGACTGAGTTTCGTCGACAGTTCCTTCTTCAGTATACGTTTGCCCTGAAGAAGGAACGGTCGTTCCGAAACCGGTCGACCTTAAACAAATTTACAAGTAGTTCAAACGAAGTAACATTGTTTCATTTATGTTATCTGTATCTATTTGTAAATAATAAAATTATATAGAGCCTAAGAATTCATAATAATTTGTACAGCGCCCTTGAGGTGATTTTGTTCAAAAACGGCGCTCAACAAATTATCCAATTTTGAATGCTACCGATGTTTCGCTGACCGAGCAATTTTTTAAATCTTCTCGTAGAAGGTAAATAAATAAATAACACACAGTGCCATAAAATATTTTTTCGATTTTAAGATCTTCTTAGGACGGGTTGTTTAAAAAAATTTGAACAATTATTCATAATTTTTTTTAGGTTAATTTTCACCCTCTATGTAAGTTCTATTTGTGTTCTTGTTATATCATTAGAGGCCTGTTACTTCACAAAACTGAAATAATCACAGAACTTGAGTAGAACTCGCACATAACATGAAAATTAACTTGTAATGTGATGAATTTTTAATTAATTAAATTAATTGATTAATCAAAATTAATTCAACCCAAAATTAGTGTCTTGCCAATCACAATCACTCACTCTCATTTATTTTCAAACTTCGTGCCTCAGAATCAATAACTGTTGTGCTAACGTATTAGCCGAATTAATTTCAGTTTTTTATTAAGGTCCTTCCCAAAACTTCCTGTCCTTTCCTAAAAAGACCCTCCACACAGCACCCCCAAAGATGACATTGACCCTCAGAGGAATTATTTTCCTCAGGGCCCCCTATGTGGAGCTAATGTAAAAAAAAGTTAAAAATTACACAATGATGCAATTATCGATGCGCAACTGTCCGAGTTTTATTTTTGTTACTTTTCCACTTACGGGAAATGCGTTTCATTTTCTTTATACGTGTGAGGGAGATTTATTATATTACAATTATTGTATTTTTACTTCGGAGGGGTATAGACATACGTTTACTGTTTGTTTCATTTGGTGTGTAAGAAAGAGGGGCAGCCTTATATGTTTAAGAACAAAAGCAAAACAATCAGTGCATTGACATTAGACGTTTTTGAATTTTTGGAAGTCATTCACTATTCAATATTATACTTACAATATGCTACAGCTCTTTCAAAATATGACAATTCGTTCCATACAAAATGTATGAGGAAAAGAATCTCCTTCATAACTTTTTTTTCTATTATTTTATTTACAATTCCACTATTTGGGGCGGAGACAAATCCAACAAATTAAAGATCATAAAAATCGATCCGACCGTTCTTGAGTTATAAAAGATGTAACTAACCCGACTTTTTTGTTTTACGTATTAACAAGATATGTGACATCCATTGACTTTGTTACAAGTTTTGAATATTGGATATTTTATAGTGAATAGCTTATTGAGTAAAACCTCAAATTGTATAATTTAATTATTGAAAATAACATTTATCCCATTTTCCGACGTGAAATTAAAAAAGAGCCGTAATGTAGATATTATAAATCTTTAATAGACACCCTGAGACTTTGGAGAGAAACGAGAGATTGTGAGATTAAAACATTTAGCGGATTTTAGAATGACTGATACATTTTTAAAGGATTATAACAGGATCAAGGTAAAATATGGAAGGGTGAAATTACTACCGACTGAGTGCTTAGTGAAGCTACGAACATTTTAAAATAATTGAATCTGACTCAAAACTGCTGCGAGTTATGGTTGAAGGAATAATAATAAAAACGTTTATTTGTCAATAGATTTTTATTAATTTATACGCCTTATTTATTTGACATTGATTCTAATGACAAATGTGTCAGCTATATATACAGGATTACTCCTAGAACGCAGCTGGTTTTCATCAGTGCCTCTAATATATATAATATAATATGTATAATAAATAATTTAAATGAATTTAAAATTAATTAAAAATTAAACCAAATAAATTAAAATTCAAATTAAAGCAAATAATATTAGATTTCAAAATAAATAATATAATTACAAACACAAGCAGATAATCCTTTCATTGTAAATTCTATCAATAGTTATGATATTGTGGGGTTAATTGTGCGGTCAGAGCTTCTTGAAGCACTACAACAATGTCGATATTCGAATAGACAGTGGTATTTCATTGCAAAGTTTTGATGTTATAGCTGAAACTACCCTGGTTGTAATCTTCACTCATGTATGGAATAATAGGATGGGGTTGTGCGCATGATGCTTTTATAAAACCTTTACAAATAACTCAAAACCATATTATCAAAGTAATGTATACTAGAAGTAGAACTTTTTCGGCAGATGCATTATCCAAAGAATTTAAACTATTCAGTCTTCGTAAACTATTTATACTGCTAACTATGAAATATATCTTTAAAAACAAAAATAAATTCGAAAAAAAATGAAAACAGTATCGACATTAGAAATAATAATGTATTTTATACCCCCCAAACGAATACCAAAACAATGAAAATCTAGTATCTTTCAACGGAAGTAATCTTCCGAACAGGCCCTCCATTGACATGCTTGGTGTAACCCTAAGTGACCAGCTCAGGTATGGGGGCTCCATCGAAGCCAGAGTAAAGTTAGCCTCCTAAAAACTGGGCGTACTGTACAGGGCCCGCAAATACTTTAATAGTACACAAATGCTAACCCTGTACAAATTACAAGTGCGCCCCACGGTTGAATTTGGCAGCCACCTCTGGTCTGGAGCTCTAAAATACCTGAAAAATACCCTCGACCCTGTGCAGAAACGGGCGGTCCGTTTAATAGATTCTCCCATCTTATTAGACGGATTGCAATCTTTAGAGCACAGGCGTCGGGTGGGAATGCTATCCTTGTTCTACCGGTATGACAATGGAAGATGATCCAAGGAGCTAGCATCTTTGATCCCTTCGCCACCGGTGCATAGTCGGGAAACATGCCAAACGCGTGCCCAACATTTGTACACGGTTGAGATTTGTCACATGAGAACGGGTCGTTTCTTCGACTCGTTCTTGTGTTCAACAGCTCAGCTGTGGAATGATTTGCCGGCCTCTGTGTTTCCTCCTTCCTACAAAATGGGTCTATTCAAGACCAATGTTCATTCCTTCCTCTCCTCAAAAAGACCCTCCACACAACATCCTAGATGACATAGGCCCTGAGGGAAATCATTTTCCTCAGGGCCTCCTGTGTGGAGTTAATGTAAAAAAAAAATGAAAACACACAGCAGTTTCATTGGACCTCGTACTTTCAATCTTCTACCAAAAATTATTCAGGTGGCAACTAAACTTCCCCAATTCCTAAAATAGTAAAAAATATGGCTTAACAATGCAGATGTTGAAAACCTCAAATACAGTAGTTGCAAGTCTGGAGAGAACGAGTAAGAGCTCTCTTTGGCGTTTACTGAGTGCATGAGAGTCACGGGAGTTAACTTTTGTTGTTCTTGTAGTGTTAAAAAAATATACTTGTGGATAAATTATCCTTTATTATTTAATTACACAATACAACTTAAAATAAGTTCAATTTCAAAGGGAACTATTATGTGAGCAATACGACAAGCAAGTGCTTGGATTCAATGCACAAAATAGATTAGTGGAAGCTAGAGTCGGGGTTTATATACTCCATGCTGGTTCGCTGAAGTGGGCGTCGCCTTCCTGTTTTCGGGCTGCATGTCAAGGGGTCAATATGTCATCCTGATAATGGGGTTGTTGTCCCGGTGCACGTGGATGCATGGTATTTCGTAACTCGATCTTTTATTTTGGGACTGCTAGGCATGGTGGCCGCGCGCTGTTTCAAGTACATCTTAATGTTCGTTGGTTAGTCTATTAATGGTCTTCTCCGAGTAACCGTAGAAGGGTACGTGTTGGTATGTTGTTTCAGGGATTGTGATTAGAGTATATCATCCCGGTAATGGTCCTTGGCGGGATGCAGCTGTTATCCATAAACTTGTAAGGTTATTAGTTTATTTAGGCGAGATGAAGTGCTGGTTGTAGTGGGCGTACTGCTATGTCTTCGTGTAGGTGAGGGTCGTCTTGGGTGGTTAACTCTCCCCCCCCCCCCCCTAAAATTGAAACTCCTTCGCACTGTGAAGAGTTTATATCTTCCCCAAAGGATATATCCGATGGCCGTAATTATCAGGCAGCTGGTAAGTGTTATGTGTATAGTTCCTTCAAATCCCGTCTTAGTGATAGGGATATCGAATTCTCTGCGTGGTTCTTGTATTTCGTCTACATGTAGGATGGGTAGTTTTAGTACATGTAATTCTTCCTTCGAATATGTTATGAGTAATGTTTCTTGGTTAACGATTCTTCCCATAGTGAAGGTTCTTCCTTGTATACTGCACTCGTCGTTTGTTACAAGTACAGATTTGGAAATTACTATATTCTGCTGGTGTTGAGGGCATTGTGCTTGTAATGCTGTTGGTTCGTTGCGAAATAGATACATCATGTTACCTCCGATGAGATGTGTATATTCTTCTGGGCAAATAATCTGGCGTAGACTGCAGTTCTGTTCGCTGTGGTTTTCTAGTACGGTAGTTGTGCAGTCGTCGATGGAGTTGAGTTCTTTGTTGCATATGCTAACACTGTCTGTAATAACTTGGCACTTGTGTGCGTTATACATCTGCTTTCCATCTCTCAATAATCGTCTCGGTAGGAGGTGCGGTTGGAAACATTTATTGTTAGTTTTGGAAATGATGGAGATTATTTCTTTATACATATAAACGGTGCGTTCTACTAAAGTTAGAGAGAGAATAAAGTGCAAAGTTTGTTTAACTTTAATGAATTTAACTTGCAAAAAGCGTTGAATAGTATCGAAATCTTTAGAAGGTAGTTGTTCAGGGTTTACATGTGAAATGGATTCCATAAATACCTTTGGTTTTATAATACTAGGGTGGTACATTCCATGAGAGGCAAACGTGATAGCTTCTGTAATTCTTGTTATTAATTCGGTAATAGTTTCTGTCTGATAAATCAAATGTGTAATCAACAAGTCTGTCTTATCTTCATAATGGTCATGGCTCATTTGTGACCAAAGTACCATTTGGTTATGTGAAATATTTTTTAGTTTTCCGTAATAATCCTCCAATGATCTTGAACTCAACGAGATTCTTTTTTCATTTATATTTTGGTTAGTTTCAATTCGTTGCACTAACTTATCTAAATCATTATCATCTAAGTTTCCCGTAATCCCTTTAATTATTGTACCGAGTCCGTTTATTAGGCCTCTTTTATTTCTATTTACAACAAAATTATCAATTATCTGATTATTATGATCTATTAAATATTTCAAACGTTCTAATCCTACATGTGGTAAAGTTACATGATTACTTTTTATAAATTTATCATAATTAATTCCTAGTTGTTGAGATTGTTCAATTAGTTTAGATAAATCTAGGGTATGAATGACGTGCCACTGTCTTTCAACGGCTCGTGCATTTCCCAAAGGTGCGACGATGAAGTGCTCATTGTCCGCTAATTGGCGGATCCGTAGCGCTTGTGTCACGGCCGTCAGCCTGAAACAATTTAACACTCTCTTTGTGAATTGTTGTGAGGCCTCTCAGACTTTTATATTCGAGTACATTATGTGGTAATATTTTAGTAATCGTGAACGGTCCTTTGAATTTATTTTTATGTTTACCCCGTGCGGTAATCTTTATAAGTATTTGTTGTCCCACGGACATCTCTTGGGGCGTACGTGTTTTGTTTACTCGTTCGCGTGTTTTATTTTTCGTTTTATGCTGTAAATCATGTATTATTTTGTTTAGTTCTTTGCATTGATTTGCATGATCGGCTACGTAATTTTGGGTTATCACACCATTAGGCTGTGGTGCTCGGTTTCCATGGCAAAAGTGTATTTCATTTGGTGTATGCTTAGTTACACCATGTATATTATTATTATAAGCATTTAAGGCTAAATTAATTTGAGTTTCCGATGTGACGTTCGGTATTGCCGTGCGTATTAATCTCAGTAGTTCTGTCAGAGTAGAGTGAAAGCGTTCTATATCGGCTTTTGATTGTGAATGACCGGTAGTAGTTACATGTGTTTTAATATTGTACGTTTCTAATAATTCTCGTGTCATAGTGGACGTAAAAGTGGTTTCGCGATCTAAATGTATTTCTTTCGGTATACCGATTAATGAAAATTTTTTAACTAGTATTTCACATATTGCGACATTGTTGTCGACAGTGATTAAAGTACAAGATGCCCATTTAGAGAATCTATCAACAATGGTTAAGAATTTTTGACGTCCGAAATGATAAGTATCAATCTGCCATATTTCCATTGGACAATTAGGAGTAACAGTAGCTTCTAATGGGGCTGACGTTGGATGCCTCTCGTATTTAGAATTTTGACATATTTTACATGTTTTTAAAAAATATTTTATTTTTGTCCGCATGTTATTAAAATAGTGCGTCTGTTTTATTTTACCGAGTAGGGCATCTAGACCCATATGACGTTGGTTCTCGACATGCGTCGAACGAATTATTTCTTTTTGTTCTTCTAAATTTATGGGTTCAATCTTAACATTTGTAAAACGTATTAATTTTAACGAGTTCTTATCAATATTTTTTCTGTAACATTCGCTTAAACACTCATATAATCTATCATTCTTTATAATTACTGCATATTTATCTTTATCTAAACATGTTTTAATCAATTTTAAAAATATCGCTTCGGCATTTTCTAAAGGAATGCACCATACAAGGTCCGTACCTTTTTCCCTAGCTCTTAAACTATGCTTCTCAATATCGCTTAGTTCAATAAAAATCCTATTCATACGCGGGGGTGGGTGTTCGTTACGAATTGGGATTCCACCCTCATGGTCATCCACATTGCTATGCACGGTGTCAGTGACACTCTGGGCACCCGAGGTGGCCTCTACTCGTAATGAATCATGTTCCTCACCGTCCTCACTATAATGAATTTCGACTCTTGAAAGTGCGTCAGTTACATGGTTATTACAACCTCGCTTATGTCTAATCGTATAATCATATTCCTGGAGTTTGAGTCTCCACCTAGTAAGTTTTGCATTAGGTTCCTTTAATTTGGTTAACCATACTAACGGTTGGTGATCCGTTTCTATGATAAAATGTTTACCATAAATATACGGACGGAATTGCTGGAGGGACCATAGTATACCAAGCAATTCCTTTTCCGTCGTATTATATTTGGTTTCCGTTTTTGACAGTGTCCTAGAAATATAGGCAATAGGTTGAGTTTTTTGGCTCAACACAGCCCCCAGAGCAATGTTACTTGCGTCTGTGGTTACAGTGAATTCTTCATTGAAATCGGGATATTTTAATATTGGGGCATTCATAAGTAATTCTTTACATAGCCTAAAAGCATTTAAAAACTTTTCATCTTGGTTATTTATTTTTACATTTTTTCGGGTGCATTCTGTGAGTGGTTTCGTCACTCTGCTTAAATTTGGGGTGAGTAAAAGGTTTGTTTGATTGGTTTTATCCTCGCCGCATGAAATTAGATGGCCCTGCTTGCGGAAACACAAGGTTTTGTTTAGACCGCTGATGGAGCTCGCCATGAGCCTCCAGCATTCTAATTTCTGTGCACAGAGCATCATAATTTTTTGTCAAGTTTGCGCACTTAATGTGCGTTGGCATTAGATTCAATAATATATTTCTAGCCGTATCTTTGTATGGTTCCATCAATATGTGGGCACTAGGTCCTCCATATTGATCAGAAATTTTAATTTTAATTGAGAAAAGAATTTTATTGATTTCATGGATCGTTGAGGAGAAATCCTTTTGACCGCGGTTGAAGTTGATTAATTCGGTTTGTAATAACGTAACAGACTTATTGTCCCCACATTCGTTTTTCAGTGTTTCTAATATGGTTTCAATATTGTTATCATGATCGCACATGAGAATTACGTGAAGTGCTTTGCCACGTAATCTTGAGATTATTTTCTCAACATTGCTTGGCGTATTGCCGTTTCTAGCAATGTACCCCCTGGCTGATTTTATGAATAAGTTGATATCTTGGGGAGAGCCATTATACTCCAATATCGACTCTGCGTATTGGGGAGCGGGTCTCTCATTTGGCTGTGCCATTTTTCAAAAAAGGTAATATACAAAGTGACTTTAAAAAATTTAGTTTTCTCTCTAACCTTTTGGATAAGGTAGGGAAGGGATCTATCGTACGTATGGGATAGACGATCAATTGAAAAATGTACTCACAGAAGTATTGATGCGACGATCTTCATTTCCAAGTTAACGAATTTGTTGTGTGTGGTCCTTTCGCGTTGAGATATTAAAATATCTAGGGAGTCCTAGTTTTGGCCAATTTTCAGACTTCCTCGAATTGACCCACGTGCTGGGCGCCAGTTAACTTTTGTTGTTCTTGTAGTGTTAAAAAAATATACTTGTGGATAAATTATCCTTTATTATTTAATTACACAATACAACTTAAAATAAGTACAATTTCAAAGGGAATACGTGTTTTATGTGAGCAATACGACAAGCAAGTGCTTGGATTCAATGCACAAAATAGATTAACTAGTGGAAGCTAGAGTCGGGGTTTATATACTCCATGCTGGTGCGCTGAAGTGGGCGTCGCCTTCCTGTTTTCGGGCTGCATGTCATGGGGTCAATATGTCATCCTGATAATGGGGTTGTTGTCCCGGTGCACGTGGATGCATGGTATTTCGTAACTCGATCTTTTATTTTGGGACTGCTAGGCATGGTGGCCGCGCGCTGTTTCAAGTACATCTGAATGTTCGTTGGTTCGTCTATTAATGGTCTTCTTCGAGTAACCGTAGAAGGGTACGTGTTGGTATGTCGTTTCAGGGATTGTGATTAGAGTATATCATCCCGGTAATGGTCCTTGGCGGGATGCAGCTGTTATCCATAAAATTGTAAGGTTATTAGTTTATTTAGGCGAGATGAAGTGCTGGTTGTAGTGGGCGTACTGCTATGTCTTCCTGTAGGTGAGGGTCGTCTTGGGTGGTTAACTCGGGAGTACTTCAGTCTGTTAAACATAGAGGCAGGATACTCCGAGTTCGTCAATTTGTATATTTGTCACATTTGATGTAACTTCCTTCTGTTCAAAATATTTAGAATCTGTTGCCTATAGAGGTAAGGCGAGATATGAGTATTTAAGAGACACTGGGTTTTTAATGGTTCGTTTATGATCTCTTTAAAATCTGTATAAATTAACTATTTCCTATAATTAAATGTTTCCCAAAATTCCAAATTCTTCTCTTCATGAAGTACGAATAAAAGTTATTCGTTTGGTTGTTTCAAATGTGTTTTAATGTTATTTCAAATATTATTTTCAATACATTTTCAAATGCAGGTACTTATGTTAAATAAATTAAATAAATAAATTAAATAACTTTAAGTCACAGTTGTAAATATTTATGCCATTAAGTCAATAGTTTTAAGTCAACTATTATAAGTCTTAGTCACAATTCACCAGCTCTAAGTGTAAGATATAAGCCACTAGCTACAAATCTTAGTTATACCAATTTTATTACACATTTACTTGTACAGCGCCCTTGAAGTGATCCTTCACGAAAACGGCGCCATATAAATCAGCCAAGTATTATTATTATTACATCTTTTCATTACTACAGGACATGATCTATTAACATGACTGGCTTTGGTTCAGTTGAAAAATGCGTCGGGTTCCCACCCAGGTGTCACCAAGCCCCCCATTATTGCACTAGAGACATCTTCGATTATAATAATAATGGTAAGAGGAAATCAAATTTTCATCAGTCAGACCGTAACCTTAGAATATTTATTTGTTTTTAAGAAAAAAATAAAATTTAAGGAAAAGAATTGAAAAATAATACGATGTGCTTTTTTAATATTTTTATTGCGCATCAAAATAGAGTTTTAAAAGGACACAGTGGCTGAATGCCCTATTATACACGAGTTATATGTATTTATTTTACTTTGTTTTCAGTGAACAAGTAACCACTTTGGGTGGAAACACGATAACAAGAAATACCAGAATGGTTCAAACGGAACATGGAGTTTTCTCTAATTGTATTTCGAGAAGATCCCAGCATCCATTCATGTACACAGAGGGCCCAACACGTAGCGGGTAGGCTTTCAAACTTCTACTTGCCACACTTACCTGCTACATGACCAAATACACACAACTGATACAGGACACGACTCATACTACGATACTACCCTTATAGAGCTTGCTACATAACAACCATGGAAGGAAGTAAGCTTCATATTATACTACTAATATACTACATATGTCTGCTACAGACTACAGCCTTACATATTAGAATTTGTACACGGGTTTACGTTCACGTTTGTTACGAGGCGTCGTGAGACCCTGAAACCTGACAATGTAATAAGATTCTTTGAACGGAGGGTTCCTTTGCATTCATTTGGCAGGTGGCTCAACAAAGGGGAAACACTACTCCAGTAATTATTTTTAAATGAAACAATGATACTTTGTTTGAACCACTTGTATATTTATTTAAAGCCGACCGGTATCAGAACGACCGTTCCTTCTTCAGGGCAAACGTATACTGATTTGACAATTACAAAATAGTGGATGGGAACAACGTATTATTACTAAGAATTGTGGTAGGGGTAGAGGCGTTGATAGGGATTAATGAAGAGTGGGTGGGGGAACATATCCATGATTGGGCTATAAGATAATATTTTTTGTTTGTTGATAATAGTATTATTATAAATGATCATTATTTTTAAGGGATTTTTTTAAATATTTCCAAGGCTTCTAAGTTATCTAAGCGTTTTCCTTTATGGTTAATATGAAGAATATTTATCCCCGTATTTTTTTCAAAACTTTGGTTATTTTCAATGATATGGTTAGCGAACTCAGATAAATTATTTTTATTAAGACACCTTAAATGTTCTTTGATTCTGATTTCAAAATTACGAGTTGTTTTTCCAATATAAAATGAGGGACAATCATTACATTGGAGTTTATATATTCCGGAATTAGTCAATTTATGGTCTTTATCTTTAGCGTTCCTCAAAAAATTACCGATATTATTTCTTGTATAAAAAGCTGGTTTAATATTAGAAAGGAGATTTTTGCAACATTGAACTGAGAAATTATTTAAGATGTTATCAATTAAGTTGTTTTTTTAAATAATAAGTTTTTTTTTAAATAATTACATTTTATTTGAGTTCCATTTTCCAAAATCGGAGTGTCACCCTAGTTGTTTTGAACTAGCTTTGTTTCTTGGTGGGTATAGTAATTAAAGATTTATTTATGATCTTTATTGTTACATCGTACTTAAATTACCCATCTGAAGTCCTGCTGTAGCATATTCATGGCCGTGAGCAGATCCCTATGTGAGATGACAAGTGCTGTGTCATCCGCATATACATAGTGCTTGATAAAAGAAAATACTTTATTCATAAGAGAGACAAATACTACACATAATGTTGGACCTAGGATAGAGCCCTGCGGTACACCAGTAGACAATATTCCCACTTTACTCAATTTTCCATTGAAACAACGATTATTCTGTTCATTACTTTTTTCATCAGTTCGTAAAAGTCATTTCTACCATATGATAACAAATAACGTTAGGAAACTGGTTTGTGTATTCCAGTATTTTTTATAAATAACAATATTTTAACGATATACGTATCCACATTTATTGATCAGTCAATTTTCCACTTATCAAAATTAAAATAGATTTATACACAAAATTCTATATTTTATATAACGAAAAGTGAGGAAGACGTTTTGTAGTAAGTGCTTTTCAGTACATTTTCTTACTAAATAAACCGTCGGTCATTATTATTCACTACTTATTCCTCCAAGATTACAACTCTCTTGAATTTACACGCATCGACATCTTGATTCAAATACTTGCAGGTAGGTACACAAATAATTTTAAAATCCCTTCTATGTCTTGTTTTAAAATGATAACATCACGGTGAAAGATAAAAACACGAGAGTTTTTAATATATCGTAATTCACTGAAATGTGAAATTAAAAATGCTTTAGGACTTATTTGATTTTTTAAACTTAAGCTCCACACAGAAGGCCTTGAGGAAAATAATTTCTTTCAGGGCCTATTTTATCTTCGGTGATGCTGCTTGGAGGGTCTTTTTAGGAAAGGGAGGAGAGGAAGTTCTGGGAAGGAAAAGGGTATTAGGGGTGAGTAGGTGTCCAGGAGTGACGGACGTATGAATCCATCCTTCCTACTGCAGTGTAAGGCGATGTTCTGAGAGAGTACAGCTGGAGAAGAAAAAGTGGCTATCTCAATGATATTATCTCCCGATCCGGCCTGCCATGCAGCTGGTGGGCAGACGCATCCACCTCCAAGACCCGGACAAACCTCACCACATGCACCCCGGCTAAGTCACTAAACGTAGCGAACCACTTGGGGTGACATATGGCATTGGCGTTGGTTATCCATTAAATGGTTCCCGGAGCGGCGGTACCCGCCTCCTAAGTTGATTATTTTATATAAAGAGCTGGTAATTTCAAAATAATAAAATATTATTAATACTACCTCGTCAGTAATAACAGAACTTGGTTTATGTCATCGTGTAAAAATATAGTAAAATTCGAGTAATGGTCATCGCTTTACCGACTTTTCGCGTTTTAAAAGGTTCAAATGCGCCACAGGCGATTATTTCTGGTATAGAGCAGCGTTTTTATGATCTTGGTCGCCTCGGGGTTAAAAGAAATTTCGTTGAACACAACGGCCAATGGTAGTGGCCACGTTTTAAAAATAGTTTGTAGTTTCATGATGCTGATAAGAAGTTTGCTAAACCTTCAAAGACTAAGTGGATTTTAAAGGATATCAGAAGCCTTTATGAATGTTAAATAAGGAACTCCAGTGAAAAATATTGTGGCTTTATATATTTTCATACAGACCAATAAACTCTGATTTTGAATGTATAAGTTTTATTTAATAATATTAAACGCAGAGTTTTCAAAAAAAAATTAAAAAGTCAATTTTTAATCGGGTCATAGAAACACACCGTCAAGTTGGTATTATAAAAATGTTTAGTGGTGATATCACTGGTCACTGTAGAGTCATGAGAATGTAGGTATGACACCAGCCATCGTACTAACAACGTTTCATCTTATTCGTTTATTTACATACTGTTTATAGAGATTTAGTTGTTGTGTTTATTGAAACAATATTTAAGAGGAAAGGGAGGGCGGTGAGAGGGGGGGGAGGTGGAGGAGGTGAGTGGGAACCCCCCTTACACCATGCGAGCGAAGCCGCTGAAAAAAAGCTAGTATTATGTAAAACAAAGTCGGGTTAGTTACACCATTTATAACTCGAGAACGGCTGGACCGATTTTTATTCTCTTTGATTTGTTGGATTCGTCTCCGCCCCGAATAGCAGAATAATTATTAAAACATTTGAAAAAAATACGATTTGTATGGAACGAATTCTCATCTTCTGAAAGAACTGCAGCAATATTGTGATAAGTATAAAATTGAATAGTGAGTGAATTCCAATAATTAAAAAACGTCGAACGTCAATGCGCTAATTGTTTTGCTTTTGTTCTTAAACATATTATAATGCTGCCCCTCTTTCTTACACACTAAATGTCATCAGTCGAAAATGAGATAAACGGTGAACGTATGTCTGCACCCCTCCAAAGAAAAAATACAATAATTATAATAAATCTCCCTCACACATATAAAGAAAATGAAACAAAATTCCAATAAGTGGAAAAGTAAGAAAATCACAAAAAATATAAATCCATACACAACGCAATCTCTGATACTGACAAATACAAAACACGGACAGTTGCGCATCGATAATTGCTTCATTGGGTCATTTTTAACATAATAAAAAAAGTGAATTTAATTCAGTTAATAAGTTAAAACAACAGTTATTGATTCTGAGGCGGTACGAAGTTCGCTAGTATGGAATAAATGGTGAAATCTAGTTGGATCAATCGGCTTTAAACCGCAGTAAGCGGTTTTTGTTTTTTGATTTGTTTCCGCAATCATATTTGGAGGTATGATATTTTTTGTTAAATCGAATGAGCAATCACCCTAATGGCTGCACCACTCGATATTTTATTAATAAAAACTTTAAAAACCTTTGTTGTCACCACTCGATGTTGTTAAAAAATATAATAACGTTTGCTGTCATTAAACTTTCCAGCAATTTTATTTTCTGATATTAAAAATACATTTACCAACCTTATACTAGGTTTTTTGTTTGTGAGGTATTGTAATATTCTTTTTAATAATACAAATATTTTGTGAATCCAAATCATTTTAATATTAGTTTTTAAACCCTCCTGCTTCAAAAAAAAGAAAGAAAATTTCGTGAAATGAGAAACACTTCTGATACTTACTGATTTTTTTTTATGTGAATACCGCACTAGAGTTCCAAATGCTCACAACCTTCTGGAGCACGTAAGACTATGGCTACCCAAATTAGAGTACGTTAAAGTAGTGGGGAGGGGAATAAATGAGAAAGAGGAATGTGGTGGAACATTTCAAGCAACATTTCAAGCAACATTTCAAGCAACATTTCAAATCTAAATGGTGAACATTCACTAGGGCGAAATTAAGAGAGTATTTTCTACCCTATAAAGTACCGCAAATATACCTTATTATTATTTTAAATGATTTAATTGTAAAATAACTAAATCAATCAAATAACATTTACTTACGCACGCCGGGATTTGAACCCGCGATCTTGCCTTTTTTTTACATGAGGCCCTGAGGGAAATTATTTTCCTCAGGGATGTGTGTCGTCTGGGGTGCTGTGTGGAGGGTTTTTTTGAGGAGAGGAAGGAATGGACATTGGTCTTGAAGAGACCCATGTTGTAGGAAGGAGGAAACATAGAGGCCGGCAAATCATTCCACAGCCGAGCTGTTGAATACAAGAACGAGTCGAAGAAACGACCTGTTCTCATGTGACAAATGACTTCCTAACCATTATAAAAGAAAAGATAAAAAAATAAATTAACTAAATAAAATATCATAATTCACATCTTTTTCCAACCTAACTTCACTGAAATCTAATCTAACCTAAATATTATATACTCTTCTAGACGATTATTTACCTACCTTGATTAACCTCCAGCAAAAATTTTAGCTTTCATAAAATAATTTAAAGATTAACATATTTAAATCTTACTTCTTAGAATGTAATATTTTATAGTATTTTATTTTTAACTTCTTTAAAACATTTTCTTTTTTATAATCCTGTTTATATCAATTTTATATTTTCAATTTTATATGCATATGTATGTGTGTATGTGCTTACGTATACATATATCTTACGTTATTTTTACCTTAAATATTTTTATCTTTTTTCTTTCTCGTCTTTCTAATATCTTATGATTTCTATAACAAACCTATATTTTGTTCTAGTTCACACACTGTATAACTTATATCATGTATGATTACCTTAACACGGGCAATAGCCTAGCAAGGTAGTAAAAAAAAAAACATAAAAGTGTACTTTCAAGAATTGTATAAAATAATTTTTAAAAAAATGTCAACCGTGTACAAATGTTGGGCACGCGTTTGGCGTGTTTCCCGACTATGTACCGGTGTCGAAGGGATCAAAGACGCTAGTTCCTTGGAGCATCTTCCATTGTAATACCGGTAGAACAAGGATAGCATTCCCACCCTACGCCTGTGCTCTAAAGATTGCAATCCGTCTGTTAAGATGGGATTAATCCGTCGATTAAGCGGATTGCCCGTTTTTGCAAAGAGTCGAGGGTATTTTTCAGGTATTTTGGAGCTCCAGACCAGAGGTATCTGCCAAATTCAACCGTGGGGCGCACTTGCGATTTGTACAGGGTTAGCAGTTGTGTACTATTAAAGTATCTGCGGGCCCTGTACAGTACGCCCAGTTTTTGGGAGGCTAACTTTACTCTGGCTTCGATGGAGCCCCATACTTGAGCTTGCTAGTCGAAAGTCTTACCTCTCGACCACGGAGGCCGACAAATAGTTAAAGTTTATTTATCATGATCAGATTCCTCTGAATCACTTTCAAAAGCGATAATTTTTTAGCAAACTTTACTTGGGTTACATGATGAACGGATTTAATATCAAATCTGAAAAAATCTTCTCACAGAAATGTAACAGTTTTCAGAAATCACACCAGATCAATGCAGCTCCTTACTAATGGGTTCCAGAGTTCTGTATTATCATATTCCTAGAACTATGATAGAGCTGATTATTTAAGAGAAATTTTTGGCTTCGAGTCAAAGAATATCTCAGAGATCGACATAAACCAGTAATAATTAAAACTGGAATTTTAAGATTGGATTTCTTTATGGCACCATTAAGAAGTGCGAACCTTTTTGTTTTCCCGGAAATTCATTAAAACCAAATTGATTTTTTTGTCAAAGTCCATAAAATTTTAATAGCCTGAAAATTTAAAGGTAGAGATTGAAAATTTTATTTAAACATCAATAATAAAATCCCAACACTTTTATGTAAAACGGATATCTTCGTGCAAAAATAAATGATTAAAAATCTTTATTTATTTGTAACTTAAGAGTAAAACCTCAATTTGCAGTATTCAATTAAATGAAACTCAAATTGCAGTATTTAATTAAATGAAACTCAAATTGCAGTATTTAATTAAATGAAACTCAAATTGCAGTATTTAATTAAATGAAAACAATATTAGCGAATGTTTTTTTCTTTCTTTATTTTCTTTATTCTTTTTTTAGATTTTCGATTGAGTTTGTCGCATATTAAAAATAAAAATTGATAAAAATTTATCCAAGACACTATCTAGATAGCATTTAGTTCGGGTTTGAATCTTGTAATCATACATAAAGATAACAGGCAGAAAAAATATTAGTTTTGATAAATGAAGATAGAGTTAGTAGTTCTTAGTCGAAGTAAGTTAAATTTGACCGGATCGGACAGGCACACATTAGCTCAGTTGGTAGAGTTGCGCCCCGGCAAGGCAAAGATCCCGAGTTCGGGTCCCATACAAAATTACAGCAGTTTTAGAAAATAAGATTTTAGATATAGGATGACAAATTTTATACTAACTAACTAACTAACTAACCATCACGCCGTTTCCCCGCAGGGGTAGGCAGAGAGGACGGACCGCCAAACAACTCGGTCATGGCACACACTCTTTGCCTCACTCACATTCATACATCGTCTCATACATACTCTTCTATTATTCTGACTTTTGACATGCCCGTCTCAAGTATCTGATTCACTTGATCGTGCCATGTCTTTCTCGGGCGTCCCCGACTTCTTCTATCATTCACATTTGCATCATATATTCTTTTTACACTATTTTCTTCGCTCATTCGCTCTACGTGCCCAAACCATCTGAGGGTCCCTTTCTTAATTTTGCTCATTATACTTACATCAGCCTTACATTCATTGCGGATATCCACATTTCTAACACGATCATACATGGTTTTATCACACATACGTCTCAGGGATCTCATTTCAACAGCATTCAGTTTACTTTCATCCTTCCTCTGCCAGTTCCATGCCTCATTGCCATACATCAGGGTAGGTACCAGGACTCCATTGTGGACTGCTAGCTTCGCTTTTTTTGACAGTTTTTTATTAGCGCCAACGGCATTCAGTCCTCCATTAATGGAGTTACCGGCATTTACCCTTCTTTCAATATCTCTATCAGCCTTCCCATCTCTCGTAAACATACTACCCAGATAAACAAACTCATCCACCTGCTCCAAGTATACTAAATAGAATATACTTAAGTACTTAAAAAAAAGATGTGACCGAATATTTTTTTCCATAATATTGTCTTCATTTAATTAAAAATTAAAATCTTATAAGTGTGAGCTATGGCGGCTTTTTACAGCTTATCTGAATTGAATAATAGAAATATGCATTGCTTTTCTGAATTGTATGTAATGTCATGAGATGTGCAGCTTCTTAACCGTCAAATTCGATCGTTCCGCTGAACTATTTCAATTGTTCAAAGTGAAGATAACAAAATATGGTTCAATGAAAACTCAACAAAGTGACATTTCAACACCCATTTGAAATGACATTAAAGTAATGAAAAAAAAAAGAAAAGTAGCCCGAAACCTAACCCAATGTTTTTTTTTATGCGAATACCTCACGAGAGTCCCAGCTGCTCCCGTATGGAGCCAGTGAGACTACGGCATCCCAAATCGAGGTATGTTATGAGGCTGAAGGTTAGGGGAGGGAAAAAAGATGGGAATGAAGAAGGTAGGGAAGTACCTGGCTGATAAATAGTTAGATCAGTTCACCACACACGGGTAAAGCCATTTCAAGCAACGTTTCAATTCTGAATGTTGGTCTTACACCAGGGTGATAATGTAACCTATTTAACAAAGTTTTTTTCATCACTTTTATTGACTTTTCGAGGGAGTGATGAAGTTGTACGTTGATGAGTTGTCCGGTTACCATAAAACATACGCATATATCCTTGAAAATTTTTGAATTAACATTTTATTATTATTTACATTTAAACAATATTTGCGTAGCGTTAGGCGTGTGTAAATATAAATCTGAATTTTCTTCCAAACAACAAGCGCAAAAAACGTAAATAATCGTTTTTTTAATCCAACCGGTACATCTCCACAGACTCAAGCGTTTCTATAAAATTATGTAACTAAAGGTACTTTACATTATTTAAATATTGACCATCGTAAATACCAAACATTTTCCAAATGAAGGAAATATAGTTAGCAGGCTTGAATCTGATCAAATATTTGTTTATATCAAATAAAATAATAAATTATTCAGTGGGTCGGAATCAAAACATTTCATGAAATATGATATTTTCATTAGTGAAATGTAAACAATCATGACGTACCTAACTCTGTTTATTTATTTTGTATTAAATACATAGCATATTAAAGGCGAATACTAATATTTTTCGTGTGACGCCACAAAAAAAATTGCTAGTAGTCCATTGAAATATGACTATTAAAAATATGACTATAAACTCATGCAAATTGGATTGGACGGAACAGTACTGTCATGGTTCCAAAGTTATCTAAAAGAGAGATTTCAATACGTCAAAATAAATAATACACTAAGTGAACCTAAAACCTCATCATTTGGTATACCACAAGGAACTGTCATCGGTCCTATCCTTTTTATTATATATGTAAATCAAATGTTCACTCTTCCCATAGTTGGAGATATCATATCTTATGCAGACGACACTGTAGTTATCACTAAAGGGAAATCATTGGAGGAAACAATGAGTATAGCAAATATCAATATAAACATACTCAAAACATGGTTTGACCTAAATTGTCTCTCACTTAATACGGAGAAAACTTATTTTATTCCTTTTTCTTTGAAAGAAAAAAATGTCGAGAACAATATAACTATTAAAAGCCATTCATCACAGTGTGAAAATAAAAAAGGAATGCAACGATGAAAATTGCCTACCAATAACATGCAAAAATAGTATAAAGTATCTGGGTGTCATAGTAGACAGACACTTAAAATGGAAAGAACAAGTCCAAAATACAGTAACCAGAATAAGAAAACTTATAAACATATTTATTAGACTGAGAAACATCTTATCATCCAATATGATCAAAACTATCTATTTCTCTCTTGCCCAATCTATTCTACAATATGGTATAATCGGGTGGGGTGGGACTTTCAAAACTAACCTCTTACCTGTAGAAAGGGTACAGAGGTTGATTTTGAAAGTCATCTTACGAAAACCATCTGTATTTCCAACAACACAGCTATTTGACTCTTTTAGGGTTCTCAGTCTTAATAAAATTTTCAAGAAGAACTCATTGTTGCAAACTCATAAAGATCATTTCAATCCATCAACAACAACATTCACAAACATAAACAACCGACCACGATCACGGGGCAATTTAGAAATTCCAAAATATAAAACGAGTGCTTCCCAACACCATTATGCTTATCAAGGTATAATATTATTCAATGCTATCCCATATAAAATCAAGTCTGAAAAAATTTTTAAGTTTTTAATAAGTTTTAAATTCATCATCACAATAATAACAACAAAAAAAATAAACTAGAACATAATCTCTAAAAATATTTCATCACCATATCAAATTGAAAGCAAAGTACATACGCATTATTTGCAGGCACCAAATTGTTACAGCTTTATTATATGTACTTACTCTGACAATACTGTCAGTTATTATGTCCACTTGTCTTCATGAATATATATTTTATTAATATAAGTACTTGTAATAACATACTCTGTGTAACTATGCATTTTACAATGGCACCCCAAAATTCAAGCACGAGAAATCTTTTCTCTTTTGAATTGGGTAGTTTCATTAAAAATAAATTTATATATTGTTATTAGTTTTAAGAATCAAATGTTTTACTATGAATCTGTATACGTATGTATTTTTTTAAATAAAAAAAAAATGACTTATGAAATTTTCAGATAAAACTCTGTTGAAGCAGTATTAAAAAAACCGAAACCCCTAAAAAAAGCTCTTTGTGCAGATCCCGGTTACCACGTTTTTCTTTTTTTAAATCGCATGAAATGTGCCCAAAAGAGGAACGGCTGTGCAGCCTCTTTAACACTAAATAATTATTGAAAACATACCCAACCTATTCTGTCAATATGATGAACTAAAATATAAAATGTGGTAAAAAAAACGTGTTTTTTTTTAAACGACAAATTTGTGTTTCAACGTAAATCGGTCGTTTATAATTTAACTTTAAGCCCATGAAAGTGGTTTATTGGTATTTTATTTATATTTGTTTATCGTATTTACCTATTAATAATGCAACTTAAAAATGTCCTAACTATAATTAACTCATATAACTATTAATTGTTTTTGTATTTTATTCGCAGATCTCCATTTGTTAGGAAGGCGCGATGATGGCATCACCTTACATGGGCTAGACTGGAGCTGGATGTTTAACTGAATGCATAACTCTTACGAGCTATGCCTGTGGATCTGGATTTGTAATGTTTTCTGAAGCAAATAGCAAAGGTAATTTTACAAGGGAAACTTACGATAGTTTGGCGATCTTGCCCGTTTTGGGTTCCCTTGTGGTCGATTAACCTAACCAAGACATGAGACATAACTTACGGTCACAAACCAATTCTTAGAATGATTGTTTCCAATAAAAAGGCTAGTTGCCCATAATATGGAAAAATAATTAGTTGAAGATAATATTGTTAACTCTAAAATTTGAAATATGAGATTGACAAATACGACGGTTTGACAGAAGATGGCAATAGCGAATTTGTTAACGAGCACGTCCCGGTTAGACGAGAGGTCTAGGTTCGAGTCCCAGTTGCAACCATTGTCTTTTTCTGTGTCTTGTTCTCTTTCATATTTTCGTTTAGATTATTATTGTTATCTTCTTATTCATTGGTTTATTATACATTCTAATAAAACATGAATGTGTTTTTATTTTTTTTCGTTACCGTAATTTTAGTAAGAAAAAACGTATGGTGAGCCTTTTTTAAAACTTTTTTACGTTTTCATGCAAAATTATTATATTTTAAAAAATATTTGTTTATTTTGAATTATAAAATTTGATAGCGTATTTTATCACCTTTCCAAAACAGTTTTTAGTTTTCGGATAATATGTCCAGAGATATTCCATTTATTTTAATTTTATTGTAAAGAGGAAATATTTTGACCATCTGAAAAATACGCCAAATTTCTGAAGAGTTAAAATTTAGGTAATATGATAATTCAATTTTTTAAAGACTTACTAGTATTGTCCCTGCATGATATCATTTCTAGGTGGCACATGTTCCAGAAGGTCGTGGCTTGGCCCAAGGCATCCACTGCGCAGACAGGCAGACCCGGATCTTCTAGGCCGCAGGCGGCTCCCTGGCAGGCCAGGGCCGGGATGCCGACCGGGAAGGGCTTGCACTGGACGAGTGACAACCCTGGAACAATAAGTAATATATTTTTATTGGATTTACATACATTGGTAAAAACTAACTTTAAAATGAATTCACCTCAAACCCAGCATTTATCTACACAAAATAAAATGTTTAGCAAACATTTTCTAAGATTTATTTTCGTTCTTCTTTTCCATACAACACAAATAGATAAAAACACACACACATTTCTGATCTTTTCATTAATTTATTGAAAACCATTAGGTACTTCTTCCCCAAGGAAACGTAATATGCGAAATGTAGGTATCCAATATTTGAAGACTTAAGTATGTATCATCTACGGCAGTGGTCTTCAACCTTTTTAAGCCGGCGTACCACCTGTCTCTCATTACAAATTTGTTGTTCCCCGAACCCTCTATCTATCTTTTTTACACACGTAATGAAAGATGTGTTTCGTTGGTAATTTTTAATACTCCAATAGGCCACTTGCATGGACTTTATAACGACTTGGAAAAAATCGTGTGGATAGATTTTTTTACTAAGATTACGAAAATGTTAGTAAAAATTTTTAGAAATGCTCAGTTTTTTTTTTATTTTTAAATAAATAAATCCATTATTTTGGCTTGTGACGTCACTACATGAAAATGTCCCGTCGCCGAAAATGTTCCTATCATTTTTATAAAATTCCACACTGATAAATTTTTTTTTATGGCGTCACTTTGATTTTAGGCGAATTTTTGAATTTGACATTTAACGTTCACTAGATTTATTGTTTGTTCTCTGCGAACGTATCATTTGGTTTGATTTTTTAACAGATGTTATGAAGAGATACCCTTACATTTTACGCTGTCTGTACGTGTTTTAGAGATATAATGATAATGGTGCGGATTTTAACAAAATCACATTTTATAATATTCTTATTATTAATATAATTTACAAGTACAAGTATATTACATTTGATTTAGTAATATAGACGTTGAACATTATAATGATTTATGATCAATAAGATGGATCAAGGAAAAAAATATTTATGAGTTTTTATATTTTTGGTATGCCTCGTTATTCTCCTGTGTTATTCGTGTGGAAAACGTTCTTTTTTTAAAAATGATTTTCGGCTATGTAATTATCGTTTTTTCGCACCTATAAAATTATGTCCCGTCTTTCCGGTTTATAAAAAATGGTCTGATTTTTCGGATTTAAATTTTCAAAAAATCGCCAGGGTTTCAAAAATACGATTAAAAAAAAAAAATACAGAATGTCTTAGAATATTTGCCTAAACCGGATTTTTTTTTTAAATGTGATGCAAGTGGCCTATTATTACATGAATTAAGCAATCAAGTCACACAAATACAATTAAGTAATGCAATTTTCTACGGAGTGAAATACGACTTTAGGCATTAAACCAATGATTCTACTTGCGTGCCACACTATTGCGTACCCCCAATTTGGCTTCGCGTACCCCCAGCGGTACGCGTACCACAGGTTGAAAACCACTGATCTACGGCATTATAGAGTTGGGTGGTGCGCTTGATTTTTATTATTATTTTTTTGTATTAATACCGCATAAAAGTCTTAATTCCCCCCAGGATCTGTGACATGTTTGGGGATGGTGTGTGGAGGGTCTTTTTTAGGGAAGGAGGAGGGGATGTTCTGAGAAGGAAAAAGTATGAGGGGTTGATAGCAATCTGGGGGTCAGTATGTCCGGGACATATAAATCCATCCTTCCTACTGCGGTAAGGCGATGTTCCGAGAGAGTACTGCTGGAGAGATTAAAATGTCTCCCTCAACCAGTCTTCCCCAATACCACGCAGTTGGTGGGCAGAAGCATCCGCCGCTAAGATCCTGAAAAATCTCATCCGCATGAACCCGGGCATCCCCGTTATAGCGAACCACTTGAGATGACCTATGGCAGAGGTGTTGGTTATCCAATAAATGGTTACCGGTGCGGCGGTACCCATTTCCGCCTCCAAAATTGAGTAAGGACCGTCTAAAAATCCTTAATATTGCCTGGTTTGAACACCATCAACAGACGTTTAGTTCAGACTACCCTCAGGGGTTCAGAGTAACAGCGGAACTAACAACAACAGTTTTGTAAAACACCGACTATTCAAATTTCAAAGTTAGACATGGTGGAGCAACGAAAAGTACGACAATATATCGAAACTTATCTCTTCCTCACTTGTGTCAGATATATTATGACAATGGGTATGTTTTAGATCAATGCTAGGAGCAAAGCAGCCAACAACAACAAAAAACTGACAGTTACGCAGTTGTGAGTGAAGTATGTTTGGACGTTTTTAAAGTTTTTAGCTTTCTAATAATACACCCGAAAATATATTTTATTAAATTTTATTTACTAATTTTATTTGTGTATCTTCACTTTGTCAATAAAGAGTATAAATAGTAATTATTATTTTTTAATTTATTAACTAACGTTTAGACAAGATTTTTATGCATAGCACAAAGGCAACAATTATTATAAGCAATAATTATCAGCCTGAAATACTCATCTACATTGAAAAATCTTCCGAGAAAAGATACTTGCCGCCAACGGGACTTGACTTTTCTCAGAATGACTTATGGTTAAAAAATAAATAGGTTATGTTTTGTTGTAAATTAGCGTGAACATTGATCGGTTTCCTAACAAATTGAAAGCGTTTGAGTTATTTCTGTGGCTGAGAATTATTACTTATTTCGTCGTATTTCAAGGCTGATATTGTTATACCTAATTAATTGCCCTTTATTTGAGAAATGATGGCCGTACGTTTGCCTGTGTTTGATATGAAAATTAATTTTCCGATTGCATCAGAATAAACTACTCTAGAAATGCCCTCCGCTGAAAAGCACCTAATCTTATTAAAGTGGTTTAGTCAGACAAGAAGTATAAGAGAGACAGCGCTTGATAAATGGACTAGAACTAAAGGTATTATGTTGTATCCATTCAAACCTACATGAAATATGGTACGGGTACCGCCGCTCTGGGACCATTTACCGGATAACCAACACTCCCGCTACAGGTCACACCGAGACTTCATGAGATTTGGGCGTGGAACATGGGACGTAGGCATGGGACCTACTGAGTGGCGGGCTGGATCGGGAGAGACCGGATGAGGGAGACCTTTTGACCTCTCCAGCCGGCCTCTCTTGAACTCGTCACTCCTGGACACACTGACCCCCTCTCCTGGACACAATGACTGGACACACTGACTCCTGGACATATCCACCACACATAACTTTTTCTTTCCCCTTCCCTTCCCTAAAACGACCCTCCAATAGCATTCCCAAAGATGACATAGGCCCCGAGGGAAAATATTTTAAAAGGTAGTCACAAATTTTCTTCGGTTTCAAATTTCCAATACTTTTTCAGCCAGGTTAGGAAGAGGTAGGAACTGGATAAATGATATAACTATGCATATTCTCATTTCAAAATCAAACAGTTAATATTTGTACGAACAAGGCAACCTAGTATTTTATATTCCCACGCCAATAAGTACAACCAGAACAACGTGCACCTTCAATTAATTAATTTTCTTGGTTTACCTGCTTACTTTATGGGAATATTATAAAGTCTTCTCCACACAGAATAAATTTATTTTTCAATCAGGAAGTGTGTGGGAAACGTGTTGTTTATGTAAATAATTTTAATTAATAAATTACGCAGGTCGGTACTCAACAATCTCAAGAGAAAATAAGCGAGTGCCGTGACCGGATTTGAACAACTATTTCTTCGGGTAACCAAGTCCCTACTCAACTCTGTCTTTGCTTTCGTGATTTATTTTTGGAGTATTACGCCGTGATGGACTTCCTACTTCCCACTTTTCGAAAATCGACTGACTGTGCGGTTTGAGACAGGTACACACAGGAACAGGGTGGGAAGGATTTAGGGATATGCAGCAATTTTTCCTCCCCAGTGGACGCTGTAACGTCTTTGAATTTCTTACTTCCGAAACGTTGGCTAAAGAAGGAGGAAAGGCATAGTACCCAATAATTACATACGACCTTACTTTTGACTGTGAAAATCTATTTATCTGTCTAATCTATCTATATCTGTATTTATGATTGGTAAATTCAGACTAACTAATTAATCATGAATCGAATCAACACGTGGGTTATCAGAGATGATAGAACGCCACACAACTATGCCTCGACACATACTTCTTGTTTCATTCATATCCATACCTAATCTTCATTATTGGGTCTATTTAGGGATGTCGAAAGTGAAAAAAATATCGATATATCGATGTATCGATATTTATTAAAATATCAATATCGACGTCGATATATCGAGGAAAAAATATCGATATATCGGTGAAATTTTCAAGAGATTTTGCGTTTTTAAAATAATAGTGTATTCAGCTCAATATTATCAATAGTAATTTTTGTACACAATGTGCTTTTTTTAATGAACAAAAATCTCAATAAAAAGGTATTTTTATCACTATTCATTTTTATTACGTAATAATTAAAAAACATATCAAAAACTAAAAAGCTGTCTTCTAACTTATACGTAAACTAACATTCTGTTGGCGTATTAATCTGTCAAAAAGGACTTCGTGTTTGGAACAAGGTATAGTCAATAATCAAACACAATTGGGAACCAACACATAGGAGTGGCTTAGAAAAAAATTGCGAAAAATAGCATACATTTCTATGTATGTACCTACACAAATGAGATAGTATTGGTGATCACAAATACTAATGCAAACACAATAGATTTGTAAGCTATTAATAGTTAAAATTTCAACCGCCAGATGTCATGACCCAATACAGTTACTTTTTTTCTGTTCGTTCCTATACGGTTTTGGATTCTAGTGACTTTAAATACATAAACTTAAAGAAATATCGTTTTTGATATAATTTTCGATATTGGATATTTTGTATCGATATATCGGATCAAAATATATCGGCTAAAAATATCGATATATTGAATTAAAAATATCGATATATCGATACTTTTTCAACAAGCCTAGATCTATTGAGAACCAACTCAAGTATTTATATTTTTTTTATTTATTTATTTCTATGCTCGTACATTCAGTAAATAGATGCGTTTACAGTAAATAGATAAGTGCAAGCAATACAAAAAATTATCCTAATATAAAACATGGTAGGTAGTAGAGTAAAATTTAATCAGTAACTGCGTGTAAATGGTTAAAATTTAAGCAGAAATGTTTTGTGAACACCTCAACAGGAGAAGCTGTGCTGAGGTGTTCGCATATTTTTGAAAAATGTTATTCTGCCGCCATACGTAGAAACACTGTATCTTCTTTGACACTTTTAAGGAGGACACTGTAGCTCCACCCATTGCGGCAGTGGTATATATTAGCTGTGCTGAGTTATATGCAAGAATTGAAAGAGATGGGATTGGGCGCGAAATTGAGTGATCTGAAAGTATGTTGCCTGTTGTATGCTGATGATACGGTGCTGATTTCTAACACTATGGAAGACCTACAGTCTCTCGTGCCTAGGATTAATGAAGTGTGTATGAAGAATGAGTCAATGATGAATGTAAGTAAGTTTAAAGTCATGGTGTTAGAAAGAGAGAGTACGAAAACAGTGTGCAATATAGTTGTGAATGATGAATACTTGGAACAGGAGGATGAGTTTGTGTATCTGGGAAGTATGTTTACCAGAGATGGGAAGGCTGATAGAGATATTGAAAGAAGGGTAAATGCAGGTAACTCCATTATGGAAGACTGAATGCCGTTGGCGCTAATAAATAACTGTCAAAAGAAGCGAAGCTAGCAGTCTACAACAGAGTCCTGGTACATACCCTGATGTATGGCAGTGAGGCATGGAACTGGCAGAGGAAGGATGAAAGATTGAATGCTGTTGAAATGAGAACCCTGAGACGGATGTGTGGTAAAACCATGTACGATCGTGTGTGAAATGTGGAAATCCGCAAAGAATGTCTGATGTAAGCACAATGAGTAAGATAACGAAAGAGACCCTCATGTAGAGCGAATGAAAGAAGAAAGTCGTGTGAGAAGAATATATGACGCAAATGTGGATGGAAGAAGAAGTCGGGGACGCCCAAGGAAGACATGCACGATTAAGTGAATCAGATACTTGAGTCGGGCCATGTCAAATGTCAGAATAATAAGAGATAATAAGAGAATAAAAAGAGTATGAATGAGACGATGTATGAATCAGGGTGAGGCAAAGAGTGTGTGACAAGACCGACTTGTTTGGCGGTCCGTCGTCTCTGACTACCCCTGCGGGAATCATTGCGGTGTTATTTAGTTACTTAGATTTAAATACTTAATTTACTTGATCATGCTTTATCTTTCTTGGGCGTCTTATGATGTTTTCTTCGTCACGCTAGTTTAGTTACACAATAAATCGTATGCACATTCCTACAACTTTAGAGTTAAGGAACTACATATATCATAATCCCGATTGGGCAATATTTTGCGAAGGGTTGAGGAACGAACTAAAGGAAGGGGCTATTAAAGGAGAAAAGAGGGATGGCGGTAACTTGTCTGACTTGTTTTAATAAAGAACGTGTCGGGAAAACTCGCCGATGCGTGATTTACCGCACAAGTGTTTTTGTGACCTGAGTGATTTATAAGAAAGGGATGGATCGTCTGAAAGCTGAAAAATTTGGCATCGTCGCGACAATAAGGAACTCCAGTCCAATTTTATTTTTTTTAATTAATAATGACATTCTAACTTAAATAACTGCATATTTATTTTTATTTTTAGAGTTCGTTTTAATAGTTAAAATAATTGTCAATGTTTCAATTTTTCAAGATCCCCGAAAACCACCGTATGTATACTGAATCGTGTGACGTTATCAATCACCAAAAGTTTATGTTATTTTCAACAGGTGTTGTCATTTTGTATTACAGTTATATGGAAGACGCTACGAAACTATTCAATAATTAAAAACATTATTTAGGTAAAATTATTTATTTATTTTATATTAATTATATTATTACATTTTTCAATATTATTACGGGAGAGTGGTACAAAAACAGTTTGAAATTATTATTTTTTTGGCTTTTAAGAATCGAAATTAATGGAATTGTAGGCAACTACAGCATACAGCGCCAATCAGCTGTTCTACTCCCGCCATTTTGAAGTTCAGACTTGGGGGAGAATTAGTAGCATTCAGTGGCGGCCCCTGCCTTAGTGCATTTGTGCAATGCACTGCCAACGTCGAAAGTGTAAATTCGTACAAACATCAACAAACGTGTAAAAGTGTAAATTTGTAACATTCATTCACGAAGAATTCCCGCCAATTCGTTATAATATCCTTACCAATTAACTTTCGTATTAGATTCCGTACTAAACTCGCATCGGCGCATACGAAAAAGCAATGCGTGCATCTTCCGTTGTGCCGAGACGTGACGTCACATGAAGTGATATTTCTACTGGGACAGTCTACAAAGGCTGGAACCGTGAAATGGGCAAGAAATAAGGGAAGATATATGACACGCTCGTGCACTAGCGGCGCACATGCGCAGAAGCATTCTGGTTTATAACAAAACCTTTAACATGCGTTATATGCTACCGAACGTTGGGAATGATTTAGTTAGGAATAACGAATTTTCAACTAATTGACAATGTTATGTATTAGCTCTACCATCGCACCGGGGCGGCGAAATCAAACATTTGGCAGATCACAGATCACTATTGACACATTTTTAATGGTTTTCGCTTGTTTTGCTCTGTAAAAAACATTTTTTATTATTTATTTTTTATTTATTTATCTATAATAAAATATATTTACAATGGTTTTATTTGTATGCCTGTTTCACAGGTCAGATACGTGTGTCGAGACAGGCGTACAGGTATATAAATGAATATAGTAGTTACAAGGATATTTCAGGTAAAATAATATTATGAATAGAATTAAAACAGAAGGGTGATTGGAAGGGTGGTAAATCTTTTAAAGAGAGTTATTTTATAAATGTTGGAGATGGAGTAATGAAATAAATTCTGCCTAGTCTATTTATAGGTTAAATTTGACAGGGTTCCATTATTTTCATTTGTTTTATATGGGTTAGGTTGTATGTGAATAGTTATTTCTGTCTATGTGTGATTTATTTTACAGATATTTGTGATATTGTGGCGTCCAATACTTATAATCCATTTTTCAATATCTTGTTTGAATTTTGTAAAGGAGTCACTTTGTCTGATCGTAGTTGGTAGTGTATGTATTGTATAGTTTGCAAGCTATGTATTTAGAGTGTCTTTGCCCGAAGGTGGTTTTGAAAAAAGGAGTTTGGAGAAGTTCGTTGTTTTTGGCTCGGGTATTGTGTATTGTTTGTGTAGCTTTGTATGGTGTTTTGTTGTTTTTGTGTAAATTAAGTAATATGGATCTTGAGTAGAGCTGTTTTATGTCCATAACGTTGAAGGAATTGAAGATAGTATCAGTGCTGGTAGTAAGCGGCATTTTAAGAATTATTTTTATGATTAGTTTTTGTGCTTTCATGATGGGATCAAGGGCATTGGAATATGCATTACCCCAGGCTAGAATTCCGTATTCGATGTGAGATTGGCACAATGAGTAATATACTGTTTTTAAAAGTTTTAGGTTAAGGAAATTGCTTGTTTGTTTGAAAAAGTATATAGATTTTCGGATTTTGTTTGTAGTATTATGTATATGTTGCTTCCAATTCAGGTGTGTATCGAAGTTTACTCCTAAATATTTGATAATGTTTACTTGCTCTAGGCATGGGCAGTCACAGTTCCGGTTTAGAGATGAATTTTTACATATGTGTATTTTTAATGGCGGGGCTGGGTTTGACTTTGGGATATTGGTGAGACTAGATCGTAAATATTTGGTTTTCTGTACATTTAGAGTTAATATGTTCGAGTCAAGCCAATATTTTACCTGTTGAATTCCTTCCCCCGCTTTGGAATATGCGGTAAGCCAATCTTTTGCTTGGAAGAGTAGGACAGTGTCATCGGCGAAACTGACAATAGTGGCATCGATATCTAGGTTGCATAACTCGTTAATATATTAGGAAGAGCGTTGGACCTATAACACTGCTTTGAGGGACCCCGTAACTAATGGGCAAAAATTGAGTGGTAATGAAAACATTGCGATTAACGTCGATTTTTCAAAAGCAACCGAAGTTCATTTGAGAATAAATTGTTTTTGAAAAATAATGGCTCTCCAAAACCTTTGCTAAATATAATACAAGTAAGGTTAATAGAGTTTTTAAAACAAAGTATTAAATATTCGAAAGCATCTTGGCTTTGTGAATGTGATCGCTTGAACACATTTTTTTTCGTGGTTGATGATAAATAGTGAAGTGAAAGTTGAGTAAACGATAGCCTCTATTTTACCGAAAAGTTAATGAACATTAATACTCCCAATACATATACATAACGTAATGCAATTTAGTTTTTTGGATCGAGTTGATAGGTATACGATTACAACTTGATGTTGGTTTTCGCGAATCTGTGAATCAATTAATTATATTTTCCCGTAATATTGTTACCATTTTTTGTGAAATGCACTGCCGGCAAATTTTGTCACGGGCCGCCTCTGGTAGCATTATGATTTTTTTGTACCGTTTAGTTTTTAAATATTTTAAATGATAGAGACAAACTAATAGAGATTTTTGATACTGAATTATTAAGGCCTAAATAATGTTTCAATAACCACAACAAATAAGTCTCTATAAACAGTACGCCAATAAACGAATAACGTGAAATGTTGTTAATACGATGGCTTGTGTCATACATTCCAATACAATGACTTGAAAATTATGGTGAACGGTGACGTCACCACTTAACATTTTAATAATACCAACTTGACAGTGTGTTTCAATGACGTGATTAAAAGTTGACTTTTTAATATTTTTTTAAAAACTCTGCGTTTAATATTTCACTGGAGTTCCTTATTGGAATCCATCATAGTATCTGCGGCATTGGCCTGTTTCATGAGATATGAAAAGCGCGGCGGCGAGTTCATGGCGCATTACCGATTCGCGTTTGTACTTTTACACTTTACAAGATAGTCAGCACACATTGTAAGAAATGAAATTTATTTTTCTAATTATCTCACACTGACAAAACTATACCATATAATCGAGAGAAGAGTAGTTGGGAAAAATATTTAATGGAATGGGTGAAGGGTGGGGAGAGGGGAGGGGAGAGGAAAGGTGTTACAATATTATATTCAATAATATCAATAGTTCAGAAGATACAACTCTCTAAAACAAGGAAATATCAAGAACCCAACGTTTTTATTATACCTACATGACACATATATTTTTTTAAAATTTATCAATTATTTAATCCACAAATTTAAAGATTTTTCTGTATTTTAACATTGACATTTTTTTACTTTTTTTACATTAGCTCCACACAGGAGGCCCTGAAGAAAATAATTTCCCTGAGGGCCTGTGTTATCTTAGGGGATGCTGTGTGGAGGGTTTTTTTAAAAAAGGGAAGGATAGGAAGTTCTGTGAAGGAAAAAGGTGGGTAGGAATCTGAATCAGTGTGTTTAGGAGTGACGGACGTATGAATCCATCCCTTCAACTGCGGTGGAAGACGATGGGTCGAGTCTATCTCGATCCGGAACGCAACGCAGCAGGCGGGCAGACGCATCCGCTGCCAAGACCTCGAAAAACCTCACCCCACGAACCCGGGCACCCCTGCTAAGTAACCAAACGTAGCGAACCACTTGGGGAGACCTGTGGCAGAAGTGTTGGTTATCCAAGAATTGGTTCCCGGGCCGATGGTTTCCATACCCGCCTCTTAAATTGAAATTGACTTATATCCTTTGAATAATTAAAAAAAACGCTTTTTAGGAACATGACTCAAGACCGGCATTCCGAATTTATGCCGACATGTTTTCCTTGAACATTTTATGTTTTTGAAGATAATATTTATACAATTTAGGAGGCGGGAATGGGTACCGCTGCCACGGGAACCTTTATTGGATAACCAACGCCTCTGCCATAGATTACCCTAAGTGGTTTGCTACGTTTGGTGATTTAGCAGGGGTGCCCAGGTTCTTGGGGTGAGGTTTGTCGAGGTCTTGGAGGCGGATGATTAGGACACACTTAACCTCAGATTCCTACCCACCCCTTAAACCCTTTTCCTTCCCAGAACTCTCATCTCCTTCATTTCCTCAAAAAACCCTCCATGCAGCATCCCTAAAGATGAAATAGGCCGTGAGGGAAATTATTTTTCTCAGGGCCTCCTGTGTGGAGCTCACTTAAAAAAAAACGTTTGCTTGGCCGAAACGGTAACTACTCGTATGTATATGAAACTAGTTCGATGGAAAAAAAGTTAGCTCCAAAAATTAATGAAAAACGTTTTGTTTTGTTACTTAATATACGACAGGTCTTGTTCATCTTGGTGAGCGATAGTAGTGATGACACTATCGCTCGATACATTATCACTCTGAACTGATTCTGTAATTATTTTTCATATGTTGCTCTTATTATTTTCTTTATTAGTTTTGGTTTCCATTCTTTAGTGGCGCAACTGAACTGAACATGTTATGTATCGTCGTTCCCCCATAGAAAGGGGGTGGGATAGACCCTGTCCATGCACATTTCCAGGCGAACACTCACCGAAGCCGTCCCGAGATCCGCCCGCGCCTCCCCCATCGACAGGCGCTGGCCTAAGGCGTAACCACGCGGTCTCGATGTCCTTCCGTCCCCCCTCCGGTAATCCGACGCTCATCTTATCCTCAAGGTCTTCAAAAACTTCCCCTTCTCTCCCAAGTACAAATCTGGGAACCGGCTAAAGGGCGCAGACTTCGAGCATCGTCTGCGGTTGGGCCGATAGCTATACGCATTCTCATTGGGACTGCCCGGTGGTCTATGGAATACTATCTCTGGCTTTTCTTTTTATATATTTTATTTTCTTTCCGCTATTATAGTAATTACTTATATTATAACATAATCATATAACTGTTTTTTCCTCATTACTTATTTTATTTACAAAAGGTCTTTTCGACTGGTTATTTTTCATTTTCTTTTACTAACACTACTTTCTCTTTTTGATGTTACCTATTTCAGAAGAATTATTCCACGGGCTGCTACTTCTATTTATCTTTTGTATAGTGTTAATGTAAGAACTTGCATACTGCTTACTAACCTCGTATGCATGGACATTGGACGGTCTAGAGTCGTTCAAATAAATGTAGCTTCGTTCAAAAAAAAATAGAGTCTTGACGTGTGCGGTGAAGGAGGAAACCATATGACTTAAAACTTGACCGTTCGTGAGCCGCTATCATGGTAAGGGAACGTACCCATACTACGTGACCAACTTTTTGCAATTTTCAACCCCCCCCTTCCCCCCCCCACCGGTGACCAAAAACCTAAGCCCGCCGCCGCCCATTTGTACCAAGCGTGACATTTTGAAAACCCCCCCACCCCCTAAACGTGTCACGCAGTATGGGTACGTTCCCTAACTTGTCAACCATTCAACTGAAAGGCGACATGCTGGTTGCCGCAGCAGTCGCGTTTCAGTTGCCTTTGACAAATTGCCATTGACTGTTTTTTTTTCAGTTTCTCCATTTAGCGAATGCTTTTAGACTTAAATATACCGGAAAATCGGCTTCGCGATTGTAATTCCTAAATCATTTTGGCAATTTCCTTATTAAGAACTTTTCTTCGCCCTTGAGAAATATTCTTTGAACTGGAACGGCTCCATCGGGCAGCACCTGCCAAGTGTAGTTCCACTTGAAATCAAATATTATGATAATGATGTTGGCACCTTAAACTAAATAACATCATAATTCTTAAATTATGGCAATACATCCAGGTATCTACAAAACTGGAAAATATATTCATGATTTCGATGCGAATGCATTGGAAGTTACAACCTAAGACAACTCAAGTCAGTTCGAAGAAACCTTCCTACAGAGGCGACAAAACTATTAATTAACTCTTACGTAGTCTCGCGGCTCGATTACTGTAACGGCATCTACGCTAGTCTTCCCAAATATCAAATTGACAAACTTCAATCCGTGTTTAATGCAGCGGCAAGGCTCATAACTGGGGTTTCTAAATATTCGCATATTTCAGAACACCTTCGTAACCTTCACTGGCTCAAGTGCCCTGAGAGAATCCAGTACAAATTGTGCTGAATGGTTTTTAAATCAATCTACGAAATGGCCCCACCTTACATCTCCGAATTATGCGTCCCGGAAATGGAAATAGCTACATTGATTTCTTTGGTACCAGTGCCTAGTAGGGAAACACGCCAAACGCACGACAAACATTTGTGTGCAGTCAACATTTGTCATACGAGAACGAGTCGTTTCTACAACTCGTTCTTGAGTTCAACAACTTGGCGGCCTATGTGTTTCCTCTATCCTAGATTATGGATCTCTTTAAGAGCCAGATTCACCCTTCCTTTCGTGAAATAGATCTTCCACACGGCATCCCCAAATATGACAGAAGAATACATTTATAAGAATACAAATAAAACCATTCATAAAATCCAATGAAAGATTTTCATATAATTTAAAAATGAATACAAATAAAACCATACATAAAATCCAATGAAAGATTTTCATATAATTTAAAAACTATTATAAAAACTATTATAAAAAGTATTATAAAAATTATTATAAAATTAGGTCCTGTACCCGTAAACTAACAAGTTTACGAAAATACAACATTAAAAATAATAAAGAATAAAGAACTTGTAAATAAGAACATGAACACAAATATAAACTTAAAACCTGCTTCCTAAATATCAAACATAAAGTATTCTGAAATTTATTCTCACTACACGACAGCAATAATAATAACATGTACCTACAACCCAAAGTGAACACATTACACTAAATCGAATGACAGATAACTGGAAAGGATTCACAGCAATAACATGATAACTTGCAAAAGGGTATTTACAATTATTTAACGTTATCTATAACATATTTTTTAAAGTTCTTAAATGACACAAGAATTTGTATAAATCATTAAAATTATTATCAAATATATTGCATGCTCTGAATATAAAAGCATTTTGTCTGAAATTGGTGGAACATGTTTCAAGATGAAAAAGTGATTGATGTCTGGTTCTAACGCCAGGGAATTTATCTCAGATAAAAGGGGCGAACAATCAATGGCCATTGATAATTTTGTGAAGATATTTTATATCTGCATATTCTCTATCATGGATTGATCCATTATTTGTAGAACCCTGAAGAATTCGCGTTATTTTCAGTAAAAATCAGTGTCATTTTTCGTCGAAATTAGCTTTAGTTTTTTGTGGTATGTTTGGGAAAAGCCGAGCCATGTTTCAGCAACAGCGGTATTTTACAAAACAAAAGTGATGTTTTGTTGAAATTTTGGTAGTTTCCAACTTAACGGCGAGTTTTCGATGAGAAATTTCCCATCAAAAATGTAGACAAATAAATATTTAGAATATGCCAATAATTATTAATTTAATAAAGGACCTCATATGAAAGATACGAAAAATCGCAGTTTTCAAATTATTCAGATCCCTAGTTTTTAGTTCCTTTCTAGCTTACTGAAATTATCGTGCTACGGGGTGACTTTTTTATTAGACAGTATTACTTCCAATAATAATAATGTTTTGACCCACATTAAAATACGTTTGCATTTTCGTCAGGTTACATTGTAATGGGTCTAAGGGGTTAATTATATTATTTATTAAAAGTGCAAAATAGTAGCAAAAATTTAAAATCTATTCGTAAATTACAATAGCTACTAAGGAGCCCGGAGGTGCTCGGAGCCAAGTACAAGTATATCTCTAAATTAAAATGAAATTTTTAGAAAACAAGATCACATTTATGTATTTAATTGATGTACGTTTTTACTGATCAATACAACTAATGATGTTAAAAATTTTATGTGAAAAAATAACTTAAATAACTCAAAATGATGGATCCATAATCATTTTTTGGGTTTTTATCAGGTATCTTCCGTAATAAGTACGTAAACTTAAGGGTGACGCTGGCACACTTAACGGGGTGATCTTGTCTTCACGACGCGATGTATAGGCCTGGACTGAGAGCGATTACAGGTAGAAAGGTTAAGTCAATTGCATTTACCGTCTTTTTAATTATGCTACAACTAAAGGGGTATTTTCCAACAAATGAAGCGACTTTGTAAGATTGAATTTTTTGTTTATTTATTTTATTGAAATAAGGTGCAACGCCTGGGTGGAACACAAATACGATGCCGTCATCGTTTGAATTAACTACTCAGACACAGTCAGACACAGACGACATCAGAACATTTTATTGAACACATTTTTCTTCGAAATAATATACGACGAAACATCTACATAATTTTTATTACTGTCATCGGATTCTCATCGAATTATCTTTCGAAGGAATGGACATATTTTCATTGAAATGCAATCGATTGTTAAAATAATGAGATCATTTCAAATAAATCCATATCTAACTTTATTCATATGTTATGCTTGTTCAGTCAGGTTTCTTCTGTGAAATCGTGTTTTCAAAAGTCCCATGAAAGTTTTACTTCGAATGTCTGGCAACTTCAACATCTGAAGGCATATTACGTCGAGGTCTGACAGTAAAGACGGCATCAGATATTCATCCGAAACACGTCGACACTTGGCAGCCATCACTCGGTCGGGTCTTGAGTCGACTTGGTAATTTGTTCGGATAAACTCGACAGCCGAATGGGAATTCCACAAGGATCATCGAACTTACCACTACTGTTTAGGAGTGTTTCTGTTTTAGGAAAACAGAGATGCAGGAAAGTTTTTCTATATTTGGTTTTGTCAAATCTATACTATCATGCACTTTAACAAGCACAAAATGGAATGTTTAAACTAGAAACATTTAGGGTCAGTTGATTAATATAATTTTAACAATTCACCAGTATTCAAAACAAATTTTCAAGTCCTATTCAAGTTATCTTATATCTTCAGTTAATAAAAACCATTACCAATATACTAACAACACTTTTACTAAAATTACAAATAATTTTTAAAATTTAATTTGAAGAATTGATTAACTTTCCTGAAACAACCCGTCCTAATTGGACATCGTGACAAAAAAACAATCAATTTTCTTTATAATATAACCATGCAGATCATAGTTTCTCAAACTCACCACTTTGAGAATATTTTTTTTCCTGCGCCCCCCAATTCAATGTGACCATTACATTTACCACAACACCGGAGGGGGGTGGGGGAGGGAGGAGTGGGTACCGGATTGGTTCCTCCTTCCTTCTTGTGTTCATAACATGGTGTCAATTCTTAATAATAATAAAATACGGTAAGTTTATTAGTATGTGATTATGTATTATTAGTGATTTGTATTATGTATTATTAAGCCCCATATTTTTTTTACCTGCCCACACCCTCACTATGCCATCTCAACGCCCCCTAGTTTTCCTTAACGCGGGTATGTAGGGTATATATTTTCTCTTTTTTATTTGTTGTTTTATGTTTACATATTGTTTTACACCATCATTGGACGGTTGGTAATTATTTCATGATTTATTTGTAACTTTTTTGTAAACCCCTTCTGTGGTGTATATTAATGAACGAAAATAAATGTTCAATTCGTGCTCTTGTATTGTGTATCAACTATCCTAGGTTCATTAAAAAAATCTCTACAATTGTTTGTGTGCGAGTAAATGAGATAGCCGCAGTAGTTATAATGTGAACTGTACGTATGCGCAATATTTTACATAACCATTTGTTTATGGAAAAGCCGTGCTAATAAACAGTTATAAAAAGGCGCGTCGCAATTCCGTTTCAACCGGGAATTAGGCGCTGCACAAGCGGAGTCCAAGCGAATTTTTTAGTCGATTTATAACTGTTGATGAGACTTAGATCCACCATTACATTCCTGAAAGTGGTATGAATGATGGACAGGACCAGGTGAACCAACCCCAAAGAAGGCCTTATTCGCTGACAAAAATGTTTTTGTCAGCGAATAAAGTTATAACAATTGTTTTCTGGAAAACAAGTGGAATTCTATTCATTGAATACCTATCGAAGCGTAAAACTATCAATGTTGAGTTAGTACTCAACTGCTTAGTAGCAAACCTACTGCAACGTTTGAGTGAAGAAGTAAAAAGAAAACGATTACGTCTGGTGAAAAAAAATCTTACTCAGTTTCATAACGAAAATGCACCAGCATATCCTTCAGTTGGCGCGATGGCTAAAATCAACAAATTAAAGTTCAAATTGCTTCCCCAATCATCATATTCGCCAGATTTACCACCTAGCGACTATCATCTATTAACTTAGATCAAAACATGGTAGGTCGAAGGATAAGACTCTTGACTCCCAATCCGAAGGTCGTGGGATCGAATCCCACAATAAATTAATTTATAATAATTATTTTTGTTTATTTGTGGCACGTTCCAGAGAGGTAGATACTCTCAGTGTTACCACCATTAAGAATTGTGTAAGACCACAATTCAGAATTGAAACGTTTTCTTGAAATGGATTAAGCCGTGTTTGGTGACCGGATCTAAATAGCCAGATACTTCCCCACCTTCCTCCTCCCCATCTCCTTCCCCTCTCCACTTCCTTCAGCCTCACAACATACCCCAATTGGGAATGACATAATTTTACTGGCTCCAGACGGGAGCAGCTGGGACTCTTGTAAGGTATTCACATAAAAAAATGGCTCGGTGGACCAAAATTTAAGAGCAACGAGGAAGTCATTGGCGCTGCAAGTGGGTATTTTGAGGAGCTCGACAGATCGTACCATAAAATTGGTACCACATTAACAAAAATGATTTTCTTTGTCAGGCCGAAAACTTTTCACCCAGCTCTCATTGTATTCGTATTTTGGAGTTGTTTATTCATGGACAGACCGATTGTAGTACCTGTAGTATTTGGTAGAAATACTTGCAAGCGCTCATTAAATAAAATTTTCTATAGCTTAGAACGGACATTGGTTCTTGACCACGAGGTCAATCCCAGGCGTATTACGCAAATATTATAGACAAGAAGAGCAACTATTAATTCGTAAAGACAGCTGAAAGGTGTTATGTCTTGGGCAATAACGATTGTGTCATATATTCGGGGTCAATGAATCTATCCAATTAACCTACGTAATAATATGCTTACCACACAGTTTGCATCAAACCAATTACAAGTTTATATTCGATCTATTCAAATAGTAAAAAAAACTACAAGGCCTCGTCGGCAGTGATCTTGGAGAAAACATAGAAATTAATCTACGATAGTGATATTTAAAATTGAACCAGTCGCTTTTTTAAAACCGTTTATTCGTTAAGTTTTTTTTTTGAAAAGAATCATCTAAAAATTCTAGACTGTGGAATTTTACCGAACTAATAGATTCGTCAAAGGTTCGAGCTATTTCGTTTAGTCATTTTGGCGTAATTCTGCGATATTCTTGACCTTGACAATTAAGTGAAGCATCTTCTTCTCATTATTTTTAAGAATAGATAGATAGATAATAATAGGTTAAAGGGTCAAGAGTCACGGACGTATTAATATCTCAATGCGGTGCCCCCGACAAACCTAACCCCATCAACCCGGGAACCCCTGCTAACTCACAAAACCTGTTTTAAATATACAGAAAATGTTCTACTTGGATTTCCTGTGTTTTCCTCTGACTTTTCAATTTTCCGATATTCGTCATTTTACAGTTTCAACAGAAATCGAATTTTTCCCTTGAAACTGGTTGGTATTTGTTTTTTTTCAAAGCAATGGGATTAATATCCGGTCATAATAAACCGAACGTGTTTGCGTATACCGAGAAAAATAATAGTGGCGTACCGATTTTCTTACCAGCCGATATATCGTTCGGGGGCCGGGCCCCGGAACCCACGCAGAAGATGAAAATTTACTTTGGGTTTTTCGATGCCTGCCTGACGAAACGTACTCCTGTATCACTAACTCCATCTATTGTATGACAGAATGGAGGTTTTTTTTTTAAATAACTAAAAAATGTACAAAAAAAGGTGAACTTGATTAGGAAACGACGGCTTCCAGGGTCGAAAGGTAAGGAAAGGTACTCGCAATCCGAAGGTCGCGTGTTCGAATCTAGGCGTGGGCAAATAAATTTTATTCGATTAGTATGTGTTTTTTTCACAATTAATTTATTTATAATAATTATTATATATTTTGTGGCACGTTCCAGAGTGGAAGATACTTTCAGTATCGCCACCATTAAGAATTGTGTAAGATCACCATGCAGAAGTGAAACGTTGCTTGAAATGGATTTAGCCGTGTTTGGTGACCGGATCTAAATAGCCAGATACTGCCCTACTTCCTATTCTCCAACTCCTTCCCCTCCCCATTATCTCCAGCCTCACAACATACCCCAATTGTGGCTGAAATAGTCTATCTGGCTCAGACGGGAGCAGCTGAGAACTTGTGAGGTATTCACATAAAAAAGGAAAGAATGGTTTATATATTTTCCTAAAAATGCTTGAGACCTTTAATATTTAATACTTGTTCCGTAGTTAGTTTTTTTTAATATTAACTCCACATAGAAGAACTCGAGGAAAATAATTTCCCCCGGGACCAATGTCATCTTTGTTGTGTTGAGGGTATTTTTAAGCAAACAATCTGGAAACGAAACTTGTATGAGGGGTGAGTAGCAATCTGCAGGTCAATGTGTCTAGGAGTGACGGACGTATGAATCATCCTTCCAATTGCGGTGAAAAGCGGCGGTCTGAGAGTACGACTGGAGAGATCAAAGGGTTACAAAACCAAGAAATAGGTTCGCAACAAAATCTTAGTAATCGAGTAGAGTCTCCTGTTTAGAAGCTTGCCTGGGGGTGAATTGAATGTGTGTGGCTACGCTACCGCAAAATACAGCACATAACTCTCCGAGGCCAGTACGAACAGACATAAAAGTTTTCCCGATGGACCGTATTACATGGTTCCGACATTACAAAGCAGGCAAACATGGGCCAGTTTCAAAAAGAGCGTGTTACGAGTATATGACATCCCTATTTGGTGGTCTACTCGTAGGTATGTACATATTATGTTCGTTTGTAGGTCATAGAAGACCTTGTCAAATATCAAGTTCACAGGTTATTCAGACATATTCACGGTTTTTAATCTAACTAACTAACCATGACACTGTTTTCCCGCAAAGATAAGTTGTTTTAAGACATTCATTTCCACGTCTATTTTTCGTTCATCCGCTCTACATGCCAAAACCATCTAACAATAATTTGATGGAATTCTTTACCTACCTTGGAGGAATAAAGTATTTATTTTTAGATACTAACATTATACTATTAAGAACTCCGAAACGATGAAAATAAACATTAAAAATATTTGAGAATTGGTCAAATTTGGATTTCTTCTTATTTCATGCGATGGCATAGAAAAATATTCTAGGCAAGATTGTTGAGCGGTGTCGACCCGTCTTACGCACTTAATATGTGAATATTTTCATAGACAACGTAAGCATTCGGACTAACTCCTCGACAGCATTCTTGGTCGAGGGGTTAGGTTAGTATTCGTGATCGCAATAATTTCTCCAATTTAAAAAATTTCAGTAAATCGTTTTGCCATTCATAGTTTTGCCCATGGCCCAGCATGTTTCAGAAAGTCTGTAAGAACTCCGTCGCATCCAGCTGCTTTCCCAGCTTTTGTTAAAGTGAGCGCGATGTTTACATGATCAGCTGTATCAGCGACCACATCGTTAGGGTTCACCGGCCATTTTTGCTGCCTTCAGAGATTTTTTGACCTGATGGCTTATGTTAGACCTTGTCGTTTTTGAACTGCGGAGTAGTTGGAGAGCAACAGCATTTGGAGACATTTTGGGGGTTGTTTTAATTGGCTGATATGCAGCGAGTGTTCGCCGCGCTTTTCTGCTCGAGTGTTAAAAACTCATTTCTTCAGTTAGTTTATTCCACCTTTTCATGCGCCCTTCATCCGGAGACTAGGAAAGATCAGAAGCAGTGTCTGGGTTGGTCCCTTTAATATTTAGGTAAAAGACGTCCACTTTCTGAGCTCCATGTTGGAATATACACCTTTCTGTAGCCTCTAGGAATGAATTTCTTCGCAGCTGCAAACAAAAGGTTCGAAAATTCGGCTAAAGGAATTCGGCTTTGATGATACATTATCAACAACCTTGCCAACATATTCAGAGAACTCTCGCCCTTTTGCCCGTGATTCCACCGTGGCATCGGGTGCTGGAGATAAACTGAATCTGTATGAATTATTATTTTTTAATTGATAAACTAACGTTTAAGACAAGATTTTTATGCATAGCACAAAGGGTAACAATTATTATAAGCAATAATTATCAGCCTGAAACACTCATCTACATTGAAAAAATCTTCCGAGAAAAGATACTTGCCGCCAACGGGACTTGAACCCGTGTCCTTCTGACTGCCGGTCAGGTGCTCTGACCACTGAGCTATGGCGGCTTATCTAATACCCGCCAAATAATTCAATGTACACTAGTGTTTCATTCAACAATTACTGTTTATTACATTTTTCCACCTGAAAACAACCAACTTTATTTTTGTAAGAGAGACAATGTTAGTGTAAGTCTCGCTAGGTGGCGTGTCTCGACGCCACCTTTGTCTCGACGCCACCTAGCGAGAGATTTAGCACTAACAATGTCTCTCGTACAAAAATAAATTTGGTTGTGTTCAGGTGGAAAAATGTAATAAACAGTAATAATTGTTGAATGAAACACTAGTATACATTGAATTATTTGGCGGGTATTAGATAAGCCGCCATAGCTCAATGGTCAGAGCACCTGACTGGCAGTCAGAAGGACACGGGTTCAAGTCCCGTTAGCGCAAGTATCTTTTCTCGGAAGATTTTTTCAATGTAGATGAGTGTTTCAGGCTGATAATTATTGCTTATAATAAATGAATCTGTACGCCTATGTTAAACTCGAGTGGACCAAGCAACATTCAAATTCTGAATGGTGGTCTTCACCACGGTGATTCTGAGTACCTATATGTTCTACTGTGAAACGTGCAGTAAATATGCAACAAATTATTTTTATTGAATTGGTTTACGAAAAAACACTAATAAATGTAATTGTATACGCCCGAATATCAACCCGCGACCTCCGGGTTATGGACTTTCCGGACCTCGATCACATAGGCCTTCTGAGGCCTCTGATATATTACTAAAATACACCAACTCATCCACTCGAACAAATGATTAACTATTCAGCTAAAACAATTAAACCCAACAACGTCTGTCTTGTCCAGAAAGCGTACAGATTTATGGCAAGAAGGTAAATCGGTATATCTGTTTTTGATCTAGAGCCTTAGTGATCCGTAACAAGTTTATTGAAACGTAAAACAACAAGTTAAGAAATCTCTCAGAAAAATAAATATTTTAAGGCAACCAACTGAAAAGCAGTTTTCTTCACAGTATTTATAAATATTTTTTTATTGTTGGGTACTATTTCCAATAGATGAATAATGGAGAAAACGTAGGAGACTAAAAATAACTTACTTAAATGAGAACCAATTACTTTGTATAAACAACACTGTATGTGTATAATCAATATTAAACCTGGCAACACTTAAATACATCAACAGTTGATTATAACAGCTCCGTATTTAATGTCAATATATTGACTAAAACAATCTAGAAACATATCCTGAACTAGAAATAAATAAACAATAAAAAGTTTGTCAAAGTGGCAGTATTTGTGACAGTGGGCAGTGTGATTATCAGCTTTCAATCGTGATTTTAAAATTAAGTTTGAAGTGTTAAAACTGTTGTCATTGTGACGTCAGTTACAACCATAGACGATATAATATTTATCTCGTCATAGACAATTTACATGAATTAAGATATTATAAGGGGCATTTCTGAACACAATAACAAATAAAACTTTATACCTATCAAGGTTTACCATCTACGTTACGGATTGAAGATATAGTCGAACGATATGGCTACTACCCGCAGCAACACTGATAAAACAAAGAAGTTCGCAGCTATCCCGGTTTCCCCCTCTCCTGGTGCAGAAACAACGCAGCTGACTTTAGCTGATTTCCGGAAAGGTATGAATGAATTTGAATCCAACATTTACCGAAAACTAGAAGCAGAAAATTTAGAAACAAAGAAATCATTGGAGTTCATTAGTTCAAAATATGATGAACTTATCAAAAAAATGGAGCTGCCACTAACTAACAAAAAAAAATTGGAAGAAAAAATAGAAACAATGGAAAGTACGATGACAAATTTACAAAACCGCATCCATTCATTGGAAATTGACGTGGAACATAAAAACAGGGATGCAAACTTAAAATGTCTGGAATTTCGTGGAATTCCTGAAATTCAAGAAGAATCACCAGATACATTAAAAGGCATTATATACAATATAAGCAAAACAACAAACTGCAGCATAGAAACATGATGAAATTGAAGAAAAACTCAGAGGATTACGCGATATTATTCATGTCCTTGTCATCACTGAAACATGGCTTGATGTTGGAGAAGAAAAGTTTTTTGGATTAAAAGGCTACAATTGTGCGTTTGCTTCTCGCCCTAAAGAGGGAGGAGGTGGTGTAGCCATATATGTACTGGATTCTATGAAGTTCTCCATCATTGATAAATTTTCCAATGAAAATTCATTTTTAGGAATAAGTGTATGTAGCAAGGATAGGAAACCGGTTAACATTTATGCCATCTATCGGAAACCCAACCCTAACATACACGATTTCCTGACACATTTGGAAAAAATACTAGACATAAGCAGACAAGATACATTAATACTCGGAGACTTTAATATTGACACTACCATAAACACATCCTCTTCTTTACACCTTAGAAACATACAATTTCTCAATACAAAACAAATCATTTCCCACTAGAGTCACTAACACAAGCAGCACCCTTATAGATCACATCATATCAAATAGAATAAACATTCCAACTATCATATCGAACATAGAAGACCCACTTAGTGACCATAACATTCTTATTATTGATTTCAAGAATAACCTAAAAAATGGTCTAATAATAGAAACAAGCCACGCCTTACAAAACCTATTATCAACAATATTGCAGTAAAATCTTATCTTGCAGCTAACAAATTTACCATCAACCCAACCAATCAAGAAGACAGTTATAAAGATTTTAACGATTATGTCAAAAATGCAATAGAAGCAGGTAAAACTACACCTAAAGTGAAAATAGCAAATGGACAACATTTAAATACACCGTGGTTCGATTCTAAACTGAATTCGCTGATCAAGGAAAGAAATCAGCTTCACAAGCAGTGGAAACAAGACCCAGGTAATACGTCTCTTGTAGTCCATAAAAATGAACTGAGAAACTTAATTACTAATTATAGGAGAAGTTTGAAAAACAAATATTGTGCCAATAGTCTTCAACAAAACCTGAATAACCCTAGAAAAACTTGGAAAACCATTAACTCAATTCTATCTAACCGTGCACATAAACCTTCCAACATCATCGAATCTCTCAACATAAATAATTGTGAGATTAGGGGACCTGGTAAAATAGCTTCAGCATTTAATGAGTTTTTCTTATCAGTTGTAGAAAAGTTGACAGCTGCCATTCCATCATTCCCGAATGACTGTAATACTATCTATGTAGAACCAAAGGCAAGTCAATCCTTATATATGGCTAGGACAAATAAGGGTGAGGTATTAAGGATAATCTCGAAACTTAGGTCGAATGCAGCGGCAGGTATCAATGGAGTAACCCCGTGCATCCTTAAAACCTGCAAAGAAGAACTAGCTGGGCACCTAGCGCAACTTATCAATTCCTCTATAGGCTCGGGAGTATTTCCAAATCAATTAAAGCTAGCAAAAATTATACCAATTTATAAAGAAGGCTGCAAAAATGTATTTCTAACTCTCGCCCAATATCGGTTCTATCAGTATTTTCAAAGGTGTTTGAGACTATTATCAAGGATAGACTTCTAAAATACATCTCTAACAACAATATCCTAACACCACAGCAATATGGCTTTCGAAAAAACTCCAGTACCAAATGTGCCACCTCCGATTTCATCTCGAACATTCAGCAGTACATAGACCAGGGCGAATATGTAGCAGCTATTTTTATAGATCTAAAAAAAGCCTTTGATACAGTAGATCATGAAATACTCCTACAGAAAATGGAACATTTGGGTATAGTCGGGAAATCTCTAAAGCTCCTCCGAAGTTACCTATCTGATAGATATTGCCTTGTCGACATCGAAGGGAACCTAAGCGGCTTTGGAAAAATCACACGTGGAGTGCCATAGGACTCGATTCCAGGACCCCTACTTTTCTTACCATACATCAATGATATAACTAAATGCGGCATCTTGGGAAAACTTCAACTTTACGCTGTTGATACTGTGATTTACTATCGCTGTAAAAATCTGAGGGAACTTGAATCTCTAATGAATAAATATCTCGCAAAGCTAGCTAAATGGCTGCGGATAAATAAATTAAGCCCCAATGTCAAAAAAACCCACTACCTCACTTTCAAGAAAAAAGATTACATGAACATGAATATTACTCTTGGAAATGAAAAGCTCCAAAATGTACAAGTAACGAAATATTTAGGGTTATTCATTGATTCTAACCTATCGTGGAACTCCCATGTTGAATATGTTAAATCCAAAATTTCCCCGATAACTGGTGTACTCTATCGACTTCAAGATGTGCTCCCCACAGCTCTACTGCGTGCCAAATATTATGCTCTGATCCACTCTCACCTAAGTTATCTGGTTAGTATCTGGGGCACCATTACTAAGAAACAAATATCCGATATACAAGTTATCCAAAATAGAGCCATAAGAAATATATACCATCTACCATGGGGTACACATGTCAAAGATATATACTCACTGACACAAATTCTTCCCTTTACCATTCTGCCAAAATATAGCATCACCACTGCCATCCTACAAATAATTCAACACTCCTCACACACCAACACTAAACCAGCCTTTAATTCCGATATACACCAGAACAAAACACGATCACAAAATCAAATACACATATTGTCATCTACTCACACAACTAAATTTGGCATTAGCTCATCACATACGCAATACAATGCATTACCTAATATCCTAAAACTACCAGAATCAAACAACAAAAATATTGGCAAAGGCTCTAAAAGGATACTTTCTCAGCAACTTTATTAACCAGTGACGAATTTAGCTATCTTCCTTTGTAACTCTTGTATATTCTTCAATTACCTGTGTCAAGTGTGTCTAGTCCATTTAAAAATCTATGTATTGTTTAATTGATTTCCGTGTTCTTATGAAAAAAATAATTTTCCTTTAGATGTATAGTGTTGTCCTTCCCGAAATGAGTTTCATAAAACTCATTGGGAGTAATGTATTATAAATTGTATATAATAATTTTGTAATATATTATCTCTAATAAATAAAAAAATAATATTATCAACATGTTTCGAAAACTACGTTTTCTTCGTCAGGATAAGATTAATAATAAAAATAACAACAGACAAACAAGTATAGGTAGACAAATAAGAACAATAAACAAAATATTAAAGGGAGAGGTGATTAATTACAATATCATAAAAAAAATTGAATAAATTGAAATATAAAAGTTATTTTAGAATGCGGAAAAATCGCAATTTATATATAAAATATCAACAAAGTACGTGAGGAGATAAATATATATATAGACAACTAAATAAATTAATGTTCTCCAAAACGAGCTTGAATAATTCATTTGTCATATATTTGGTTTATAATAATTGTGTAATTTCTACTATTTATGAAATTCTAAAAATTATAGTACTTTATTAAAATTAAATAGTCATAAATACATTGGGAATTCATATGTCAAATATTGGTTTATAAATGTGTAAATTCTAATTATGCAATTGTAAATGTTCACTAAAATGGTCTGGAAAGAATCTTCTACTTGTGATCTCACTAAAGTAACCACTTATTCACTCTGAATGCAATTATTAATGTTCTTCAAAATGACCTTGAAAAAAAATAACATCTTTGCGATTCTTTCAAAGATATAAAGAAATCATCCCTTTATTCAGAATACAATTTATAATGTTCTCAAAAGTTGTCTTGACAGAAGCAAATTCCTGCGATATCTTGAACGAAACCATTCCTTGAACTAAATATACAATTTGGCTATCCTGAAACGGGTATCCTTCTCAGTTGGACAGACAAAGTATCATTTTGTTAATGTATTGTAATATATTTATATGCATATATAAATAAATATATTTATTTATTAAATAGCCACCTCTTAAATTTATTTTAATATTGATACTTTAATTTATAATCATTTATTTTGTTATTCATACTTCCTAACATTTTGTTTGTTTTAAAAGTTTATATAGTGCATCGCGCATTTTAAAAATGACCTACATTATTTGATGATAGTGGAACAAAGACTGTTCTTTAGAGGTTAAGGTCAAATAACCCGTATACTAGTAGGTACTAAGTTATGTTGCGATAAACTATTATTACGGTGGTTATTTTGTCCAACATTGTAATGCCGAGTTCACACGAGGACAATACAGAAGACAATACAATATTGTCCCGACTCGGCCCGGAAACAGCCGCGAATGCGCAGGACAGGACAATGAGACGATACAAAAATTCGACCTAAAGTTCAATGGTGGATACCTGCGAAAATGGATACACGACGACGCAACGCGCGTTACGAGCGAGTTCCAGAAAAATATTAAATCTTTATACCAAGATGTATTGAAATTGTTAGAGGACGAACTAAATTATAAAAAAATAATAGAACTGCGGATTAGGAATTGGATTGGGCACAGATCTTCACCGTCTTCAACGATTCTTAAAAAAGTAGAAGTGGACGATCCTCAAGAGTATAAAATATGAGTGGGAATGTTATCAGAGCACTTTGAATTGCTATTAAGCCTTGTTTCGCCAAAAATTCAAAGCGAAAATATGATAATCGTTTTTTCCTGCACAGCTTGTCTCTTTTCCATGGGCAATCAATATGCCATAAATAATCGTGTTCACTATACATGGTTTTCAATATATTACATTCATTTCTTTCGCGTTCTATTTACGCAGCATTTAAGCCGAAACGCGAGATCCGAGATCCCAACGCCGAGAGCGCCAACAGCCGAAACACATGCGTGAAGCAACAACTGGCTATCGTCCTGCTAACTTGTGACCGTACAATTCAGGATGAACTCAACTCAACACCTCCTTTGAAAAGTCATTAAAAGGGATGAAAAAAATATAAACAATTGGTTAAATAGGTTACGTATGGTTAGGATAGGTAAAAAATTGAAAAATAGCCCCTTTTTCAATTTTTGTATTCATAACTTTTAATGACTTTTCAAAGAGGCGTGGAGTTCTGTTGGTTCTGAGATGGCATGAAACCTAAGAGTATAGAATCATAGTTCCATGCATGAAACCGTTTACAAGACATTGTGCTACAGAGAACGTTTACGCATATTCGTTGAATAATGTCTTTGTTCATTGTCCTGTCTTCCAAACTTCTGTTCACACTTCGATAACGGGTCCGGAGCTGGAACAATACAATATTGTCCTCTTCTCGTGTCCTTAGTTTTCATTCCGGAATAAACAAGCGTTTGGTATTATCTTTACATGAACGAATCATTATCATACATTTATGATAAAAACGTTAAATTCCACCGCGTACATTGACAAAAATGTCATCTGCTCAACCTTCAACCAATGAATCGTTTAATATTGAGCAACCTTTATAAAGGTTTGCCTTCTTCTCAATTCTACAGTTATTATGATGTGTTATTGAAACCAACGAGATAAACTGGACAACCAATATTTTAAGACCGTCATAGTCTGGTTTTCTTACTACCTAGGCCGGGTCGGCAAACTTTCCGGTGAGTAGAGTTTATATCAAGTTTTTTGTTTGTTCACATTATCTCCACACAGGAGGCCCGTAGGAAAAAAATCCCTGTCATTTCATCTTTGGTAATGCTGTGTGGAGGATCTTTTCAGGGAATGGAAGGAGAGGAAGTTCTGGGAAGGAAAAGGATATGAGGGGTGGTAGGAATCTGCCGGTCAATGTGTCCAACAGTGGCGAAAGTATGAATTCACCCCTCCCACTGCGTTGCAAGATGGTGGTTCGGTTCGAGTCCTGTTGGAGAGATCAAAAAGTCTTCCTCAACCAGTCGCTCCCGAACCGGCCCGCCACGCAGAAGTTGGGCAAACGCATCCGCCGCCAAGACCTTGACAAACCTCGCCACGTGAACCCGCACGCCAAGATACCAAATGAAGCAAACCACTTGAGGTGACCTATGGGGCAGGGGTATTGCTTATCCAATAAAGGTTACCGATACCCGCCTCCCATATTGTCAGAAACAGAATCCAACAAGGTAAACAGAATCCCAAAAAGAGTCGAAACCTAAATTTTCACCGTGGCGCTAAGACTGCTAAAACAATACATAAAATATTGTAATATAAAAGCGTTGCGTTGTTTATAATATTGGTAGGTACTGATGTCTTCTATCTTTCTTCTTCCACACATTATAAAGAAGAGTGTGTGTGGGGGGCTTTATTTTACATATGGGTACCAGGTACCTCCCCACCCTCCTCTTCCACATCTCCTTCCCCTCCCCACTACATTCAGCCTCACCATATACCCCTATCCTAATAGGGGTATATGGTGAGGCACTGGCTCCAGACGAGGAGCAGCCTGGACTAATAATAATAATAATAATAATTTTAATTTTTTTAATTTGTACATTTATGTTTACAAATTTCTAATTATTATGATATTTCATATTGACTATATTTTTTCCAGTTTGATGTAGATCCTACAACACATCTTGAACTTTCCAATTGGTGTGGACTTTAAAGTTTCTGGTATCGTGTTATATAACTTAATTCCCTTGATACAGTAAACTGTTCTGCGTATTCGCCCTTTTTTTGTAGCCTGATTTCCTTGCACGTCCTGGTGTTATGTGTGTGAATGTTCTTGTTGTATACACTCTTATTTGAGAAGTATTTTGGTAACATGTTGTTTAATATTTTGTTGTTAAATACCGTCGTGTACAAGGTCAGCATCTGTTTCACGGTTAACCAATTTAGTTCTTTTAACATTTTATTATTTTGGAAATCTATTTTTTGACGTTGGCGATCACTCTTGAGAATGTCTCTCTGTCTTGCGCTGCCCGGAATAGCTCCTCCACACTTCTAATGCCGGTCCACTCTCGTATATTACGCAGCCAAAACATTTGTCTCCTACCAGGCACTTGGCGACCCTCTATCTTGCCTTTCAATATCAAATGGAGCAAGTGTTACTTCTCCCCTCGAAGTATATGACCCAGATATGAAATTTTCCTTATTTTTATTAATGTAAGCAGTTCTCTATCTGCTTTAGCCTGCCTGAGAATTTCTGTGTTGGTGATCATGTCGGTCCATGGGACCTTGAGCATTCTCCGGTGAAGCCACATTTCAAAAATATTATTACGATTCTATTCATTTTTATTACTATTCTAGATAAATTAAACACTTTAACTTTGTTTGAACCACTTTTATATTTGAGTAAATCCAACCGGTTTCAGAACGACCGTTCCTTCTTCAGGGCAAATGTAGGGGTGGAGTCGTTGCTAGGTATTAATGAAGAATGGGTGGGTAGGGGAACATATCCATGATTGGGTAATGTAATGATTGTCCAAAAATTAATTAAAATAACTCAAATGTAATGATTGTCACTCATTTTATATTGGAAAAACAACTCATAATTTTGAAATCAGCAAAGAACATTTAAGGTGTCATAATAATAATAATTTTTCTGAGTTCGCTAACCATATAATTGAAAATAACCATAGTTTTGAAAAAAAATACGAGGATAAATATTCTTTATATTAATCACAAAGGAAAACGTTTAGATTACTAAGAAGCCTTGGAAATATAAAAAACCCTTAAAAATAATGAATCTATTATCAACAAACAAAAAATATTGTCTTATAGCCCAATCATGGATATGTCCCCCTACCCACCCACTCTTCATTAATACCTAGCATCGACTCCACCCATACAATAATGATACATTGTTCCCATCCATATTTGAAAACTGTCAAATCGGTATACATTTGCCCTGAAGAAGGAACGGTCGTTCTGAAACCGGTCGGATTTACTCAAATATAAAAGTGGTTCAAACAAAGTGAAATTGTTTCATTTATCTATAATGGATAACCACAAAGTTATAGCTACATTCAAAAGTATATTACTACTATTCATTCCTTCCTTCCATTCTTCGACAATTACCTTTAATGCTGTTTCAGATGACGTCTAAAAGGGATCGAAATGAATATCTAGTATCTTTCAACGGAAGTAATCTTCCGAACAGGCCCTCCATTGATATGCTTGGTGTAACCCTAAGTGACCAGCTCAGGTATGGGGGCTCCATCGAAGCCAGAGTAAAGTTAGCCTCTCAAAAACTGGGCGTACTGTACAGGGCCCGCAGATACTTTAATAGTACACAACTGCTAACCCTGTACTAATCACAAGTGCGCCCTACGGTTGAATTTGGCAGCCACCTCTGGTTTGAAGCTCCAAAATACCTGAAAAATACTCTCAACTCTGTGCAGAAGCGGGCGGTCCGTTTAATAGATTCTCCCATCTTAACAGACGGATTGCAATCTTTAGAACACAGGCGTCGGATGGGAATGCTATCCTTGTTCTACCGGTATTACAATGGAAGATGCTCCGAGGAACTAGCATCATTGATCCCTTTGGCACCGGTGCATAGTCGGGAAACACGCCAAACGTGCGTGCCCAACATTTGTACACGGTTGACATTTGTCACATAAGAACGGGTCGTTTCTTCGACTCGTTCTTGTGTTCAACAGCTCGGCTGTGGAATGATTTGCCGGCCTCTGTGTTTCCTCCTTCCTACAACATGGGTCTCTTCAAGACCAATGTTCATTCCTTCCTCTCCTCAAAAATACCCTCCACACAGCATCCCAGATGACATAGGCCCTGAGGGAAATTATTTTCCTCAGGGCCTCCTGTGTGGAGTTAATGTAAAAAAAAAAAAAAAATTGGAGTATGTAGTGAGGCTGAAGGCAGTGGGGAGGGGAAGGAGATAGGGAAGAGGAAGGTTGGGAAGTACCTGGGTCTTCAGATCTGGTCACCAAACACGGCAGAAGCCATTTCAAGCAACGTTTCAATTCTGAATGGTGGTCTTACACCAGGACGATACTGAGAGTTTCTTCCACTCTGGAACGTGCCGCAAATATACTATATGTTATTTTAAATTAATAAATTGTGAAATATACAAATTAATCAAATAAAATTTATTTGCCACGCCGGGATTCGATCCCGCGACCTTCGGAATGCAAGTCAAGCGCCTTACCGCTGCACTACGCCGGCCGTCAAAGTATAACATACTAGTATATCCATTAGTACAGTATGTTTCAAAATACGGACGAAAGGAACAACATGATTCAACGAGTAAACCCAAATAACGTACCTTATCACGTAAAGGTACGTACATGGCTGCAATTTCTCCCTCAATCTCATATACAATAAATGTGACTAAAAGAGAGATAACAACGGAGCTTTCAGTAGCAAAACCACACCATTTGGTTTATTTTAATCAGAACGCACGTAATATGAGTGAAATTATTAATTTCCTGACTAAGCTCTTCGCTCAAATTGAACAACCCTCTTCAATCGCAAAACAAAAACCTTCCGATACCCCCTTCAAACTTTGGACACAGAACCGAGACATGAGTTGGCATTTGTGATTGTGTAATGGAGTCATTAAATGGCGGGAAAATACCTTATGGTATCTCTGTCCAAAAATACCAGCAAAATGAAATTTCATTTTAGCCTCTTTTTGTGATATCAAAAAAGAGCGGTTTTCACTGAGGCATGAAAAAATTTGATTACACATTTAACTGTGATGTTACGCACTTTATTATAAAGTAAGAACCCGTTCGCCATATTAGATAAGGAATACTTAAATCCGGAAGCCATTTAGGGATCTTTGGGTTTTTCCACAAACATTTCAACCCCCATTGAAAGCAGGTGGATAGAAATATATTGTCAACACGTTTTTCCACACACAGGCTGTTACAATTGTTTGTTTCGTGGGATGTTTTAACATAAACACGTTGAAATGGAGGCTTCTAAATTGGACACTAAAATCACGTCGGTTATAGATGAGTTTAAAAAAAAAAAAAATTTTTACATTGGCTCCACACAGGAAACCCTGATGAAAATAATTCCTCTCAGGGTCTATGTGATCTTCGGGGACCCTGTGTAGAGGGTCTTTTTAGGAAAGGAAGAAGAGGAAGTTCTGGGAAGAAAAATGGTATTAGGGGTGGATAGGAATTTGGGTGTTCAGTGTGTCCAGGAGTGACGGACGTATGAATCAATCCCTCCCACTAGGGTGCAAGGCGATGTCCCTAGAGAGTGCGGCTGGAGTCAAAGGGACTCCCGTTCCGGCCTGCCATGCAGCTGGTGTGCAGACGCATCTGCCGGCAAGACCCGGACACTTACCCTTTGAACCCGGGCACCCCGGCTAAGTCAACAAACTTATCGAACTACTTGGGGTGGCCTATGGCAGAGGTGTTGGTTATCCAATAAATAGTTCCCGGGGCGGCGGTACCCATACCCGCCTCCCAAATTGACTATAAAGTATAAAAATATGAAGTTTAAATTTTGGCAGTTTTTTCACGGATTTGCTTACGTAGGTACATCCAATTTAACGGTTTCATCCTTATTGCACACTTATGGCGAAATATAAATTAAATTAAACACTATGTGCCAAAAGTATTAAACTTAGATATGAATGGTTTTAACTGAATAAAAACACTAAATTGTTCAAAATTAATAGAATACTTAGTTTTAAACCCTTTTATTTCAACAAAAATTAAAATTTTTCGTAATGAATGCTTATTTCATCTACATTGTAATAGTATAGGATCCCGATATAAAACGACCATCACCGAGATGTTTATTTGATGAAACGTATTTTATATTTAATTTAATATGTCAATAAATATATTGCATATGGGTTGCCTAACAAATTTTAGTCCAGGGTTTGATTAATTAATAATTTCAAAAAAAATTTTTTTTCAACAGGTATGTATGTATAAACAGGTAAATCGATACTAGCATTTTGCACCGGTCTGATTATTGAATTAAAATTAAATGAAATTAAAGATTATTTCACCATGAACACATTGGTATCAAAATATACACACATAAATAATTAATTGATTAAAAAAAAATTAATAACTATTCCTCTACTTTAATAATAAACTACTCCAAAATAGTGCACAGCGTATACGAGTTTATCGCTATCCTTTTCATTTTCAAGAACAAATAGCATGCGTACTCTCTTTCTTTAAATGGACGGACTTCAAACAGCTGCTATGCTGTGTCCTCTTCTATCGCATGGGATGGTTGGTTGGGACCTCTCAGTCGCACACATTCACTCAAACCGGTGAAATGTTAAAAAAATACATATTTAAATTATCAATTAATCATACCCTGGACTAAAATTTGTTACGCAACCTGTATGCAATATATTTATTGACATATAAAATTAAATATAAAATCCGTTTCATCAAATAAACATCTCGGTGATGGTCGTTTTATATCGGGATCTTAGACTTTAATTATTTTTTCCCAAAAAATAGGCTTACAGAAATAATTAAAATAATTAAACGAAAACAATTTACTTACTTTGTAAAATACCAATAATTTTATGATATTTTAATATATAACTAGTTGGTTCCCAGAATGTGTTGCCATGCCATTTAATAACTAAATTGTTTCTCCCTGCGTGTCCTTTCCCCGTTCCCACACCACCTTCCCTCTCCCCACTCCACTCCCCCCCTTCCCCTGTCTCGCGAACCCCCCTCCCATGTTCCCTGCCCCCCTCCCGGGTTACCCACCCCTACCCGAGTTTCCTTCCCCCCCAACACAAAAAAAAAGAATTATCCACTTTGGTGCCGTCGTTCCGAAGTTATGCGCGTAAGTACATTTCGGCGATTCATTTATATATATATATATATATATAAATGAATCGCCGAAATATATAAATATATAGATATTCATTTTTATTTATATATATATATATAAATAAAAATGAATCGACAAAATGTACGTACGCGCATAACTTCGGAACGACTGCACCAAAGTGGATTATACATATATGTATATAGAAGATAATCGAAATTATCTTCACGTTTCAAAACCAAAGGTTTCTAATTATAATAATAGAATAAATTTAATTTGGAAATTTTGATTAATTAAGGTTGTGTTTTATAAAGTGATTTGTTTTCAGATATGATTTTAGGTTTTCACTATTTATTTTTAACAAATAACGTTATTTATAAAATAAAAGATTTGTTTTAATTTTTCTTTTTCATCAAAAAATAAATAATAAATAAATAAAATAACATAAACAATTAATTAATTGGTTAAAATGATTAATTAATTAATTTTTAAGGCATTAAGTGCCTCTACTCATTTTTCATATAAGATTTAAGAGCCTCATAAGATACTATAAAGTACAGGGTAAAGCATTCTTTAACCTACTGACTTACCGTAAGTAGTAGTATTAAAGATAAAAGAGTTGTTTTAATGTCTGGTAGACGTGTAGTGTTACGTTGCTTTAAACCGTGTTCTTTTCCAAGAACCCTGTACATCGGAATGTTGTAAAAAACGGAAACTCCGTCACAACGGTGTGTTTTTAGGGTTTGAAAATATATTAAGTTGCCGATAAACGAGCAAGATATTGTGTTGCCCTGATCGCCCGTTGCCGGGCAAGGTGTTGACATTATCGATATTATTATTTAAATATAAACCAGGATTTTTTTGAAATAGGTAATTCAACCTAAAAAGAGTGCTTTGTTAAACCAGGATTAAATAATATCGTTTCCAATTTCCCAATTTTATCTTAATTTCTCTAAATAAACCATAAACAGTGTTAATCTTCGCTAAGTATGGTTCTGTATATTTCTGCCTGCAGATAGTCAAGGGGTTTTTTTTAGAGGTTTGCTTTTTAAACTGGCAACATTGTTTCTACAAACTGTCAATTTGACAGTTGATAGTTGATTTGTAGTCAGTACGTATTGCAATTTCACCATGAATAGACTGATGTCAGAACAGCGCTTGCAAATTCTGCAAATTTATTTTAAAGCGTTTATTTATTTTTACATTTTATTTAGTTAGCATTTTTATATTTTATTTAGTTAGGAAACATTTGGTGAGCGCATAATTTCACGTAATGGACCTGTGAACTGGCCTCCACGATCTTGTGATCTCACACCATTAGATTACTTTCTTTGGGGTTTACCTCACATGAAGTCACTGGTCTATGCTGATAAAACAGAGACTTTGTATCATTTGGAAATCAACATTCGCTGTGTAATTGCCGATATATGGCCTCAGTTGCTCGATAAAGTTGTCGAAAATTGGACTTCACTATTGCGCTTCATTGGAGTTAGCCGCGGCGCTCATATGCCCGAAATCATATTTAAACAATAATGGCATAAAATTATCTATTAAATAAAGCCAATATCATAGACGTTAATATTATTTTAATGCGTTTTTTTAAATTTTGAATTTGTATACCTCTAAAAAAATACCCTTTATAAATAAAATAACAAACGTTCGGTATATTTTTTCGCAGGGTCGTATTCATCGGTGAAATGGATTGTATTTAGAGGTTCAGTGATCGATGAACTGGTGGATGCAACTTTTAACCATAGAGTCACGTGGGGTAACCGTACGCAGTTTTTACATTGGGATTTTTGTATTAACACGCTTTAGGTATTTTGCTCAGTTTTTTTGTTTATTGATATGATTGATCATTAAGGCATCTCAAACAAACATAAAAACCTTATATAGTTCATAAATCAAAAAGTTATATAAAAATGTTTACATGCATGTCGATTACGAACACTTACCCCACGTGCGGGGTAAGTATTCGCATACCGTAGAGAAGTATTCAAATCATGGTTATCTTTAATAGAATTATCACTTTGCACCCGTGTAACTAACAATATTTTACCAAAAATTATCATAGACCACATCGCTCTGACTCAGTTGGTTACACATCGGTAAGCAAACATGTCGATAGCAGATGACAAAATTTAAGAAAAAGCACGAAAAACAGTAATTTACCTACCAATTTTTATTTTCAAATTAGGATTCATTGTACTCATATCCTGCTTTAATGCGACTCAAAACGCTACTGAATTAAGGAACGTGCGGGCGCGAAACAAGCACGACCACCTCTGAAACATTATTGCGAACAATTACACTCTGCGTACGGTTACCCCACGTGACTCTAAGTTGTTTTAATTGTTTGTCTAGCCTGTAGTTAGAAGTAAGATTGTAGAAATATTTCATAAATTTATACAGCGCTCTTAAGGTGACTTTTCACAAAAGCGGTACTATCCAAATATTACTATTATTATTATTATTATTATTGCTATGTCCCGTCATGACTGCCGTAATTGTGTGTACGTCAAATCACAACACAAAGTAATATATCTCGTGCAATAACTCGGCCAAACTTGTAAAGGTTGGATTAAATCGCGGTAGAAATTGTGACAGTTTTTATAAGTGGCGAATAGAGACGCATATATACCTAACAGAGCGAGAAGGAAGTATATTTTGAGCTGAGGGAACTCACCGGCAAGACAGGGCGGTAAATCGACAATAATAGGCAATACACGATAATCTTACACCATCTTGCCCGAAAATATGGAAATCTTAACGGCAATGTACGAGTATTGTCGGCAAAAGAATGCCTTAAAAACTTTCTCGATTTTCAGAGCCTTAAGGAGTAATGGAGATGCTTCGGAAACATGCTCTCTAAAGGGATTCACGTTAAAATGGTTTCACGGTAGGTATTCTCCCTTTGCTTTCCTGTCATCATTTTCGCAAAAAATATTAAAGGCTTGTAAAAAGCGGTAGGTTTTTCTTCGAACAAAAGGTCCAGTCAGACTTGCGCAAAGGTCATCTTCAAAATTGAAATTTTTTGTCATTTTTTAAAGCCGGGTATTCCTTTAGCTCAAGTCGTTACTTTGATAAAGTTTTTATGTGAATACCACACAAGAGTCCCAATTTCTCCCAACCGCCTGGAGCCATTGAGACTATGGCATCCCCAATGAGGGTATATGGTGAGAATTAAGGTAAGTTGGGAGTAAGTTGGGGAAAGTCAATTTGGGAGGCGGGAATGGGTACCGCCGCCCCGGGAACATTTATTGGATAACCAAAACCTCTACCATAGGTCGCCCCAAGTGGTTCGCTACGTTTGGCGATTTAGCAGGAGTGTCCGGGTTCATGGGGTGAGGTTTGTCTAGGTCTTGGAGGCGGATGACCAGGGCACACTGAACCCCAGATTCCTACCCAACCTTAAACCCTTTCCCTTCCCAGAACTCTCCTCTTCTTTCTTTCCTTAAAAAACCCTCCATACAGCATCCCTAAAGATGGCATAGGCCCTGAGGGAAATTATTTTCCTCAGGGCTTCCCGTGTGGAGCTCATGTAAAAAAAAAGTTGGGAGGGAACGAGATGTGGAAGAGGAAGTTGGGTAAGTACCTGGCTATTCAGATCGGCTAAATTCATTTCAAGCAACGTTTCAATTCTGAATGGTGGTCTTACACCAGGGCGATACCGAGAGTATTTTCCACTCTGGAATGTTACGCAAATATTTCTTATATTAGTTTATAGGATTTAAACACAAATCATTCAAATAAAATTTATTTGTTCGTGTGATTTGAACCCGTGACCTCCTGATCGCTATTCGAGAGCCTCGTGACTCGTCCACAGAGGTCGTTATTTATTAGTTACTATTTTAGTTGTCATATACATGTACATATAATTATTCTTACCGGAAACGTCATTGGTTGATGCAACCAATAAGGTACTCCAGTGAAAAATATTATGGCTTATAAAAATATGTTCACATAGGCCAATAAACGCCGATTCTGAATATAGAAGTTTTATTAAATAATATTAAACGTAGAATAAAAAAAAATATAACAAAGTTTATTTTAAATCATGTCATTAAAACACACTGTCACGTTGGTGGTATTGAATTTGTAGTGCTGACGTCACTGCTCTCCATAATTTTCCGGTCACCTGGTGATAGCACATTGAAGTCGTATTGAAATGTATGACGGAAGTCATTCAACATTTCATTTTATTAGTTTATTTACATACGCTTTATAGTGATTTAGACACATAATAGTTGTTGTTTTATTAAAACATTATTTAGGCCTAAATAATTCAGTATCAAAAATAGAAGTATCTCTATTAGTATATCTCTTTTATTTAAAATATTCAAAAACTTTAAACTGTACCAAAAAATCGTTATGCTCCTCCAACCCTCCAACTCTGAACTCCAAAATGGCGGACGTCGAACAGCTGTTTCGGCGCTGTACGCTGTGTCTTATCAGTTACCTACATTTGTTCAGGCGATGCTTCGGTTTTCATAATATTGATTTCGATTCGTAAAGCTAAAAAAATAATAATTTCAAACAATTTTTATACTACTCTCCCGTAATAATTTTCGTTATTTATTTTTGGGGTGTTTAGCCGTGTTGCGCTACCTCCTTCTTTAGCCAACGTTTTGGACAGCGCAACGCTTTCCAAAACGTTGGCTAAAGAAGAAGGTAGCACGATACGGCATAACAGCTCAAAAACAAATAACGAAAATACTTTTGGGCGTAAAAATCTTAAAACGTATCTCCCTTAATAATGTTCAAAAATATAATAATTTAATATGATAAGTAAATAATTCCACCCAACTAATGTTTTTACATTTTAAATAGTTCCTTTCATACAAAATGACAACACCTGTTGTAAATAAATTATATGGATTGTGATAACGTCACACGATTCACCATACACACCGTAGGTTTCGGGGATGTTGAAAAATTCAAACTTTGACAATTATTTAAACTATTAAAACTAACTACAAAAATAAAAATAAATATGCAGTTATTTAAGTTCATTAAAAAAAATGGGCTGGAGTTCCTTATTGAACATTCGATAAACATTCAAAATGAACATGTACTTGTATGTTTTCCCTTATAAAAAAATATTAATAGATATGTAAGCCATGCAAATAAATATTTTACAGTGAAGGAGAACTTAAAAAATATATATTGCATGTCTAAGTGGTGAAAGGAAGAAGGAAGTAGCTAAGGGATTATCTGATTATTCAGATCTAGACCCTTAACACAAATCTATTAACCACCAAATTTTTCTTTAATGCGGATCTGCTAACCTAAGATAATATTTTTCTCTCGATTATAGAATTTATAAAACATGTATAAATTTGAAATTCCTTTCATGTACATTTGAACGAAAACCAACGTTGCTACTGACAATTGTCCATTTAACATGCGCTCTATCTTTCTTCACTTCCCTGACAATGTTGACACAGCAAAAAAAAAACAAAACTAATAGTCAGATAGTGGATCACGAACACATTTCATTTCTTGCGTTCTTTATTCCATTATAGAAATCGATAGAAAATTTTTTCGTAAGGATATCAGTTATTTTTTCATTTTCATTGTGATCTGGCTTAAATCTTCGATTGAACGTCGGATTAATAAATAGCGCAATTTCTAAATCCCAACAGTTTCACAGAAATTCAAATGTAACATTGTCATCAAATGGCCATTTAGCGCCATTTTGCTTTTTTGACATTTGAAAAGTACTCTTTAAACGTCGATCCTAGGTGTGTTTTAGCTTTATAGCAATTTGTGATAACCTGACCAGCTTAATAACATGATGGTTGTCCTCTTCTGCTGATCAAAAATTGTTAAAAAGCTGAAACGTAGTTAAGGTTGTTATACAGATTTGAACAAATTTTTAGAAGTGTTGTTTGCAGGGTTGAGGAGCTGGTGGAGAATGTTTGACCTGGTGCTCCGTCTCCACATCAGACGAGGTAGTACCAAATACTTTACCATTAGGGATAGTCAGGCTCCTGGGGATCATGGTACTTATAGGCCGCGATCCAGTGTTCAGTAATTATATTGGATGATGATTGATAACACTTTGCTCATGTTCGAGTGATTAATATTTATTTGGGATTAAATATTTACATGATTTAGTGTTCACGTATGAAACGGGTAGAGAGGTACAGAACGCGAGTGGCCGGCAGGATCGAGCACTGTTGACAGAATAATTTGCTCGGTCATCGCCGGAGCGGTCCAGAGATGCTTTCTTTACGTGGTGGGGATACCACACGCGTAAATAAATAAAAGTGATGCCCATAAAATCATCAAATTTCTGAATTCATTTTCAAGTTCTGTGAAATTTATATTAAAGGCATTTTTTTTAACTTTAGCTCCACACAGGAAGCACCGAGGAAAACAATTTCCCTAGGGGTCTGTCATCTTTGAGAATGCTGTGTGGAGGGTTTTTTAAGGGAAAGGAAGGAAAAGAAGATATGGGAAGGAAAAAGGTATGAGGGTGGGTAGGCATCTGGGGGTCAGTGTGGCCAGGAGTGACGAACGTATGAATCTATTCCTCACACTGCGGTGCCTCCCTCAATCAGTCTCCTCCGATCCAGCCCGCCACGCAGTGGTTGGGCAAACGTATCCGCCACCAAGACCTAGACAAACCTCATCCCATGAACCCGGGCACCCCTGCTAAGTCACCAAACGTAGCGAACCACTTGGAGTGACCTGTGGCAGGGGTGTTGGTTGTCCAATAAATGGTTCCCGGGGCGGCGGTACCCATACCCGCCTCCTAAATTAGGTCTGCTATTATTTTAGTAGTGTGAAGCAACTGGCCCATGATTTTTTAAAATAACTTTAAAATTTGGTTTGAAATGTTATGAATTGTTGAAATTCTGTGAAACAACTGGCAATGGAGTCAGCATTTAACGGGAACCTTTCTACTGACAAAAACAAATTTGCGCTGTTTAGCTATTTGATGACAGAGTAATATAATTTGAAAATCTGTCAAATCCGGGTCTAAGAAAATATTTTTAATATTGCAGCATTTAATTACCTAGTTATTTTCCCCCGTTAAGGCTCTGCAACCGGGCTCGAAAAGAAGAAGATGGAGAGATACGAAATTACGAATGTTAGAGGAGAGCGCTAACATTTGTTTGAAAATGTTTAATAAAACACGACTCGTTTAAAATAGAGCAAAAATCTTGCGGGCATTGTCTTAAACAGCATTTAGAAACACTTTTTTCATACATATAACTTGTAAAATAACTGAAACAAACGTGTTTATAATAATTTTTGGCGCACACTTTACCGTGTTTCAGGGAGATATGTAAGAAATCGGTAGAAATTTAGGTTGCGGGCCCTTAAAAAACAAGAGGAAATGCAGCGAACAGTTTTTTTCTCGTAATAATTAATTAACTGAAAAGCAAACACGTTTCCAATTAAACACAGAGAGGGTGATAGGATTATAACACCCCTGATTAAAAGTTCGCGGCATCCTGTCACGTTTCGGCGATAAACTACCAGTTAGTCGCCATGAATTCACTATTAAATGCTGGATTGTACGAGTACAGTACTACACGTACAAGGTGGCTGTGGCAAAACATGAACTAACGCTATATCTTTATAATTTAATCTGGCAACCACACCTACTATCGTTATGTCAGAGACGACCAATTTTTCGTCAACTTATACGTGTACCGTTCTAGGCTATTTTACTATATGTTTATTATTTTGTAGTTATTAGCAATTACCTGTTATAGATGGAGAAAAGCGGTTGAGTGTTATAGTTATCTAAAGGGTATTTAATATAAGGGTAATGACACTGGATGTGTTTGTATATTGTGTTGTATTGTACCTACTATGTGGTCATGTTCTTGTGACATATACACCTCTTATTGAGTGGGTGAATTAGATGTTAAATTTACAGGGTATACATAAAGGTACACAGTTATCAGCTTTAATCCCATGGGATCTTGGACGCCAAATCTCGTTGGTACGAGATATGCTGAACTGCATAGTCGGTAGGCATGTGTTACTCCCATCAGAGCGTGGGCACTGTTATTTTAATCAATGTTGTGAAACTTGGAAATATAAATAAAAGAGTGGATGTAAAACAAAGATATATATATTGAAAGTTTAAGCGTACCTGTGGACCATTCCTATGAAACTACTAGCTAAAACCTATTACGTTTGATGCGACTATTCCGGATGCCTAGTATTGCACAGTGAGGGGACCCTACCTCCCTCACGTAGCATCAGCGCCAGGTTTGCGAGCTTCTCCCTCCATCTTAGGTGATTGTTAAGTATGGGAACGCCATCCCTATGGTGTCCTCCATTATTTGGTTGTTGCAGTACAAGTCCTATCAGGTTGCAGAAATATACGCCGTGGAATAAGCGGACGGGTTGTGTGCCGTTGAATTCATAGTAATTCATCTCGTCGGATGACGGATGGTGTATATAATCGATGATTATAATAAACTTGCTCGGTCAAGCCGCCATTTATGCACATCGGGATTTTACACAAGAATACCCGGAAAAACAAAGGTTCTACATTCTACAGTCGCGATCACATTGTACCGGCTGAGAATTAAAGAAACTTATCGTTCACATACAAATCCACATTGTTGACTGTCGGATTCACGTCCTGCCATTACGATGCCAATCCAAAAAGTAACGGAAATCGATAAAGAACCCCCTGTCGTTCGAAAGATTAACTAAGCGGAGACAAGGTGAAACTATTAGTGGCCAGTAAAAATATTCGGGATTATTAATGTAAACAAATATTAATAATCCTGGGGTAATTTAGAACAGGAAAATAATTAATTACTTGGGCATTCTAATTATTTTCATAACATACCGCCGCCCATGGAACCATCTGTTGGATAACCCACACCTCTTTCATAGGTGGAAACACCCCAAGTGGTCGGCTACGTTTGGTGACTTAGCGGGTGTGCCCGGGTTCATGCGGCGAGGTTCGAGGTACGTCCAAATTTTGGCGGCGGATGCTTCTGCTTACCAACTGCGGGTAGGCGGATCGGGAGAAACTGTTGAGGGAGACCTTTTAACCTCTCTAGCCGGACTCTCGAAACATCACCTTGCACAGGAGTGGGAGAGATAGATTCATACTCGTCCGTCACTCGTGAACACACTGATCTCCAGATTTCTAGTATTTTCAATTCTTAAAAAGAGATGTCATATCAAGTGAGGTCTAATAACAAAAATAAGTAACTTGTAATTCATAATAAAATATAAAAATAATAATATTGAAAATGTTATAGGAGACCACAACAAAATAATATGACTATTTAATTAAATGAAGACAATATTAGCGAAACTCTATCGAAAATCTGGAGACAGAAAAATCTAAAAAAGATATTAATTTGTCATTTATAATTTTTTTTTAAAATTTTTGTGTATTATTTCTTATATAGATAAATAATATTTTTTAAAATAACTATTTAAAAAATATTTAAATGAAGTTGTCATTTTCTTTATAAGACGCAACTTTTGAGACCCCAGGCGTTTCTGAATTCAAAAGTTGAAATAATTGACACACCTTAATACGCAGGTCCCAAAATCTGCTAAAAAGATTTCTAAAAATTATGTCGTAACTCGTGCGAAGATGGGCCGTAATAACAAGGATTTCTTAAAAAAATGGAAATGTGTATTTAATTACTCTTTATAATATAACTTGACCTCAAATATCTCAAAGTTAAAACATTGGTCATGGTCACAATTAAACTGAATACAATTTCTGGTTTGTTAATTCAACTAGAGAAGCAAAGTGCATGATTTTGATAGCGTAATTAAGTAGCATTATTTATAAATAACACAACTTCGATATTGGTTTTATCTCAGTTACGTAGATAAATTTAATTAATTTTTACGCAGCAAGACCTAGAGTTAAATTATTTGATCATCTTTATTTATAGATTTCATCAGAGTCAACTCAGTTATTAATTAATATTCAGCATTCATTTATTGATGTCATATTTCTAGAGATAGGTACTTTATTAATATACAAATTGTTATGAAATCAATAAATACAAGCAATATTGTATCGTTTGTTTGACAATGTATGATATTATTATTTTTTAACTCATTCGGTTCATTACTTTTTGTGTTCTTAATTATTTATTATTTTCGATTTTTAACCAAAGTATACCATAATATCATTTAATTGAACGTTGGAATACGTCAGGTTCTTCTTCTTGGGTATCTTTTCAATATCTTTACATATTAAAAGGTAAAGTCGCTCCCGCTGTCTATACGCTTAGATCTTTTAAACTACGCAACAAATTTTCAAGCAGTTTTCACCAATGGATAGAGTGATTTGTGAGGAAGGTTTAGGTATATAATTTGTCAATGTTTTGTGTAAATTGGTCGAAATATATAATATATAATGAAAGTGGGCTGGAAAGCGGGCGGTGTGGATCTGATATGTGTGCAAATTAACAGATGGCGTTGATTATAAAGGTTGTTGTCAGTAGTTGGCGTTGTGTTTCATTAGCTACAGCAACGTGTGGCCAGGTCCCCTAGTACTGTAATAATCCATTTTCTCAAGTTTCCGGTAATTGTTTGTTTTCAGTTTCCTCTTTATTGTACTTTTATGTTTTATGTACACTCAGAATGTTCTTATTTCTAAATGTAAACTGTCTCTTGTTTTTTTTTTTTTTTTTTTTTTTTTAATTGTACAACAGATTTTTATCCAATTACTGTACAATTTTCTCATTTTAACAGTCTTAACACCTAGGAAGATGATTAATATACAAAAAAATCTTAAGGCTATCTAAAGAAGAGTTATATATATCTAGTGTTTCCGATATTTCGTTCAACAGCACCATTCCTCTTGTCATGCTATGCTGTGCTAGAACATCTGTTCTGCCGTATGGTATTTTGAACAAGTCGTGTCGACGACTACGGCTGAAATTTTCAGGCACGTATAAGCCATAACATTCCAAGAGGAATGGGCTGTCAATACGATTATGGATTATGTTAAAACTAAGAATTGCAAGATTTGCATAACGTCTAGTTTCCAAGCTAAATCTATTTGTTGCCTCAAGTAATTCCATATGGTGCATGAATCTCGGGTACGTTCCATTCATCCGCATATAGACATACCTAAGGAATTTTTTCTGAACTTGTTCTAGCATATTAATATATTTCGCTTGGTGCGGAGTCCACACACCACTGGCATACTCCAGCTTACTTCTTATGACTCCATCAAACATGGCTATCATTGCATCTGGGTCATCAAATTGCTTACATATTCTGATGATGAAACCCAGGAGTTTGTAGCATGCTGGAGTGAGCCGTGATATATGATTCGAGAATGTCAGTTTGGGATCAAAGACGATACCGAGATATTTAAAGCTATTGACTCGGCATAATGTTTTCCCTTTAATGTTGTATTCAAAAACTATGGGCTTCTGGGAGCGGGTATATGTCATGGTTACACATTTTTTAATATTGAATTCTAATTTGTTTTTTACTGACCATTCTGCAATAGCATCAAGGTCAGATTGCATTTTTAAGCAGTCATAGTAACAGAATATTTCCATCAAAAGTTTGAGGTCATCTGCAAATAGAAGACATTTGCAATATTTTACACAAACCTGGATGTCATCTATAAGTATAAGGAACAGCAAAGGACCAAGGTTTGAACCTTGGGGAATACCTGATAACGCCGGGAATTGTTTAGATTCATGTCCATTTATTATTACATATTGACTTCTAGCTTTTAAATAGGACGCTAAGAATATAAGTGTTTTTTGATCGAAACCAAGTTTGTACATTTTAAGTAGTAAAATATCATGATCAACTCGATCAAAAGCCTTGGCAAAATCCGTATACACTACATCTATTTGGTGTCTCAAGTCCAGTCCGACGGCCACCAATCGCGAAAATGTTAACAAATTTGAAACCGTGGATTTTCTTGGCATGAAACCGTGTTGGTTTTGTCCTAGAAATGGCATAATTTGGTGATGTAATTTCTTGTAAATAATCATTTCAAATATTTTTGGTATAGTTGACAGTACAAGCTACTGGTCTGTAATTCCTTATATCAGACTTGTCTCCAGCCTTGAAAATTGGGCTTACACGCGTGAGTTTCCAAGAATGAGGGAAACACCCAGTCGGTATGCTAAGATTAAATATATAGCTCAGCGGTCGACAAATGGTTTTTGACATATGAGCAATTATATTAGGGGGTATTCCGTCTGGGCCTACAGCCTTGTCGAGCTTTAAAGTTCGAGTACAGGAGTCTCCTTCCTCTGGACAGGTTAGCTTAAGACCGATTTTACCAATATTCCAGGGCCTCTCGGTTCGAGTAAAGTCTAGATTTAGTTGAGGAGCAATCTGACTGTACACTGATTTGAAATAATCGGCAAATTTTTGGCTTACTATTTCGGGATCGGAAAAAGTTTCCGTTCTATCACTCAAGTTAATTTGGGTATGTGGATTTGCCTTTTGGGATTTAATAAAATCCCAAAAACATTTGACATCATCTTGGATCCCATACTGAACCTTTTCTAAATACTGACGCTTTGCAATTCCTATATCTTTTTTAAGCTCGGATCGCATCGCAGAGAATAACAAGTAATCCGATTGATTTTTAATTTATCTATAATTTTTTTAGAGAACCACGCCGGATAATTTACATTTTTACATATTTTTTTCCTAATGGGGACACATATTTCAAAAATACTGAATAATACATTGTTCAAGTACGCAACTGCGTCATTTGCTTCCGATATAGTATGTAGGTAGTTCAAATCAAATTCTGAGAGTATGTCGCATATTAACTGCATATCTGCTCGCTTGAACTGGAACTGATGGTTGGAGGTTGGTACTAGTGCCGGGCGAATAGCGCTGTTCCGCAGCTGACGCCGGTTACATTTTGTCCTGGTTAATTTAGTATGAATTGCTAAGGTCGGATGAAATTTATCTTCGTTGACCAAGGGTTCATCACATCGACTTACGTCGCAAATAGTCGTGTTACTCAGTAACACGACTATTTGCGATAATAACGATAATAAATGTTTCAGTGAATAAAAAAAATAAAAAATTTCAATTATCAATTCCATCATAAGCCATGTTTTTTTGAAATATCGGCTAATCGTCAAATAAGGCGTCGAGACCCTAGGAAGGAGGAAACACAGAGGACGGCAAATCATTCCACAGCCGAGCTGTTGAACACGTCTCATGTGACAAATGTCAACTGTGTACAAAATGTTGGGCACGCGCTTGGCATGTTTCCTGACAATGCACCGGTGCCGAAGGGATTAATGATGCTAGTTCCTCTGAGCATCTTGTAATACCGGTAGAACAAGGATAGCATTCCCATCCGACGCCTGTGCTCTAAATATTGCAATCTGTCTGTTAAGATGGGAGAATCTATCAAACGGACTGCTCGTTTCTGCACAAAGTCGAGGGTATTTTTCAGGTATTTTGGAGCTCCAGACCAGAAGTGGATGCCAAATTCAACCGTGCGGCGCACTTGTGATTTGTCCAGGGTTAGCAGTTGTGTACTATTAAAGTATCTGCAGGCCCTGTACAGTGCGCCCAGTTTTTGGGAGGCCGACTTTACTCTGGCTTCGATGGAGCCCCCATTCTTGAGCTGGTCACTTAGGGTTACACCAAGCATATCAATGGAGGGCCTGTTCGTAAGGTTGCTACCGTTGAAAGATACTAGATTTTCATTTCGATCCCTTTTAGACGTAATCAGACAAGATTGGGTCTGTGGCGACACATCATTATCAACTTCGCCATCAAAAGAAGACACGAGAAACATATGATATTCGCGCGATACCGGCAAGTTACTTTTATTTCTCGCCCAGTCTCTACCGACATCGGCCCGCTCCCACAACTGGTGACCCCGACGTGATATGGATACGCAGCATACAGCATCCTGACATGTATGTTACCACAGCGCATCCGGTAACACCGCAAAACGAGGGAATCGGTAGAGACGTATCAGCATGAACGCGCCGACCAGCAGCATCAACCCGGCTTTCCTGCGACTCCTGGCATCATCTTTCAACCCTGTACTCCGTACACTGGGAAGGGGGTGTGTGGCGACACATCATTATAAACTTCGCCATCAAAAGAAGACAGGAGAAACATTTGATATTCGCGCGATACCGGCAAGTTACTTTTATTTCTCGCCCCGTCTCTACCGATATCGGTCCGCTCCCACAGGTCTTTGAAACGTTAAATTCAACGATATTATTTTTACCCCAAGAGAAAACACTCTCGAAGTAACCGTCCATTCTTTGTTTCGTAGATATAATAAAAATAGTAGATAAAGTAATAATAGTAAAGCTAGACAACCTATCTTAGTTTTTTTTTTACTTTACAGGAAAGAAAACAAAAACTCGAGGAAGTTTTTCCTTTGACATGTTAATAACAGTCGATTTGTGGCGCTTCTAGTGGGAATTTGTTGAAACTGAGTAGGTACATAGGTTGATGGAGAAGGAAGCTACAAAATTTTTACAATTTGGAAAAGAGTGAGATAGGTATAAGTAACGGTTTATATAACGTCTCGTAAAATACAACCTTAGAATTTCTGTAGCTTATTCTTTTCCAAATTAAATAACCTAGAGATTAGTGATATAGCTTATAACTAAAGATTCTTTACTGGAGATTCTACTTTTATATGGATTTTGTCATGAAGAGAGCAGAACATACGACTACATTCTACCAAGATTCTAAGCATTTCAGTTTCCTGCAACATCCAGAAATAATGATTTCCCGTTCTTTCAACCAACCTTGCCATTTCTACTTCGTCGTCTGCAACGCTTTCCGCGCAGAGGTTTTAAACTACCATACCTATCACTGAATGGGTTTGTCCTAGAATTGTGATCTATACAGACTTGAAAAAAACCGTATATGAGAAACTTAATCATTTTATAATAAGATCTACTTACATATTTTATTCCGAATTCTGGCTACAGACTAACCACCGACATTTTTTTTTATAGTAATTATTTTCCCTAGTTAGTTATTTTGAAAAAAAAAACCAAACACATTTAAATAAGCAATGTTTTTTTTTACATTAGCTCGACACAGGAGGCCCTGAGAAAAATAATTACACTCAGGGCCTATGTCATCTTTGGGGATGCTGTGTGGAGGGTCTTTTTAAGGAAAGGAAGGAGTGGAAGTTCTGGGAAGAAAAAGGTGTTAGGGGTGGATAGGAATCTGGGGTTCAGTGTGTCCAGGTCATTCAGACAACAATACCTACATAAAAGTGACAGCTGCGTTTTGCTCTGCTCCCGGAACAAATAATTATTTTTCTGTTTTAGTGAACGAAATGTTTCAGTGCACTAATAAGAATAAGAAAATAATTCAAACTAATAAGAATTATTATTTTGTACTTAGAGAGTGTTTCCTCCCACTTGTGATTAATTGATTGACAAGTTTACAAAAGAAAACAATAATCAGAAATTCGCAAGTGAATCCAAGTGTCAAAGTAAAGAGTGATATAGGCAGTGTTTGACATTACAAACGAAAAACGAAATCCAGTCTTTTAAAATGTCAACTACAGATAAAAATCTGAGAAGTTAAGGACAAATAACCGGGACTAGTGTTTCATCTGAGCCCCAGGGAATAAATATTGATGTTCTATTAGAAAAAATGGATTGGAAAAAAAATTAGGATGGAAAAAAAATTAGAAACATTTAAATCAGCAATAATAAAAAAAAATGATGATGAAAATAAAGAGAGCAGAAGTACAAGAGATTTCATCAGTCATCAATACGATGACATCTACCTAAAGATGGAAACTATAATCAAACTGGTTTCAGAAGTAGAAGTCATGAGAAAGGAATTAACGGAAAAAGATGGCATAATAAAGAGCCTTGAAGTCAGATTGGCCGAAGTGGAGCAAAAAACCCGTGAAGATACCCTTGAATTTGCAGGGATTCTGGAAAGAGAGGGAGAATAGCCTGCAGAAACAATTAAATGGGTGGCTGGAGTCACGGGTGTCGACTTAAAAGGCGATGATATTCTAGATATCAAGAAAATACCGGACCGACGACCAGGAGTTCCCCCAAAATTCCACGTCAGATTTACCAACCCCCAAAAAAGACGGCAGATATTACTGAACAGGAAGCAACTTAACCTAACCACAACCCAAGGAAACGCATTCCAGAAAATCTTTGTTAGTGAAATCCTTGGTACCTTTTTCAAAGATCTTCTGTGGAGGACAAAGAATAAAGCAAAAGAAATGGGATACAAATTTGTCTGGTATAAATATTGTAAAATAATGATTAAAAAAAATGAAAGTGATAGAATAATACACATCAAACATTCGGATGATCTAAAAAAAGTTGTTTAGATTTTTTTTAGTGAGAGCCCCTCTCTCACCGGTCATACACTGGGTCGATTCCCCTCAGTTTGGTGAGTCATATTATGTACAGTTATTTGTTCACTACAACAATAATTCTCCTCCTTCACATTCAATCAAAGGGTGAAATCCCCAGTGATGGCCAAGAATTAGTGGAGCTCTCATTAAAATTAATTAAACAGTTTTTTTTCTTCTTTTTTATAAAATAAATTAAATATGGCTATTAACATTAATAACATGTATAAATAACTAGGTGATCAAGACAATTTGTTAACAACATCAGATGCTAAAATATGTAAATATCTGACCAAAAACCACTACTATTATGCACCAAAATATTAGGTCAATCAATAAAAACTTTAATGAACTTCAGATACAACTGAACCACCTTAATATAGACTTTGATGTAATCATTCTTACAGAATGTTGGTTAACAAACATTCACACTCCAAAACTTATAACTCACTATTCTTCATTCAATTCTTCAAATCATAACAGTCAGAACGATGGAGTTGTGGTATACACAAAAAATGTTCTAAACTCCGTTGTAACTGAAGTAAACATTATTGACGCGAGCTGTATACAAATAATGTATAATAATGATACGTGCATTCTAGCAATATACCGCTCTCCATCCATACGTAATATCACACCATTTCTTAATAGTCTTAATAGCATACTCTCTAATCTTTCCTATACTGAAAATTTAATAATTATGGGAGATTTAAACATCAACATACTCCCAAATAACCAACACCACCAATGTTACGACTACCTGAATATGTTAGAGTTCCATTGATTAATTAGTACTATCAATATACCAACAAGAACAGCTAATGAATCTACATCATGCATTGATCACATAATGGTCAAAACTAATAAACAAAACAAAAGCATCGTTTACAAATCAACAATTACAGACCATTACACAACAATATTCACATTACAATCCGACGCCACAAAAACCAAAAGAGATCAGTCAATCATATACAATAATATTAATTTTGATAATTTAAAAAACATAATTAAAAATAAATCTTGGCAAGAGCTTTTACAAATAAAAAAACTCAGATGATGCATGGAGTTATTTTATTGACTTTTTGAAAAACGAATTAATTAATAATACCACAATTTTAACAAAAAAATACCTAACAAAATTAAACCTTTAAAATCATGGATAAACTATTCAATTATCAACTGCATTCGTAGAAGAAACGCATTACACAAAAAAGTGAAAGAAAATCCCTATGACATAATATCACTAAACATCTACAAAAGATATAGAAATACATGCGGCGAAGTCATTAGAAAGGCAAAAAAAATCTACTACAGACACAAAATCCAAGAAAGTAACAACAATCTCAAAAAAATATGGCAAACTTTAAGAGAAGCCACAAATACACAAAACGCTAAAGACAAACAGGACATAAGTAAACTTTGCATTGACGGAAAAATTATTGACACCTCAAAAAACCCCAAGCTCGTTGCGGATTACATCAATAATTACTTTAAAAATATTGGTTCAAATCTTGCTTCTCGTGTACCAAATTGTGGGAATGCTCTACCTGCTGAAACAGAACTTCAATTTCCCAATAGAAGATTCAATTTTAAAACTGTCAGGGGAAGAGATTCTAAAGAAAACTAAATATGTCACATCAAGCATAAATATAACAGGTCAACCACGTGATGACGCCTCTATTAGAATACACACATGTTTAAATTCCGATGAATCTTGTCAGTGTCCCTACATTGAGCGCACTACACAGATGAAGTATCTCGGCTTTACAATTGATCCATATCTCAAATGGAATATTCACACTCAAATAATTGCAAACAAAATAAGAAAAACCATGCATTTTTTTAGAACGATACGAAACTTTCTCGACTTACAACACTTGAAAATGATTTATTTTGCAGTCTGTCAATCCATTATTGAGTATGGTATCATAGCATGGGGAGGCGGTACTGCATCAGCACTAGACCCAATCATAAAGGCACAGAAAACTATTATAAAATTAATTCTTAGACTACCTCTAATTACAGATTCGAACATAATCTTTAATATTATGAATGTGTTTGATGTTCGGCAGATATACGCAAAAACAATCCTCACTCATCTATTCAGAAATATACATAAATACTATGAAAAAAGATTAAATACTCGCTGTATTCGAAACAATAACAAAGAATTACTACAAATTCCCATAACTCATACTACTTTTGGTCAACGTAGCTTCAGATACCTTGCAACAAGACTTTACAACATTCTTCCAATTAGTATAAAAAAATGTGATTCACAAAAAAAATTCAAAAAAACATAAAAGTTTGGATAAAAAACAATGATAGGGCATTTACCGGTGCACTCACCCAAATTCGAAATTAGTAATGAACCAACGCTGTCACTATTGCACCTATGTTATTGTTATTATTAATGCAACCAATCTATTGTGCGATTATTTTCTAATATAGGTGTAGGTATTTTCACAGAATTATAAATTGACGTAAAATTACTGCCTCAACACAGGCTAGCCTACCGGACGGTGTGTATAAAAAAATGTTGTGGTTCAAAGACAGTAACATTTTTTTCATTAATTTATAATGGATGAACACAAAGTTATAATAGCTGCATTTAAAAGAATAATAACATATTATTTAATTTAAATAAATTAAACAATATGTGTTTCTTAGAACCACATATATATTTTATTAACGCCGACCGGTTTCGGAACTACCATTCCTTCCTCAGGGCAAACATATAATAACTTGACATTTACAAAACAGTGGGTAAGTACAATGTATTACTAAGTGTTGTGGTATGGAGGGGACGTGGCTAGGGATTAATGAAGAGTGGGTGGAGGAAACAGAACGGACATTGAAAGGGAAGATATCTAAGAGGGCTACAAGATAATATTTTTTGTTTATCGTAAATGCTGAAAATAACGAATACAAAGTGCAGAGAAATTTTTCAAAATACAATACAAAAAAAAAACACACTCATTTTATTTAATAAATTGGAAAGAAGACGGTCCTTCACTTTTTATCGTTCATGCAGTAATTTTTTTGAGGTTTGCTATTAATTCCCAAAAATTAACAATAAAAAAATAACATTTCATTGCATTGCTTGGATATCTATTAGGCAACAAGTTTGGTGGTATTGTAGATATATTCGCAGATTCCCTTTATATTCTAAAATGCAATTTAAACTAACACTTGGTGGAATCCTACAAATTAATGTAACGTGGGTATAATATATTTAATGATTTGATGTGTTATTGTAATGTTAATATTATATATTTTGTTCTATGTTATTGTCAAATATTACATTGTTTAAAATATTCCACGGCTTTACGCAAGAATATAAAAGTGGTTTTTTCTTTAAAAACTACTTGTATATTCTTAAAAAATTTACACTTTTATAACTTTTGGTATAAATTCTAAGCATGTGATATCCTCGTTAACTTAAAAAATATTTTATAAACTATAGCCCCTACGGGCATATAACAACAATAAATAAATAAATAAATATCTTAACCTTGACGGCCTCCGTAGTCCAGTGGGTAAGACTCTTGACTCACAATCCGGAGGTCACGGGTTCGAACCCGGCATGCGCAAATAAATTTTATTTGATTAATTTGTGTTATTTCACAATTAATTCATTTAAAATAATATATAGTATATTTGCGGCATGTTCCAGAGTGGAAGATACTATCAGTATCGCCCTGGTGTAAGACCACCATTCAGAATTGAAACGATGCTTGAAAATGGCTTTAGCCGTGTTTAGTGACCAGATCTGAATAGCCAGGTACTTCTCAACCTTCCTCTGCCCCACCTCCTTCCCCTCCCCACTAACTTAAGCCTCACAACATACCCCAATTGGGGATGCCATAGTCTCACTGGCTCCAGACGGGAGCAGTTGAGATTCTTGTGCGGTATTCACTGTAAAAAAAAAAAAAAAACACTTGGGTCTACCTACGAGCTATTTTCAAGTTACCTACAACATTACCAAACGTATTTATTAAAACGTTCTACTGTTCGATACGTTTACCAACACAATATGTATTAAAAATTTATGTAATCAAAAACATCACTTTTAAGAAATTCATCCTACTTAATATTATAAAGGCGAAAGTTTGTATGGATGTATGTTTGTTACTCATTCACGCAAAAACTACTGAATAGATTGTAAAAATTCTTTCACTAATAGAAAGCTACATTATTTGCGAGATCTATAGGCTATATATATATTTGTAAGCTCTGGCGTTATGAATAATCTATCGCGTTATGAAATTATTTATCATACGTTTTCTGTCCCTAACAAAATCGATTTATTGCAAACGTCAGAAAAAAAGCAAACCAATTGCCGCCTTGGAAACGATATATATATATTTTTTTAATTAGGCAATTCACCCTAAAAAGAGTGCTTTTGAATGTATGTATGCGCATAAAACCGAACTACTGCACCAAATTGGATTTTTTGTTTGTTTGTTTGTTATTTTGTATAAAACTACAGTTGAGTTCTGGCATTGTGAAATTTGTATAAAAAATTATAATAGGTGGCACGCGAGCATTTTGAAAACTGAATATATCGGGAATGAATGTGTGGAATGCGCGAGATGAGAGGGAGTGGCGTGGGGGGAGGGGGTGTTGGGAGGGTGTTGGTGGAGGGGGAAAGGGCAGGGGGAAGAGGGTGGGGGGAGGGGGTTAGGGGAGGGAGAGGGGGGAAGGAAGGAAGGGGAAAGAGAAAGGATGGACTAGGGTGTGGGGAGGGGTAGGGGGTGGGTGGAAGGGGGTTGATGGGGGGGAGTGGTTTGGGGAGAGGGAACGTGGAGGGGTAGGGGGTGGGTTGGAGGGGTGGGTAGAGGGAGAGGGGAAGGGGGTTAATGGGGAGAGTGGAGTGGAAAGAGGGAAAGTAGAGGAGGTGGAGTGGGGTGGGAGAGGGGGGAGGGGGGAGGGAAGGAAGGGGAAGGGAGAGGGGTGGAGGAAGGTGGGGGGAGGTGGAGTGGGGGGAGGTATGGGGGGGGGGGTGGGTGGAGAAGGAGGGGGAGAAAGAGGGGGGGTTGATGGATGAGGGGAGTGGGGTGAGGGAAGATGGAGGGGGGAGGAGTGGGTGGAGGGGTGGATGGAGGGGGAGGGGGGAAGGGGGTTTATGATGGGAGTGGAGTGGGGAGAGGGAAGGTGGAGGAGGCGGAGTGGGAAACCCCTAATACGCGAAGGAATACCCTAATACGAAGCCGCGGGAAAAAGCTAGTATAAAATAATCACCATAAAATGAAATTTAAAATGTTGATTTAATCTATAAAACAATGTAATCAGTAAAACTACAGTTCAATTTACAGTAAACGATTATTGTATGATGACTAAACACAAATAGAAGGAAAAAAACACATGAAAAAATGTCTAATTATAAACAAATAATAGACGATTGATCATTTTACGAACAAAATACGCTATTTTTGTAAAGATTTTTAGACTTAAATATCTATAAGTGACTCCGTTCACGGAGATACTTACAAGATACTCGATCCTCGTGCGCGTATCATACGCGCCTATCGTAAGTACCCCCCGTACGATTTTGCTGGTGCCCGTTCACGGCGCTACGCGGTGGCTGTCGGTTTCCAATCAGTATCACGATACCGACAGTGCTGATCGCGCGGGACGCTCGCATCATTTGTGTCTGATACTTATTCGTTTGACGTTTGACAGAAATGACGTCGGAACATAAAATTAATGTTAGATCTGTTCTGAAAGTGGAAAAAATGCACGTTTATATAACTATACGTTACCACAATACGTAAGAAAAGATTTAGTGGAGAAGGCATGGATTGATGTTGGAAAAAAAGTCATATGACATCGCTTGACAGTTTGTTAACTCCACGGCTGCACGTGAAAAATGATCAAGTTCAGTATATTTCGGATAGCGCCGTGTACGGAGACTAGCATTAAAAAGTGGTATATCAGCAGGGTACTTGTGGTTTCGTCTAGTCCTGGGTCGATCGATCGTTTTACACGACCCGGGTCTCTCACGACACACTGGCGTCACGAGCGGGTCGCGAAGACCCGCTCCTTTCGCGACACAAAATACGAAACCCGATTACTCATCACCCAGTTACTTTCTACGGGCGCGCCGCGCGGTAGCGGCTCGCCGCCCAAACCGGTCAAGTCATACGCGATACGAAACCCGGGTTATAATTGTGTGAAAGTTCTCTCGCAGCTCACACCTATAACTAGTAATGTCATGTCCCAGAAATAAATTTTTTAAAATACATACTTCAGGGGTAAAAAAACAATGTTTTATCATGTTTTGAAGGATATAAAAACCTTGTAAAAAAACGTGTTGTTCTGAAGCTTTTATTGAGAATTTAAATAAGTAAATTAGCTGTAAGCTGTTATGCTTTATTATAATTTCCTTTTATTGAGGTCAGACATTTTACACTTTTACCAGTTTGTGGTTTCTATGCACAATTACATTCACGCCCACACGAAAAATGAAAAGTTATTTAATTAAAAACGTCTCCGTGTCTAGTCGAATGTTCAAAAATCGAATCTACTAAACAATCCCGCGATGACGTGACACACGGGCAGGAAGCAGGATACTGTTACTCATTCGCCACATGGGCACCCGGCGATCGGTCCGTGAGTCACCGGGTGCAGGAATGTGTCGTAGTTGGTGGTAGGTCGCGGGAGTGTGTCGCGGTTCACGGGTCCCGGGAGACCCGGGTGCTGACGAATAAATAACCCGCTCACTCTTTGGTGGCTCGTGAGCGGGTTTCGACGATCAGGTCTTTCACGATCGACCCAGGACAAGTTTCGTCACAATTACGTAGATTGTAAGTATCTCATGAACGGAGGGCCTAACACAATTCACTTCAAAGCTCACAGCGCGGCAAATATAATCGCAATAAGAGTGTGAAAAATAGAGTTAAAGATTTTTATTATTAGTAATAAATCAAATTTAAAAATATACAGTCTTTGTGCAATATGTAACAAAACACTATTTAACGGTCGTAAAGTGTGTTTAAAGTTTAAAAACATAGATTTATTAATCTTTACAGGATAGTTCAGATAGGGTTACAGCTTCTATCATAAAGGTTGGGTGTACACTTACATAGGTTGTGGTGAAGTATGTATTTATATAAGTAGAAGTGACACCGTTTTGTTAATCTTCGTAATGTGGTTTTTCATGTTTAGTTTTGGTATAGTCGTTTAATAACGGGTATCAAGAATTATTAAGTTTAGTCCCATCGTTGTTTACATTAATTATAAGTCAAGGTAATATAAGAAAACCGTAATTTACTTAGAAGCGGTAGTAATGGAAGATTAGTTCTGCATCTCGTAACAATGGATGATCTATGTTCATGCATAGTATTTAAATTACCAGGGGTAATATCATAAAAGATGACTTCTATAAAACTTCTAGATCGCTTACAATACGAACGTTCAACAGGTCATTATTAGTAAACAAACTCAATAATGTAGCCTATCTATTGGTAAGTCGATTTATACCCAGAATTCTAGATAGAAAAGCTGACAGATTTAATAATATTAGTATAATTATTTATAAAATATTTATAGAAAATAAGGAAATATTATATTAATAATATCAGACAACATATTTGTTTTGTTGAGATTTCTAAGTAGTTTGTCATTCCTTTCTTATGATTTTTCACAACAATAACAAAAACGTCATTACAAACATGATCGCATTATTATTTTTAGAACCAAAGGAAAATTGCTAATTTCGACAAACACTAAGAAATAAATAATCGGCTTAGGTTTATTTCCTTGTAAACATGTTTGCCAAAAGAATTGCCTTGAAAGGGAATTAAATTAAGATAAAAAAATATTGGTGATGAATATCTTACTTTCACTGTTTTTTTTTTTAAATTAGCTTCACACAAGAAGCCCTGATGGGAAAAAATCGACTTGAGAATGTTGTGTGGAAGATATTTTTAGGGAAATTAAGGAGAGGAAGTTCAGGGAAGGAAAAAGGTATGTGGGGTTGGTAGGAATCAATGCGTCCAAGAGTGACGGACGTATTAATCCATCGCTTTCGGTGCAAGGTGATAGGTCGAGAGAGTCCGGCTGGAGATGTCTAGGTTAGGTCTCCCTCAGCCAGTCTCTCCCGATCCGCCACGCAGTATGTGGGCAAACGAATTCGCCGCCAAGACCTAGACAAACCATGAACCCGGGTACCCCTGCTAAATCACCAATCTTAGAAAACTACGTACTGGGTAACCTATGGCAGAGGTGTTGACTATCCAATTAATAAATAAGCGAAGTAAGATATAAATGAAAAAACTTAAAAAACTGATAATACGGACTATTTACAAAGTACACTACATTTACCCCACGAAGGACTTATTTAATGACTTCCAAGTGCTTAATATAAAATCCTTGTACGTCAAATACATATCTTCCAATTTTAAATTTAAATATATAAAAAAATATATATTTGAATCTAACTATAGTATAAGATATTCCAAACAATCCAATATCTTCCAGTATGTATGTATATGTATACCCCTATGGCCCAGTCGCAGTTTAACTTCGTTGCTCCGAAAATCTTTAATAATTTACGAATTGAAATAAAGACAATAGACCAATATCAAAATTTCGGGAAGGCGATTAGGGATTTTTTGATGAGTGAATGTGACAGTGCCAGTGGCCTATTTCTCGTTCTCAGATAGAACAACTGTCTATATATATGTGTGTTAATTTGTATGTATACGTAAATGTACGTATGTGCCTATGTATGTGTGTTATGTATACGCATGCTTGTGTTCGCCTATAGATACATATATGTATGTCAGGGTGTATGTATGTGTACATGTATTTGCACGTGTATGCATGCATGCACACTCAATTTGTTTATATATTTATTCCATTTGTTCACACTAGACACCGCAAAGTAACTGTGGGGGATCAATACTTACACACCAATCCTCCACGTTATTTGGGAATGTCACGGGTTTCTTTGAAATAATAAGTTGAATTTAATTTTTATCTGACTCCGGTATATTTAAAATTATAAATTATATTATACGACAATAAATTTAAACCGGAGGGTGAACTATGAGGATAGTAATCCCCGAGCGCAGCAGCCCGAACCAACGAATAACCAAGAATGAATTTTAGAATTTTTTCTTTCTGACAGCGGCCGGTGGAAGACACTAGAATGTCAGTGTTGCCATCCTAGAATAATGTTTTTGTGGCTGTTGACTGCTGTGCTTAGGTACTATCCACATAACTATGTTCCATTGGTCACCATGAAACAGGCAGCCGCCTAGTATGGTGATGTAATGTATCATATATATGGAAACGTTTTAATGTGTTACAAATAATTTTCATAAATTTATTGGTGCACCTAGATTATCATCTTATTTATTTATTGCACCAATTTAGGTGATCAAAATGGGATCACTAAGCGCGTAAAAAGAATGTAAATAAAAACATGATGCAGTGGAAACAACCCAGTGGCAAACTGGCAAAAGGAAAAATATAGCAGGATAGGGTGTCCAGAATACTTCAAAAAAAAATAGCAGGGGGCCAGAAATGATATAGGATATTTGTGGAAGAGGCCAAATCAATCATTGATATAAAGCGTAGTGACGATGATTAACCAGTTTTACTATATACTCAAAGAAAGCTAAAGGGCGCCGACTTCGAGCATCGTCTGCGGTTGGGCCGATAGCTATACGCATTCTCATTGGGACTGCCCGGTGGTCTATGGAATACTTTCTCTGGCTTTTCTTTTCTTTTTGTATATTTTATTTTCTTTCTGCTATTATAGTAATTACTTACATTATAACATAATCATATAACCGTTTTTTCCTCAATACTTATTTTATTTTCAGAAGGTTTCTTCGACTGGTTATAGCCGTTATTTTTCTTTTTCTTTTACTAACACTATTATCTCTTTTTTTATGATACCTATTTCAGAAGAATTATTCCACGGGTTGCTACTTCTATTTACCTTTCGTATAATTTTAATGTAAGTACTTGCATACTGCTTACTTACCCCGTATTCATGGACATTGGAGGGTCTAGAGTTGTTCAAATAAATGTAGCTTCGTGTGCGGTGAAGGAGGAATCCATAAGACCGGTCAGTGGTTGAGTGGGCATAGCGCTTGGGTCTCACCCGAGCGTCGCGTGTTCGTTTCCTCGGCTGGCTAAGTTCTCAATCACAACACAAGCAACATTTTCGGCTTTCTGTGGTGGTAGTAGGAGATTTTCAAACATTGTTGGGTTATTCGTAACCCGGGAATGTTTGTCTTTCTTACAAAAAAAAAAAAAGTTTCCTTATAACGCCTGGGAAAGTGATGGGGTCACCTCCAATACTCAAAGAAAAAATGAAGCTGGAAGGCCACCAGACAGATCATCAAAAAAATAAGGAAAGGGAAGAATAGGTACATAAATGTTATCCTAAAGTGCAAAATAGAAAATGAAATAAGAAAATTAAGAATGCATGTTGGCTCCATCAATAGGTAATAGGTCTCTCTCTCTGGTTTCAATCGTGGGATTGGTTTGCAGCAATTTCATCTATACGTTTCTTCCACTCTTCCCTGTCTTGTGCGGCTCTTTTGAAGTCTGCATATGATGAGCAGCACACGTCCACCAGCAGGTCCTCCAGGTACTCTCGGCGTGGGCGTCCCCTAGCGTTTGTCCCCTCGGTCATACCCTCCATTATGCCATGCAAGAGGCCTTCTTGTCTTATTACATGGCCGATCCATCTTGCGCGCCTTTCGGTCAAGGTCCCGAGCAGGTGCCTTCCTCCTTCGATTCTTTGGAGAATCTCCTCATTTGTGATGTGGTCTCTCCAGGAAATTCCTAATAGTCTTTTATAGGACCACATCTCAAAAGCCTCTAGTCTCCGTTTATCTCTTTTGAATAGGCACCATGTTTCGCAGCCGTACATCAAGACACTCCATACATAGGTCTTGATGAGGAGTATTCTCAGTTTTAGGTCTATATTATTCGATTATATTATTTTCGACCTTTTTTTGCGTTGTTGCGTTCGGCCTACAGTCAACAGCTTTGTTTTGTCTGTATTTATCTTCATGTTGTAATTGTTTTGAAGAATGCTTTGCATGATTGTTAAGGCCTCTTGCAGTACTTCTTCGCTTTCAGCAACTATAGCAATATCGTCAGCAAACCTTATCATATCCACCTTTTGCCCGTGTATCTTTACACCTTTTCTTTGACTCATTCTCTCTCTCAAGTCATCAATCGCACTTTGTATATAAGCGTTAAAAAGAACAGGTGACAGAGAGCATCCCTGTCTCACCCCTTGTCTTATACTGGTTTCTTTTGCACCATTGTCACATCTAATTATAGCGGCCTCATTCTTGTATAGCGCCTGGATTATTCGTCTATCTCTATATTTGATGTCAATTCTCTTCAGAATCTCGAAGAGTCTTCTCCAGGTCTATGAATGCGATGAATGTGTTTTGGTTTCTTTTTATTCTTTTTTCAAGTAGTATTCGTAGTGACAATATTGCTTCTCTGGTTCCTACACCTCTTCTAATAATAGGTAGTAAAAATAAAATCTTTTGTAGGCTCCGATGTAATTATACACGTTATCGAAGAAACTCACAAAGCACATGAGATTAATTGGAAACGCGAAATTTAAGTAAGCATTTTTCTTTCATAAATCAATACTTATAAATATTCTAAAAGTGTTAAGATCACCTTGATTTTGATGATTTCATTAATCCTTGAACTACAAGAGGGATAAAGAAACCAGTACCACAACAACAAAACATGCGACAAACTTGTATTGTATGGCTTGCAATAAATTTAATATGCTAAATTGAAAATTGTATTCCGTATTTCCTCAAAAGACATTTTTTGCAGTATAAATCACAAATCGTTTTTAGCAGGGAGTGAAGGCGATTTATTGACATTTACGAAAATCTCAATGGTATTATAATTATATTGTTTAATTTATAGGTGTTAACGAAAAAATATCTATCAATAATTTACATGTTTTTAGAACCAAGCTTCTCTATTGAAATGCTGGTAGTATCTTAAGCTATTGCTTGAGCTATTGCTCAAGTATTATGGGTCCATTGAAGCCTAAGAATATGATTTTCTAAGAAAAGAGCAATCTTTATAGGGCTAGTGTGTTTTTGTTATGGACAAGTTACTTTATAAGATTATAAGGATATTTAGAACATCCGATAGCCGAATTTGTTCACCATTTCTGGACTAGAGTTCCAAAATTTTGATTAACCTGCTCACCTTGATGTAACCATTTGTGGTCGATTACATTGATCTAAAGGTCGATGATCTTTTCTAACACAAATCATTTTACATATCTTACAACTGAATCTCTGTAAGTCAATTTTGATTTTGTAATAAACGACTGGACTAAAATATAACAGCGTGAATACACTCCGCTCCGCGTGTAACCGTTAACGTAATTTCACATAATGGAGTAATGTAGGATATGCCGGAAGTGTGGAAGTTTTCCACTCTGGAACTAGTGGAAATGTACTACCACTGATTGCTCCGATCGTATCCTGCCAGTGCGATATTACTTGTTTGCACTTCTCACTAATTTGATTCACGTATTCTATTGAAAAACTCAAAATAACAAAGGACCACTTCCACAAAGTACAATTCTTGGTACCTTCACTGACCAACCGCTAATAAGCTGATTCATTTTGAACGATTTTATATTTATCATTATATTTTCAAAGAAATGTAATATTTAAAGGGAATAACCAGACAGAAGCGGAAATATGTCATCTATAAATCAAATTCTAGACATATCGACTGTTTTCTACAAAAAAATATAAATCGATTAAAAAAGATTGTTATATTATCTATTAAAGTTATGTTTTAAATATTGAAAAAACAGGTTTATTTTTATTTTAATAAGGTTATACCGTTGGTCGTTGAGAGATTTGTTAAATTTGCAAAGAAAAGTTGTTTTGTACAACACACATTTCAAATCGTATAATCATCACACAGTAAAATAAATCAATAAATTATCTTGGAAAGCTATTTTTCAGAATTTTAACTTTGGTTAAAATAAAATCATTAAAATATCACGCACGTGTTTTGCGACGAAAATGCTTCAGTTTGTTCATTTATTTACGGTCTTATTCCTACAATACACATCTTTTTCAGCCCGATTCCAATTAGAGACCAAAGTCAACATTTTTCGCTTTATGCGATAGCTATTTTCACCTCTATTGTCATATCTACGATTTCAATTGTCATCACTGCAAACTGTTCAAATGAACCATGCTATTTGCTGTGATGCCAACTGAAATCGTAGATATGAAAATACAGATGAAAATAGCGTAAAGCGAACATGTTGACTTTGGTCATTGAAATTGGGCTGAAAAAAGATGACGTATATTGTAGGCATTACAAAATAATGTATTTCAAAATTTTTACTACATTATTTTGCCTAGGCATTATTGAAAAATTATTAATAATTAAAAATAGCACATAGTTTTATTAATTGTATCATCACGCGTTTGAGGATTTTATTGCTTTCTTGAATGTAGGTTTATATGATAGCAAATTTTAAATGAAATAAAATCGATGTTGTGATATAAATTTTTTTTTTTTTTTTTTTTTTTTAATTTTTTTTTTTAATTTTTTTTTTTTAATTTTTTTTTTTTTTTTTTTTATTGGCAATGTTTATTAAAAATACATATGAAGTTACAACAGTTACATAGTTACATAGTTACATAAGGTTAACAAAAAATAAAAATAAATTGCCTTTCCTCACCATAAAGAGACAATGCTCTTGTGTTTGGTGAGGGAGTTCTAGCTCAATTAGTAAATTAATGATCGTGTAAGTTAGTAATAACGGCTATTGTAAATAATAAGAAGGTTAAAAAATCTTGTATAATTTAAAAATAAAAATCCTGAAGAGTTTAAAAAAATCATAATATAAATTAAAAAATCATTATAAATGGAAGAATCATGTAAGTTAGTAACAAAAATTATTGTAATAAGTAAGTAAAGGATACGTAAGAAAGAACGCAAGATTTATACAATAGTAGACTCAGATTTAGAAACTAAGAAATGAAAGAAAAAAGAAGGAATAAATGATTTATAAAATAGCAGACTTTAAGATACAAAGTAAACATATTTGGGACTTTTATAGTAGTTTCAGGTAATTTTTTAATTTGGGCTTAAATTCCTGCATATTTTCGATGGTTTTTAATTTTAATGGGAGGTTGTTATAATAGATTATGCCCAGATAAAGATAGGAATTTTGGATGTGCTTAGTATTAAATTTAGGAATTTTAATAGTTTTCTGGTATCTTGCTGATGTATTGAATTGGAAGTTACGAGTATTTAACTGTATTTCTTTGTAAATTTGAAGAATTGAATATTTTTTATAGATTTTGTCTATTATAGGCACATTGAATATTGAAAAAAGAATTTCAGTAGGAAATTTAGACGGTTTTTTTAAGATTACCTTAATTATCAACCTTTGGACAATTTTGAGGGGATTTAAAATATTGTCATATGTTCCTCCCCAGCCAATAATACCATATTGCAATATAGATTGAACAGTTGCATAGTACACTCTTTTTAGGTTTTCTAAGCTAAGAATATTTCTAAGTCTAATAAATATATAAATACATTTCCTAATCCTTTTGACGAGTTCACAAATATGTGTTTTCCATTTAAAATGTTGATCTATATATACACCAAGATATTTGATTTTGGGAGTTGGACTAAGTATAGCACAATCTTGATTGCAGATAGTTTTATTACATTTACTTTGGTGTATTATGATGTTTAAATTTGGTTCTAATTTGAATTTATTGATAGAGAATGGGATAAATTTTGTTTTTTCAGTGTTTAGAGAGAGGAGATTTTTATCGAACCAATTTTTCAATATGTTAATATCAATATTAGCTAGATTATTAACAGTATTCCAATCCGTACCTTCAATTATTATGACAGTATCGTCAGCATAAGATATTATTTTTCCGTTTAGTTTTTGTATGAATATGTCATTAACATAGATAATAAACAGTAACGGTCCCAGGACTGTACCTTGAGGTATGCCGAAATGACTCATTTTTGGTGAACTAAGCACACCATTAATTTTTACAACTTGGGGACGTTTGAAAAGGTAGCTTTTTATCCATTCTAGAGCTGAACCAGCGCTGAGCTAGAGCTGAACTGAAATATATCAGAATAATCATTCTTTCTCAATGGAAGCGGGCAAGTTACAAGGGTACGATCGCAAGACCATCTTTCGACGAAATTTGAATTCTCCGCCGCTGGTTGATGGGCCTTAAAACAAATTTGACTGAAATATTATAGTGATTTATTTTTCGTCCCCGTTACCCTTCCGCCTACCCTTTCCCCATCCTTCCCGCATTCCTTCTACCTCCCACGTCTTCCCACTCCTCTCTCACGCTTTCTACTGTTCCGCGAACCTCCTCGTTCCTTCCTTCCCTCCCTACAACTAAACTACGTGAAATACACTCACTTTTAAAACAATTCGCCCGCCACCATTGCAAATTTCTCACAAACAACTCACCGAAGTTTCATTGCATTCGGATAAATAATAAAGGAAATAGTTTCATAACGCCAGAGCTCACTATCACATATAGAAACCATCGCAGGCATGCGCATATCAAACCCACAAAGTTTCATCGCAATCGGATGAATGGTTTAGAAACACATAAGGGACAAACAAAAAAACATTCATTTTATAAGATAAGGTATTATTTATTTATTACTCTTCTCATTATTTGTAAGTACTTACGTACCTACCAAGATCGATGTTTGTAAAATTAAAATGAGAACATAATGTAAAAAAACCATGGAATACCGAAATAAAATAAAAAATATATATTTTTTTAAGGTAAGCGTTCAAAAATATGAAGGTAGTTGAAGGAAGACATTTTAATTTTTTTTTATGTGAATACCTCACAGGAGTTTCATCTGCTACCGTCTGGAGCCATTGAGACTATGGTATTCTCAATTGAGATATGTTGTGAAGCTGAAGGTAAGATGGGAGGGGAAGGAGGGGAAGAAGGGGAAGAGGAAGGTGAGGAAGTACCTGGTTATTCAGATCTTGTCACCAAACACGGCTAAAGTCATTTCAAGCGACGTTTCCATTGAATAGTGGAATTACATCAGGGCGATACTGAGAGTATCTTCCACTCTGGAACGTGCCGCAAATATACTATGGGTATATTACATATTTTTAATTAATTGTGAATAACACAAATTAATCAAATACTTTGGATTACGAGTCAAGAGTCTTAACCCTCGACCACGGAGGCCATGGTAAATATGAATGCTAGAAGCAGCGCGCTAATATAAAAAAAAATGAATAGCTGTTATCGAAAATATTTTCAAATATCTCGACAAGTCTTAATATCTTAAAGAAATGGTTTCAAGACAATTTAAGACATTGGCACTGCAAAACACCTTTGAAATGTTATATAAAATCATAAAAAGTGTTAACCGTAAAGAAATACTTCGAATTTATTCGTACATATAACACAACAGAACCAAATGTGTTTTTATAATTTTCGGATCATACTTAGGTAGGTACGAGTAATATAAAGTTTTACATCAATGATGGATTAAAACGAATAACTTTGTAGGGTTGGAAAGTACTTTTATTCTCGGAAAATCGATTTAGAGAAGTTTTATGAACGTTTTTGAAAAATACCTTTTTGAGTTTGCTCATTTTATTCTACTTATCAAATTATATTTTGAAGTTGGCGTATTATATGTTTATTAATTTATCCGTCACTTGAATTAGTTTTTATCCATATTTAAGTAATATTTGTTTACAAAACTGTTAAAAATTAGAAAAGAGATATAATAATAAAAATCAAATTAATTTTAAATGAATTTTATAAAATATATTATGATAAAACTATACTAACATACAGAACAATTAGTCATAATAGACCTGATATAGTTTTACATGAAAAAATTTAAAAAAATAACTTATAGTATCATTGATGTAGTTATTCTAAATTCCTGTAATATTCAAAAATCTGTTTCTAAAAAAATAAGAAAATATACAGATTTAGGAAATGAGATTAAAAGAATTTGGCATTCTCAGACTATAAAAATATTACCATTTGTTATTTCGGCTACTGGCATTATACCTAGGTCTCTCATTCAAAATTTAGGCATACCAGATTTGTCAAAGAATTTATTTATAAAAATTCAAAAATCAGTCATTTTAAATACATGTAGGATTACAAAATTTTTTTAAATATTTATGTTGAGGGATCAGTAGGATTTATATGTCCAATTAGGAGTTCCACAGAGTCGAACCCTCTGATATGAAAATATCTGGAATCGGTGAATTATTTTCCCATTTGGTCTCTGGTAGGTTGACGTGTTGTTCTTGTATTGTTTTGAATTTATTATACTTAGGTGTATAGTGCAATTGCATAGCGTGGATTGACCAGACGATCATTATTTGAGGAAGTGTGTGAAAGGGTTTAGTTTTTCCTGTGGGGAAAATTTAACCCGGACATTTAAATCTGGTGCGTAAAAAAAGAGTAAATAATATTTCGTTGAATTTTATATTAATTTATACTAGATACACCTACGTGGTTTTGTAATTCAATATTGAGACTTATAAAATAAAAGACCAAACAAAGAAATATATAGAAAAAAATATATGAAAGGTCAGATACAAAAATAGTATTTCATATCTATAAGTAAACTATATTCTCCAACAGGTTTGCTCAATTTTAGATCAAATACACTTCGCTATTTACAATATATATATATATATATATATATATATATATATATATATATATATTATAATATCACATCATATTTCTTAATTTATTTATACCTGCACTAGATAATATATTATAAAATATATTTGTTTTGCCACTACTTGCTCTGATCACATATTTAAATAGTTATGTCAACTATTGTCGTATGAACCGTTAAAATAACTGTTAACGGTTAAAATCTCAGCAAAGTGGAAAATACTCTACGTATCGCTCTTGTGAAAGAAAACTATTCTGAATCGAAAGGTTGTTTTTTTTTTTAAATTTTATTTTAAATAAATACCTCACAAGTATCCCGACTACTCCAACCGCCTGGAGCCAGTAAATCTATGGCATCCCCAATTGGGATTTGTTGTAAGGCTGAATGTTGTAGAGAGGGGACGGAGATGGGGTAGAGGAAGTTACTGAAGTTACTTGCTATTCCTATCTGGTTACCAAAAAAGCTATTTCAAGCAAGTTTTATTTCTGAACGGTGGTCTTACGCCAGGAAATTAAAACAAATAAAATCATTTGTATGGGTACCGCCGCTCACGGAATCATTTATTGGATAACCAACACCTCTGCCATAGGTCACCCCAAGTGGTTCGCTACGTTTGGTAACAAAGCAGGGGTGCCCGGGGTCATGGGGTTAGGTTTGTCCAAATCTTGACGGCGGATGCGTCTGCCCACAAACTGCGTGGCAGGCCGGATCGGGAGGGACTGGTTGAGGGAAATCTTTTGACCTCTCCAGCAGGACTCCCTCGGAACATTGCCTTGCACCGCAGTGAGAGTTGCCGCACCGCAGTGCACTCCCAGATTCCTACCCACCCCTCGCACCTTTTTCCTTCCTAGAACATCCTCTCCCTAAAATAAACCCTCCACATAGCTTCCCCAAAGATGACATAGACCTTGAGGGGAATCACGGCCTCCTGTGTGGAGCTAATGTAAAAAAAAAACTTTGTAAATCACCACTATTTAATCAACACTATCAACATGCTTCGAAACCAAAGTTTTCTTCGTCAGGATAAGATTAATATTAATGTTATCCTGACGAAGAAATGTGGAAAAAATGACTTTGTAAAAAAAATGAATAAATCAAATGACTTTGTAAAACACCACCACCTAATAATTTTTGTCAAAAAAATTTATATATACTATATATGAATAGGGACACTCTAATCACCGGTCTAAGCGGTATGAAATATACTTTACTACCTATTCTCATACGTCCCAAATATACACAAAAAATCATAAAAATCGGTCCAGCCGTTTTGGAGGAGTGCTACCACACACACCGTGTCACGAGATTTTCATATACAAAGATAGATATCTACACTAAAAATTGGAAAGCTAGAAAAAGTGATGGTGTAGGATAGAAATACACGAATTCGCATGAATCAAACATTCTACGGGAGTGCGCATCGAAGTTAGAAAATTGGAATTTAGAGTAATGTAGTGGAAAATACATTTTGTCGAGTTGGTTGCGTTTATAATGTTTACAAGTAGAAAAAGCTTTTCATATTATTTTGCATTTTTCTTCTAAAGCATGTTTTTTAATGTTCTGTTTTCTGGGGGTTTGTAATCCATTATTGTGTAATTAAATGAAGACAATATTAGCGAAACTCAATCGAAAATATGAAAACAGAAAAAACAGAAAATGATACGGGCATACCTGTGACTCGAACACAGGACCTTAGGCTTTCCGGGCCGCGACTCCTGAGCTAATGTGTCCCTATCCGATCCGATGTCATTTTAACTGAATCATACTTCGACTTACAACTACCAACATTATCTTAACTTTTTAACGCATATTTTATTGGCTGCTTTCTTTATGTATGATTGCAAGATTCAATTTGGACTAAAAGCCATCTAGATAGTGTCTTGGATACATGTTTATCCATTTTTTTTTCACTTATATTGTCTTCATTCAATTAAATACTTATAACAATTTGAGTTTTTACTCATTAAGTTAAAAATTAAAATAAATCGTTATGTTAATATTGAAATTGCTTTTGATTTTTAAAAGGGGAATACTAGTACGTTATATCCCAATTCGAAACTAACTTTAATAATATTAGGTACTTTAGTTTAATTACAAGCTTTTTTTATCGAAATTTCTGTTAGGAATTATTTAACTTTCAAACTTTCGCAAAGGACTCATTCCTCTTTATTGATTTAATTTTTTTATATTAATGACGGAATAATTACTACTAAAGTATCTCCACCAGAGTTTTAAAAAAATCGTTAATTGTTTCTTTTTGACCAATCCTAATTAACTAACCAGTAAAAAAATACACATACCTCCTTTAAAATGATATTCGATATAACAAAATATTTATATTATGTGTATATGAATGTGTATGCGTATGTACACAAATATATATGTGTATAAGTGCACGCAAATTGCTGTTATTTCCGCCTACAAAACCAATTTAAGTCCAGACTGCTATCCAGAAACACAAAGATATTAGTGTACAAAACACTTATCAGACCAGTACTTATGTACGCAGCTGAGACTTGGGTACTAACTAAGAGGAATGAGCGAGCACTGGACGTTTTTGAAAGAAAAATTTTGAGGCGCATCTTCGGACCGGTTCTAGAAAATGGATTTTGCCGCAGGCGTTATAACAATGAGCTCTATACTTTGTTTAAGGAGCTAAAAGATTGGGAAGACTTCGGTGGCTGTGTCATGTGGAGAGAATGACCGAGAATCAAGCACCAAAGTCCTTGCTGAACTCAAGACCAATAGGGCGAAGGAGCCTGGGAAGACCAAGACTAAGATGGAGCGACAACGTCCTCAAAGACATATCTATCTTGGAGCTTCCAAACTGGAGAGAGCTGGCACAAAACCGAGATGAGTGGAGGAAGACTCTTGAGGAGGCCAAGACCCACCAGGGGTTGTAGAGCCAATAGTGATGATGATGATAAGTGCATGTACGTGTATGTATATGTACGTGTATGTTTATATATATATTTTTTATTTTTTTTTCTAATATGTATATATTTTTTTCTTCTACATAACCTTTATACAATAACCATTAACATAAAAACATTTAAATAAATAAAAAAACGTTCTACTCCAAAACATAAATACTTGTCACACATAATCATAAATAAACACGTAAACACCTCAGCACAGGTTCTCCTAGTGAGGTGTTCACGAAACATACAACAATACCTATCCACAGTTTCACCTTTACAAACCTACCTTACACCCAACATAATAAAATTGCAAAATATATTATGTAAAAATGTTTTCAAAATTAATCTATTATGTAATAATGTTAATTAATGGGTAAATACTGTAATACATAGAAATAAATAAATCTAAATATTGAGATTTGACATATTTCTGACTTAATTTATAAAAAACTAGCTTGTACCCGACATGCGTTGCAATCCTACTCAATGAAAAAAGGGTTTATGTTGAAAAGCATAGATTATCAAAATTTACTGCTATTCCCTTATGCTACTATGTCTCCTTTGCAATCTCCCCTCCACCCCTCCCTTGTCCCCCATGCCCCTTTCCCTGCCTTCCCCCTCCCTCAACCCCCCTCCCGCTAACCCCCTCCTTGGTTCACTTCCCTCCCTCTCCTGTCCCCCTCTCTCGTTACCTCCCTACCGCTAAAATTTTTGAAATTCACAAATTTTTCAAACTCGCGAGCCACTTTTTGTAGTATAAATTTCCTATATATACTAGTGTTATATATATACATAGAAACCTTTGCGGGCGTGTGCACAATAACTTACTAAAGTTTCATAGCAATCGGATGAATGGTAAAGGATATAATTTTATAACGCCAGAATTTATCATTATATGTAGAAACCTAATTATTAAGATTTGGATAAATTTCAACGTTCTGTTGAGCTGAATATGAACATAACATTTAAGTGTTAAAATAGTAGTTTCGACCTTTTTTCAAATATCCTATATATAAAAATGAATCGCTGAATGTGTTGCTAAGCGCAAATCTCGAGAGCAGCTGAACCGATTTCGTTAATTCTTTTTTTAGAATATTCCTTGAAGTACGAGGTTGGTTCTTACGGAGAGAACAATAAGAAAATTGGATATTTTCAGAAAACCTAACGACTATCACACGTTTGACAGTTCGCGTGTTTGAGAATGACATTTTGCAAAACAATGATTGTTAAATCAGGATTCTATTTTTGCAAATCTTTAAGTTGCTAAATTTATTTAAAGTAGGTACTCCCCTAATTGTTTGAATCGAATCAAGAATTTTAAATATTTTAAATAGGTACCAATGTCAGGTACCTATGTTGGGTACCAAATTTAACATACATGTAAAATGGAAATTTGAATAAAAATTGTAAAAGGTGGCAAGCGGGCTGTTTAAAAACTGAATGTACTGGGATTAAATATATGGAAAGCGTGAGAGAGGGAGAGATAGCGGAGGGGGGGATGAGGGGTGGAGGGGAAGGGGGGAGGGGAAAGGGGGAGGGGGGTGAATTGGGGGAGGGGGGAGGGAGATAGGTGAGAGGGGGGGGAGGGAGAGGGGAGGTGGAGGAGGCAGAGTGGGAACCCCCCTTACACCATGCGAGTGAAGCCGCGGAAAAAAGCTAGTTAGTTATAATTATATATCTTCCAGGAAAACTACCATGATTTCTAAAGACAAGTAAATTTAAATTATCATTTTTTAATTGAGACATTTTTTAATTGATAAACCAACGTTTAAGACAAGATTTTTTATGTATAGCACAAAGGGTAACAATTATTATAAGCAATAATTATCAGCCTGAAACACTCATTTACATTGAAAATATCTTCCGAGAAAAGATACTTGCCGCCAATTTAATATTTTTTAAATTGTCAATTTTTTTTATTTTTTTTTATTCAATGCCGGCAACCCGGTCGTTTATTGAAATAATAATATCTTATACAAACAAGTTAGTAGCCCGCCTCACTAGACTAAGTCTGTTCCGAGGCAGGTACATATATACAAAAACTTATAATTATATAATATATTATATAATTAATATTTGACAAGTTAAAGTATTTCCCAAAAAATGTACATATAATTTGTCTCGACGCCACCTAGCGAGAGATTTAACACTAACAATGTCTCTCTCGCAAAAATAAAGTTGGTTGTTTTCAGGTGGAAAAAATATAATAAACAGCAATTGTTAAATGAAACACTAGTATATATTGAATTATTTGGCGGGTATTAGATAAGCCGCCATAGCTCAGTGGTCAGAGCACCTGACCGGCAATCAGAAGGACACGGGTTCAAGTCCCGTTGGCGGCAAGTACTTTTTCTCGGAAGATTTTTCAATGTAAATGAGGGTTTCAGGCTGATAATTATTGCTTATAATAATTGTTACAAGTAAATTTTACTACTTGAAATAATGGTGTCTTCTACTGTGCTGACTTTGAGTTAATGACAAGGATAACTTTCATCGGCTAAACTTGAAGAGCTGCAGCTAACCAGACTGCTCGCTGATGCAACGAGGAAAGTTTCACAAAGACTACAAAGGCACCGGAATAATGACAAACTATTAAACGGAAGAACCAGGCAAGCTGAGACCAGATATCATCCAAAAATCCACAATTTTCAATTAGTCTCCTGAGTGGAATATTAAGCTTCAGGAACAGGACCGATCCTACCAATGGAAACTAATTATTTATAGAATACTGTTGTGTGATCTGCTGGTTCCATGATAGTTCATCCTGCGACAATTCATCCGGCGACAGTTCATCCTGCGACAGTTCATCCTGTGACAATTCATCCGGCGACAGTTCATTCTGTGACAGTTCATCCTGCGACAATTCATCCGGCGACAGTTCATCCTGCGACAGTTCATCCTGCGACAATTCATCCGGCGACAGTTCATCCTGCGACAGTTCATCCGGCCGACAGTTCATCCTGCCGACAGTTCATCCCGCCGACAATTCATCCAGCGACAATTCATCCTGACAATTCAACCTAATCTAACCTAAACTAACCTAACCTTACCTAACCTAACTTAACCTAACTTAACCAAACCTAACCTAACCTAACCTAACCTAACCTAACCTAACCTATAAGTATAACCTATAAGTATAAGTATGTCGTATTTTGTTATTCACGCATGCTTCTTCGGAGAGCCGAAATTATTGTTAGTAAAAATATTTTTACATTCATCCGGCGACAATTCATCCTGACAATTCAACCTAATCTAACCTAAACTAACCTAACCTTACCTAACCTAACTTAACCTAACTTAACCAAACCTAACCTAACCTAACCTAACCTATAAGTATAACCTATAAGTATAAGTATGTCGTATTTTGTTATTCACGCATGCTTCTTCGGAGAGCCGAAATTATTGTTAGTAAAAATATTTTTACAGCGGATTTCCACTCAAGATGCCTTCAGATATAAGTATATCGATTTTGGTTGTACGGCCGTATATCCTCTTTGCATACTTACTTAATAAAAATCTTCTAAATGATCAGGCAGGATGAATTGTCGCCGGATGAATTGTCGGCGGGATGAACTGTCGGCAGGATGAACTGTCGGCCGGATGAACTGTCGCAGGATGAACTGTCGCAGGATGAACTGTCGCCGGATGAATTGTCGCAGGACGAATTATCGGGTCACCGATCTGCTATTAACACAGGTCTCCATGCTTCGTTTAATGTAGTTGTTTCTGGTTCTAATTTTATGTAAGTGCAATAATTCTGATTTATCGTGTGGGGAATGAAACTTTCTATTTATGTTTTAATAGTGTTTCTTTCCGTATACATTTGTTTCTTAAATTTTAATTTATCTGCAACCGATTTCGACACATCGGTGTAATTCAACATAATAAACATTACCAGAAATATGTAGGTATGACGAAAGAGGCGTACCTTTATTAAAATTTGTGCAAGTTTTTTCAATTTTTTTTAGAGCGTCGCAGCTGCGAGGCTGAAGGTAGCGGGGAGGGGAAGGAGATGGTGAAGAGGAAGGTGGAGATGTACCTGGATATATAGATATTATCATGTAATATACAAGAATAATAAGATATACCTACTCATGTTATCTGGTAAACAGAAAACAATCGCAAAAAAACCAATCGCTTTGTTTGTATATCGATATTTGACCAGAACTCATCAAGGTAATTTTCGCGCGATTTTTCGAAATATCATCAAACGTTCAACAGGAACCACTCGGACCATCACCCTATTTTTACGACAATATAACATGGCCAAACATACGTAAGACGTATGAGGGTAACCGACGAGTTCATCGAAAATCAATTCATCGAAAGCAAATTCATCGAAAACGAGTTCATCAAAAATCAATTCATCGAAAATCAATTCAACGAATGATCAATTCATCGAATCGCCAATTCATCGAAAAATATTTTTTTGTAGATATTAGAGCTGTCAAAGTTAAATACCCAAAAAGGTCGGTTTAACTGAGTTAAATGTGTTTAGGAACTGTCAGTTTCATAGTGACATTGTAAAATTTATAGGTTATCTCTTCGATTTCCAATTGTCTGATACTGCAAAAAAGGGATATCTAAGGAACGGTGACCAGACAACTCATAATGAAACCAACTCATAAACAACTCAGAAAGGTCATTAAGAGTGATGATAAAAAATATTTAAACATTGGTTAAATACGTTAAGTTAGGTTAGGTTAGGTTAGGTTAGGTTAGGTTAGTTTAGGTTGACCAATGCTTTTTTAACTTCTCGGTCCGCTCGGCATTTCTCTCAAATATCAACAAAATATATTTTTTCGATGAATTGGCGATTCGATGAATTGATCATTCTATGAATTGGTTTTCGATGAATTGATTTTCGATGAATTGGTTTTCGATGAACTCGTTTTCGATGAAATTGCTTTCGATGAATTTATTTTCGATGAATTGATTTTCGATGAATTCGTTTTCGATGAACTCGTCGTGAACCCGTATGAGGCGTACCTGACTTTCAAGTTCCGTTATTTTGTATAACTGCAGTAAGTATTTATAAATAAGCTGTTCATCGGTAACATATAACTCAACTGCAGTGGTATTTTCATGAACCTTAATATATAGCAATCCTGAACACACTAAATAAAATTATTTTTTAAATTTTACATTGAGTATATGCTTTATTTGTATATTTTGTAATCTTTTTTTATTTTGTGTTATATTGTTGTTATAAATGAAATTTATATTTTATATGTAAAAGCCCAAAAGGGCGTCAATAAATAAATAAATAAAAAAAAATTTAAAATATAAAAAAAAAAAAAAAAAATACTTTATCAATTAAGGTAATTTGCACATTGAATGAAACATTATTACTTAATTGCACTGCATAAATTTAATGCATTTTCAATATTTAAAATTCAGGTCCAAGTTTAAATAAACAAACTCTTATCAGGAGTGATTATAGATTTTCACCGCCAAAAGTATTACCGTGATTTATTTTTGGGGCATTATACCGTTTTTGCATTACGTCTTTTTTTAGACGTTAAAGTTTTGCACAGCGTTAGAGTGTCCTTCATCACACGTCTGCCTTGATGATGGACACTGTAACGCTATCCGAAACGTTAGCTAAAGAAGGAGATAGCGCAACACGGCATAATACTATTAAAATAAATGACGAATATCTCATCAAGAGTATTCACGAAACAAAATTTGCTGAAAATATGTGGTACAATTGGCGTAAATCATTTGCGACAAAAGAGCCTTTTATACATTTACAAGCTAATTAGTGTTTATAATAAACTAGCGGGTTCCCGGTGTGCGTCGCATTTTCACTCAAGTAAAGAAATCGTTTCTTTCTGCGTGTCCTTTCCGATTCGTCCCCGTTCCCCTTCTGCCTTCCCTTCACCTCCCGCACCCCCTTCCCCTCCCTCGTTCCTCCACCACCGTCCTCCCTCCCGGGGTCCCGTCCCCCTATCTCTCATCCCCTCCAAGTCGCTAACTATATGAGATACACTCATTGCGCACAACAACTCACCAAAGGTTCATCGCAATCGGATGACTTGTAAAGGAATGCATAAGGGACAAACAAAGATAATTTTTATAAATTAAAAACTAATAATAAATAAATAGTAAGTTTCGTGTTTACTTACCAACGCACAGAAGAACAATAAATTTCATTTTACTCATAGTTGCACGTAAAATTCTTCAAGCGATTATTAACAAATATGCTGTTACACTTGTAATGACAATCACTCCAGAAGTCACAACAAATTAAAATTAGTTATTATGCGCAGACAACTTTTTAAAACAATTAAAAATCCAGCACCCTCTAGCGACACAATTACTTAATTGTAATTTCAAACAGAGAAGAAGTAATTGAATTATTCATGCACGTTATATAGTTTATTGCATCAGCACCTAAGCGGAGGTGATCAAATTCAAAAATGGTTACGTGCTGGTTCATAAATTAATCACACGCGCCTCGATGGGTGTGAGAATGAGCGATGACTGAATGAATATTTTCAGAATTAAATCGTTTTGCTCTCTGAACTAATGTTTTGCACTCTGTGATAACGAGGTTCCGATAAAGGAGAATTTCAGCATTATTACGCACTTGTGTTTCCGTAGTATTATGGTGATAACGGAACGTGAAAGGTTAGCGACGAGAATTCTGTCGTGGGAACCAGGACTTTTCCGTTCCGCAGAGACAGAGATGTATTGCAATGGATTCAAAAATAATTTTATATTTTTATTAAATGAAAACAAATCACTCTGTAAAACACCACTTATATAATCAAAATTATATATGTATATGTTTTCTGAAATAAAACAATAACCTTGTTTGTAACCACGATTTTTTTTTAATACCGACCTGCTTCGCTTAATATAAGCATATTTAGGATGTAAAATTTAAAAAAAAAAAAATTTTGTTTTCATTTGATTAAAATGACTCCACAAAGTGATTTTACAAGGATTGATGAAGTTTTCATTTTTCAGTTTTTCACTGTTTCGCATATTTGTATATAGTTAATACACCGTAAATAATTTAACTGTTAGAATTTTAATAAGTGTAGAATAAATATACGTTATTTAACGTGAGAATAAAAATGGTAGAATTTTTTTTTTAGCGTTTTTGAAATCAATATAAAAGTTCAACTTTTGGGGATACTTTCAGTAAATAACGTTTCAATCTATTTATATAAAACTTACAAAAAACTAAAGTAACTTTCATATTATATATATAATATATATATACTTATATTTATATATATATTTTTAATGAGCTCCACACAGGAGGCCCTGAGAAAAATAATTACCCTCAGGGCCTATGTCATCTTTGGTGATGCTGTGTGGAGGGTTTTTTTGAGGAAAAGAAGGAGAGGAGAGTTCTATGAAGGAAAAGGGTTGAAGGAGTGTGTACGAATCTGGGGTTCAGTGTGTCCTAGTCATTCGCCTCCAAGACCTAGACAAACCTCACCACATGAACCCGGGCACCCCTGCTAAATCACCAAACATAGCGAACCACTTGGGGTGACCTATGGCGGAGGTGTTGATTATCCAATAAAGGTATATGTATATTATTTAAAATCAAATATCGGTAGATGGTCACCGGTCACCCTATATGTATGTTTTTTTTAATTTTATTTTTTATGTATTTTTTTTAAATTAAAAAATAAGAAATACATGAAAAACATAAATGCTGTATATCTCACTAGGGCATTCCTGTATCGAGATATGCAGTTTTACAATGTAATTTTAAAAAAATACATATAAACTTAATAAAAATATAATTATAAACCTACAAAAGAAGCACTGCGAACTTTTATTCAGACATGGATTATTAATAATTTAATTATAGCTGGGCAGTATGCTCATCGTTGGCAACAATAACATTATACTATAAACTAAAAATACAAGGTACCTGTTAGTTGTGGCTTACCAGATGCATGTTTACTCCAACATAATGTACGAGGCTTAGTAGGTACCCGTTATCTATAAGAAAAGCTAAGGAAACAATATTTTTCTTTCAATATTTTAATTTGAGATTCATGTACTTTGTTCCAAAATTATTAACCGCAACACAGGCTTGTCCTGGTGAGTTAAAAAATTCAATAAAAAGAAAACAAAATATAAAGAATAGCGTTCGTGGTGGCAACTTAGATTTGATTTTTGTACAAGTACAGTAAGTACAGTTTTACTCAGAGATTTTTTATGATTTTTTGTTTTTAAATAGACGGAAGGTCACCATCTACACGAAGTTTCAAAAATCCACCTTATCCCCCTTTCCTATCCCTTAAGGCCTGGCTATTCGATTTCTTACATATCTCCCTTACACGTTAAGAGGAATATAAACGCTAGAAATATTTCGAATCTCATGCCTGCAAAATTTTAAAATCGAGCGTCATTTTGCACGAGGCTAGTAAGCGAAAAAGTGGTTTTTATTTATTTTGTGCATAATTTTATAAGAACGAAAAAAAGTTAGAATAAGGAAAATCTCAAAAATAGTCTTAGCTATAAAGGGGTATTTTTAAAAAATTGTTTCTTGTATTACTTCATAGTTAAGTCATGAAAAAACATTTTTGTTGGTGGTTTACGCTTATATTTTTTGTTACGTAAATAATAATTTTATTGTAATTCCAATACATAGAAAAGCTAGTAAAAGCTTCGATTTATCCGTAGCATATTTTTTGATGTTCATACTGTAAGCCGATTCGTCGTAAAGATTAATCTAAATAGTATCTAAATAGGATTTCACGTATATATTCATCTTAAGTTTTAAATCTCTTTAAAAAATGTATGTTATTATTGAAAATACTATCTAGACATTCCCCGCGCCGAAACGCAAATTATATAAAATTCCCTCCATAGAAAAAAATCGCAAAGTATGCTCCAAAAATTATTATAAACACGTTCGTTTCAGTTATTTTATAAGTTATATGTATGAAACAATTAAGAGTGTTTCTTTAAATGCTGTTTAAGACAACCCCTGCGAGATTTTTACTCTATTTTAAATGAGTCGTGTTTTATTAAACATTTTCACAATTTTCGCATCGATTTTGTCGCTTTAAATACTAGCGCGCTCCTCTAACATTCGTAAATTCATATCTCTCCATCTTCTTCTTTTGAGCCCGGTTGCGGCGCCTGAAAGCAGAATTTTGGAACTTCTCGACGAAATTATGCACACATGGAGTTCAAAATAAAAGCAAAGTCTACATCTGATTTCGGAAAACTCTGCATATCACCCGGCCAACGCCAAAATTTAGTTTTTGAATATTTTGTAACTCACGGAAATAAATCTCAATTATTTCTCTTTCAGATCAAGCACTGAACCATGGCATGAGAATGACGTTATTATTCAAATGATTTTTTCGTTGTCATGAATTTTTTTAAAACGTTTTGTTTTGATTTAAATATTTTGCATTTTTAGCCCCATTCGTCACATATCATAAATCGTATCGGACAAGGTTCTAAATGAAATTTTATTTCAAAAATGAACTTCGAATGCAAAACCATTTCTTTTGCTCATTATTGTTGCATGTGGTTCTATTTCCATGTTTAGCTATGTTCTAGAATGGTAAGTATACGTCATATTTAAATATTTAACTTTAAAATATGCGCAATTAAAATACTTTACACAAATGAGGAGACTATACAAATAATAAAAAAAATAAAAATATAGAGTATGCCATTCAAACGCAGTTGAAGTGAAACCTTCAGAAAACTAAAGTAGACAAGAGTGGGAAAGCTACGAAGCACCGCAAAAAGAGGAGACCGATAGGCTACGAAGCACTGCACAAAGAGGTGACCGATTATATTATCTCACTCTCTCGCAGGCTAAATTCTATAGATGCACCGATATAAATAAATAAAGCCGCCTAATTCAGTTCTAATTTACTTTAATGTCTGCAGTATTTTAATCCAGAACCCCAGCCCCTATTCTGTGTTTCATATCCTGAATATGACCTCAATCCTGAATTCCAATGTTATTTATCATTAAGTTGACCTTAAAACTCTCGTGGAATTGTTGTAGATAATCGTTTGTCTGGATACTAAAACTTATCTGTGACACCCACAAAATTGGCAAGGGATAGCGACATCATAAGATAAAAGCACAGCTGCATTCTACAAAGAAGTTTAATAAACGCAACACCACTGAAAATGTTAAAGTAAAAGAGTAAATAGGTTAGCTGGAATTAAGATAAGTTTCCCATTACGATGTCAATAAGATTTTCAAGCAATTATTTTTAGTTATTTGAAGAGAAAGTCAAAATAATAGGAAAAAAAAACAATACAGAAATAGAGAAAAGTCCCAATAAACTACGTTTAGGAAGTTGTAATGTAAATGTATATAAACATAAAATGCAATATATATAAATATATAATGACATACACCTACGTGCACTTTATAAAATAATAATAATAGAAAGAGATAACAAAATGAAAACATTTTTAAATATCAAACAAGAGGAGGTCAACAATGATGGCATCTAACAACCATAAAACTATGTATATATCATGCATAGTATAAGAGAGATAGCCTAAAGAGATGTAACCTTATGATATTGGAAATATAAAAATATGTACGCAGTTAGAAATTGTTTGTATGAAAGTCAAATATAAACTATTTCTTTCAGTGAGCCAATTCTTCAACACAATATTGGTTTTTACATTTGTACATTTTTTTTTAAATTTCGGCAGGTAACATATTTAAGCAATTTGGTTTCATGCAGTCCAGCGTTCTTTGTCCATATTTGTTTAAATGCTTAGGTATGGTTAGTCCTTCATTTAACGTAAAAAGAGTATTGTAAGTGTGCTCCAGTCTATTTGTGTACATAGGGCTTAAATATAATTTAAAACACAGAATTGCTCTTACTGAGGGAATTTTGAGATTCTGATAAAAGTATGGAACATTATGCCTTTGTTCGTATAAACTTTTATACGAACAATTTAACTGATTTAACTAATGAATTTTAACTGTGGATTTAACATGATTTGTATTAATTTTGAAGGAAAGTCGCCAAGCTGTAATTCCATGCCTTATAATAGATTCAGCTAATGATAAATAAATCATTTGGAGTGGTGTGCATATTGGAACTTAGAATGTTAATTTATATAATCTACTAACAATAGATCTCAGTCGTTCACTAACTTTATTTATTTGTAAATCCCAGTTGAAAAAACACTCAATAACGACACCGAAATAAACGAATTCTTTTACCGGTTCGATATTTTCACTATTAATTAAATAACTTTAACGTGGTAGCTAAGAGTTTGTAAAATGTATTTGAAAGAGTTATGTTTTTGTTTAGTTTTTTTTTCTAGGGAAAATTACTAAAGCTGGGAAATTTTCTGAAATTCTCCTAAATGATGAATGCTACTGAGGTGAGCAAATACATTTTATTCAATTATGAAAAAATCTCCATTAAAAATGAGTGATATCTATAATGCACTCATTAGACCAGTGCTAAGCGACGGTTCATAATCTCGGCCTTTTACGAAAAAAGGTTATCGGTTCAGATTATTTTATAATCAGTATTAAACATTGTATAAATTAATGATAAGAAATGCATCTTAATATATAACAGAGTGTGCAATTCACACGCGGTAGAAGTGAAAATATCAGAAAACTAAAGTTGACAAGAATGGGGAGGCCATAAAGTACTTTTTTTATCAATGTGAAGAATGATTTTTTCCATTTTTGTCGTCGATTTCCAATTCACTTTTTCCTATACATTTGGTCATCTTATTAGTATATGTGTTTTCTTCTTCGTGTCGCTTTCTTTTATGATTTATTTGCTTGTTCATTTTGGAGTGGTTTAAAGGTCGGATATTGATTTTACAAAAATAAGAAAATATCTATATTTTTCGATTTCGTAGGATTCGACCCTTGGTCCGCAGAATGTCTGGCTGCTAAGATTCATCAGGCGTTTTATACCGCTAGACCAAAGGTGACTTTTGAAGAACCGTAGATTTATCGTATTTTATTGGAACCGAGTACCCGTAAAATAAATAAAGATTTTATTGCTATCTCATTCTCTACTATGCTAAATTCTATAGATGCATGTGTTTGTCTCTTTTTAGTGTCGCTTTTTCGTTTCACCGTGTTTCAAATCACAACGGTGCTAAAAAAAACTTTCACTTCAAAAATGAATGTTTCTCTGTTTGTCCCTTTTGCGCTCCTAAACCATTCATCTGATTGCAATGAAACGTTGAGGATTTGATGTGAGCATGCCCGCGATGGTTTCTTTATATAAAAGCTCTAGCGTTATGAAATTATTACGTACACTATTCATCCGATTGCGATGAAACATTGGTGAGTTGTTGTGCGCACGCCCGCGAAGGTTTATGAAATTTGTTTAAACAATTTAGTGTAGGAGGCTTGTGAATAGTTAAAAAATGTTTGTATTTTATGTGGTTTAGCGGCAGGAGGGAAGGCTGAAGGGGAAGGGGAACCATGAGTAGCGGTGGGGAGAGGTCGAGGGGGTAGGGGGAAGGCAAGGAAGGTGGAGGGGTGATGCAGGAGGGGTAGGGGACGCGGGAGTGGAAGGAAGGCGGAAGGGGAACGGTGATGAATGGAAAAGGACGTGCAGGGAATATATATATATATATATCCAAAATACACAATACACAAATTCCAAATCCTGAATACACCTCACCCGATGGACCCGGGCACCCCTACTAAGTCACCAAACGTAGAGAACCACTTGGGGTGACCTATGGAAATAATGAGACTTTATTTAAGTGGCATTGCAACGCATGCCCGGAACTCACTAGCTTTTAATAAATAAAACGTATTCTTAAAAACACATTGCAAAAAATATATTTGTTTACTAATAGGTTTCAAAATATTATTCGCTGTTTTTTTATCTCTTGAATAATAAAAAACACACATGAATCAATTACAAAAATTTAATAAAAATCCTCGGAATTATATCTATTAACCATTTCGAGATCAAAGGTCTATTATTTTTTTCAGTAAATCAATATTTTTATTATTAAATTCTTTCTAAAAATCAGTTTTCAATTCAAATAATTCTATGTCATTAATAAAGTTTGATTGAAAAAATCATATCTTACAATCAAACATATAATTTTAAGATACATTTTGAATATTTCTTTTAAGAGCATTTCTGCAAAATTCTTTTATCAATATCATCAAACCAAATATCATGTAAATATATTAAAAATAATCTTTTGGCAGATAAGTGTAAAGTGTATCATTCTTAATAATATTATTTTGAAGATTTACAGACTTTTACCTCTTTTATCTTCTTATGCCTCTATTATTAAAAAATGAATCGCTGAATGTGTTGCTAAGCGCAAATCTCGAGAGCAGCTGAACCGATTTCGCTAATTCTTTTTTTAGAATATTCCTTGAAGTACGAGGATGGTTCTTACGGAGAGAAAAATTAAGAAAATTGGATAATTTCAGAAAACCTAACGACTATCGCACGTTTGACAGTTCGCGTGTTTGAGAATGACATTTTGCAAAACAATGATTGTTAAATCAGGATTCTATTTTGGAAAATCTTTAAGTTGATAAATTTATTTAAAGTAAGTACTCCCCTAATAGTTTGAATCGAATCAAGAATTTTAGATATTTTAAATAGGTACCTACGTTAGGTACCAAATTTAATATACCTACATGAAAAATGGAAATTTTAATAAAAATTGTAAAAGGTGGCACGCGAGCTGTTTAAAAACTGAAGGTACTGGGATTGAATATATGGAAAGCGGGAGGGAGGGAGAGATGGGGGAGGGAGTAGGAGGTGGAGGAGGTGGAGTGGGAACCCATGCGAGCGAAGCCGCGGGAAAAAGCTAGTTATTTATAAAAAAATCAGAAGTTGCACAATATATCTAGCACTTGTGTTAAAACTAGACTAGATATTATGTAAACTACATTGCCATTACACTTACAGATTATATGGAAAACTGGAAAAGCGTTTGAAAAATGCATCACACGCAGTTTTAAGGAATATGAATCGTCACCCTGAGTCACTGATTCCGAAGTAATTCTACAAACATTCAATCTTTATCTACATATGGAAGCAGAATAAATGAGATTAACAAGACTAGAGTGTATAGGTGTAGTCTACCCCAGGGCCAGCCAATTTGCGGCCCGCGGCGCCCTGCGGTACGTTTCACGATTATAAAAGTTCCTATAATTATACGAAGAACAGAAAAAATGCAAAATATTTGCTTATCTTTCCGCGCATAATAATGGCCTTCAATAAGTTATAGTCCGCTTACAACGAGGACGCGACGTACTTACTTACATCAGATATTTTTTCCCAAAAAATTGTTAGTGTCTTCGTATCCACATACGTTTGTAAAGCGTTTTATAAAAAAATGAAATACTTACAAAAAAAAATTGGAACGTCAATAAGTGACGTTAATTTGGAAAACCAGTTGAAGTGTGCAACTTCGGCTATTGAAATGGATTTAGAAAGTATTATTTAAGTGATTGAAAAGAAACGTAATTATCGCCCTAAAAAAATCTCCATTACGTTTGTTTTTAAAAATTGAATGATTTATGAAACTTAAACAATAATTTTGATTGTTAAAACTTAATTATTCTTATTTTGGTTTTGAAGACTTTTACTTTCCATGTATATTTGTTACTTGAATTTTAGTATATCTGATACCGGTTTCGACACATCCGTGTCATTTACTAAACGTACATGGAAAGTAAAACACTTCAAAACGAAATGTCTAGAAATTGTTACATAGTTAATGTCCAAGAAATTATTCTTAAATGAATATAACGGGTCATATTTTTTGATGATTTATGTATTATTGTACGCCTGTGTTTGTTCTATTTCTTATCATCGTTTATTTCTAATTAAGATTGTAAATCTTCTTAAGGTATCTTAATTACCTCTCCTCTCTATTTTTGCAGGGCACTGTGCATTTAAACTTTTTTATGTTTTTTAAAACCTTTCTCTTGTTCAAACTGTAACTATGCATATTCATAAAAATCTAATTTAAATTGTCAGATATTGACTCACAGCGCAGAAAACCATTCTCGTGTTCCGACTGTAGTTATAATCATTCATAAAAGTCTAGTTTATAGAGGCACTCGCTGACTCAGTGGAGAAAAACCAATCTTTTGTTTGCACTGTAACTATTCGTGTTCACAAAAGTCTAATTTAAATAGTCACATACTGACTCACAGTGAAGAAAACACATTATCGTTTGCACGATTTGCGGTTTTTGAGTAGCAGAATATCAAAACTCACTCCTCAGATGTCACTATAGATATGAACTAAAATTTACTGAGTATCTGTACCGGTTCTGCGACTTTTTATCCGGCGACAAAAATCCCCGACAAAATATCCTATGGACAAAACATCCCCCAACAAAATATCTACTAAAACCTAACCTAACTTAACCTTATAAAAAAATAGGCATCCTATCCTATAAAAACAATAAATTAATGTTCAAAAATAGTAAAATGGGACAAAAATATTACAGTCCTCTTGTAAAGTTAGATTAGGTTAGGTTTAAGTAGAAGTTTTGTTGGAGGATGTTTTGTCCGTAGGATATTTTGTCGGGAATATTTAGGAAAACACGCATTACCTCTGCACCATCCAAGTACCCGTGTGGAACCTGGGAAATTTTAGGTCGCTAATGCGGCCCGTGGTTCGATTTGGGTTGGCCAGGCCTGGTCTACCCAGTCACACTCTTTTGGTTTGTTAATCGTTTGATCGTGACACTTGTAGTAGTTTTCATGAATCATGGAGCTCTTCATATTATTTGCTTTGTACTTCCTAAAAAGGTATGCTGGCTGCTGGCATCTTAATTTTTGTAAGTGGTTGGTGCGGTTGACCATACGTCCATGTGAAGCACTGCATAACAGATTTTGCTTACTTTTGTATGATATGCGATGGAGTATGTTGTTTTTTTACATTAACTCCACACAGGAAAATAATTTTCAGGAGGTCACGAGGAAAATAATTTTCCTCAGGGCCTACGTCATCTGAGATGCTGTGAAGAGAGTCTTTTTGAGGAAAAGAAGGAGTGAACATTGGTCTTGAAGAGACCCATGTTGTAGAAAGCAGGGGTCACGGAGACCGGCAAATCGTTCCACAGCCGAGCTGTTGAATACAAGAGCGAGTCAAAGAAGCATGAGACAAATGTCAACAGTGATATGTTGGGCGCGCGTTTGGCGTGTTTTCCGACTAAGCACCGGTGCTGAGGGGATCAATGACGCTAGTTCCTCGGAGCATCTTCCATTGAAATACGGGTAGAACCAGGATAACATTCCCACCCGACGCCTGTACTCTAAAGATTGCAATCCGTTTGTTAACATGGGAAAATCTGTCAAACGAACCGCCCGTTTCTGCAGATAGTAGAGGGATTTTTCAGGTATTTTGGAGCTTCAGACCAGCGATGGCTGCCAAATTTAATTGTGGGGCAAACTTGCGATTTTTAGAGGTTTAGAAGTTGTGTACTATTAAAGCATCTGCATGCCCTGTACAGTACGCTCAGTTCTTTGGAGGCTAATTTAACTGTGGCTTCGATGGAGCCCTTATATCTGAGCTGGTCACTTATACCAAGCATATCAACGGAGGGTCTGTTTGGAAGATTTATCAAGAAATATCAAGGACATTTTTAAAAAACTTTATGGCTGTATCTTTTTTGAATTACGATATGCTCACTTTAAAAAGGTAAAATTTGCACTGTAAATCAGTAGAGTAGCTAAGTATTCGTAGTTGTATTACGTTACACATCGCTGGAGTACCTAATCATGAATTGTTATTTTAAAGATATGGGCAAAAGAAAACAATGCAAAAACATCGCAATTTAATAATAATTAACATAACAATCACTAAAGCTATTAATTATAATAGAGATTACCTTTGATCTAATGAACTGGAAAATTCTAACATGCTTTCATGATATAATTAATATACTTTACTTATAATAAAGTGAATAATGTATTCACTTAATGATCATCTCGCAAGCTGTATCTTACTTATTAAAAATATTAACGGCGTTAACCCGTTTAAACACAGGAGACCAATTTCCAGCCCACATAGGTCTCACATAAATCGCTGTAACTCCCTTACTATCATAGTGAGAAATATGTTCTAAACGGTGTTAGAAAGGCAAATTACCACGCTTCATAATCAAATCTAAAAAATATCCACCAAATTCTGAAAAGTAAGTAAATCGTTCCCCCTCCACCTTCCCAGTCTCCTCTCACCTCTCTCACGACCTTCTCTCCTCTACTGCGTTCAATATTTTCAGTCCCGGTACATTCAGATTTTCAAACAGCTCGCGTGTTTAGCTATTCCATTTTTTTTTACAAATTTTAATTTTTCACATATTACAAATATTCATTTTTGAATATTATAAGAACAATCAATCAATTTTGTTACGTAACGTAGGTACCTAAAAAATATTATTTTTGATTAGATTCAAAGTATTCGATTTTGGTTAGTAACATAGGTGAGTACTTCGATTAAATTCATAAATGTAAAGAGTTTTATTTGAAAATTTTAATTATAAAAACGATGGTTTGCAAAATGTCAAAAAACTTTCATACAAACATATATATATTAATCGACGGCCGGCGTAGTCCAGCGGTAAGGGTCTTGACTAGCATTCTGAAGGTCGCGGGATTGAATCCCGGCGTGGCATAAATTTTATTTGATTAATTTGTGTTATTTCACAATTTATTAATTTAAAATAATATATAGTATATTTGCGGCACGTTCCAGAGTGGAAGATACTCTCAGTATCGCCCTGGTGTAAGACCACCATTCAGAATTGAAACGTTACTTGAAATGGCTTTAGCCGTGTTTGGTGACCAGATCTGAATATCCAGGTACTTCCCCACCTTCCTCTTCCCTATCTCCTTCCCCTTCCCACTACCTTCAGCCTCACAACATACCCCAATTGGGGATGCCATTGTCTCACTGGCTCCAGACAGTAGCAGCTGAGACTCTTGTGAGGTATGACTATAATAAAAATAAAAACTTTAAATCAATATTGAATTTGATGTATGTAGATTTTCATATAGATCGACAAAAAAAAGGTCTCAATAACGTTTAAAATACATTTGTCTAATAAAATGTTTGTATTTTTATTTATTTTTGTTTATTTCGAATCATAAAATTTGAAAGCGTATTTTATCACCTTTAAAAAAACAGTTTTTAATTTTCGGATATATTCAGAAATATTCCATTTATTTGCATTTTATTCCAAAGCGGAAATATTTTGACCTTCCGACAAAATAGGCCGGAGGCCTGAGGGGTTAACGATCTCACGAGGTGTATCTTATTTATTAAAAACATTAACGGTGTAAAGTAGTTGTTAGGTACCTAACTTCATTTTAAACTCATATCCTGATTCATAAATAATTGATGTATTCATAATTAATATAATAAATAATACTTGTGTTTTAATTACATTTTTATTGTAGAAGACTTGTCTGAACTTATTCAATACTCATAAATATAATTTACTATATAATTATTATTCATTGGACATTTCTCAAGAGAAAATACACGTGCCATCGCTCGGTTGAGAGTTGGGTTAATAAGGTGATTTAACGAGTTGGGTTAATAAGCGATTTAAGTCGGATGCCAAAATCTCGTTATTTCCGTCCGTTATTAATGTCGAAGAAATGGTGACCGACAGTACATCCCCGGATAGTTTGCCTCCTGAAATTATAATTAAGCCCTTGCCTGGAAGAATGTTCTATCTAACAATATTCTAGTTCCGATAAAATTTCATTATTTCAACAATAACAACAGTGACACAGCAAGCACATTAAATATTCGTTCCACACAAATTAACAAAAAACAGTGAATTTTATGCTCTAAGCAGTGAAAACTATACTAAAACGGGGCTTAAATTGGCCACTAATCTAACTTGACTTACATCTTAATAATATATGTGTTTATAGTGTTTCAAAAGTTAGAACAAAATAAAATTAAAAGTGAATCTGTGTAAATATCTGTTAAATTAAAACTACTACCCACATTGTCAACCTTACTGTCTCGAGTTTGCCTATATAGGTACCTACTTGGAGTTAACAAACTTTTCAGGGGAGTAAAACCATAAATCCCAAATTTAAAAAAAAATAAATATATATATATATAATAAATAACCTAAATGTCTAAATCTCGCAGCAAGACTTGCAGTGTGAAGAAAACACTATCATCGCCTCTATTGACCGCATCTGGCACTATGGAATCACCGTCGGCAACGCACCAGTCAATGATAAACATTGACACCGACTCCCTTATCAACTTCTTTGAGTCGAAGCTTGAAACAATGCGTACTGAGAGTAAGAATGCCATTGATGCTATTCATCAAAAATTGGACACTTTATCAAATGAGTGGAAGGACCAGTACACCAAAATCATGGGGTGTGTGACTGTTCTTCAGGAAGAAAATGCCAGCCTCCGACAAGAAATCCAATCTCTCAGAGATGCTCAAGATGACACGGAGCAGCGTAGCAGAGTGTGTAATTTAGATGTCCACGGCATTCCCGAGGTGAAAGGTGAAAATCTGTTCACCCTAAGGGAGAGAATGGGATCAACTATCAACGTGCCACTTCCTAGTAGCGCTGTGGTATCGGTGCACCGCGTCGCTCGCTGTGCACCGACCGTGCTCGCATCATCCGTGATGATGTCATCGCTGCGGTAAGGACTCGCCGCGGCCTCACAACGGACCAACTAGGACTTGGAGCTCCCACCACTAATTTCTACGTAAATGAGCACCTGACACTAAAAAATAAAATACTCTTTGCCAAAACACGTGCCACCGGAAAAGAAAACGGCTATAAATACATATGGGTGAGGAATGGCAGTATCCTGGCGAAGAGGAATGATCTCTCTCGAGTCGTCACCATTCGTTGCGAGGGAGACCTTAAAAAAATCAGCACTCATGGTCAACAAAATATGTGACTACTAGAACAAACTCGTTACTGCTACTATCACTATCCTGTACTCTTGGTCATTCATTTTTTTCTTGCAAAATTACTCAATATATTTGTTTATAGCGCAATACCTCCATAATCATATAGCACTATCATATTTCCTGCATTTTCATTCATATTTTACACTAAGTAATCAATGTTTTATATATAATTTTGATGCATCATACGTCCTAATTAATTTATCACTCCCGCAAATGTGGAATAAGTCGAATAACACTCTTACTCTAAAAAAATGACCTCATCATCTATATCTGTTTATTACCAGAACTGTGGTGGTATTAAGACCAAAACTCAGGAGCTTCTTATTAATATTTCATCGAATAACTATGATGTTATAGTTCTAGTTGAAACGTGGCTTGTAGCAATTGTAAACACGGCCGAATTCATAGATTCGCGTTACACGGTATTCCGACGAGATAGGAACCGTATAATTACCGGTAAGATGGACGGAGGTGGTGTGTTAGTGGCAGTGCGCAAGGAACTCGCAGCTTCCCGTCTCGACGATTGGGAAAAAAATCAAATTGAACAAATCTTTATATCAATTCCGTTAAGGTCTCTAAATCTCACCATATGTGCTGTATATATACCTCCTGTCTCGCCAGTAATGCTTTATGATATTTTCTCCAAAAACCTGGAATCCGTCTTTTCATCAGAACCAAATAATACGTTTTGTGTTCTTGGAGATCTGAATCTACCTACTCTTACATGGACATTTTCCGAAGGCTGCAATCATGGTATTGCCTCCTCAAACACGGCTGCATCGCAAACTTTTCTTCAAACAATGGCATTGATGAGCTTATTTCAATATAATTGTATACCTAACCACAACGATAAATTCTTAGACCTTAAATTTTACAGTCGCGAAACAAAAGTTACACATAGCGACGACCCTCTCCTTTTAGAGGACAGACACCATCAAGCCCTGGAATTTGAAATATCATCCGCGATTCAACCAAAAATTAAAAACAACAAAGAGCGTAGACACAATTTCAGGAAAGCTGATTATACTCAAATTAATAATGACATTAATTGTATTGATTGGAAGTCAGAAATTGCGAATTTATCAGCAGAAGAAGCAGTAGACTGATTCTATGTAATAATAAACAATATAATTGATGAGTTTATTCCAGTATTGGCCAGACGAAATGACAAATTCCCCATATGGTTTACTCCCGAACTTATTAGCTTATCACGGAAAAAAAGATAAAGTTTGGCTCAAATGGAAGACATATAAAGGTCTTTCTGACTATCGTAAATTTTCCTTCTTACGTGCTACATACAAAAAATTGGCTAGTGAATCTCGAAAGTTATTTTTTGAAAACATCGAAAGTTCATTGCAAAATAATATTAAATGCTTTTGGTCATACATATCCTCATTAAAATCATCTGATGGATATCCTGCTACTATGTCCTTCAAAGGGCGCAAATCTAATGATGCCCAAGAAATCTGTAATATGTTCTCTGAGTTCTTCAAGTCAACATTTGAACCCTCCTCTATCAATGACTCAATTAACATTGACCAACTTGAGGCCGTTCGGGACTCTGGACTTACGCACATTCACACCATTGAACTAACGGAACAAGAAGTGCAATCAAGTTTAAAGGCGTTAGATATAAACAAAGGTGCGGGTCACGATGGAATACCGGCATTTTTCCTCAGATCTGCTGCGTCGTCATTGTATGTTCCACTTACCATAATATTTAATAAATGCCTGAGTGATGGGGTTTTCCCTGATAGGTGGAGGTTGGCTTGTATTATACCAGTCCATAAGGGTGACTCACGTCAAAAAGTCGAAAACTATAGGCCAATATCCATTCTCTCGGCGATCCCTAAACTCTTGGAAAGATTTGTCCATGATAATATATATCCCCAGCTTGCCGCCAAAATTACAGAACAACAACACGGGTTTGTAAAAGGCAAATCTACCATGAGTAATTTACTAATTTACTCAAATTTCTTATTCACTAGCATGGATCGAGGCCACCAGGTAGATGCAATATACTGCGATTTCAAAAAAGCTTTCGACAAGGTTGACCACCTTATTCTTATTAAAAAAATAATGTTCAATGGAATTAGGGGAAACTTATTACGTTGGTTTGTCTCATATTTGACAAAAAGACAGCAAGCTGTATCATTACGAGGACATACTTATACGTGGGAACCAGTTACCTCTGGCGTACCACAGGGGTCAATCCTGGGTCCACTGTTATTTATACTTTTTATTAACACTGTTACTAAATGTTTCATGCATTGTTTATTTCTTTTGTACGCCGATGATATAAAAATATTTGCCATTGTTAGGAATTTAAACGATTGTCTGCTCATCCAAAGCGACTTAGTAAGGTTCGAAGCATTTTTCAATGAAAACAAAATTTACCTAAGTTACAACAAATGTAAACAAATAAGCTTCACTAAAAAATCACAACGCTATTATACACGATTATTGTATTGGTAACTATTTACTCGAGCGCGTTTACTGTATAAAAGATCTAGGCGTACTTTTTGATTCTAAACTCCATTTCGATGCGCACATTGAGAACATTGTGAATAAAGCTTACCGCATGCTAGGATTTGTCATCAGAAACAGCCGCGAATTTCGAAAACCTGAAACTTATCTTCTACTTTACTACACGCTGGTCCGTTCTCAACTTGAATACTGCACCTCCATATGGACACCACTTTACGGTGTCTATAAAGTCAACATTGAAAGTATTCAAAAGAAATTTCTGCAATACCTCAATTACAGAATGAGCGCACCTAAACGGGGGTACATAAATATGCTCTCGAATTATAACGTCACCACTCTAACTAACCGGCGAACATACCTTGACCTCATGACGCTTTGTAAAATCTGCAATAACTTTATCGACTGTCCTGACCTACTGAAACTAATAAACTTCAAAATACCACCCAGAGTAACAAGGCTTAACGACTTATTCCACATTAGCCGGACGCGTACAAATGCTGGTGTCAGGGATCCAATCAGAAGAATGTGCGAATCGTTTAATCAAAATCAAAACATCAAGGATTCCGACTTATTTTTTGATACACGCAGTACTTTTAGTAGAAAATTGAAGGCCGTTTTCCTACAAAGTACAATACCTTAGACATTGCTTGGTTTATAATTTTAACTACCTTTCTTTTTTTAAATTTCTGTATGACATTATTTTTTATCTATATATATATTTGGTCTTACCATCAAAATTTTTCCAAAAACAATTTGTAAACTTTTATAAGGATATTGCGCATTTTTTTTTCATCTCTCTGTAAAATAATATTTCCTTATGTATATATACATACGTCTTTTCCGTATTTAACGGTAAAAATATTTGTATATGTTTTTATCTGCTGTCAATGTTAATTCGTGAGAAATAGTTTGGATGCAGGCGAATTCTCTATTAATTGTTTTGTATATTCTTGTCAATTGACGTCTGTATCTGTATTTTCTCCTTAATAAAAAAAAAAAAAATAAAAAAATTGAAAAAACGAAACCAGCTATGTTTCATAACATTTTATATTTAAAATACAGAAATCATTAGAGTTTTAATTAAAAAGTAGTCTAGAAATGCAATTAAATTACAGTTTATTACTAGAATTTACGCTGAATTTGTGATTTAATGTTGTACATGAATACTTTCACATGCAACATTATTCCATAAAACTTTTTACTATTTTTTAAATCTTCGTACCTTACAAAAAGCAACACGTTTTTTAACTTAAAACCAAAAAACTATATGAATAAATGAAACAATTTACGTTGTAGACATTGTGTTGAGATCAAAATACAACATTATTCAACAAAACTGTTTTAACGGCTAAAGAGCAGGCTTAATGATATTTTTTCTGGATAAATTCTGCTTTTCTGCATTATTCAATTTCTTGACTTTGAAGACGTTCTAGTTGAAGCCATAATACGTTGTTTTCTCCATTTATTCCCATAAATTAAACCACGCGCCGTGATTTTGATAAATGGCGTCACACAACATTCTTCCACAAACTAAACTTTAAAAGGCTGCCACAGGCCAAAAATATTTTCATTACCATAATTCCTACCTTGAAAGATGCGTATTAATATGCCCAAGATTATTCCACCAATAGCTCAATATTGAAAGTTTTGTTCGATACAACATTATTCCGGGCAAGGGCTCAATTTTTTTGAAATTATGATTTTTGCTTTATTTACCAATTTTTACCCTAAAATCGACTTGAAAAATACCTTCATTATAAGTTGGTATTGATATCAAACAATTTTATTAACTGCGTCGATTTTTCGTGCTTATATGCAGTATATACAGTATTATAGACAAGTAGTTTTATTCTTGATGAAAATATTTTTCATACTTTTATTTTTTTATGCTGTTATTAAGCGGTACATCATCTCTGCACATTTATTAAAATAAAGATTGGGAGAACAATCAATCTTTCTCGTCAAAACCGCCCTGTTCGGTTGCAAGAGTACATTCGCCAGACGAAATGTGAATTCTCAGCTGCTGGTTAATAGGTCTTAAACAATATACTTTTATTGTTAATGCCGTCTGTGACAGTTTCTATTGATTAACTTTTTCTTTCTTATTAAATTGTTGAAAAAAAAAAATAAAAAACCAATTTTTTGCTTTACTTCGTTCGCTAAGCGATTTTCATGCCTATTACTTAGATTTGTGGCTATATAAGGCTTGCTAAGAATACGTACATTTTTGGTTTGTGGCTTCATTTTAGTGGTTTTATAATTAATTTACCGTATTAAACGACCACGTTCTTGCTTTGATTACAGGTTTGTGTCACTAAACTATTTTTCTAAATATAAAGCAAAACGATGCATTCTTGTGGAACGTAACGCGATAATATTATTATCTTTATCATTTCTATATTTAGACCGTTGGAATGCACAAGAAAACCATAATTGCTGCGTTCCTGTTAAATTTTCCGATGGCCGATAGACGTCGGTCAAAATACAAACGATGACATAGTTTATTCAAAGAAATGCGCCCACCCGACAGGTGCCAAATGAGGGTTGTTACGTGGTTTGCCTACAGGTCCAGGCAGGTCTATTTATTCTGACGTCAGTGATCAGATTGTATCAAAATCGGATCCAACCCTCGGATTTGAATATTTTGGTCACCAGATAAAACAAAACCGTAACAAAACAGATCTTGCATTTCATAACGCAGGGAAAGCTTTCCGAAAGACGGGGCCCTGGAAAAAGGAGAACATCATGATAGTGGTTTGAAAACCTCAGATAGTGGTTTTTCCAGTCTACTATAGAGCTGTTCCGAGCCAAAGTAAACAAAGTCCTCATAGACAACTTGATGGCCAACTTCCTTTGAACGGACAGGGCAAAAAGAAGAAAAAAACAGAGCATGATTTTTTCGCTTCACTCTTCTCCAATGTTTTACTTTTCAATACTCTGTTATTAAATGAACTAAATATTTTCAATACGACTAATTCCTAGAACGTTCACGGAAAATAACACCATTAAACCAAAAGACCTGAGCGTTAATGGCATTTTAATGAATAAAATAATATTCCACGCGGTGTATCGGTTACCAAACTGTTCCGGTAGCGACTAGAAGAGCTATTCACACCGAATTGAAACACACACTAGCAGACTAGATTCACGACCGCACTGCCCTCAACTGTCTGGTGCTAGAAGGACTATAGCATCCCCAATTGTGTTTGCGTTGTGAGGCATACGTCATACATATGTCTGTTTTTTTTTATATTCCCGTGAAAACAAGCTTATGGGTCCGAGTGGTTAACAGAATAAAATGAAAAATATGTTTTGCTGTTAAATTTCAAATTGGCGTCTTATGACAGAAACAACAATTTTCAGACGATTTTGTTGACAATAAATAAGTTCATGGTATACTTTAATTATTAACCTTGGTTGTATTATCAAGGCTTCAGATATAACTAATAGTTTAAAAGTACCTACCGACATTACTATTTATCATTACGTTTTTATGAGAAACGATAGATTTTTTTTAATGTTTGAATAACAAATGCATCAACACAAACAATTTAGTGACGAAACCACGGAATCCTGATATTTGACCCCTCAACCCTCGGGCCTATGTCGGAAGGTCAAAATATTTACGCTTTGTAATAAAATCAAAATAAATGGAATATTTCTGAAAATAAAAAATGTTTTTGAAAGGTGATGAAATACGATTTAAAATTTTATAATTGGAAAAAACATAAAAAAATTTAAATATGAAAATTCTGACGGAAACATTAACAGCCTTACTAATAACAAAACGCCTTAACGAGCGGTCAACTGCATATTTGTTGCTTGCGCGGTGCACTGTGTTTTTACGTCTTTACTAATAACACAATCACGTATTTTATGATTTTTATGTTGGTCCCCTTGAATCTCACATAGATCTGCGCAGGCGCGCGGCCATCTTGTTTTATCAAAACAATGTTTGACAATGTTCAGTTGTATTTGCAGTTAATTTTTATGTTTTTGAAGATAATTTTCGTTTAAATGATCAATTCACTGTGATATTAGTGTAATTCAACATAATTACCAATGCTGACGTTACTTTTTTTCAGTTTCAGTCCTTTAAATATTGTTTTGTTGATGATTTAGTTTCGTTAAAGATAGGTTTTAGGTTATTTCTGAAATTTTATTTTTTTAACGACTTTTCTGCGTGAATTTAATAAAACTTCCATAAAAGTAATATTATTTAATAATGTAAAAGCCTCATGCATGTGTAAATAAAAACAAATTCGAGAAATCGACGTATTTATTGCGTAAAAACGAATCCAAGATGTCAAATTTTTTCAGTTATTTTTTCGGAATTATTATTATATTTTTTTATCCTTTTGAAGTGATAGTTTTCTTCCAAATTCATAAATTAAGAGGTGTGTATTTTTTAAATTTAGAATTTTCCACAATTTTTCGACCATTAAATAGAATATGTTTACAGTCTTTTTCGTTATTTGTTTTTGGGGTGTTATGCCGTGTTGCGCTACCTCCTTCTTTATCCAACGTTTCGGACATCGTTGCAGTGTCCATCATCAGGGCAGATCCGGTAGATGTTTACAGTCAGCTGTTTTTTTTCAATTTTTTTCATGTTGAAACTTAAAATACTGCAATTTTCAAAAACGATCGTATATTTCAGATACAAAAATCTAAAAGGCAATTCTATCTAGTTTCTATAAAGGTATTTGCTTTTACGACATCTTCAAAAATAAGAAACATACAAGACATTTAAAATACGTTGAAAAAATTTCAAATTTCCTTCGGACATCAATCGTTAAAACAGAGATAAACTACCCTCTCAGGCCGTGTAAACAATGTGTATTTCTTTCAATGAACAATTTTTTAATTAGTAATGTTTTCACATCCGCGGCCGTTTGTCAATTGAATAAAATTTTCACGGGGTTTTTTAGTAATCATGTAAAAGTTTAAAAAATTACTCCCTTAAGTTTTTATTAACTAAAATTACCGATAACGAAAAATAATAAAAACATACACATCTTTTATTAGGTGAAAACTTACTTTTTGTGGTTTCATATAAAAATAATTAATAAAAAAAAATTAAAGTTTCACGTCACAGTGGGAAAATTTGGTTTCATAAATAAAGGGTTGGTTTTTTAAACTGGCAACGTTGTTTCTACAGACTGTCAATTTGACAGTTGACAGTTGACAGTTGACAGTTAAATTGTAGTCAGTATGTTTTGCCATTTCCCATGAATAGACTGACGTCAGAACAGCGTTTGCAAATTGTGCAAATTTATTTTATTGCGTTAATTTATTTTATTGCGGGACATTTGGTGCGCGCATAATTTCACGTAATTAACCTGTGAACTGGCCTCCACGATCGTGTGATCTCACATCATTAGATTACTTTCTTTGGGGGTATGTAAAGTCACTAGACTACGCTGATAAACCATAGACTTTGGACCATTTGGAAGTTAGCATTCGTCGTGTTATTGCCGATACATGACCCCAGTTGTTCGATAAAGTTGTCGAAAATTGGACTTCACTATTGCGCTTCATTCGAGCTAACCGTGGCGCTCATAAGCCAGAAATCATATTTAAACAACAATGGAATAAAATTATGTATTAAATAAAGCCAATATCAAATACATTAATATTATTTTAATGTGTTTTTTGTTTTGTTTTTTGAATCTCTATATCTCTAAATAAAACATCCTTTATGTACACTTTTGTTATTTCATGATTAACTTGTAGATTTTAATATAAAGCGTGGTGTTTTTCCTTTATAACATCGTTTATATTATATTCCTAACCATGAAAGTAAAGGAGACACCACCATTTCAATGAGATCTATTTCGTGAGTTGTTCCGAAAAATGAAAAAATTACTCTGAGGGGTAAAGAGAGCTGATTTTTGGGGAACGCGTAAAAATATTCCCCGGAAAATATATTGTCACTATCAATTTATTTCATTTAGCAGTTTAAATGCAGAGTATCTTTTTCCAATAGCTAACATCAAAACATTTCTTTCACCGAGCACCAAACAGGTAAACGTATTAATCCAATGCCAGTGCCTCGTAGGCTGAAGAGTTCCTATGTGATTATTTTATTTATAATCATCAAGTTACAATCTTATAATTCTGCATTAAAGGTCGCGTCAGTTCCTCGTGGTAAGAGGCTGGGGTGACCAATGTTATGTGCGATTATGAAATACCCGGCGTACAGATTCAACGAATCGTTTCTTTGTAACGAATCTTTGGACAAGGAGAGTGGTGGAAAGTCAAAATGAATCAAATCGTGGCAAAAGATGTATGCTAGAATGTTAAAATAAATTATGCCAATAAAATTAACCTTTTACCGGATTTATAAGTAACCAGCTTGTGAAATTTATTTATTTATTATTATTAGTTTCAATAGCAAGGTTTGTACATGTATGTATAATATATAGTATAAGTATAGATTCTTTTTTTTTCACAGACCTCCTCACTAGGATTTCCTGTTCTGAGGTGGCCTGTAGTTTTTTAAAATATTTGTATTTGGTTATGGATTGTCTTTTTATCGTCTTCATGATGTTTGTAATTTTATTATCACTTTGATCTCTCAGCCATGTTTTTACTTTTGTTTTAAATATATTCATTTCCTTTATATTTTTGATTTGATCTGGTAGAGCATTGTATAATTTCATAGCATGGAATTTATTATTTCTCTGTCCAAAAGATGTGTTGAAACTGGGAGTAACCAGGATGTTATTGCTTACTGCCCTGGTTGAGTATTTATGTTGGGCAGTGGAGTATATGAGGCAGGTTATGAGAAACCTAAATTTATAATTATAAATCTCTGTTCTTTAATTACCTACTGTATATATGTATTTTGTTTTTTGATATTAACTTTCGTACGTATGCAACTTTTAAACTGTACTTTTACTGTACTTATGATGTACTTTTTGTTTTTGTAGTTATAAATCTTCATTTTTTTTTGTTCAATAAAGATATATTATTATTATTATTATTATACATATATATATTTTTTTTTCAGTTTAAATAAAATATTTTTTGAATAAAGTTTCTGTACATTGAAGACTTGAAAGTTATTAAATATTTCTTCCGTCGGAGTTCTAAGCGGAACTTTCAGTATTGTCTTTAGTACTCTTTTTTGGGCTATATTGAGTCGCTCTGTGTGAGAAGAGAAATTTATTATTCTTGGTGTTATAACTAGAAAAAATTCAAAAATTTTAATAACGCATATATTTACACCTCTTTCCAGAGCATAAACTACTTTCAGTATCGCACTTGAGTGAAAGTAGATTTGTGAATAATTATATAATAATACTAACCCTTTGAAAAATTATAAGATGGTCCGAGTTCTAGATAAATCAGTTCCAATTTAGAAAATGGCAACTAAATTAAATTTCTGTTAAATATATTATATAACAGGTAGGTACCTATTTTATCATTTGTGTGAATTCTTAAACAAACAGGTTGAAATTTTGAAAATTATACTTAAAGTCAAAGCAAATTTGAGTTCATCGATTCAGATTTTACGTCGACAAACGCAAAGACAACCAAAATCAGTAGGGTTGTTGATTTCTCTTGCCTACTAACTCTTCCTATAATTTATTAACAACATAAATAATGCTTCAACAATGTTAATGGCGATGACATAAACATTTACGGAGAAATTACCCGTATAAATGATTACCAAGGGCTTTAATCAAATTTAAATTTATTGTTAAATTTAACCGTACTAATTAAAAAAACTTTAAACAAATTATTTAACCTAAAAAGAAAAGAAATTGTAAAATTAATGTGTAACTAAAAGTCTATTTTGAAATATTAACAAATGTATATCGATAACTTTCTTTAGAAGCATTTCTAGAATACTATTTATTCAATTATGCGATAGACCATATACCTACAACTAGAGACCTCAGAGTTGTGTTTGATGAAAAACTAGAATTTGTTCACCACACAAGTCACTTTATAAACATTTGGATTTTTTCTGAGAACCATTTACAACTTTAATCAACTTCCTGCCACGAGAATTTTGTTTATCTCATTAGTTCGTAGTCAATTAGAATACAATTCCGTCTTCGGCCACCTCACCATAAAATTCATACTAAAAATGTTGAAAGAATTGAGTGAAAATTTCTACAATTTATTAATTTTAAGTTAAATATTCCCGCAGACCAAATTAACTACACCTGTTTATTAAATAACTTATAAATAAGCACACTTGAGGATCGGCGAAGGGTAGGTGACCTATACATTTCTTTTTTTTAATTGTAAATTATGAGCTCAACTGCTGCGAACTCTTGAGTGTAGTCAATTTTAGATTACCTACTCAACTGACTCGGCATAAGAACCCATTCCAACTCATCATTCACAAACAAATTATGTAGCAAACTCGCCAATTCCTCGCTTACATAATTTAGCAAACAAATATACTAATGATATCGACATTTTTAATGTAACAATTTATGTATTTAAAACATACTTAAATATTTTTTCATGTCTACATATTATTCCTTATAATTTCAGTCTATTAATGTTATAATTTTTATTATATTTTATCCAACCACCGTAATGTAAAAAACAACTGTTTACAACCTATTTTTATTACTAAGCCTTGTGAAAAACAATATAAACATTACGTACCCAATATAAAAGCCCCATGGAGTATAAAAGAGTAAATAAATAAATAAACTCAACATCGAATCTTCCAGTTGCAATTATTATAAATGACACATCGGTTTGCCCTACACAAATAACGGAGAAAAAACAAAATACTCAATCGGTCATGATAGGTTTATAAGTTGGCCAAATTAAATTATGTACAAAAACATCACAACATAAATATTCCGAAAAACCCTTTTAAAGGCTTGTAAATAAACAACACATTACGCATAAAATTTCCTATTACCCATAGATTATATTATTTACAGATTTAGTCAAGAGATACGTCGACAGAAGTGTATTCTGAGCGGATCTGTGTGCCCAAATAAAGCTCACATTGTCCTTATTTCTACTAAAATTGATCAAAAATTATGTTATAAAAAATCAACGAAATTCTTCCGTTAACAATTTAATTGAGTTGTCAAAGCGAAATCAGTATAGACCACACTTCTAGAGATTGTCTGAGCAGTGATTAATAATAATCAAATTTTTTGTCGTAATATACAAGTGTACCGCACTAACAAACACAAATAATGGTCACGGCGTCCAAGGTCAATTGTCGCTATCAGGATGGACACCTGCATATATAGGCGATATAAAGAGACCATAAGTTATTGTGTGTCTTGAAGTGACCGAGGCTCCACGGTTCCAAGAATTAATAGATTCAACTTTTGGAATTAGTATTTTTCTGGAAAGCTCGGGTCACGTCAAGGAGAGTGTTTTTTTTCCTTCTAAAATGGCCAAAAATATATTTGTTTTATGTGCGTTAGTGGTCTGTAGTTTTTACGTGACGACCGTCAGTGGAATATTGCGTAAGTACTATAATTTTTTTTACACATATTTTTGGATGAATTCATAATTTGTTATTTATTAGATTTTGTGCATGACGTTTGATAAACGTGTTTTACAAAAAAACCTCGTTAGATATTTTTTTATCATTTTTATTGTAATATAAAGAATATGAGTTTTTTATTATTTTTTTTATTATTTTGGCAATGCTGATTAAAAATACATATAAAGTTACATTAGTTACATAAGGTTTTAACAAAGAAACAAAAAATTGCCTTTCCTCGCCATAAAAAGACAATGCTCTTGTGTTTGGTGAGGGAATTCTAGCTCAATTAGTAAATTAAAAGATCGTGTAAGTTAGTAATAACGGCTATTGTAAATAATAAATAAGGTTACAAAATCATGTATAAATTAAAATATAAAAATCATGATAAGTTTAAAAAATGATAATATAAATTTAAAAAAATCATTATAAATTAATGAATCGTGTAAGTTAGTAACAAAAATTATTGAAATTAGCAATAAAGGATATGTAAGAAAGAACGCAAGATTTATACAATAATTGACTTAAAGATAAAGAAACTAAAAAATGAGAGAGAAAGAAGGAATGGACGATTTATAAAATAGCAGACTTTAAGATATTATAAAAAGTAAACATATTTGGGACTTTTATAGCAGTTTAAAGTAATTTAATTTGGGCTTAAATTCCTGCATGTTTTCGATAGTTTTTAATTTTAATGGGAGGTTTTTATAATAGATTATGCCTAGATAAAGATATGAATTTTGAGTGTGTTTAGTATTAGATTTACATTTATACTTTTTACAAAATATTATGTTTAAGATCATTGGTTTTGTATACCTTATCAGAAAAGAGGGACTCTTATACCTGATAAGGGGGCCACGATCTTAATCAGGTTGTAAGTTCACAATTTGGGAGGCGGGTATGGGTACCGCCGCCCCGGGAACCATTTATTTGATAACCAACACCTCTGCCATAGGTCACCCCAAGTGGTTTGGTGACTTAGCCAAGTCTTGGCGGTGGACGCGTCTGCCCACCAGCTGCCTCGGAGGCCGAATCGGGAGAGAATGGTTGGGGGAGTCCCGTTGACCTTTCCAGCCGTACTCTCTCGGAACATCGCCTTGCACCGCATTGGGAGGGATGGATTCATACGTCTGTCACTCCTAAACACACTGACCCTCAGATTCCTACCCACCCCTCATACCCTTTTCCTTCCCAGAACTTCCGCTCCTTCCTTCCTCAAAAAGACCCTCCACACAGCATCCCCAAAGATAACATAAGCCCTGAGGGGAATTATTTTCCTCAGGGCCTCCCTTGTGGAGCTAATGTAAAAAAAATAAATTATAATATGTTTTGCATAAAATAATAACATTTTCATACAAGTTTTTTTTTTTAATCTTGTTTATTTGTCCTGGTTGGTTTATGATATAGTGCAATTCAGAAAGGAGGTCATTATAGTTTTTTATGACTACGTTTGTATAACGGGTTTTGTATTTGAGTTGTTTTAGTTTAGGTGTAATAAAGTGATTTCCATTTCTCATTGGTTTTTATCACATTTTTATAATGGAAGGTTGCTTAAATATGTCATAGACATTTGGTGCTGGAGCTGGAAACAATTTAAAATGTGATTCTGTTGAGAAGGCAGATTTGGTTTTTTTAGTATAACTTTTATAATGATTCTTTGCAAAACTAAAAGGTAAGTATATAAATACTTTTTTAATTCAAGTCGTAATTATTTTCCATAAAATTGATACTGTGAAAACGTTTGTCTACTAGAAAGTAAAGGTCCCGAATGGGATTTCAAATTTGGAAAAGATTTTCTAGGAATTGTTCAAAGTAACTTTTTTCAGATTACAACATCAAGTGCACCACAGACGTATTTTTATAAATCAAAAAGCGAATACAATACACATTTTCGAAATAAACTTATCAGTGGTAGAACTCTAATTGGATAGTAACTACATAAAGCAAAAATTGATTTTCTTTGTTTTCACTTCGTACTACCTTCCATTTCTTATAGTCTAAAATCATTATTTTGACGCTGAAAAATGCACATGCTTATACGAGTAAGTATGCCATTTTGTACAGTAATTCAGATAAGACGATCTTAATTTGTTTTAATGGCTTTGCAAAACGCGTAACGCATATAACGTACCTATTCATAAGAATGGTGATATTTTTTAACACCACTGCAAAAAATACAATGTCTCTTACCTAAACGCCTTTTACGAGTACTTACTTATAATGCAGTGCATCTTTAATTGAGAAATTACAACGAAAATAAAGAGATGAAAAATTAAGAAAAGAAAAACTATATAAAAAAATACTAAATATGGATCACATAAAAAATAAGATTTAAGTTCTCTAAAGGGATGTTAAGTTTAAATTTTCGCAACTTGGATTTTCTTTGAATTCTTTAAACATTATGAATACGAATTTTGTGGAAGGTAGACCAACTACGGAGTTATATTCTATTAGGTTTCTAACAAGGGATATGTAAAACCGTTTTATGATTATTTGTAAGGATTAAAAGTTTTTAATTGGTGAAGTGGAAACTTTTTTAGCACCGTTGTGATTTGAAACTCAATGAAACAAAAAAGTGACACTAAAAAGAGACAAACACAAATATCTACATTATATAGTGTTTCTTATTATAGCTATTTATTATTATTATTCTTAGGTTAGGTTTCTTATTATATTAGGTCTCCACTTTTTTGTTTCCATCTTTTGGTCTTTTGTGCAGTGCTTCGTAGCCTCCCCACTCTTCTCCACTTTAGTTTTCTTATTATTCTTATTATATTAGGTCTCCACTTTTTTGGTCTCCACTTTTTGGTCTTTTGTGCGGTGCTTCGTAGCCTCCCCACTCTTGTCCACTTTAGTTTTCTGAAGGTTTCACTTCCTACACACAATCCTAATGTTTTCATACCCACATTTACAATACGTTGAATATGGACGGTGGAAGTCTAGTTTCTAATTCATTAATATGCCAAGATTCGTAATAAAATAAAGATAAATCCGCGTTATATATTTATAGGATACATTGTTTCAGGTATAATATATTTGAACGCAGGTGTTTTATGAATGTTTCATATTTCATACAATAAAGCCCTCCTTTATAAAAGTGTGCTAAGCTTTGCCTAAAAGCGATTTACCTATTTATAGTCACTGCAAAATTTGTAAGTGCTTCTCATAAAATTCAATTTTATCCACTTTGCACATTTTCTTCCGCCTGGCAACATTATGCTTTAAATATCATATAAAAGGGCAAAGAATGAAACATGAGACTCATATCTTTAAATTCATAAAAAACATGTTTTCTTAATAGAAATAAAAATAACTGTCCACTATGCAAAGAAGTTTGGTAGTGTTTTAAATTAACTGTTCTTATATTCAACGAAATCGAAAGTTGAAACCAAAAATAAGTTCAAAAACCCTATATCCCTATCAACTATCTTTTGACGCATGTCACAAAATAGTAAAATTGTCCCATGCCTTTTTAATTTGTAATCTTCTTCGTTCGATACTGATCTTGTCGTGATGTTCATATATTCGTGTATAACCGTAAAACGGTTTAAGTGAATATATAATATAAAATTGAAGTGAAACATGTATCATACAAAATTAAAACAGACATAACACAAAAATCCCCACTAAACCAGACACATTCTGCAGTAAAGTTGGAAAGTGTATTTGGAGTTGACAATAATGGCGTTCCACTGTATCTACGTAATCCTTTCATGGTTTTATACGTTCATTGAAAACGTTAGTTAAATCATGGCAATGAAGTAAAATTGTTTTCATTTCAAGCAGATTCATTGTCAAGTGATATAATATTTTGAAATGAAACAATCACTTTGTTTTGTTTTAATGTTTTTATTTGTTACAATAGTTTTAGGTACATATTTTTAAAAATATTTCATAATGTGGACATCACTGGGTGCTTTACCCGTGCTGAGACTCCCATTTCATTTAATTTCACAATTTAATAAAATTCAATGAAAAGAAAATATGATATAATAAATTGCAATACAATAAATTAATTAAATGAAGACAATATTGGTGAAACTCAATCAAAGATCTGAAAAACAGAAGAATCAGAAAAATATGCTGTCACATCTGGTAGTCGAACCCAGGACCTTCGCCTTGCCGAGGCGCAACTCTACCAACTACTATAACTACTATATTTAACTACACTATCTTTATTTTCTTAACGCATATATTTATTGGCTGTTATCTTTGCAAGCTTGTGTTTGGAGTTTTTAAAGTTTTTTTAATGCTTGCTTACATCACTTATAATTTTAATACATTTTGCCGACCAGGTTTGCCTATGCCGTAGCTTCTTCAGGGCAAATTAACAACATGATAAGCGAAACAATATCGAAAATAATAAGTATAAAAATATAATTGTGACGTAAACAAAGTTATTCTGCTTAACGTTTATAAGTAGTTATTTATGATTTTTAATTAAGCCAGCGGTAAAAGCAATTTTTTAATGTCAATGTGAAATCACAGCTCTTGTATGCAAGTGACAAGTGAACTTTTAATGTTATAAATGTTTATGCGAAAGCTAACCTTAATTTATAATGAAAGATTAAATAAACAGCCTAGAACATTTCAATCACAGTTGAAGTAAAAATAAATTACGTTCTCCTAACTACTGCTTTTTACATGATGTTTTATTAAGAATTAAAATTGATTTGGGAATTTTAAGTAAAAAAATGATTGGGTCATATTTAAAAAAAAAAACATTTATCTAATTGTTGGATTAATGTTTTTCTTGTCATCTTTATTATAAACTAGCTGGTCCCGGCGTGCGTTGCTATGCCATTTAATAAAGAAATTGTTTTTCCCTGAGTGTCCTTTCCCATTCGCCTCCCCTTCTTCTTCTGCGTCCTCTTCCCCTCTCGCGTTCCCACTCCGTCATCTCCACCTCCCCTCTCCCCACTCCACTCCCCCCCCTTCCCCCGTCCCGCGAACCCCCCTCCCGAGTTCCCCTTCCCCCTCCCAGGCCCCCATCCCCCCTCCCAGGTTCCCCCCCCCTCCCTGGTTCCCCTCCCCCATCACTCCCTCCCTCCCGCTTTCCATAGCAATTGCCGCTTCCTCGAATGCCACCAATAGCAATTTTTTATACAAATTTCATAATGCCAGAGCGCACTTGAAGTTTTATGAAAACCTTGTCTGATAATAACGAACACAAAAAAAAAAGAATTATCCAATTTGGTGTAGTCGTTCGAAAGTTATGCGCTTAGCAACACATTCAGCGATTCATTTTTATATTAAAGATAAAAATCTAAATATTGTGACGGAAATAAGTTGCCAAAACGAACACAGTTAGAAAATATATAAATTACATAAAATATGGTTTTATTGCTGAATAAATTTACCAAGATTATGTCAGCATTTTTTATCGCCCTAGATGATTTTGAAATATTATAAAACAGTACTGATTGACACCTTAAGCCTCAATAAAAATGTGGTGACCTCTTTCAGATCACACATGGAAACGTATTTTAGCTTTATATTAAACGTATTTTAAAACGATCCTTTTAGATGATTTAAAAACAGTGGCAAATTCTACTGCCCGATTGTTGTTACGTCACTGATGTACCTTTTTTGACATTAGCTCCAAATAGGAGGTCCTGATATTAAGGCACCCTTTCACACATGCTTAGTCACCAAACATAGCAAACCGCTTGGGGGGTGACCTATATTGCAAGGGTATTGGTTATCCAATATAGCGTGGCTTTAGTTCGAATTTATCCAACAGACCATAAGAAAATTTTGCAGGAGGAGAAGGTTTTTCGTTCATTATTTCAATGTAACATTATGATCGGTGTAGATAAAGCTATTTCGGTAAAGGCAAAGGTCTCATTAGTTTAAATAGTTCTTAGTTAAATTTATAACTATCATTTTTTATACTTTATTTTTACCTTTAAAATGGAGGTTGAACAAAAAATAAAATGGTCTGTTGGACAATTAAGAACTGAGGCGACGATATGGTTCCCCGGGCAGTGGTAACCAAATTCCAGACCAACTCAATAAAAAAAACTTTTTTCGAAATTTCGAGTTTTCGCGTAAAGAAGTTTAATTATTTGTATGGAAAAAATAATATTCTTGTATGGAAAATATGTTTTTCTATTTTTATACAGGACAAACAATTGGAATTTGGAAACATTTATTATTTATCTTTTTTACTTTTACCATCACGTAGAAACACCTCCCGAAGTTTGTGCACTTGGGCAGTGGCGGCTCGTGACTTTTAGGTGTTCTAGAGTGGTAACATTAAAAAAATGGCATTACTGATTTGTCGTGCGATTTCTTGAAAAATCTTCATGCAAAAACCCGATTTTCGAAAAAAAAGATTTTTTTCTTATAATAAATACAACGATATGGATTAATATTATGTGATATATAAAGGAAACACGGAAGTCTATTTCCTTACATACAAATATTTACGGAAAGTATTTATTTTAAAGAATTTCGATCTTTAAATAAATGAAGACAATATAAGCGAAACTAAATCGAAAATCTGGAAACAGAAAAATCAGAAAAACATATTGACACCCAGCAAGAGGTTCTGGGTTCGAGTCCCAGAGGTATTTACGTATTTCTGATTTTTCTGTTTCCAGATTTTCGATTGAGTTTCGCTTATATTGTCTTCATTTATTCACCAGGACCTCTTGCTGGGTTCGAGTCCCAGAGGTGTCAATATGTTTTTCTGATTTTTCTGTTTCCAGATTTTCGATTGAGTTTCGCTTATATTGTCTTAATTTATTTAAATGTTACAATTTGAGGTTTTACTCATAAAGTTAAAAATTAAAAAATAAAATTTCGATCTTCTTTATATTGAATTACTCAGCCTGTGCTCTGTTCTTAATTATTGTTCATATTATTCACGGTTGCATGATCATTTCTCAATTACACCACAAGTCTGTTATTGAATTAAATTACCAATTAAACCTTTGAATCAGTAATATGTGCTCAATATCGAAATAATTACTAATGGTTTAGTACCCTTTATATACTGGAGCGTTCCGCTATGTGGTCAATTTCAACCTTCAGCGTTCGGAAATTATTAAGCATTCGGTTTGGAAATTTCCCGTCTTCTTTCAAAAATTATGCATCCGAAATTTAATAAAGAGATATTATATAAACTGCTTACAGCACTAGAGAGCCATTAAATGCACCCATTATGGACTTTAAAAATTATTTTAGAAAACTACATTATTTGCGAATAATATAGGCTGTATATATTGGTAAGCTCAGGCGTTATGAATAAGCTCTGGCGTTATTAAATTATTTATTATACATTTTTTTTTTTTATTTTTTATTTTTTTTATATTTTTGAATGTAGCTATTACTTTGTGGTTATCCATTATAATAAAATGAAACAATGCAACTTTGTATAAACCACTTATAAAATGTGCAAATCCGACCGGTTTCGGAACAAACGTTCCTTCCGAAACCGGTCGGATTTGCACATTTTATAAGTGGTTTATACAAAGTTGCATTGTTTCATTTTATTATTTATTATACGTTTATTGTCCAGACTAAAAGCAAAAACAAATCGTTGCTTGCTAACTATAAGTAATTATTTGACGTGCGCTGTCATTTTGTTATTTATTTAGGTTACTATGGAGATCCCTTTGTTCCGTTTTAAGGATTTATAAAACAAATATTAAAAAATCATAAAATTTATAAACGCGTGAATTCTGCTGAATATGTATTTCAGAATTGCCGATCGTGGTACCTACTTGAAGCAATATTAAATATTATGACTAATGGCTTAGTTATCTAGTTAATAATTACAGTTTTAAATTCAAATTTGAACATGCGTTTTATAAATATGATTTTTAAGATTGATATACATATTATATAAATTCATAAAATTAAAGTAATAATATCGATTTAATATGTTACATCATTCATAATTTTAATAATAAACTTTATAATTTCCCCTATGTAGGTACCTTAAAATTAACAAAATAAAAACATTCATTTTATAGAGACAATGTTGTTTACACCTGCCTAAGTATATATACATACCGTAACATAAGAATTTCAACTATCAGTCTGAAAATGTCCGTAATGGGATGAAACCGGCTCTGGTGAAATATAATAAGTGGAAGAAAGTACAAAAGTGTTTTAATTTCAAATTCTAAGATTGATAAATAAGTTGATTATAATCAATGATTTTTAAGAAAAATATTTCAATAATTTCAAAATAAGCAAGACAAACATGATATCATACCGTACCTGTTCTTGCTATGAAGTGAGAAGTACTCATTTAGTACGTGAACCAATAACATAAAAGTTTAGACAATAATTTTTAATAATTAATAATTTTTACGTTTATAAACTGCCAATAAGTAATGTAATTATGTACCTATATTATATTATATGTATTGTGTTCCCAAATCAGTTCAATTTATTCATTACAGTGTAGCGTTCGTCCCCTGTTGCATGCGCATTGTACACTTTGTACAGTGAATCGACTGGATAAAACATTCATAAAGTGAAACCAGGCGGAGATTATTTCGAAATTAAAATATGTATTTAGTTTATATAATGACCATTCCTACTCCAAAGTGAACATGTATCTCCTCAAAAAGAAATTTAAAAAATATATCCCATATGTCATAAATATAATAACGACACATAAATAAAAAAGAATCGCCGAAACGACTGCACCAAATTGAATAAAAAAAAATTTTGTGATCGTTATTATCAGGACAAGGTTTGTATAAAACTACTGGTGAGCTCTGGCATTATGAAATTTGTATAAAAAAATTGTAATAAGTGGCACGCGAGCGGTTTGAAAACATAATGTACCGGGAATGAGTGTATGGAATGCGGGAGGGAGAAAAGGAACTCGAGTAGGAGGTTCGCGGGAGGGGGGGGGGGAACCTGAAAGGTAGGAGGGGAACCTGGGAGGGGGGAGGGGAATTCGGGAGGGGGATTCGCGGGGGAAGGGGGGAGTAGAGTGGGGAGATGGAAGGTGTAGGAGGCGGAGTGGAAATGCGAGGGGAAGGGGACGCGGGTGATGAAGGGGAGGCGGAAGGGGAACGGGACGAATGGGAAAGGACACGCAGGGAGAAACAATTTCTTTATTAAATGGCATAGCAACGCATGCCGGGTACCAGCTAGTAATTCATATTACTTGTAAGGTTTTTCCTGAATAATATTGAAGTGAGCTACAAACCCAAGGTAATTAGCCTACTGGAATTACCAAAATAATTAGAAATTCGACAGTCTAAAACGACTAAGTAACAAATGTAATTAACATAATTGATTAAAATCCTTGTAGACCACCCCTATTCCCTTACCCTATATGTTATGGATATAAACCGTAGACTAAGAATAATTTGTACCGGTCTGAAGATGGCTTTAACGAGCTGAAACCCGTTACGGTCAATAAAATTAAGTTTAAAAAAGTTTTAAATTTATTATATTATAAGTAATAATACACTTAGTCACGCATTATTCCTCACAATCAGTCCGTCACCTATAAATTTTGTATTAACATCAATCAATAAGTACCTTTTGTACGCATTAATAAATTATGTGCAATCGAAATAAGCACGCGAGATAAGTTAAAAATTATTAATTCATAAGCCCACAATATTTACTTATTTAGTCTAAAATGTATGACAACAGAAATAATTGTGAATATATATAAATGTATCTTAATATGATTTAAGTGGTTAAATTTAACAAATAATAAACGAAAATTCTTTAACGTTTTTACAAAAAGAAAACAAGAGTTGGGTATATTAATAAATTTATTTCTTGTGTTCCATAAATTCCAGTATTGAAAATTGTTTCACAAATCTAAAATTAAGTTGTCCCGGATAGGAACGTTTATACGTTATTAAGATAATATTATCATATTATTTTAACCTTAAAATTATTAACGAATAAGTAATTAAAGTTAAATACCTACCTCATCCTGTCCATGCAATAAAGCTTTTGTTTTTTGTTTTTACAACTGGCAACAGTTCTACATTTTGAAAGAAACATACGTTCGCGAAGTATCTATAGGAATATGATTAAAGACATTTTAGTATCTTCTGTACTTTTCGTTTTCATAAAAGACGTCTGAACAAGCGACGTACATGTGATCTCTCACTGGAACTAGTAAAGGAACATATAAATTTATTAGTAGTAGAAGTAGGTTGTAAGCTAATAAGAACAAGGAACGACACAGCAAGTACAGTTTAAAAAACGTGTACTAGCAAAAGAAGTACAATTTGATGTTCTAGAATAAACGAGGAAGGATTGATGGACGTATCGCATAATAAAGTTTACTGTCTCTGTGAAATAAAGTTCTTTCATTAGAACCTAGCATAGAACACAATAAACTCGCAAAGCAAATAAATATTAGGATTTCACATGTTGAATGGAATATAGCACAGATAGATTATGCATTGCTTGCGTACATCTTATGTTTTAAATGTGAAATATAAAAAAATTATGAAAGAATTAAAAAAGTTTTGGCATATCATTTTTTTTACGACAGATTTATCATTAATTTAATATCTATTAAAGAAAATTGGATACAGTTTACAAGTAGACAACGTGTTATTGAAACTGTTATTTAATCCTGGTACATCCAGGTACATCCTATTAATATTGTAAAGGCGAAAGTTTGTATAGATGTTTGTTACTCTTTCACGCAATAAATACTGAATGAGCTTTAAAAATTCTTTCACTAATAGAAACCTACATTATTTGCGAGTAATATAGGCTGTATATATATATATAGGTAAGCTCTGGCATTGTATTTATTATTTAAAACGTTTATTGTCCGGACGAAAAGCAAAGCGTTGCTAAGTAATTGTTTGACGTGCGCTGTCATTTTGTTATTTTTTTAGGTTACTATGGAGATTCGGCTAAAGTTCGGTGTTTGGGCTAAATTCCTAAAAAATAAAACTAGTTATTTTTATACTAATTTGGGGTCGGGAAATCCGAATCTGAAAGAATTAGGCGGCGGCAAGCAATATTAACTGAATTACACGACTTTAAAAAATTGTATACACATAAAGGAAAATAGCCATTTTGGAAGCATTTTGATTCCTAGAAAATCAAACTAGTTATTTTTATACTAAATATGGGCCGGGGAATCCGAATCTGAAAGAATTAGGCGGCGGCAAGCAATATTAACTGAATTACACGACTTTAAAATTTTCTATACACACACACATGAAAATAATCATTTCGGAAGTATTTTGACACACGTAGTACAAAGATCATAGAAAAACAAGATAACATAGAAGTTTTTACCACACAAAATTAAGTGTTGCCATTAAGCAGTAATATTAATAACGTAAAATAACATGTTTATATTTTAAGTACTTATTTTTTTATAAATTTTACTCACTTTTGTATCACAAACCATGTTACATAAACCCGGCGTAGCTGCTAAACTACTTGAAAACAGAGATGTTTTTTGCCGGGACGCGAGCAGGCGGTATAAAGGGGCACAAACCATGTTACACAAACATAGCGTAGCCGTTAAACTACTCGAAAACAGGGATGTTTTTTTGCCGTGACGCGAGCAGGCGGTATAAAGGGGCACAAACCATGTTTCACAAACCTAGCGTAGCCGCTAAACTACTCGAAAACAGGGATATTTTTTTGCCGTGACGCGAGCAGGCGGTATAAAGGGGCACAAACCATGTTACACAAACCTAGCGTAGCCGCTAAACTACCCCTCGATACATGTTTCTGAAAAGTTGCAAAGAACGCCTGAAGGATCCTACTCTGGAGTTTTACCGCTTAGCTGGACTCTTATATGATCCGCGTATCCGACAGGAACCCTTCGAGACAAGCGAGTTTGACAAGGATACGACGGACGAAGAAGACTTGGTCGATTTATAAGGTATGTTTTTCTGCTGTTATCTATTTTCATATTAATATAGGGATAAATATTTTTGAGAGCTGGTAACACTGCCGGCACATGTTTTTGTATATTTCTTGTTTTTCTATGATCTTTGTACTACGTGTGTCAAAATACTTCCGAAATGATTATTTTCATGTGTGTGTGTATAGAAAATTTTAAAGTCGTGTAATTCAGTTAATATTGCTTGCCGCCGCCTAATTCTTTCAGATTCGGATTCCCCGGCCTATAGTTAGTATAAAAATAACTAGTTTGATTTTCTAGGAATCAAAATGCTTCCAAAATGGCTATTTTCCTTTATGTGTATAAATTTTTTTAAAGTCGTGTAATTCAGTTAATATTGCTTGCCGCCGCCTAATTCTTTCAGATTCGGATTCCCCGACCCCAAATTAGTATAAAAATAACTAGTTTTATTTTTTAGGAATTTAGCCCAAACACAGAATTTATTCCGGAGATTCCTTTGATGGTTAAAATTCAAATATGTGCACTAATATTATAAATGCGAAACTGCACGTGTTTGATTGTTACGTTTTAATAGGTGGCACGCGAGCTGTTTGAAAAATGAATGTAACGGGTATGGAGGGGAGGGGGGGGAGAATGGGGAGGGGGGAGATGGGGGGGGAAGGCGTAGAGGAGGGGGGAGAAGAAAGGGGGAGGGAAAAGGTGGAGGAGGCGATGTGGGAAATCCTCTTATACTATGCGAGCGAAGCCGGGGGCAAAAGCTAGTATTTTAATAATAATATTTTACAAAATCTTTAATGAAACGGTTTGGGAAAGCAAAAACAAAATTTTATGATGGGCGGTACAATAATACAAGGATTTAATTAGAATATTTATCTTCCTAAATGTGATTCGTCACTTTGTGAGAGACATATTGATGTGTAATGTTAATTCGATATGTTGCGGCGGGTAGCAAATGATCCCTCTCAAGATCGAGGGTTCAAATGCTGCGTGGATGTTGTGGACTGTGTACTGTATGCGGTTCTTATTTACCTATTTTATTATATTTTAATCGCACTTACCCAGACTGCTTCCCTCTTCGTTCCATGTTCACTGGAAAGGTAGATATGTTAGTTTGGGAGAAATTTTGGAAGGGAATGGCGATTGGGAATGAACGTTTGATCGCGAAATAATAAGCGAGAATGGATGACGCGTGGCGATGGTACTTGTGAATAGCTGCGATTTAAGAGTTCTGTTTGCGGTTTGATTACTAAAAACTGTAAAATCGGTGCGGTTTTTAGGACTTGTGTCCTGTGCGGCGAGGTGAATTCAACTGGACTAATTATGGCAGAGGGCACACAATACGTATTTTAGAAAGAACCACATGTAACAATAAAGGCGCGAACACGATAAGAAAAGTGTGATCAAGACACATTATAGGCAAGGCAAGAATGATGCTCTCGGATAGGTAGGTAATATTATTTAAAGGGAGAGCCTAAAGAGGTAGGTTTTTAGTTCGGACCCAAATTCGTTGGGTTTGTTGTGCATCTTAGTTCCGAAGGGAGTTTATTCCAAGCCTCAGGCCCAGATACTACGAAAGTGTGATCTCCAAACTTAGTATTTTGCTTGCGCTTAGGTTCTATCAGTCTACCTATAGTTGAGTTTATATTTCAAAGTAATGCCTCAAGCGGTAAGCTGTGAGATTAAAAATCAGCCTCTAACACTGAATACGATTCAAAGCAAAGCACGTGTCTAACACGTTTCAAGTTATGCAAGCCGCCGAGTAAGCTGTCCAAACTAACGTAATCTGCACTAAGCTATTCACGAAAATAGGTTTTCCTCAGGGATTCGCTTTCAGCCCTTTTCCCTGGCCTTAACGAGGTGATCTCAAACAGAATAGTATTAACGTTTTCATGTGCATTTCGCGTTTCAATAAGTGAGGGAATTTCATTACTGTGCAATATTGAAAAATGTTGAATACTTCGGTTAACATAATTTTCACGAACAAAGATTTGGCATTTATTATATTCCAAGCGACTGCTATAAAATACTGAGCTATCAAACCTACTATAAAGAAAAATGATTACGAAAATTGTTTTCGACGTGAAACTTCTGTACCTAGATTCGGATTTCGGATGAAACTGAAATGACGATTACTACAACTGCGACGCACCAACTGCTCTCATTAACCACTTTGATTATGATGTTACTTTTAAAGGCTCCTATTGGTTGAGATATGAAACGGAAATTACGATAAGTCTGCGCTCATTGGTGTTGACCTCACTTTTCAAGTATTGGTTGATGTTTTTGGTAATGTTTCGCTTCTATCGCATGTAAAACAGCACACGATTTTTTTAAACATTTTTAATTTGGTAGGCAAGTTTGGGTACCGCCGCGCGCCGCCTCGCATATAAGAGTGAACTTTGAAGTTATGAAATTATTTCCTTCACAATTCATTCGAATGAAAGTTTGTAAAGTTGTTGTGCGCTCGCTCGCGGAGGTTTCTTTATATAATAGTGAACTCTGGTGTTATGGAATTTGTATAAAAAAATTACAATAGGTGGCGCGCGAATAGTTTGAAGAACGTGTGTATTTTATGTAGTTTAGCGGCAGGGAGGGAAGGAGGGAGGGGGAGGTAAATTCGAGAGAGGCGGAGGGAAACGGGGATGGGAGAATTTAAATGGGGAATTAGTTTTTCCGGGTTACAAAAAGTAAAACCAGGTGAGTTTTATGTCCTACATAGGGAGAATTCTAGTATTCTAGCGCTGCAATAAGACACGAATCTTCAAATTTTGTGACGAGTTTTCGAAAAAATCGGTCCAATAGGAGAAAGGTCACAAGCCGACACTCATTTTGAAGCCGCAATCTCAAGACTCAAAGTCTTGATTGAGTAATATCATAAATAAGTTCAATGAGCTAAAATGAATACTTGTTTTTTTAACGATGTGTGCAGCTCATTTTTCTACCAAATTATTCTAAACTCCAGATTACGATCAACATAATAAGTACGTAATAAAGCCGCGACCTTACAAACAGGTTTCATTTAACTGTTTCTGTTTCGGCTGCATACATAATAGTGATAAGATTATTTTTTAATTTGTCGATAGCACATTAATAAATTAGGTTAATTGAAGTGACCAATGAAAAGCCTTAACCCAAAAAGCATAGTTATTATATCATTTCAATGTTTACAAAGTTGTTTGACGTGGATTCTAAATGCTTATTGTGAATACAGACATATTATTTAATACTAGAATTATTCAAATATTGCTTAATCTGAGACACAAGAGATGAAAAGTGAATGTACTTTGAGAAGATTGAATAAATATTTAATATATTGTTGTGGGTCTTTATTTACAATATTCATCGTTTCTAAGAATAAATGGAAGATTGTGTAGACTAAGCCTTGATTTTATGACTGGTGTCAGATAATTCTGAGGAAGTCTTTGAAATTTCGTGTTTCCTATTCATGTTTTAATATTCTCTTTAGACCAGAGGTTCCCAAACTTTTTTTCTCGTAGACCACTTTCAAAATTTTTACTGGTTTCAGTGAACCCCCTGCTGCTACATCTGAATCTATGACTGAATATCCTCATCAAGACATTTTGCTAGGAAGAATTCGCGCCGAATAATGTTTTGCTTCATAAATTTCAATTTCCAAGAAAAGACGAAACACCCTTTGTTTTTATGAAATTTAGGCTGTCCCCTTATACGTGCAAGTTAATGACATAAAATTTTTTGAATAAATCTGTCAAATACGCGATGTCTGCTTTCAATTTGATCAAGTTTTCTTTTAAATCTGGATCTTTACTTTCCAGAAACCAAAACTTATAAAAAAAGCGAGTAAAATCGTGTTAAACATGCACCTTTCGACAGCCAGCGTACTTCAGTACGTAAGAGCTATCGTTGCAAGTCTTTATTTTAAGTCTTTAACCGACGATATCGGCCGTACATGGCAGGAGCTCCATCTGCTGCCACCGAAATAATGTTTGTAAATGAACATCCGAAGACAGAACAGCTTACAACAAAATGGCAAAGGAAACCAAGAGAATCATAAATAGATCAAAATTTGAGCACGACCAGCAGATCAGCAGAAAGCTGACTGCATGCCCGCATGGCAGCAGGCAATTCTGGTCGCTTGCGGGCTCAATAGGTCGCAATTTCTGCAAATCCAGTCTGCTGTCTCTTACCAGACCTAACTTATTAGGTACAATGTTTGCGGATAACTCAACCCTCGATGACCAAGGTGCTGTCCCGCCGTCGGTTCCTCACTGCGGTTTTCGTATGAAAAAGCTGAGGATCCGGCATCGGGAAGTACTTCATGTTTTACGAGGGCTTGATGTTAATAAAGCTAGTGGGCCTGACGGAATACCTGCCCTGGTACTGCAGAGGTGCGCTGCAGAAATAGCTCCAATTTTGACGAAGCTTTTTAAAATGTCCCTGAAGACTGGCTCTGTGCCCTGTGGTTGGAAAAAAGCTGTTATCCATCCTATTCCAAAGAAGGGTGACCGCTCCAACCCGGCCGATTACCGCCCCATAGCGATCACATCAGTTCTGTCTAAGGTGATGGAACGTGTGATCAACGACAAACTGCTCACATACCTTGAGAAGAACAAAATTATTAACGACCGTCAATACGGATTCCGGCGGAACTGGATTATTGTATTACTGCAACATTACTTCATAAAACATAAACACTTGCTTAGGTATTTATATTGTTATGAACGTTGTTCGATTATACACTCCACATCCCATGCTTGGTGTAACCCTAAGTGACAAGCTCAGGTATGGGGGCTCCATCGAAGCCAGAGTAAAGTTAGCCTCCCAGAAACTGGGCGTACTGTACAGGGCCCGCAGATACTTTAATAGTGCACAACTGCTAACCCTGTACAAATCACAAGTGCGCCCCACGGTTGAATTTGGCAGTCACGGGCGGTCCGTTTGATAGATTCTCCCATCTTAACAGACGGATTGCAATCTTTAGAGCACAGGCGTCGGGTGGGAATGCTGTCCTTGTTCTACCGGTATTACAATGGAAGATGCTCCGAGGAACTAGCATCATTGATACCTTCGGTACCGGTGCATCGTCGGGAAACACGCCAAACGCGTGCCAAATATTTGTACACGGTTGACATTTGTCACATGAGAACGGGTCGTTTCTTCGACTCGTTCTTATGTTTGATTTGCCGGCCTCTGTGTTTCCTTCTTCCTACAACATAGGTCTCTTCAAGACCAATGTTCATTCCTTCCTCTCCTCAAAAAGACCCTCCACACAGCATCCCAGATGACATAGGCCCGGAGGGAAATTATTTTCCTCAAGGCCTCCTGTGTGGAGTTAATGTAAATAAAAAATGGAAAAAGATTTTTTCGAACCCGTGGACCAAATAAAAAAGCAAAAAATTTGCAAAATTATTTGATCGCGCTATCTGTTAGGATTGCGTGAGAACCGTAGCTCCTAAAAAATTTTAGCCAAAAATCTAAAAAAACAATCCTAATGCATGTGCCACACACAGCTATAAAAGATCATCTGGCTTGGAGTATTTCGGCACATCGCTTGCCGTACATTCCCAATGGGAATATATCTTTTATAACTAAGTGCGTTCGCCGTTTAAAGCTTCGAAATGCCTTTTTTAAGGTCTTATTAGGACCATTTTTCAAAAAAAAATTTTTGCGCCCTTAATTTTTTTTAGTGTGTTTTATTTGCCTACATTGTTAGGTAAAGCCAAGCCAACGTTTTTGTTCTTAACTATCGAAACCAGATAAATTTTCGTGGACCCCCACTTACAACCTGTGAACCCCCATTTTTTTTATCATGCCAACGTAGACCCCCGCCGAGTCTCCTGTGGACCCCTGGGAGTCCACCTAGAACACTTTGGGAATCACTGCTTTAGACTCTTGATTAAAAAAATCAATTTCAAGAAATATTCACATCAACAAGAATTATTTACTGGCGAAATTTTCCACTTAAAATATAATTTTCGTAAATACATCTTGTATTAGAAAATAAACCTTAAAGATAAAGCTACACAAAGTTTCAAGATATAAAAGAAAATATATAAATGATAAATATCGAAATGAACGAAATTTGCCCTACAAAAATTGACAAAAATCTAATCGATCTAATGAAAATTAAGTGAAAAATAAGTGGAAATTTTGTGATTTGTTTTAAAAGACAATAAACTTCTAATAGTACTTAGTAGCGACAGAGTGACTTTGACTCGGAAGATTGTGGGTTTGATCCCCCCCTCCATCCCTCCCGAATACTGAGTGGAAGCTAAAGGAAGAACTGCACCTCAGACTCGTAATTCCTAAATAAAATCTTCATAATCGATGTTTTGTATTCCCCATTTTTCTCCTCCAAAACTGGACCAATTTTAAGGTTTTTTTTGCCAAATGTATGGAAATATTTCATGACTTTTAAAAATATATATTGTCTATTTTGTATACTGATCGTCTGTTGATGGCGTTCAAACCAGGCAATTTGAACGTTTTTGGAAGGTTTTAACTCCTATCAGAAGTAACCTATCAAAAAACGAAACATGTCGACACACTAATGGTCAATATCTACATTATATCACAAAAATATAACCACTAATCTAATCTCAAGAATAACTACTTATAACTCAGTTTCCAAGTGATACTCCGTTCTTCAAATAAGTTAAATTTTGTATTGTTTTTAGCAATTAATTACAATAATTCTGGATACATTTTCCAAATAGTAAAATTGTTTTGATAGTAGATAAATACTTATAATTACATATCACCGAACTTACAACTTATTGTTTTTTACATTCACATTGTAATTTAAGAACTTAAATATAGCATTAAAAAATGTACACTACTCTTCCAGACACAAGCTAACGTTTCCATGGAAGAGTGGTATTAACATATTTGAATATGAACATGTAAGAAAATTACAAAAAAAAAAAAAAAAAATATATATATATATATATATATTTGCGCCAATATTAAAATCCAGAGAGAAAATGGAGGAATTCGTTTGTATGGACAAAACACCACACGGTTTCCTCTTAATGGATTTTATTTCTGGATATTTCATAACAAAATGATTTTTAGCACTTCATTAATAATTAATTTGATTCTCTGTAAGAATATTTTACAATGTGCTTAAGAAATTTCAAGGAAAATTGTTTTGTATTAATTGAGATTTATGATATAAGAGGTGAACCTTCCCAATTAAAATGCTGTTTGATTATCCTTGAAGTAAATTAATTCTACCGGTTTGCATATTTGCGCGGATTGTTTGTGTTTGTACTTACCTGATTAATTCTTAACCTTGCCTGGATTAACAAAACTCTGCACTTAAACTTATGTCAACATCTCTCACCTTTCCGTAAATAATATTTCTAACCGGAAACACATCGCTTACTCATTTCTTTGGAGTGATCAGGTACCAATTATGACATAAATAAAATACTTATCTACCTTCCTATTCCTATTATCATTAATAATTCGAGGAATGTTTAACCCTTATTTATTGAAACAATATAAAGGTATGAATTAGAAAATCACACATATTAAACGGTACAACCGAGAAATGAACTTGGAATCTAACAATTATTATAAGTAATAATTATTAGCCTGAAATACTCACCAACATTGAAAAAATCTCCCGAGAAAAGATATATGCCGCCGACGGGACTTGAACCCGCGTCCTTCTGATTTCCGGTAAAATGCTCTACCACTTAGCTACGTCGACTTATCTCCTATCCGAATAATAATTCAATACATACTAGTGTTTCATTCAACAAATACGTGTTTGCGTCCGTCGGCGGCATGTACCTTTTCTCGGGAGATTTTTTCAATGTAGATGAGTGTTTCAGGCTAATAATTATTCCTTTTAATAATTGTTACCCTTTGTGCTATGCTTTGTGCTATCTTGTCTTAAACATTAGTTTATCAATTAAAAATAATAATTGGAATCTAACGTTTGAATTAGTATTTCTGATTTTCAGAAAAAGAAATGGATATTAGATAATTTAGACATGTAGAGCCTACGTGTGAATGAGAAAGAAGCCTTGATGGTACATCATCACGTAGATGTCATTGAACTTGTACACCAACACAATGCACGTACATAACAACATCCAGACCTCGAAACGCCAATAGATCTGAAGCAAGTTCAAACACTATTCTGATAGTTTCACTTATGAGAGATCGCCTTCATTTGCTTCAATGCCTTCAAATAGCACTGAAGGGGTTGTTACTCGCCTACGTGCTTTAGTGCCAATATTCCTCGATCAAATAAAATATTTAGATAAATAGAAATTTTGAAATATCTTGTCTTGTAATTTTAAACAATCGTTGGCCAGTCTTAGGTTTTGTAATTAACGTCTGGGAAAATACTTTCTCTCAGGGCTTATGTTATCTTTGAGGATGTTGTGTCTTTTGGGGATGGAAGGTCTTTTTAAGAAAAGGAGGGAGAGGAAGTTATTGGAAAATTTATGAGGGGTGGGTAGGAATCTTGCGGTCAGCGTGTCTAGGACTATTGGACGTATAAATACATACGGCGCGGCGTAAGGCAATGAATCGATGGACTCCTGCTGGAGAACTCGTCAAGCAATCTCTCCCGATCCGTTGGTAGTGCGGCACCCAACGCCAAGGCATGGAAAAACCTCATGTCAAGATCACGGCCACCCCTGCTAAATCACCAAAAGTAGCGAACACCTTGGAGTGACCTACCCAATGACTGGTTTTCCTGGGGCGGCAGTACCCATTCCCGCCTTCAAAATTGGAATGTAGTCCAGTCTTATCTGGGATTCAAAGAATCTAGTGTAAACTCGCGTCCTCAGTAAAATCATCATCGAAAAATCTAGTGTAAACTGGCATCATCAATAAAATCATCATCGAAAAGTCTGTTTAAACTGGCGTCATTGGGAAAATCATCATCGAAAGGTCTAGTGTAAACTGGCGTCATTAGTAAAATCATCATCGAAAGGTTTAGTGTAAACTGGCGTCATCAGTAAAATCCTCATAGAAAAATATAGTCTAGTCTTATCTAGGATTCAAAAAGCCTAGTGTAAACTCGCGTCATCAGTAAAATCATCATCGAAAAGTCATGCGTAAGCTAGCGTCATTAGTAAAATCATCATCGAAAAATATATGGAAACTGGCGTCATCAGTAAAATCATTATCGAAAGGTCTAGTGTAAACTGGCGTCATCAGTAAAATCGTCATCGAAAGGTCTAGTGTAAACTAGCGTCATTAGTAAAATCATCATCGAAAAATATATGGAAATTGGCGTCATCAGTAAAATCATCATCGAAAGTCTAGTGTAAACTGGCGTCATCAGTAAAATCGTCATCGAAAAGTCTAGTGTAAATTGGCGTTATCAGTACCATTTTCTTTTAAAATGTTTTAATCACGCTTCTAGGGGTTTTCCATTCAGGCGAACCGGCCTACATTCCGGAACTAAGTCCGACAGGAACTTAGCGATAGACAGCTTAATGGTTGTGGTCGGCAGATTTCGGTGCCGCTAAGCAATTAGTCGAACCGTCTCGGTCGGATGGTACTGATGTATTGTTCGGGCGTACCGGTAAAGGTCAAAATACCTATTTTTGAAGATGTCCATATTTATTTAATCAATACATTGTGAACATATAAAAGCAAGAACGTAATAATTAAATAAAATACTTTTACAGGCCAGACAGAAATTTCTTCTGGTCAACCTAGTTCTAATTAAGGGTACGACTGTCACACCAAGTGTTTAGCAGTTTAGACCGGGTTCACGGGGTGAGGTTTGACTAGGTCTTACCGGCAGATGCGCCTGCCTACCTAATGCATTGCAGGCTGAATCGTTAGAGAGTAGTTGAGGGAGACCTTTTGACCTCTCCAGCAGGACGCTTTTAGATCATCACCTTGCACCGCAAATGGAAGGATGGATTTATACGTCCGTTAATTCCGGATATACTGACCACCAGATTCCTACCAACCCTTCGTATTTTTTCCTTCCCAGAACTTTCCCTAAAAGGACCCTCCTCCCAGCATCCCCAAAGATGACAAAAGGCCCGAGGGAAATTGTTTTCCTGTAGAGCTAACGTAAAAAAAATACGCATTCGCATTTCATATTTCGCAAAGTTGGAATAGAACGAATTTAGAATGTCACAGAAATTTCAAATTTTCACTACAGTTTAAAAGAACATTTATTAAGAAAATAAAACGTTTTTACCCTCCGAATCTATTTATTATGATTTTCAGAAGGCATTATTTACACGCAGAAGATTAAATTCAACATTAACATTTATAGTCCAATTAAAAAAAAAAAACCTAAACATTTTTTTATTGTGGAATGACTTTTGGGTAAACCTCAAATTGTAATACATCATTTAAGAAAATATTAACCGTTCTCAAACGAAAAATGCGATACAGAAGTAATTCACAAAAAATAAAAATATGACATGAATAAAAAACATTTCACATGTCTCTTGAGACATTCAAGGTTTATGTTGAAGACATCAAGAGAAATGTTGTTTTAGCAGCACCATAGTATACCTCGCGTATTCCCCAGCTGCCAATATGTAGGCGGACCATTCTACTCACGGGACGATAAAATTTCAGTATTTTTTTGGTTAAATTAAAAGCACTTATAATTATAAATATAATATTTGCTTCAGTGTCATTGCCTTTGAAAAGAAGAAATTAGGCATTCGAATGTTAGCAAACTTGAAAAATTATATATTCGTAGATACTAATAGAACGAAAAACGTAGCATCGCTAATGAAAAGGATGGACATTTAAAGAATACGTATACGAACGGACTGCTAAAGGATATCCACTTCTTATGTTTTACCCCACTTTTCAACCCCATAAACATGTGTTTGCCCCCCTGGTGCCCAAACTCCGAACTAAACTAACTGCCATCTCTCGGACTTTCGGGACAGCTCTTAGTACTGCCCTCTATGTGACAAGCTCAGAAGCTTTTATATATACCACAGATAGGTATAAACATACACCATTAGCGGAATATCTAATCAACCCGACGATATTTCATGGCAGAGATAATCAAAATAATCAGTGATCGTGATTTTGATAAAAATGATATCAATTATATTTATTTTGGTCTCTCAAACACGATCTTGCATTTTAACTTTTATAATATTCACCACAACAAACGTACAACGTCATAATAAGTGCATTAAACTATTAAACTAACACGAGCAAGTTAATAAGGTACTAACGTCAAACGTCAGACTATAATTAAAATTGTGCATTAAACTATAAAGGTGCGTACGGACTAACTTCCAATGTACGCGTAGTCGGTTATGCTTACGCGTGTCCCTGGAACGCCATGTTTATACTTGCAGCTACGCGCACACTCTTGGGGATCGCGTGCCGCGCGAGCTAGCTCGGACGCGAGCCGCCGTCAGTCGGTTTTCGGTCGCGCGTCAAAGGGTACGCGCACGCCCGGGTTCGCTGTATTTGGACGGCAAAATGGATAGACACACGTATTCATCGAGTTTCAATAATGAAAATAATATCAGATTGAATCAACTTTATGAATTTCACGGAGTTTTGTGGGATAGCAAACTAACTGACTATCGATTTACGCGAAGATTCATGGAAGGCAATTTCAAATGAAATGCAAATTACAATAGAATTATTAAAAGAAAGATGAAAACTTTATTAGCAACGAATAGAAAAGAAAGAGCAAAATAAAAAAAAAGTTTAATAATAGGATCAGGTTTTTTTTTTCTCGGAGTCATGGCGGATGACTGGCGGGGTTCGCGTAGCGCTATGGATCGATTGACCTCGCGTTCAGGTTCGCGGCGGTCCGTACTGGAGTTGTACGCGTATCCAATGATGTACGCGTAGACAGCGTATTCCGACTACGCGTAACAAAGGAACGCTTAGTCCGTACGCACCTCAACACAAACACCTTAATCGTCTACATCAAATTACGAATAACTAAAAATAAACTATTAATTATAAACAACTTAACTATAACAATACCTACCTAATATGCATTATACTATTAAAAATTAACAATTAAATTAATCGGTACACAATAAAAGATCGACTAACAACCGCAATTAATTAGTTTTGTTCCTACTCCGTCCGAACTGCCGCATATCACAAAACGATTCATCAGTGATGGGTATGGTGCTACCACGATACTGTTCGTTGTTTGAGGCGCGCCTCCAGCTAAACAACACGTGACCATATCAGCTGACGTTCATTTCGATTCTATGTGACTTCCCTACCCCCCTCCGCCTACATAAAATCAGCAGCTCCCAGAGGCGGGCCCTACGCCTGCCTCCTTTACCAGTATTGTACCTGCCAGTAGAGGAGGCCTAGTGTTGTTTAGTAGCTCGTAGTTTGGCTCATAATCAACGCGCACTGGTAAAAAAATGGTAATATTTAAATTGAAGTACCTGTAAATAGGCTTTTTTTAATTAATGATTTGGTAACATTTAAATTGAAGTAACTTAGGCTTCCTTTTACCGTATTTTGTGTCTAAGTATTTTTTTCTCTATTTTTTTGTGGGCGAACCGTCACTGGTCTACTGGACCTAGTTCAGTAAAACCAGGGGCGTTATATTAACCATTTAAAATAATCCAAGCATCTGTTAAATACGTAAACATAAAAATATGTGCACTTCTAATTATAAAGAATTATTAATTCATAAAACAATTTTGCTAAGTACTATAATCGCAAAGTAGTTCAAATTGTGAAAAATTATAGTTCATTGTACTTGAATAATTTTAACGTCACGCAGGAATATTTCACATTACTTATCAATTTACATATTCACGAACAACCGAAATTATTATGATTAATTGTGTATTAACTAAATGATTGATTTATCTCCCTTCCAGCCTCCTACATAAGGGCTTGTTCCCGCTCTAGCAAGCTGAACGAGTGCGCCCTTCGCGTGGCCAGGGTGGTGTCCCCGACCTTCGCAAAGGGTGACCCCGCCCTGGGCATCCCCTCGCTGGAGCCGCTCATGGTCAAGGAGATCAGCACCTTCGGAAGCAGTGGACCCGATGGCATCAAGATTGTGCTCAGGGACAACATCATGACCGGCGTGGGCAAATTGGAGGTCAAGAAAATCAAGTACGAAAATTTTGTATTTTAATGGATTGCGAGAAGGTTTGTATGTAGTATGCCTTGCAGTATGGTGTCAATCTTTTTGCAACTTCAAACTATACAGGATATTAGGGTACGTACTCAACTTATAAACAAGTGATTCCTGACATTTTTGGAGAATAAAAAAAATTCAAAAAATTTCATTTTCCTAAAATTTCATTCGCGTTTTTTACTCCAAATAATGTTAGGAATCACTAGTTAAAGAAATGTGTAGGTCCCTCAACACCCTGTAGAACGATCTCAATATAATTATTTTGTAATCTTTTGAGTAGCACAGTCCCGGTAACCATTAATTGGATTACCAACATTTCTGTCATAGGTCACCCGAGCGGTTTGCTACAGCTTGTGATCTTTTAGTTGGGGTGCTTGGTGCTCGTGTTCATAGTGTGAGTTTTGTCCAGTTCTTGGTTGGGGATGCGTCTTTCCACCAGCTTAGTAGCGAACCGGATCGGTAGAAACTGGTTGAGATAGACCATTCGACCTCTAAAGCTGGACTCTCTCCACCCATCGCTTTACACCGCAGTGGTAGGGGTAATACCGATAATAATAATTATTGGATGATTTTTATATCGCCACTTTCGTGATAAAATAACAAGTCACCTCTAGAGCGCTATGAACTAGTTTACTCGTGGACATTCTGATCCCCAGATTCTTACCCACTCCTCACACTTTTTTATAGGAACTTCTTCTCCTTCATTTTCTAAAATGACCCTCCACACGACGTCCACAAGGATGATATAGGTGCTGAGGGCTTGTTTTTTCGTCCGTGCCTCCTGTGTCGAGCTATTTTAAAAAATGTGAATATTATGCACATACCAAATATTCAGAATTCGTATGTCCGTAATAAGCGTAAACGTTTCCAGAGATTAGCTATTAAGGACTTCTTGCACGTACATTCAGAACAATTAAATACATCCGCCACCTCCGTTTCCATATTACATACGTCACACAATCTAAGGATTGTATTATAATGAACACTAGACGAAAGCCTGTTTAGAGTTACAAATTCAGGCGAAATGTTCAGACTATGTTGTTAAACAATTTCTTGAGAATATCGTTTACGACAACGTACCACTTATTTTATTCATGAAGAACATTATGCTTATGACTTTCTTATTCCAAGGTAAAATTTTAAATGACAAATTCACCTAAAATTCAAAAGACAATTTCTAAACAAAGGTAGGTGTTGTATAAGTAGATATTAGATTACTTTTGTATGAAAACAATATGTATGTACTTAATTCGCCAATTCAGACTTCACTTTAAAAATACGAATTTTAAAAAAGAAATATAAGTTTCAAATAAAGAATTAAAATAATTTTCTGGTAAAAAATTATTATATTATTCTAGATGGGTAATTATTTTTTGATTATTATTTTTAATTTATAAACTAACTTATAAATTAAAAATAATAATTAATATTTGACAAGTTTAAGTATTTCCCCAATAAATGTAGTCGTAATTTGTCTCGACGCCACCTAGCGAGGGATTTAACACTTACAATGTCTCTCTCGCAAAAATAAAGTTGGTTGTTTTCAGGTGGAAAAAATATAATAAGCAGTAATTGTTGAATGAAACACTAGTATATATTGAATTATTTGGCGGGTATTTGATAAGCCCCCATAGCTCAGTGGTCAAGAGCAGCTGACCGGCAATCAGAAGGACACGGGTTCAAGTCCCGTTGGCGGCAAGTATCTTTTCTCGGAAGATTTTTCAATTTTTCAGGCTGATAATTATTGCTTATAATAATTATTTTTTGGCTTGTCTAAATTCGGGATACAAGTATTCCAGTTTTATTATGAAAATGACAAGTGGTAACCAGTACTTCATTGCTTGACTGAATACTTGACGCAATCAGTTCCGATTTATGAAATGATTCTTAAATTTAAGATCATTTAACTGGAATTACAATCACATACAAACACATCCACAGCCGAAATTAGAGCATTTTACCATTTTTTGCAATCGTTATTAGATTCCCGTATTGGCTGCGCCACTATTATTTAGACTGTTGGTGTAGGCGTGAGATGAGATCTTGCTGATCAAAATGCGTGGACGAGTTGGTTATTTATTTGCACAATATTGACACGTCTGTGATGTAAAGTTAAGTGCTAGCTAATAGAGCTGTCGGAGATTAAGGAGAGCAGTAACATTCATCACATTTTATACCCTGTTTGTGCCGTCTCGCTCTTGCACATTTGAAAAGCAGGAGTGCCACCATAACCATTCTCACAATAATAATTTGACATCACCTGAAATAAGACTTCAATAATCGGAAATAACACCAAAAAACTAACTAACTAACTAACCACTACGACGTTAACGGTAGGCGGAGAGGATATACTGCCATAAAACTCTGTATCGACACATACTCTTTTCTTCGTTCACATTCATTTACTAAATCATACATTCTGTCATTCTGAATACATGACCCGACTCAAGTATTTGTTTATTATTTATTATATTTTATTTACATTTGGGAAAGTTGACAGCAAATCATAAATTACACGATAATACAATTATAAAATCCATAAAAACCCAATTAATATTAATTAATAGAGACGACGGAGCTAAGCTCAATAGTTCTTGGCATCCGGCTGACGGCTACACCAAATCTTAACGCTAAAAAACATAGTGAAGTATACTGTATACCCAGCTTGTAGTGGAGTGGAGCTGGCGATACGGTATCGCTTCCAAGTACATAAGCACACATTTCACCACTAACAATCACCCTGATGATGGAAACTGTAACGCTGTCCAAAACGTTTGCAAAAGGAAGAGGTAGCGCAACATGGCATAACACCCCAAAATAAATAACAAAAATACTATTGGCCTTGAAAATCTAAAATCATATCCTAATTATAAAATGGTTTATTATGCCAATTATGAACTAATAGTAAATTATAATATGTGACATCATAACTTAGTTGTTTATTTTACCAAAAGGACTGCCTGTTTCTGCACGTCACCAGTCGGTGTTTTTTCAGGTATTTTGGGGCTCCAGACCAGAGGTGGCTGCCAAATTATACCGTAGGACGCACTTGCGTTTTAAACAGTGTTAGTAGTTGTGTACCAAAGATATTGAAATATTTATTTATTTATTTATTTATTTATTTATTTATTTATTAATTTACGGACAACAGTCCATTAAAAACATATTAATAACACGAATAAAAATAAAAAAAACAGAGATGACAGTGAAGGGAGAGCACATAAAAATTAATAGCAATGACAATATAAAATATAAAAAGTACATATAGAGACACTACAAGTCAAAGCATGAAGAAGCATTTAAATATTGCGTAACGACTGCCGAAAGTCATTTAGTTTTACACCAAAAAAATCAATGCTTTGACTTGCGTTGACAAGTCTCGACATTCTGGATAAGGGAGAATGGTATCCGTAATTAGTAGAATGTTGATTGAGGAACAGCAATTCATTATTTCGAAGCCTACGGGAAGGGATGTTAAACTGGATGAGTTGTAACAATGCAGGTGTATCTGTAATACTGTTATATATATATATAATGTTATAAATATAAGTAGATGTGCTATCTGCTGTTTTTACTATGTGGGTCTGCGCTTCCGGGTGTCGCCGATATTGTTTACCAATTAACAAATAAACTAAAAGAACAAATAATTAACGAATAAACCAAACGAATGTTAAACTAAATGAACGAATTCTTTCCTTATTCAAAATATATTGTTAACCAATATTATTGCACATTTTCAAAAAATCAACGAAATGAACAAATTCTTTTTGTGTGAAAACTACGCTAATTGGCGCGTAGTCCGGCGACAGTTGCGCGGACACCATAGCATATCTCTTCTGTATTTGAATATCTTTGTTGTGTACCATTAAAGTATCTGCGGGCCCTGTACAGTACGCCCAGCATCTGAGAGGCCAACTTAACTCTGGTTACGATGGAGCCCCTATACCTGTGCTGGTCACTTACTGTTACACCAAGCATATCAATGAAGGGCCTGTTCGGAAGATAACTTCCATTAAACGAGACTAGATTTTAATAATAATTAATCAGACCTGATTTGGTCTTTCAAACATTAAATTCGATGAGATAATTCAATTACTGAATGAAATGGCTTTGAGATTTTTTATAAAACTTAAGAGTTTTCTGAAATGCAGCTATCATAAAATTTCACAGGTTTTATCTAAACCAGTATGACTCGTTTTTTGTGTCCCAGATAACTCAAATTTTATGCCAAGGGCAAGAATAAATCGGTGCTTGTGGCATTTGGAACTTATCCAATAAAGTAACAACATTTACTAATACAAAAATATTTTTGATTACAGCATTGATGAAGCCAAAAAACGAGTAACAGTGAGGCTGTTTGGAGACCTGAAATTAGACTCAGAATATGAACTGAGCGGAAGATTGCTGATTATTCCACTAACTGGAAAGGGAAAAGCCCTCACAAAATTGCGTGAGTATAGTACATTGTGTATTTGAGGGGCGTGCGCAAGTAAATATTTTTTTGATACATTGTGCTATTTTCACAATTTATTCATCAAACCCTCTGACTAATTTGTTCAGTTTTCAGAACAACTCATATAGATCTTATAGGAATCGATTTTCCTTACTATTATGGATAGAACTATGATCATCTATACAGTTTAAAAAAAAAAAACGCTTTATATTCAAATCTCAAAATTAATCGAAAAATAATTAATACCTATATACCTACACCTTTATGAAATCAAACTTTCCGACTGAAAAAATATTATGTACGCGTTTTTTTTTCGTTATCAGTTATTTTACGTAGAATAAACTAAGGTGAGCCATTTTAATAAGTTTATGTTTGCATTCAAAATTTTAATATTTCGAAAATTATGTTTATTTTGAATTAAAACATTGAAAGCTTATTTTATCACCTCTCAAAAACAGTTTTTAGTTTTCTGATGCGTTCTGAAATATTCTATTTATTCGGATTTTATTGTAGAGCGGAAATATTTTCACCTTCCGACAGAATAAGCCCGAGGCTTGTGGGGTTAAAAATAGGATGCAGTAGGCACTTATATTTACGGCACATTTCAGTGTGTATAATTCAGAATCGAAATTTAGCCTGAAATGTCTTTGGCTGTGTTTGGTGACCAGATCTAAATAGCTTTCTTTCCAAAATTCACCACCTTCCTCTCCCTGGTTTCCTTGATTCTAATTGACTCCAGAAGGTTAGGAGTAGTTGGGTCTTTTGTGCGGTACTGTAATGCTATTACTGTCATCGGTCAGAATTTTGCAAATTTGTGATACTCCGGATTTACTTCAAAGTTTTGAAAATTTTCATTTTAATGGGTTATTTCTAATGTATATAAAAGTTACTACGAATCCTTCAAACCAATTTTTTTGTAATTTTCAACATCAAGTATAATATATTTTTACGAAATCATTTACAAAAAGTCCCAAGATTGATTCAATAATGCTGAAATTTAAGAGTAAGAAGGATTTTGCTGGTATTTGAATACACTGCCTTGAGATAATTTGAATTATATTCAAATATTTTTTTAATAAATAAATCAAAATATTCCCTCTATTTCTGTTTTATGAAAAATAGTTAATTTTTAATGGTTTATCTAACATTTTTTTTAAGATTCAGCAAGGGTAGGTTTTCTCTATTATGTGAAATTTCAAAGTCAATCTGAAGGAAGAAGATGTTATCTAAATATTATTAAAAAAATTACGTGATTTTATATCTCCATTTAACACCCTTTTATCACTATTAGACATATCAAAACAAGATATTATTTCCCATACAGTCGTGGCACACCCTAATATACGTGTTGTGGTAGTCATAAAAAAAAAACGTACGTACTGTTGTACCTATTATATTATCTGCGTATCTTTACCTTGAATGAAATCATCCAATTACCGGGTTTGCATTAATTTGATAACTTACTATTCTACGCAGATTCCTGAACAAACAACGTGGTTCATATCGATTAAATCTTGAAAAAAAGAATAAATGGAAGCCCTTGGTTAATACGCTTCCTGCTAATTACTATTGTAATACAATACAATAATTAACATTATGCATAAAGTTAATTACAAGCGGTATTCTGAATGAACAGATATTTATTATGTAAACAATATACCGTGTTTAATAGGCAACCTTTACTGAATGCTGAATTATTAATTTTACTAGCGCAGCCGCCGACCTGTGAAAAATATGGTAGCAAATCTTAAATTAGAAAAATTAAACTTATGGGCCAGTTGTTTCACAGAATTTGAACAATTCGTCAAATTTCAGAGATTAGTTTTTTGAAGTTCTGTAAAGTGTATATTAAAGATCTGTTATTAATATCGTTATTTGTCAGTTGTTTAAGATAACTGAAATAATGATAGAATCTAAATAGAACTTTCACAGAACTTCAGAATTGATTTTACTGTTTCTCATTCTTCGTTTGAGAGTTGTAACTATTGCTTCATGGATTAAATATATATTTTTTTAATTTTTAAATATTTTAATTTCAAACACAGCAAACTTATTTTGTGGCACCATTTTAATTCAAAATTTAACTGAATTTATGAACCCTGATGAAGTAACATGTTGGTTTTGTAAACTACTTTGTGTGTTTTTTGATTCTGATTTCAAAATTACGAGTTGTTTTTCCAATATAAAATGAGGGACAATCATTAATTTGAGTTTATATATTCCGTTTATAACATTGAAGGTGTCTTAATAAAAATAATTTTTCTGAGTTTGCTAACCATATCATTGAAAATAACCATAGTTTTGAAAAAAATACGAGGATAAATATTGTTCATATTAACCGTAAAGGAAAACGCTTAGATAACTTAGAAGCCTTGGAAATTAAAAAAAAATCCCTTTAAAATAATGAATCTTTTATCAACAAACAAAAATATTATCTTACAGCCCAATCATGGATATGTTCCCCTACCCACCCACTCTTCATTAATACCTAGCAACGGCCCTACCACAATCCTTAGTAATAATACATTGTTCCGACCCACTATTTTGTGATTGTCAAATCAGTATACGTTTGCCCTGAAGAAGGAACGGTCGTTCCGAAACCGGTCGGCTTTAAACAGATATACAAGTAGTTCAAACAAAATAACATTGTTTCATTTATCTATTAAAAATAGTGTTAATAATAAGTAAACAGTATTTAATTCATTATTAAAAAAAAAACATTTCGTATTTGCTAGACACGTAGTTTCAGTTGCTATTAGGCTTAGAGCTTTTGTCAAGTCCCGACAGATGTCCGAACGCTGCTGAGTTTTACCGAAGAGGCGCCGGGTCCGGTGACTCAGATTTAATTCGTAGACAGTTAGAGTCGGTCGTGTGACCCAGAAAAATAATGTATTCTAAACATGTAAGATAAATAATAAATCAGATTGTAACTAAGGAATTATTATTCTTGAAGAGTCCCAACACAATTATTAATGACTGTCTGAATGTGGATAAGGCAGAAGTAACATATTATAAGGTTTCATTGATACACAATTAAGTTACCATTGGATGTTATTTATTAGATTTGAATATTTCCTGTACTAATAAGGTCGTTTTAGATTTTTATATTGTCGTAAAAGGGTTGTATAAATATGGTATATTCCTATCTCCATTTTGTAATATTTGCTGAAATATAACCTCTTGATGATTTTACACGCAAACTGCAGAATTTAATATGTTACCTTTTATTATTACCAGAATGAAAACGTATTCGGAATTTTATTATAACTATGCAGATTTTGTAAATTATGCAATCCTGCAGTTAACTCTAGCTGCAACTTAATTAAAATATTGTAATCCGTAATAAGCACTAATTATTAGAATTAGCGCAACTTAGTAATAACTTCGACTAAAATAATTATTAATATGCATTTTATTGACACTTGTAATCATTATTAATAAAAAGTAAAGACTATATGCGAGAAAAAGAAAAGAATCCGGAGGTCACAGGTTCAAATCCCGGCGTGAACAAATAAATTTTATTTGATTAACTTGCACCCTTCCATCCATCTCTCCCTCTTCTCCATCTCCTTTCCTTCCTCATACCCTTATCACTCACCAGTTGGGGATTACTGTTTGTGAGCAGTTGGAACTTTATCTCATGTAAAAAAATTAAAACTAAATTGGAAAATTATTAAGTGGATCTTAGAAAAACGACCTACGTGAAAATAACTTTTCAGTCTAAATATAATATTTCGTTAAAATTATTATTTACACAACTTTTCACATCAATGCATAAAATTTCTCTCAATTTTTTTCATCATCGTTTTAAATACGAATGTATTAGTTTTTCCCGGCAAGATCCCGGTTATTAAAAGTATCGCTAATAATAATCTAGAATATATTAAAATATTTTCAATGCAAAAGAAAAACTATCGTAAATATATTGAATTTTTTTGGTTACTCATATTATTTTAGAGCTTTGAAAATCTATTTTAAGGGACGCTTAGCCCGTCCGCTCATGGAGAAACTGAAAAAAAAAATTTTGGCGACTCAATCGCTATAAACATGAAAGGAACTTGCGAATTTCATTGACGGTCCGCACACAGGCAACTTGTTAAATACCAGTTGTCAAGGGCGACGCGGCGACTAGTCGCGTTTCAGTTGTCATTTGACAGGGGGCCTCGCGTTTCAGTTGCCAGGTTTACAGGTTACCATGGTTACGCCTCACGACCTGTCAAAGTTTTATGTATTTATTTATTTATGTACTTATTGTTGTTATACGCCCGTAGGGGCTTTTACATAGATTATAAAATAATATTTAAGATATCGAGGATTACACATACATAGAATTTATACCAAAAGTTATAAAAGTGAAAAAACTTTTAAGTATATACAAGTAGTTTTTAAAGTAAAAACCACTTGTATATTCTTGCGTAAAACCGTGAAATATTTTAAACTATGTAATATTTAACAAATACATAGAACAAAATATAATATAAAACATTACAATAACACATCAAATCGTTAAATATATTATACCCACGTTACAATAATTTGTAGGATTCCACAAAGTGTTAGTTTAAATTGCATTTTAGAATGTAAAGGGAATCAGCGAATACATCTACAATACCACCAAACTTGTTGCCTAAATCATGCATCCTAATGGTAAGTGAGTGTGATTGATAGTTGGTTGTGTATGTGTTGCAAAAGAATGTTATATTTTGTCTAGTATTCCTTGTCGGTACATGGAGTTTAATACTAGAAACGATGGCAGGGCTGAATAATTTGGGTTGTCAGAACAGGAAAATATCGATCTTGTTCAGGAGGTTGATAAATTATTATTATACTAGCTTTTTCCCGCGGCTTCGCTCGCATGGTATTAAGGGATTCCCACTCCGCCTCCTCCACCTTCCCTCTCCCAACTCCACTCCCGCCATCAATCCCCCTCCCCCTCCACCCACCCCTCCCCCACTCCACTCCCCCATCAACCCCTACTCCTCTCCCTCCACCCAACCCTCCCCTCAACCCCTACCCTTCCATATTCCCTCTCCCGACACCATTCCTCCCATCAACCCCCTTCCCCCCACCCCCTACCCATCCCCACACACTCCTCCATACTACCCCTTCCTTCCCTTCCCATCTCCCTCCCCTAACCGCCACCCCCACCCTCCTCCACCTCCCCTTCCCCTCTCCACCAACACCCTTCCAATACCCCCTCCCCCTCCACACTCCCCCGTCTCACCTCGTGCATTCCACACATTCATTCCCGATACATTCAGTTTTCAAACTCCTCGCGTGCCACCTATTATAATTTTTTATACAAATTTCATAATGCTAGAACTCAACAGTAGTTTTATACAAAATGACTTTTTTATATAATAAATTTATAGGGGTAGTTATTAAGTACGACGTCAACAAAGCATTTTCTTTAGGGTGAATTGCCTAATTAAAAAAAACATCGTTTCCAAGGCGACAATTGGTTTCTGACGTTTGCAATAAATCGATTTTGTTCTGGACAGAAAATGTGTGATAAATAATTTCATAACGCCAGAGATTATTCATAACGTCAGAACTTACCAATATATAGTAATCTCAAATGATGTAACTTTCTATTAGTGAAAGAATTTTTAAAATCCAATCAGCAGTTTTTGTGTGAAAGATTAACAAACATACATCCATACAAACTTTCACCTTTATAATATTAATAGGATGTTAAAGTTGAGATAATTAATACATTTTTATAAATTATATTTATGTTAAACAAGCCCATATAATTACTGAAATCGTGAAGTTGAGTTGTGCCGTGAATAGAGTTAAATTGAGTTGCTAACCAGTTTTCGGTTTCTCCATGAGCGAAGGCCCTTGGATGGTTTTGGCTCGTGAAGTAGATGAGCAGAAAAACGAGTGTCCGGAAAATAAATAAATGAAGAATTCGGGGAAATTATTAAAATCACAAAACGTTGTTGTTACAAATCGTAAAAAAAAATCCTTTTTTCAAACAATGCAAACTTGTTTTGTGGAACTTTTTTCACTCCCCACTACCTTTAGCCTCACAACATACCCCGATTGGGGATGCCATAGTCTCACTGACTCCAAACAAGAGCAGCTGGAACTCTTGTGAGGTATTCACATAAAAAATCACCCTGTGCTGTTTAAAAAAAAAGAAATATTTAGTAAGCAATGCTCATTTCCTCAGGGTGTAGGGGCAATACGTGTTCCTCTGGACATTTCCCAGCTTTTAGTAAACTTTATTTTTTTTTTCTAAACTATTAGCAATTTATTTTATAAAATGACATATTTTGGAGGTCAGATAAATGGTCTATTGTAATCTGATTTTTTATTTGCTATTTTTTTTGTACATTGCGAAATAAACGTAATTGAAATAAAACTTGTTTTTTCTCCAGAGGAATAATACCCTGTATGTTCCTCTGGTCACTGTGTAATGTTCCTCTGGACAGTACTTGTTCCTCTGTACAGTGAACAATAAATGTTTTCTAAGTCATAAACACAATAAAACAATAACAGGAATACATAGTTTATTTAAATAATAGATCAGTTGCTATAGTCTAGAATATTTTTCTTGTCATCATTTTTTTTTTGATTACGTACTGTATCCTAGGTTGGTAAAACCTATTTTAGAGTCATCTATTTTATATATAGGTGACAAAATATTCACAAAAAGGACTACTGGGGTAAAATGAAGGGCTTATTAGTCACGTGCCAAAGTATTTTTCCTGATTTTTGCCCACACAATTTCGCTAACCATAACAAAACAATATTTTAGTAAAAAAGATACATTTATTTATGCCGCATTTTCCAACAAATCGTGGTTAAGGAGGTGTTCCCTCGTTCATCCCAATTTACTGCGTGGCACTAAAATATTGATTAACAGTTAAAAATCCTTAATATTAATATATTCTATATAAGCTGTACCTAAGAATATTTTAGATTGTTCCTCTGTACATGTCCAGAGGAACAAGCAAAAAATGTCCAGAGGAACACGGCGTGGTCATTTTTAACAATTTCAAAAGATTCTCATTTTGAAGTTATGTTATTAGAAAGATAAATACCCTCGCGGTTTCTTGGATGAACATGCATTCCAAAGTAGAGTTTAAATAATACAGATTTTTAAGTCTTTACAGCATAAAGTCACTCAATAAAAACAAAAACAAAAAACTTTTCCGATGAAAAAAATATAATCATCGTCTCTCACTTTAGCTTTGACAGGAGAGAATGGAGATTAAATCAGTGTAATCAACTTTAAAATGCGCATTTGTTGGCGGCACTTAACTCATACAAAAATTGATAGTTTATGAAATAACACTACTGTCCAGAGGAACAATCGTCCAGAGGAACACGTATTTCCCCTACTTAAAACCGGTTTTTTAAATGAAGAAGCGAGCTTTGCTTACGAAACATGTTAGTTTTATAAACAATAAAAGTGGTTAAAAGTTGGTGTTGATTATTTTCAATTAACAATTCCTTTTTCACAACAAAAAAACGACTTCAATGGGTCTTTATTTTAACCAAAACACTTACAATCGGGAATGAGTGCATTGTACGCCTGGAGGCAGGGCAAGCCCCGTACAGACACAATTGGAACAGTCCGCTCCGGGACTTTCCAAGGCGCCAAGAAACCAAAGAACCAAGGTGCCGATAATACCTAACACATAAAACAAATCCCTTGAGGTTTTTACCCTGCTTAGTGCCTACCATGGAGGGGCGACCCTGTACACTACCGTCATCTGGTTTGACCTAAAACCTCCAAGATCTATCTACCATCTGGAGCCATCTGTGTCTTGTAGCTCGAACTATCACAGTTTTAAAATTTTATTTATCTTTTTTTTTTCAGGTAACGTGAAAATCGAGTATTTCTTCGAATACAATTTGATCACCATGGATGATGGAAAACAGTACTTCAATATTACTAATGACAATGTGAAATACGATATTGGAAGAGCAAACTTTAAACTGGACAACCTCTTCAACGGGGACAAAATACTAGGTGAGCTATGTAATTGATTACCTACCAACTAACCTCTATTCCACCTGGTGACCACATCGGAAGCGAAGTATTTTTTTGATACATAAACTACAATCATTTTCAAGTAATAATATTTAATTTTTAGAAATCTGGTAAAAATATATATTTGATCATCAATAGGTAGAGGTACCGCGTATTTCCAAAACCAATACTGGTTCAGTCGTGGTAGCGACAATTTACATTTTAAATACACCTGTTTATTGGTTTTTTTTAACACTTTGCAAAAAAAAAATGTTCTAAAATCTAGATGAAATAATATTTCCAATCTGCATATTAGAAATTAATAATTTTAATTCTAAATATTTAAATTTTGATATTGAAAATGTGTAATCAATGTTTATGGTAGGTATATTTATTCCGATATTAAATAAATTAAAATAACAAGAAAATATACCGTAGGGACCCAAGGAATGGAAACAAATGTTTTCATAAAGTCCCCTACTCATGCTTACGTATTTTATTCCAGGTGAAACCACAAACAACCTACTCAATGAGATTTGGAAGGACGTATTAACAGAAGTGGCTCCTCCTGTGGCCTTGGGCTTGAAGACCGGTGTAACTGCCTCAGTGGCAGCCTTCCTGAAGCATGTCTCATATGACGAGTTCTACACGCCATAGAGCCTTAACACACCTGTTTATAAATCAAATTGATATTTTTATGTAATTTCTAGCGTGAATGCTCAAGCAAATTAAATAAGTATTAACTTTTACATTTTATGTACGAGTAGGCCAAAAATGTGATTTAAATATCTTAATGTATTCTGGGGAGGTAGTTTAATCAGAACACGGTTATGGGCCTTACCAATAAAGCTGTTTCAGTTTTTACGCAATTGATAAACAACCATGAATGTATCATAAATCAGCATTGTAAAATTTGAAATATGTTTATTAGTAGGTCTGTTTGTATTTTATATTTTCGCTAAAATAGTGTTTTTGATATTATACGTAAAACATGAAACAAAGTTCTTAGATTTAAAAAATATATATTATACAACTGTATGTACAAATTTGACGAGTAAAAATAATAAAATTAATATTTCAAATTTTGAACCTTTTTTTACTGAGCTCCACATAGGAAGCCCTGGGCAAAATAATTTCCCTCAGGGCGTATGTCATCTTTGGGGATGCTGTGTGTCGGGTTTTTTTAGAGAAAGGAAGGAGAGGAGAGTTCTGGGAAGAAAAAGGGTTTAAGGAGTGGGTAGGTGTATGGGGTTCAGTGTATCCTGGTCATTCGCCTCCAAGACCTAGACAAACCTCACCCCATGAACCCGGGCACCCCTGCTAAATCACCAAACGTAGCTAACCACTTGGGGTGACCTATGACAGAGGTGTTGGTTATCCAATAAAGGTTCCCGGGGCGGCAGTACCTATTCCCGCCTACCAAATTGGCTTACTGGCTTCTTTTATTAATTTTAATCGAATTAATACCTACAAACTTGACAGTTAACTGTAGCTGTGCGACTGCCAACTAGAAAATGTTTAACAAGTGTGTGACCATTACTTAACCTCTGAAACCTTATGAATGCATTAAAACAAAGCTATCTTAAGTGCACAAATGTTATCTCTTGAGTAAAGTGATTTTTTAAAAAATTACATTAGCTCCACACAGGAGGCCCCGAGGAAACAATTTCTATGTCTATGTCATCTTTGAGGATGCTGTGTGGAGGGTTTTCAAGGGAAAGGAAGGAGAAGAAGATATGGGAAGGAAAAAAGTATGAGGGGTGGGTAGGAATCTGGAGGTCAGTGTGGCCAGGAGTGACGGACGTATGAATCTATTCCTCACACTGCGGTGCAAGGCGATGGGTCGGGAGAATCCGGCTGGAGAGGTCAAAAAGCCTCCCTCACTCAGTCCCCTCCGATCCAGCCCGCCACGGAGTGGTTGGGCAAACGTATCCGCCACCAAGACCTAGACAAACCTCATCCCATGAACCCGGGCACCCCTACTAAGTCACCAAACGTAGCGAACCACTTGGGGTGACCTGTAGCAGGGGTGTTGGTTGTAGTGATTAAAAAAAGAAAAAAACGCTTCCCAAAAAGTAGTCACGGTTATAGTCAATATAACCGTGTCACAATAACATCTGCCAAACAAACCTAACAAACATATAAACAGGAATAGTTTCAGCTGTAATGGTGATGTTCCTAAGTGCGGAGTAGGAGTCACATGTGATGTAAATTGCTAATTACAAAAAGGATGAAAAAAAAACTAAAAACTAAACATTGAATAAGTGAAATAATATTTGATATTTTAAATGTGTAAATTGGGGTAAAGTTCGGTTTATGGGCGAAATTCCTAAAAAATAAAACTAGTTATTTTTATACTAATTTGGGGTCGGGGAATCCGAATCTGAAAGAATTAGGCGGCGGCAAGCAATATTAACTGAATTACACGACTTGAAAAATTTTTATACACATACATGAAAATAGCCATTTTGGAAGCATTTTGATTCCTAGAAAATCAAACTAGTTATTTTTATACTAACTATGGGCCGGGGAATCCGAATCTGAAAGAATTAGGCGGCGGCAAGCAATATTAACTGAATTAAACGACTTTAAAATTTTCTATACACACACACATGAAAATAATCATTTCGGAAGTATTTTGACACAAGTAGTACAAAGATCATAGAAAAACAAGATAACATAGATGTTTTTACCACACAAAATTAAGTGTTGCCATTAAGCAGTAATATTAATAAGGTAAAATAACATGTTTATATTTTAAGTACTTATTTTTTATAAATTTTACTCACTTTTGTATCACAAACCATGTTACATAAATCCGGCGTAGCTGCTAAACTACTTGAAAACAGGGATGTTTTTTTGCCGTGACGCGAGCAAGCGGTATAAAGGGGCACAAACCATGTTACACAAACCTAGCGTAGCCGCTAAACTACTCGAAAACAGGGATGTTTTTTTGCCGTGACGCGAGCAGGCGGTATAAAGGGGCACAAACCTAGCGTAGCCGCTAAACTACTCGAAAACAGGGATGTTTTTTTGCCGTGACGCGAGCAGGCGGTATAAAGGGGCACAAACCATGTTACACAAACTTAGCGTTAGGTTAGGGACGCGAGCAGGCGGTATAAAGGGGCACAAACCATGTTACTATTACCGCTTAGCTGGACTCTTATATGATCCGCGTATCCGACAGGAACCCTTCGAGACAAGCGAGTTTGACAAGGATACGACGGACGAAGAAGACTTGGTCGATTTATAAGGTATGTTTTTCTGCTGTTATCAATTTTCATATTGATATAGGGATAAATATTTTTGAGAGCTGGTAACACTGCCGGCACATGTTTTTGTATATTTCTTGTTTTTCTATGATCTTTGTACTAAGTGTGTCAAAATACTTCCGAAATGATTATTTTCATGTGTGTGTGTATAGAAAATTTTAAAGTCGTGTAAGTCAGTTAATATTGCTTGCCGCCGCCTAATTCTTTCAGATTCGGATTCCCCGGCCCATAGTTAGTATAAAAATAACTAGTTTGATTTTCTAGGAATCAAAATGCTTCCAAAATGGCTATTTTCCTGTATGTGTATAAAAATTTTTAAAGTCGTGTAACTCAGTTAATATTGCTTGCCGCCGCCTAATTCTTTCAGATTCGGATTCCCCGACCCCAAATTAGTATAAAAATAACTAGTTTTATTTTTTAGGAATTTAGCCCAAACACCGAATTTATTCCAATATTTGATATTTTAAATGTGTAAATTGGTTCATATAGTATATGTAATATATCTTGGTACCTGATAACTGGGTTTTGGCTAAGCGATAAACAAAATAATATTTTTTTTCATATTTATATATATTTAAAATACAACCCCATCCGCTGTAGTGTTTAGTCAAAACATTTAATTTTCATGTCCATACAAAAACAAACAACTTTTTAGACAGGTTAATACCTAGTGAAAAACAAACAAAACATAAAATCTTCTAATATTTGAATTTCCTAGAGCAGCAGCTGACCAGTAGGTAGGGGGCTGAGTAGCTACTAGCATAGAGCCCACATAACCAAAACAACAATATAAAATTAAATAAATTTGACGTGCTGACTACAAACTATGACAAAAGCGACATCTCTGGAATAAATCGTAAAGCACAAATTTAAATTGTCTTAAAATTAAGCAAAATACCGGAGTGGTTAACAACGTTGCTACAGCACTAAATCTATGTTTACACAAAAACGACGATGGGAATGCTGTCAGAAACCGTTGAACAACCGACCATAACCACAGGTACACATGTTCGAGATTCGTTTTTGCAGCAAAAATTCTTAGTAGCCATTCTTGAATTCAAATTTTAATTTAAATTCTAATTCTAATTCTAAATTTTAATTCTTTGTTGTCAGTTCAATTAATTCGATAATTTTTAATAGATAGAATTTATCTACCGTCCCTCCTCTAAATTTCCTTAACGCCCTCTAATTTTCTGTGGGCCTTCCACTGCCCCCCTGAAAGTCTCCAGCGTCCAGAAGGGGGCGTTATCGCCCACTTTGAGAAAGAATGACGTAAAATGTTGTACAGAAGAGGTAACATAAAAAAGTGAAATTATTAAAAAAGATGTGTGTGTAGGAAAATAAAACAAAAGACAACATAAAGAATAATACTACCCGATCCCCCTTATACTTTTAGTAAAAGTCTATTTTGGTCCGTTCCAAAAAATAGAGTTTTTTGCATTGTAAATGGTTGGGAACATGTGGGCACTGTTGATCACGAATTTGCAAACAGCTGCCCAAAACTTTTATGCAGCACAGATCAAAGGTAAACACGATATCGAACACTGCATATTGGGTTCTATGAACCGCAATAGAATGCTTCAAAGGTTTAACTTAACATGGAAATATCTCTTTGTACATATTTGTATTTATCAGTAGAATTAAACAGTTTTATTCAGTAGAATTAAACGGTACTGCTTTCGCCCACCAGTGGGACAATTTAACAGGGCACAAACGTTATGCGGGCAGGTGCATTTAAAACTTAGTTTTGCATTTTTATTTATTTCTCCTCATTTAATTATCCTACTAATATTATAAAGGCGAAAGTTTGTATGGATGTATGATTGTTACTTTTTCACGCAAAAACTACTGAATGGATTTTAAAAATTCTTTCACTAATAGAAAGTTACATTATTATCTATAGGCTATATATATATATATATATTGGTAAGCTCTGGCCTTATGAATAATCTCTGGCGTTATGAAATTATTTATCATACGTTTTATGTCCCTAACAAAATCGATTTATTGCACACGTCAGAAAAAAAAACAAACCAATTGTCGCCTTGGAAACGATGTTTTTTTTTTAAATTAGGCAATTCACCCTAAAAAGAGTGCTTTGTTGGCGTCGTACTTAATAACTATCTCTAAAAATGAATCACCAAAATGTATGAATGCGCATAAACCCGAACGACGGCACCAAATTGGATAGTTATTTTTTTTTTTGTTCGTTATTTTTTATAAAACTACCGTTGAGTTCTGGCATTAGGAAATTTGTATACAAAATTATAATAGGTGGCACGCGAGTAGTTTGAAAACTGAATGTATCGGGAATGAATGTGAGGAATGCGAGAGGTGAGGGGGGGGGGATTGGGGAGGAGGGGAGAGGGTGTTGGGAGGGTGTTGGCGGAGGGGGAAAGGGGAGAGGTAGAAGTTGGTGGGGAGGGGGTTTGGGAAGGGAGAGGGTGGAGGGAAGGAAGGAGAAATGGGAAGGATGGAGGAGGGTGTGGGGAGGGGTAGGGGGTGGGGGGAAGGGGGTTGATGGAGGGGTGTGGAGTGGGGAGAGGGAAGGTGGAGGAAGCGGAGGCAGAGTGGGAAACCCCTAATACCATGCCGAAGCCGCGGTAAAAAGCTAGTAACCTAATAATATTTGATATACTTAATATTACAAATACTCTCCTGATAAAGCCTGAAAGGTCCCGTTTGTGGTAAGAAGAGGAGAACTTATATATTACATCTACGTGAAAAGTAGAAGAGAAAGACATTTTATGTGAATACCTCACAAGAGTCTCAGCTACTCCCATCTGGAGCCAGTGAGACTATGGCATCCCCAATCGGAGTATGTTCTGAGGCTGAAGGTAGTGGGAAGGGGAAGGAGATGGGAAATAGGAAGGTGGGGAAGTGCCTGGCTATTCAGATCTGGTCACCAAACACTGCTAAAGCCATTTCAAGCAACGTTTCAATTCTGAGTGGTGGTCTTACACCTTGGCGGTACTGAGATTGTCTTCCACTCTAGAACGTGCCGCAAATACACCACATATAATTTTAAATGAATTAATTGTGAAATAACACAAATAGTTCAACTATAATTTATTTCTGATCCCGCAAAGTCATACAATAATTCATTATTATTCTTCTACTCGTGTTTATGGGACGAGTATTTAAATGCAAAAAAATAATGTTCTAATGAAATATCAAGTATGTAAACGATGATCAAAGATTTTTGAAATACAATAATTATTTAATTTAGGCATATAATTTAGAAAAAAAAATGTTATTGAAAGAAAATAACAATACATTTATTTTTATATTGAATATTACAGATTAAGAAAGGGTAAAATATATCATTATCTAATTTCAGGGAATTTTTGCTTTTTGAATTGTACATATTTTAATGTTTTCGTTATACTAATTTTATTTTTGGACGATAATATATTGTTTTATTGTATATATTATAAGAAGTAGACTAATTTTATATGATAATACGAAAAAAAACAATAAAGATAAGATATACGTAATATATTAGAAATAATATATCGAAGAAAAAGTAAACATTATACGGTAGTACTGCAAAATTTTAATGGACTTTTTTTTGTAATTGTCTTAGTTTTTTTCTGTTCGTATATCAAGGGTTAATTGATTGAATAATTTTAATCCCTTAAATACATAGTGATGCTCTACTGTTGTAGTTAGTATAAGTGATATAGTTAGTCCACCAACAAATCTATTTCTTATGCTAATATCTAAATATTGGGATATTATTTTTGTCGTAATTTTTTCTAAGTGGCAGAACCGGGAAATTGGAACATATTATCTCCGTACAAACCCCGTGTATTATCTCATCTTCGAGAAAAAATTTCGAAAGAAGTAATGTGAACTTGGGGGTTAAAGACACCCATGATGAGGGATGAAACGAAGAAGCTCACACTGGCTATGATTTGAAATTTTCACTGCCAAAAGTATTAAAATGATTATTTTAGTATTTTGCGCACATCTACTCTGATGATGGACACTGTAACGCTGACCAGAACGTTGGTTAAAGAACTAGGAAGCGCAACTCAATACGATAACCCAAAAAAATCATATATAATTATGAGAGTTTTCGGTGCACAGACCGTTTTGTTTTTTAGAAACATTTACACATTAGAAAAATTGGAACGTGGTCACAAATATTGTATGCGAGAGACCCACCTCGAATTCCATAATGTGTTGAGAATAAGACCGAATCTTAAAGACACGTTTTCATTTGTCAAATATCACATATGTAGATAAGATCCACGATTATGCACCGCTGCCAAAGTACTAGGGTCAGTCAAAAAGTAATGCTTCTATTTTTTCTCTCCTGTGAAGAAATAAAAAATGCAATTACATGGGTTGAAAATCACACTATTGACGATTAATTTGTTACTTTTCAATATAATCTCCGCCCTTTTCCACAGCTTTGGTCCATCTTTTAACAAGGGCATGTATCACAGTGTTCACGCTCAAAAATCACGGTCACACCCAGAACACCATCGCCATACCTTTCCCCGCCGATCTCACAGTTTTGAAATTTTTTGTCCTCGGTGAGTTTGTGTGATGCCATTCTCATTGACTGCTTCATTGATTGGGGTTCAAAAAATGAACCCGTATTTCGTCTCCGGTCACATTTTTCTTCAGAAACTCCTCTCCATCCAAAAGCTAGCGATACAAGTGTTGTGAGAATATTGTTTCTTTATCCTGGTCGGTTCGTAGTATCCACAAACTTTTGAGTACCTCAGTTTTCATATAATCGTCATCACAATGCCTTTACTGAGGGAGAGAATGCGATACAATTTATCTGTAGTTATCCGGCAGTCACCACGAATAATGTCATCAACTCGCTCAATGTTGCATGGAGTCACTGCAATAAATGGCCTCCGCTTTTCGTAGCCAGCGGTATTTGTCCTTCAGTTTCGTTACAGCGACGAACAACCCATCGTTTTACGATGCTGTCATCCATTGTTGTATTTCCGTACACCGTATTTAGTCTTTCGTGAATACGAATGGGCGTTTCACCTTCTACATTCAAGAATCAATCACAGAACGCTGTCTAATATGAAAATCGATGTCGGCCATTTTGCAAGCGACTGCAGTGCTGCCACCTGTTGACACAGAAAGTTATTACTGCAGTGGATTGTAGAAGAAGGTTTGAGAAATATCGCCAAATTCAAAATTTTCACTTAACAAACTGTATTTAAGTAGAAAAAATAGGAGGCATCAGTTTTTGACTGATCCTCGTAATTAAAAAATGCTACCTTTTCGGAACATATAAATACTGGTGGAGCAAACACAGCATCTCAATTCTCCATCAATTTATCGTCTGTGTTCCCACGATCGCAAACATTCTGTTAAACATCTCTCAACATCGATATCCATTTACCCCTATTTAGGGAGGCATGCAGTCAGCCTTGAGGTGGCTGCTAAATTCAACACTTGGAATTATTTGCAATTTGCACAGGGTCAACAATCTTACACCACGTATGCGGGCTCTGTACCCACAGAGTTTGCTCAGTTGCAGAGATGCTAACATAACACTATCTTCAAAGGAACCTCGGTATATTTGGATAATAAGGGCTTCGATTACGTCAATGGAAAGCTTCTTGGAAAGTTTACTGTCTTTGAAGGAATATTAAAGGATCCTTTAAATGATTCACAATGTTATGAAACATATCTATTTTCAAAGTTTAATACTAAGAACTTGAGAAATGCATTACATAACTTTCGTACAGGTTTTAGGTTTCCTCTTTGCCAAGTCATCATATGAATCTGTTTAACATAACGCAAAAGCTTTATGTTTGTAAGTTAATTTAAAACGTTAACGGTAATTTAATTTTAAGTTTTAATTTGTACCCTGATGATGCTTGAGCAAAGCGAAGCCGATCGGTAAATAAATTAATAAAAACTCGTGGTTTTGCTCAAAATAGGTGTTTTATTTTTATTGAATATGGCAAACGACAAAGGACCAAGTTATTTACAGTCAAAAGGATATATTTTAAAGACACTTAAAATCTTTCCCCGGTCTTTAATAGAGCTTTTCTTTAATTCACCCTTTGACAAAGGATTGTAGGGACCCACATCACATACAGCCCTAGATCTACGATTTTTTCAAATTGGAGCAGAAAATTAATAGTGTCGCGCCCTCTCGCCAGTGTTTGAGAGTGGGCGCGGGTGATTCAAAATTGACGCTTACGTTCAATTATGTTCATTAATCAACTTAGGATGTGTTCAAAAACCAACTGGGTGATTTAAAATTGAATGAATTTATTTATTTATACATGCATATATATTACAATACATTACAAAATGATACTTTGTCTGTCCAACTGGGAAGGATACCCGTTTCAAGACAGCCAAATTGTATATTTAGTTCATAATATTCTTAACAAGGGAATGGTTTCGTTCAAGATATCAGAGGAATTTGCTTCTGTCAAGACAACTTTTGAGAACAATAAAAATTGTATTCTGATCGAAGGGATGGTTTTTTTATGTCTTTGAAAGAATCGCAAAGATGTGATTTTTTTTCAAGGTCATTTAGAATATTAATGATTGCATTCAGAGTGAATGAGTGGTTTCTTTAGTGAGATCACAAGTAGGAGATTCTTTCCAGCGATTTTTTTTTAGATCACAAGTAGGAGATTCTTTCCAGCCATTTTAGAGAACATTTACAATTGAGTAATAAAAATTTACACATTTATAAACCAATATTTGACATATGAATTCCCAATGTTTTTATGACTATTTAATTTTAATAAAGTACTATAATTTTTAGAATTTCTTAAATAGTAGAAATTACACAATTATAAACCAAATATCTGACAAATGATTTTTTTTCAAGCTCGTTTTGGAGAACATTAATTTATTTAGTTGTTTATTTATTTGTAGAACAATGTGCCCTGGATGCCAGGTGCTTTGTGAATCAAGTTTTTTCCAATCAAACTTATAAATAACGATTTTGGCGCCCCCTAAAACTGCCGCCCGGGCAGGCGCCCCGTTCCCCCCCCCCCCCCTCTAGATCCGGGGCTGAGCAGCTAACTTTGCCTGCTGTAAGTAGGTACATATTGTAATAATCCATTTAATTTGATTGAAGGAGATCTTTTCACTTCTCCAGCAGGATTCTCTCGGAACGTCGCCGTCGCCTTGCACAGCAGTTGGAGGGATGGATTCATATCGTCACTCCTGGAGACACCGACCCCCGGATTCCTACCCACCCCTCATGCCTTTTTCCTTCCCAGAACTTTTTCTCCTTATTTCCCTAAAAAGATCCTCCGCGCAACATTCCTAAAGATAACTTAGGCCCCGAGAGGAATTATTTTCTTCAGGACCTCTTCTGAGGAGAAAATGTTAAAACATACACAATTGATGATGATAATAATAAGTGTAATGTCTGTGTGAATTGTATGAGTGCAAGCGAGATAGCATGTTGCGCGAATCTATTATAAGGCGATGCGTGCTAGATCCGTCCTCTTTTGCGTTAGGCAGCTCCACAATAAAAACACTTTGAATGTAAGTCCGCTGGACATTACAACTGACTCAGCCTGTAGTAGGTGATATCACAATAAGTTAACCTGACATAAGAGGAGAATTTTGTTATCCAAAATAAATAAATTAATTTAAATTAGATTAATTTCCTTATCTTTATTTAATCCTTAGACCTTCAATGTTCTAACACAATGTACGTGAATTTATTACTTCCACCCTTGTAACCAGCTCGTACTAGTTTTTCTCTGGTCGAAGTTCTTATTTTTCAAATATAACAAAGCATCCATCACAGGCCTTCGAAACTGTCCACAGCTTGAGAATTTACGAGGAACAAGAAGAATAAAAAAAGAAAAAGGTATTCCAAGGTAAAGAAAATACAAGGCGTACAAAATGTGTACCCTTCAAACACAAAATGTGTTCCAAGATAAAATTATAACCCGTAATAAAGTATTGTGAGCGCACGGGTCTGAACGTAAAGAAAAAACCTGCAAGAATTTGTCAAAAATATGGTAGGTGAAACACAGGCGTTGTTAAAGGTTTGTTTTCTTTGTTGACATTTAAAATCTTCTAAACTAGTAGGTACTTTTGCACTTTGTCAGCAGGTACATATCGACAGAATTGTAAACAGGGACATATCTAACTTACTTTACTTCTTCATAACCAGTAAATACTAAACTTAATACTTCTTAACCAGTGATTCCTCCCATTATTTAGAGTAAAAAAAAATTGTGAAATTTTGGTATCCGCTGGCATTTTACATGCGTTTTTTCTCTTTAAAATAGATATTCCAACAAAAAATAATATTCATTTAGACTTTCAGAAAAGGTCAATAGGTGTCCTTAATGAATACAATCGGATATGTTTATTCGAGACACCGTCTAGGTTAAGAACCAATTCTTTAGAAATTTGTGATTATATAAAAAGGTAGCCTAATGAAATAGAATAATTGAAAAGTTAAAAAAATATGGGAAAAATATTAATTCTGAATATGGAAGATGAGATCGACAGAAATGACATAAAAATAAGAGGTCCCAAGTCCTAATTTCAAAGTCAAGTTGGTTAAGTTATTAATGGTCAAGTTGGTTAAGTTATTTTTAACATTTTTGTTTATTTTTTTTTATTTTTTTTTATTTTAGCATATAAAATATAATGTACATTTAGATTATGTAATAATTTGTGTACATTCATGTTCAAATATCTTAATTAATACCACTCTTCCATGGAAGCATTAGCTTGTGTCTGGAAGAGTAGTGTACATTTTTCAAATGCTATATTATATTTATCTTAAGTTCTTAAATTACAATGTGAATGTAAAAAAAAAAAACAATAAGTTGTAAGTTCGGTGTTATGTAATTATAAGTATTTATCAACTATCAAACAATTTTATTATTTGGATAATGTATCTAGAATTATTGTAATTAGTTGTTAAAAACAAAACAAAATTTAACTTATTTGAAGAATGGAGTATCACTAGGAAACTGAGTTATAAGTTATTCTTGAGATTAGATTAGTCGGAAACTTTTTTTTTTTTGAGATTATCTTTAAAATATTTTTTAACAGTGTTTATTAATTTGATTTTATCATTAATTTTTCTAATTTCATCCGGATGTCAAAAATAAGTCTTCCTTGATAAGTATAAAAATTTTGTGCGAAGGAAGTGTTTAATTTTGGGCATGAAAAAATATATTTATGTCTTGTACGGTTTTCAGTTATAAATTGGTACTTTTCTTTTTCTTTTATAATTTGAATCAATGCATTTTTATTGTACAGATCTTTGAATGAAGGTACTTGGAATTCCTTAAATAATTGATCCGTCGGGTAGTCAGAAGGTTTTTTTAATATAATTTTAATTATTAGCCTCTGCACAACTTCAATTGGGGAAAGATTAGTTTTGTATGCCGATCCCCAGCTAATGATAGCATTTTGTAAAGTTGATTGAACCAAAGCGTAATATATTAGATATAAGTTTTTTACAGATAAAAAATTTCTGATTCTTTAAAATATATAAATCAATTTTCTAATTTTTTTTACAACTTGACAAATTTGTTCCTTCCAATCAGCTCCACTCCTCTACGAGCTGGCGCTACAATATACTTCAACATGTTTTTTTGCGTTTAGCCTTGATGTAACCGTCAATTACCGGATACCAAGAACTATTGAGTTTGGCTCCGTCGTCTCTATTAATATTTATAGGATTTTTGTGGGTTTCAATGGCCTCCGTAATCAGGCGTGCTATATGAGTTTTGGGTCTTCTCAGGACTTCAGGAACAAATCCAAAGTAATGGCCGGTTTCAATTAAATGCTCGGTGATTGCCGATTTGTCAGGGTGGCCAAGTTTACACGCTCGAAAGTGTTCCGATATCCGGTGGAGCGTAACGGTTACCCAGTAAGGCAGACAAGGCAAATCATAAGAGCCAAATCTGCACCAAACGAAGACGGTTACATCAAGGCTAAACGCAAAAAAACACGTTGAAGTATATTGTAGCGCCAGCTCGTAGAGGAGTGGAGCTGGCGACACGGTATCGCTCCTAAGTAGATAAGTACAAACATCACCCCTAAGTATTACACATTTGCCCTGATGATGGACATTGCAACGCTGTCCGAAACGTTCGCTAAAGAATTAGGTAGCGTAACATGGCATAATACCCCAAAAAGTAATAACAAAAACATTCAGTACATATTAAATTATACGAATATACACTGCGCTCATGTCTTGAACTACTCCTGCTAAAATAAAATATGAATACAATAACTATAAATATAGATAGAAATATGAACATGAATAGAAACTATGAATATAAATAAATAGTAAATAAATAGTAACTGCTACTTTGGTATCGGTATAGTGAAATTGGTGCATTACTTCGTACGTCATACAAGTTGTGTTATGTATTGTTTATTTATTATAAATCATCACCGCTATAAGGTACCAAGATTCACCTAGCGAATCGTTAATGTTAGCGACGTGCATGTCGCCTTATAGTAGTGATGTACTCGGACAGTCTTCAGGGGCGCAAAACCATAAATCCTTGGTATAAAAACATCAAAAAGGATGTCGAAACAATATCAGAATGCAATGAAGTGTGGTAGGAATTTTGGTCTAGTGATCAGGAAAGTTAGGTGATTTTGTATATGAGTTAAACAGCAGTCTCTCCCTAAGTCCAGAATCCAATCGTTGACTAATTTACGCAGGACGCTTGCACTTTTCAATTTCCAAAAACCGGGTATAAGGTTGAACATTTTAGGACCTAGGTAAGAATATTGTCTTTTAGCAAGGGACGTCATAGTGGTAAGTGGAACTATTGGATTCCTCCCTGCATGTCGGGTGTCGTGATAATGTTCTACGTAGGGGAATAGGTGACGATATTTTTGTGTGTACAATATAACTTTTCTTATGAATAGTTGCCTCACATCCAAAACTCCTATCTCTTTTAATAAAGCATTACTGGGGTATCTGAATGTTTTTTTAAGGATGACCCTTAGTAGCGATTTTTGTGCTTTGGCTAAGGGATCCAGTATTGATTAGGCACATCCTCCCCATCCTAAAGATGCTTATTCAAGTAATGAGTTGCACATGGCATAGTACATTAGTTTCAGATATTTTACGCAGAGAATATTTCTAATAGCCATGAAAAGAAGCGTGAGTTTTCTGACCTTTGTGGAAATTGAGTCGATATGAGGTGTGTAGTTGCAAAGGTAGCAATCTCCCACTTAAGTGTTTTTGAGAAAAAGGCAAAAAACTTGTAAATATTAAATGGGATTTCACAGAACATTGAAAAAATTACATTAAACACCCGTTTGATATCATGGATTATTTGTATCATCAGATTTTTTTTTAATGCAAGCCTATAAAAAGATAAATAAATTTTTAATCCGGAGATTGCTGCTTTTGCTACATACAACATTGGAGATTGCTGTGTTTGCTACAAACCTTCCCAAAAAACCGCCATCTTTGTTTTGTGTTGATTGGCTTCAAGGAATACTTTATAACTCAATAAGGGGTGATTGCAAAAAATAAACTTTTTGAAGATATTATTGAACATTTTTTTCCAGAAAACAGGTGTTATCATGCGTGGAGCAAAAAGTATGAGAAAAGATGATACATTAAATTCTAAATAATTAATAATCCAGACAGTGAAGCAAAAATATGAGAAAGAAAAGAGTGTAATATGAGAAAGAAAAAAACCAGCCTGAAAAATTAGTTTAATATTATTATGTCAAAACATTTTTTTTTATATGAATACCGCACAAGAGTCACCAACTGCTCCCGTCTGGAGCCAGCGAGACTATGGCATCCCCAATTGGGGTATGTTGTGAGGCTGAAGGTACTTTCCTTCCTTTCCTAAAAAAAACCCTCAACATAGCATCTCCAAAGATGACATAGGCCTTAAGGAAAAAAATATTAAAAAAATATATACTACACTAGCTGACCCGACAATCACTGTTCTGCCATATAAATTATTTCTAGTGAATATTTTGGTTGTTAAATGAAAAATAACGAATGTATTGTAAGTGTGTGGGGATGGTATCTATGACAGAAAGAGGAATGGAACGCTGTAGCTGATGACCGCCGATAAACACAATTAAAAATACCACTAAAGTACCTAGGCAAATAAAATAAAGAAAAACAATATGACTTTCGAAGAGCAATTGAGTATACAATTTTTTTGTCAGTCCGTCTTTAGTAATCACAAAAATAAGCTCGATGGTTTGCCCACGCTAGAACGTGATGCCGAATAAATATCAAAATGACGTGACGCTTCTCGTGAATGTCTTTCGCATGTGTGGATGTAAGTTAGATGAGGCGAACGTAGCGCCATCTTTCATTCAACAATGTAGATACTTTCGTTCTGTTTGAAATGTGAAAGACGGTTAAATTTGTTCATACAAAAATATTAAAATCGCTATTAAAAAATAGGAGGGTGGGGGTAAGAGGGTTAAAATTTGGGGTTTTAGGTATTTGTTGATGCCAAATAAAAAAAAAAAAACATTTAAAAAAAAAAATTGTTGAAAAAAAAAAGATTTCTTTCTGGATAGGGACACCCTAATCACATAGCGGTATCAAATATACTTCAAAACTTATTCTCAAATCTACCAAACAAACATTAAAAAAATAATAAAAATCGGTCAAGCCATTTCGGAGGAGTGCGACCTCAAACACCGTGCCACGAGATTTTTATATGTATGTAAGATATTATTAAAAAGTGAATTAATTGTGAAATACCACAAATTAATCAGATAACATTTATTTGTGCACGCCGGGTTCGAACACGCGACATTCGGATTGTGAGTATTACCACGGGACCACGGAGGCCGTCAAAACATCAAACATGGCGTGAAGAAAAGATGTCAAATGGTCTGATTTTTAATGTAATGGCTACTAAAATTATTTTCCACTTTCGGAAACGGAAATACTTACTTCTCATTATTATCTAATTGATACTAGGTATTTTTGAAATAAAACGTGCAAAAGTGAAAAATAAATAGATTATCTTAAAATTTTTTGAGAGTAAAGCGGCCTACACACGACACTGCATGTAGTGCGGCAGTGACTGCAGAGAGTATGGGTTTGAGCGAACTACCCCTGTCTCGTTTTAGCGGCCCTTTAACAAACGAGATAGCGCTAGTTTGCTCAACTCCACGCTCTCTGCAGTCACTGCCGCAGTCACTACATGCAGTGTCGTGAGGAGAGCCCATTATAATGCTTTCCTCCAAGCCAAAATAAAATGTGACAGCTACATTCCATGATAATTTTGTAACATTTCGTTTCTTATTTTCAGACTTAATAATAGGTTTGCGGGCGTCTTTTGATAATGCTGGTCGGGTGACAATCCATCTTCTATAATTATCGAAAATATTTATTCCAAACACACTTTTACATACTTCAAAACATCAAAAACTCACATAGAAAAATCAGCACCAAATGCTACTTTAGTATGGAGCGGCCATATTGTCACGTGACACTTCCTATGAGTTTGATTGGCCGAAATGGAGAATACTACATTTGCTTTGAAAAGAACATGGAGATTGCTGCCTTCGCTTTTAATACGTATTTTCAAACTCGGATTTTGATGGGAATAAGTTGAGTTTGCAAATATGTAACCAATGCATTTATTAGGTGCACAATTTGAATCTCTATGGAACTGCATTCATAACTTTTTTTTCGATATTTTGGAGATTGCTGCCTTTGCATCTACACACCTTATATGTTCATTCCATCTCAGATTCTTGTCTACGATAATTCCTAAATATTTTATGCTATCTACATACTCTAAGGTATTGCAATTTCAGGTATTTGGGTCATTGCAATGGTGTATAATAATTCTTTGAGTTTCTCTTGGTTGTCCCGCTTGAGTTGCATTGAAGCGGATGAATTTAGTTTTGTCAGTGTTGAGAGTGAGAAGATTATTGTCTAGCCATTCTTTTACCTTACCAATTTCTGAATTTTTATGTTACATAATTCATTTATATAGATATTGAATAAAGTGGTCCTAGAGTGCTTCCATGAGGTATACCATAGTTAATATCAGCTGGATTGCTTGCTTAGAGTATTGATAATATTCACTCTTTGGCTCCTATTTTCTAGAAACTACCTAACCACTTAAGGAGCTGACCCTGAATTCCGATGCGCTGTAGTTTTTTCAAGAGAATTTTGTGTAAGATAGTGTCGAAAGTTTTGGCAAGTTCCAAAAAGAGCCCAAAGCATTTTCTTCCTCTATCGATATTGTTGGAGATGATTTTCGTCAGGTTTGTAATGGCATTTTCAGTACTCAATACTGGTCTGAAGCCGTACTGTCTATTGGAAAGTATGTTATTTTTTTCAACTGAGACAATTTTTCACAAATTTCTCAATAATTTTCAAAACAGAATTGAGCAAAGAAATTGGCCGGTAATTGTGTATCTGCGATTTATCTCTATTTTTGTGAAGCAGTAAAACGATAGAGTGTTTTAAATGATTTGGAAATTTTCCTGAATCAAAGCTTAGATTGGAAATATACGCGATTGGAGTTGCTATGAAGGATTTAGTACTTTTTTGCAGAATTTATGAGACCTTATCAGGACCATAAGCATTCGATGACTCGAGTTAATCAATTATTTTCATGACCTCGTTTGAAATTGTTTGGATATTGTCTATTTTATGATCGATATTGGAGATTGTTAACTTAGCGAGATCAGATTCAGTTGTATTAAGATTGTTGAGTATTTTTTTCGCAAGTGTGACTCCCACTGACGTGAAATAATTATTGGCAAAATTCGCAATAATTTTTGGGTCTGAGGTATTCACGTTATTGATGTTCAATGATGTAATATCGGAAGATATATTTTCGTTTTGGTTATATTGCGAAATGCTTCCCATAATCGTTTTGGAGTACAGTTATTTTCGTAAATAAATTTTTTATAATAATTTTCTTTCGCTGAGTTTATTAATTTTTTACAAAAGTTCCTATACTTCTTGCAATGAGCTTGTACTATAATATTCTCAGGGCACCTATTCGCCATTTCACGAAGTTGACTCAAAATGTTCTTAACCAAACATAACCAAACTATAAAATAAATAAATAAATATATCTTTCAAGAATTTACCAACTATTTATATGTACATATACATATATACCTTACATGTATTTTTTTTCTTCTAAGTATTCAATGTACAATTACCATTAAAATGTAAGAAAACAAAAAAAAACTACCTTTCTACTACAACACAAAAATACCTGTACTTGTCACACTTAATCATAAACACGTAAACACCTCAGCACAGGTTCTCCTAGTGAGGTGTTCACGAAACATACAATATTACCAACCAACAGTTTCACCTTCTTAAACCTACCTTACACCCAACATAATAAAATGTAATGTTAATATGTAAAAAAAAATTCAAAATATATTATGTAAAAATGTTTATAATAAGGTAAAACTGTAATATATAGATATAAATAAATAAAAAAACTGTTAATCGATTTGATAAGACCAGAGGTGATCGATCCATGGTGTGAGTTTTATTTTCTTATGTGGTATAAGTTTATTGCTTGTGTACTTAGATATATGTAATTTAGTGATAAATTCATTCATAGATAAGTCGGTATCAGTTTGTCGGAACGTTTTGCAATTTTTCTGAGCTCAGGTCCTCGATTAAGTAATTGTAGTTTATTCTTGTAATATGTTTAATTTTAGCAGGATTAGAAGGTTTGTTTTTAAGGCAGAGTGCTGTTGTATGGTGATCTGAGATTGCAGAGTGAATGACAAATGAGTCAACATGGTTAATTTCTTTTACTTTGATGTGATCTAGACAAGATTTACTCATGCCCTGCTCACGAGTAGGGCTGTTAGTTGTCTGAATGAGCCCATTTTCAGTAAGCAGACATAGATAATCGTTAGATTGGCGGTGGTAATCGGTAATCGTATTGATATTGAGGTCGCCTATAATTATTGTCGTTCTATTTCTTTTGAGCTGTTTATAATTGATTGGAGTCAACTCAGATAAGTGTCCATATTTTGAAAAGATGGTGACCAAATGGGAAAATAATTCATTGACTCCAGATATTTTCATATCAGAGGGTTCGGCTCTGTGGAACTCCTAATTGGACCTATAAATCCTACTGATCCCTCAATATAAATATTTTTAAAAAAGTATTTTAAAAAAATATTTAAAAAATCTTTTGTAACCCTACATGTATTTAAAATTACTTCTTTTGTAATCCTACATGTGTCTAAAATGACAAATTAATTAATTATTACAAATGTATCAACCATTACAAATGTATCATTTCAAATCTGTAAACTTCGCCCGCATGGCGGATGAAACACCACAAAAAAACTAAACAATGTACAATATTCTTTTAATAAATAAGTAAATTTAAAAAAAATGTGTTGGTTGTGTGTCATATAGAAATTGCTTCCCGAGTAATATGTGATTAAATGCAATTTCAAATGTAGTTACAATGGTAAATGTGCTTAATATAAATAATATAGTATAAATGATGTGGTTAGATGTAGTACTATGAATGAAATAACAAGTAGCAAAAACAAAAAGGTTGCAGGAACTGCGTGATATGAAATGAATTCCAAAAAGGTAGTAAATGATACAAATATGAGTAATATATAATAACATAGTATGGATAATGTAATTAGATGTAATACTACGAAAGAGATAGTAAGAAGCAAAAACAATAATAATAAAACAATTATTATAAGCAATAATTATCAGCCTGAAACACTCATCAACATTGAAAAATCTTCCGAGAAAAGATACTTGCCGCCAACGGGACTTGAACCCGTGTCCTTCTGATTGCCGGTCAGCTGCTCTTGACCACTGAGCTATGGGGGCTTATCAAATACCCGCCAAATAATTCAATATATACTAGTGTTTCATTCAACAATTACTGCTTATTATATTTTTTCCACCTGAAAACAACCAACTTTATTTTTGCGAGAGAGACATTGTAAGTGTTAAATCCCTCGCTAGGTGGCGTCGAGACAAATTATGACTACATTTATTGGGGAAATACTTAAACTTGTCAAATATCAATTATTATTTTTAATTTATAAACTAACGTTAAGACAAGATTTTTATGCATAGCACAAAGGGTAACAATTATTATAAGCAATAATTATCAGCCTGAAACACTCATCAACATTGCTGTTGATGAGTATTTCAGGCTGATAATTATTGCTTATAATAATTGTTACCCTTTGTGCTATGCATAAAAATCTTGTCTAAACGTTAGTTTATAAATTAAAAACAATAAAAATAATAATAATAAGGTAGCAGGAAGTGCGTGATATCAAGTGAATTCCAGAAGGGGAGTAAATGTTACAAATATGAGAGCGAGACATAAATGCACGGGTCAAGACATACCTCAAAAGAATAGCCTTTAATTCAAATTTATCAAAGCGCAGCCAATTTGCTTTCGTCGGAAATAATAATGGCATTAGTTCCCTTGTTTTTGCGAAAATAAATCTCCCCCGTTTAATCCAAGCAAAGCGATATTTTTTTTCCTTCACCGCTGTTCGTGTCTTGCACTACAGCTGTTTACCGCGAAATGTCAGTTGTTCTGAAATGAAGATTGGCGAGCAGAAACCAGCTATACCGATGTTTGAGGTGTTCAATTTGTCTTCTAGATTCTGTTTGTTTTTATTTAAAGCTTTTACGTCTGTTAACAGGTGTTCTCTTGCTATGTTCGTTTTAAATTTAACAATGATTTCTCTCGGATGACTATTGTTGTGTTTTTTTGCTGCGCGATGAATGGCATCAATGTCTATTGTATCAGTGGAGGACATTGTTGTTTTGCAGATATTGAATAAAACGTCTTACAGATTTTCTCCTTTGATTTCTGGGATGCCTCTTATTTCTATGTTATAGAGTTCCCTTTCCTTTGAGTTCCCTTTCAGTTCCCTTTCCTGCATGTCCACACATTTTTGCAAGACATAAATCCTAGCTTCCAAGGTTGGGTTCCTTTTAGTGAGTTCATCATTTTTTAGTTCGATGTCACGGATTCTAGCCATGAAATCCTCGTATTGAGAACTCATAAATTGAATACTTTCAAGTATTTTGTTATTTTGGTCTAGAATATCATTTTGTTTTTTTTTCCACATTAGACGTCTTGTTTATCACTAGATCTTGAATATCTTTTAGATACTAAGCTGAACATACTTAGCGCTGAACTAGTATCAGTAATATTTTTACTCTGCACCAAAAGTTCAGTGTCACTGTTTGTCTGCAGTAGGCAAGCAGCGCCGGGCGTGGCTGAATTGTATCGATAGCACATTTGTTGCGATCGCCATTCTTAATTAAGTCTACGATATGTATTCTCGATAATACTTCCGCAAGCTAAATGAAATGAACCTTTACATGCGGCACACGTGAATTTTAACTCCTCATGAAGTATAGTTACTGAGCACACTCGGCAATGCATCTCGAATTAATGTTTTTTTCGTACAAAGCAAATTGTACTGTTTTTGTTTTGCTGACTAAACTCGGAAGGAACTTGAAATCACTCGGATGTTATAAAAATATTTTAGTCCTTTTAAGTACGAACACGTAACACTCCAAGTAACTTTTTAATTTGAGCGTTATAGTATAGGATTTCGATATAAAACGACCTTCACCAAGATGTTTATTTGATGAAACGTATTTTATATTTAATTTAATGTGTCAATAAATATATTGCATATGGGTTGCCTAACAAATTTTAGTCAAGGGTATGATTAATTAATAATTAAAAAAAATACATTTTTTAAACAGGTAGGTATAAACAGGTAAATCGATACTAGCATTTTGCACCGGTCCGATTATTGAATTAAAATTAAAGATTATTTCATTATTAACACGGTGGTATTAAAATATATACACATAAATAATTAATTGATTAAAACATTTTTTTAATAACTTTTCCTTTATTTTAATAATAAACTACTTCAAAATGATGCACAGCATATACGAGTCTATCGCTATCCTTTTCATTTTCAAGAAGAAATAGCATGTGCACTCTCTTTAAATGGATGGACTTCAAACGGCTGCTATGCTGTGTCCTCTTCTATCGCATGGGATGGTTGGATGGGACCTCCCAGTCACACACATTCACTCAAACCGGTGAAATATTAAAAAAATTCTAATTAATCATACCCTGGACTAAAATTTGTTAGGCAACCCGTATGCAATATATTTATTGATATATTAAATAAAATATAAAATACGTTTCATCAAATAAACATCTCGGTGAAGGTCGTTTTATATCGGGATCTTAGACTGTTATAGTTTTAAAAATACAATTTACTGCGGAGCAAGTTAATATGAACAAGTCACAGGTAATTAATTGATTATTGTTGTAATGACCTTTAAATTTGAACATTTAAAAGAAAAATATAAAATGCAATTCCACAGATTAAACTTGATAACAATACAAAAAGATTCCAAGGTTCCAGTAGGTTCCTATATCATCATGCTGTTTACTCATTTGAAACGAGGAGAGCAGGATGTGAAAAATAACAATATTGTACAATTTTGCGGCAAAATTGCCTGAATAGAATTACGGCTCATTATATTTATGGTATGACTTCACAAAAATCTCACCGGGAGTCGTTACTTGGGCATCCCTAAATAGTCCAGTCAGTGGGGGATAAAAAAGGCCTTTAGCTTTCAAAAGGTCGCGTAGTAGCGATTTTGATATATGTTGTTTAGATTAGGACTCTAAAGAAAAAAAAAGTTTTCGACCTTGGGGGGTCGAGCTCGAGCCGCCATCTTGGATTAAAGGTGCCAAAATTTAGTTTTTTCAAAATAATTCCTCAACTGCAGTCCTGACTGCAGCGTTGCCACCTCAACGCCTATATTGCTACAGGCTAGGACCCCACTATGACAAACCCGACGTCATCGATTGCATGAATGAAACTACTTTGTAGTGATAATGAACATTTAGTAAGCCTTAAAAAAAGCTGGTCTGCCAGTGCGTCTTCATTGAGTATATGAATGAAAACCAGAAGCAAAACCAGAAGACATAGCAGATGAAGGAAAACGCTTTCTTGTTGCTTTGTACGGGAGTTCAAAAATGGCATGGAATCCAAAAAAATCGAGAAAACTGGGGCTAGAAACGTAGCACCAATGGGCTTGTTCCAGTAAGAATGACAAAGAAACCAGCACCCGAGATTTTGATTAAAATTTATTTCTTGCAATTGAATATGACGAGATTTTGTCAATGGAAGCCCAGCATCTCAGTACCACAGGCAATGAGTTAGATCATGACATTGATGACAAAGACTATTATTAAAATGTCAATATCAACCAACCAGGATCAACAAAAAATATTATTACGCAATAGCGAATATGTAACATAATTAAGAATACTAGTTGAACTCTGTGCGGTTCGCCATACCATCTCTGGAATATCTGTGGAATAGACATACTGACCTTAACATTATCGAAAGATCCCTACAGGCTGTAAGAGAGGTTTTTGGAGACTCGGCAAGAGAGGTGGGTTTGAAAATTAATGAGAATAAAACTAAAATCATGATGCAAACCAGAACCCCACACCACAGAATAAAAGATAAATTGAAATTTAAAGACACTTATAATTTCGAACTTGTCAAAGAGTTTACATAACTGGGCTCCATCATAACGCATGACAAAGAAAATCCAGTAGAAGTAGGAAACGCATCATAGGCACTAACAACACTTACTTCGCGTTGTTGCCAGTTTCAAATCCCGAAACGTCCATAGGAAAACCCTATATAAAACAATTATTAGAACGGTCTTGTCCTATGAATGCGTGGCGGGAACAACTGGACACCTTTGAAAGAAAGGTACTTCGAAGAATCTTAGGAACGGTGCGAAAGGGAGAGGCATTGGAGGGGACCCCACCACTTTCCCAACGGCATTATAAGGAAATATATGGTTTCCTCCTTCACTGCACACGTCAAGAATATATTTTATTGAACGAGGCTACGTTTATTTGAACGACTCTAGACCCTTCAATGTCCATGCAAACGGGGTGAGAAAGTAGTATGCAAGTACTTACATTAACATGAGGGAGAGGCATGGAGAGTCCGCCACAAAGCTCTATGTTTACCAAGCTCCCAGACTCTCTATCAATCTAAGGCTCCAAAGACTAAGATGTGCCGGACATGTGCATCAAATGTCAAGCACACGAGTACCGAAGAAAATTCTAACAGAACACCCAGGAGGTAAACGAAAGGCGGGCAGACCTAGGCTGAGACGGGAGGGTGATGTCAGGAAGGATGCAAGAGGACTACTCCATGTCACAGTTAGGAAGATGACGGCCGAGGACGGAGGGCGGTGGAGGCTTATGTTGAAGGAGGCCAAGGCTCGAAATGGGTTGTAATGCCATTGAAGAGGAAGAAGACCTACTGGGGATACCACAATAAAAAATGCGCCATTTTCACCACCTCATGGTGGGGTGGAAATGAGTTTACAATATTATTATTATGTTTGAAACAATTTAACTTTGTTTGAACCACTTTTATACTTGAAACAATTTAACTTTGTTTTAACCACTTTTATACTTGAAACAATTTAACTTTGTTTAAACCACTTTTATACTTGAAATAACAAATAACAAATAACTTATAGCTACATTCAAAATTTTAATTATGTTATGAATAGACCGAGAAAATAACAAAAATTGGGAATTTCACCATTTTTTAGAAAAATATTCACATTTCCGCCACTGTAACTCGTTACAGTTAGACTTACAAAAGAAAATTTGAAACAAAAAATATTGGAAATTTTATCTTCCTTAAGTTTGTGTTTTGCAATTTGGTCGTAAAATCAACCATTGCACAATTATTTTGAAAAAAAAAACAAATTTTGGCACCTTCAATCCAAGATGGCGGCTCGAGCTCGATCCCCCCAAGGTCGAAAACTTTCTTTTCTTCTTTAAAGTCCAATCTTAACAACATATATCAAAATCGCTACTACACGACCTTTTGCAAGGTAAAACTCCCCACTGACTGGGCTATAAATTTTTGTCACTTGGAGGATATTAGTAATAATATTATTAATTTTTATAGCGCCGGTTTTGTGAAAAATCATTATAATAATAATTATGAATCTTAGGCTCTATATAATTTTATTATTTACAAATAGATACAGAAACATACTTACTTACCTGCAGGACACTTCCGATAAAACACACTTTATTAGAAAGTTTATGCTTGGGGAAGATACGACTTTGCACGTGGAGTGTCGTGGAGGACATTATATTTAAAACATTGGACGATGCATGACTTTACCTTTGCTGCCCTCATCACTGTTGGTTTTACATTTATATTTTTTAGAAGATTAATGCCAAAGTTGAGTTAAAATTTATTTTGAAAGTCTGGAGAATTTTAAAGAGGAAGGTTGAGAATTAGGTACTTAGCATTTCAGATCTAATCACTAAATACGGCTAAAGCCTTGTAAAATGAAACAATTAATCATACAGTCTCTAATAAGATGTGCAGATGCGTAGGAATTATTGTAAATCTAAATCTCGCGTATATCCGTCACAATGCGAGTACACTACACACTTCCACCAAATTAATTATAATTCTCAGTGTATTCCTAACTATGATAATTATTTACCATCCCCAGTCTTGTCATAAATGATTAATAATATGTACTATTTTGGTATATAATTCCGTTTGTAAGTAAGTAAGATCATTACTTTGTTCTGTATAATACATATTTCCTATTTAGCTGAAGTTAGTACAGCAATAATTATTATGTGAAGTTTATCGAGATAAGTTAGTTTTGAGATTCACACAAAGGTGGTGCTGTAGTATAAAAATGTGAGTGCGCATGTCGTTTCACAGATGTCGTTCAACAGTTCGATGTTCATAATTTTTAGATCCTATATAATAAAGTTTATACACGAACAGTTGTTGGTCCCCCGAAATTAAAATAGTAATTTTTTGTGCATTATTAACTTATTTAAAACCTATAATAGACCTTTTTTATTTTAATTTATTTATGACAATCATAAAGGTACTTAAATTAATATGATAATATATATTTCAAATTATATACTAGACATATTTACCTTTACGAGAGTTAAAAACTCGTGTGTAAAGGGGAAAAATTAAAATTAATAAACAACTAAAAATTATAACTTAACATTCAGTGTGAAGAAAAAAAAAATTGTACATATAAAAGTGAAAAGAACTTTTTTGTATATAATATTAAAAAGTTAAATATTAAAAACAAATTATTTAAAAAAAAAAAGTACTAGATACACTAAAAACTAATAGAATAAGAAAAATAAGATGTCAATTGGTTCTAATTATTTATGATAGAACAGTTTATTTTATTTTTAAATTTATTATAATCAAGTTAACCTCAGCTCTGTCGCTAGTTGATATATTATTCCAGTGTAAGTGCAGTAATGATGTGCGAAGCTGGTATGCATAAGTGCATAAGCGACCCATTAAGTTTTGCCTACTGCTTTCAACACGTACCATGGCATGGTGTGATTTCTTTGCAATATCTTTGTGTATCTAAAGGAGTATATTTTTAATATATGTATTTTTTAACGATGGAACTTGAAAATCTTGGAAAAGTTGTGAGGTTAAGTAATCTGGTGGTTTTTTAATAATAATTTTGATTATTAGCCTTTGAGTAATCTCCAGCGGCAAAATTGAGGTTTTATATACAGGCGAACCCTAGTGGGGTTAATAATTACATGCTAAAAATATATGTATATAAATTGTGAAGAAGCAATAAATAAATAAATAAATAAATAAATATGCTCCCCCCCATGCAACGATAACATATTGTATTATTGAATGGGCTAGAGCGTAATATATATGTTTAAGGATTTTTAATTTAAGTATGTTTCTTAGATTAATAAAGATGTAAATGAGTTTTCTTAATCTATTTAAAATATTAGTAGTGAGTTTTCCACTTAAGGTTTAACCTTAACCTTATATAGTAATATTTAAAGAGCAGTCGCGGCAAGGCTAAGGTACTGAGCTCAATTCCTAGATGCAACCGAATCTTTTAGCTTATTTCTTTTTCAAAATTTCATTTGCGAGTCGCTAGTATTGTATTCAATGTTTAAATTAGATATACGTTTATTTTAAATCATTACGTTAAAATAAAATTTTCTTCCACCATGATAGGGATGTTTCTGTATGATGATGGACGAAATGTATTTAATATCTTTTTTAAACTTTATTTAATTTATTATTCAGTATGCAAAGTACGTAAATATTAATAAATGAATAATTATTTTCATTCATTAGTAGAGTTTTTAGTGGGACACCACTAACATGTAACCGCATACTGACTGTTTAATTTGACAAACTGCCACGATTAATAACAATTAGGCTTTTCATGTAATTCGGTGGAATATTATTCGTACAGGTACAAACTTATATAGGGTGTCCGAGGGTAAAGAGCACAAACTTCAGAGTGTGATTCTGCATGATAGTATAAGTAAAAAAATTAAAACCTTTTTTCGAAATTCCAACATTTTAAGGTAATTTTCGGGTAAAAAATATCAATTGCTTTTTTTTGAAAAATTGTATTCTTCTCAGGAAAAATATTTTTTTAAATATTTTAATTTTTTAAACTTTATGAGTAAAATCTCAAATTATAATATTTAATTAAATGAAGACAATATTAGAGAAACTCAATCGAAACTCTGAGACAGAAAAATAAGAAAAGATATTGGCTCCGCTGTTACTAGAACCTAGGACCCTTTGCTTACATGGCAAGAGCTCTACGGATTGAGATACGGAACCCATTTGAAATTCGGTCACTTTTAACTGTATCATACTTCGACTAAGAACTACCAACATTATCTTCAATTTCTTAACGCACATATTATTGGCTGCTATCTTTGTATATGATTACAAGATTCAACTCGAACTAAATGCAATCTAGATAATGTCTGGATAAATTTTATATCCATTTTATTTTTAATACGCGACATCTATTTACTTTTCTGCAAGTCTCCTTGTCTTCATTTCATTAAATATTATAATTTGAGATTTTACTCATAAAGTTTAAGAAATTAAAATAAATATTCATCCTAGACTTGCAGAAAAGTCAATAGATGTCGCGTATTAAAAATAAAATGAATACAAAATAATCCAGACACTATCTAGATTGCATTTATTTCGAGTTGAATCTTGCAATCATATATAAAGATAGCAGCCAATAATATGTGCGTTAAGAAAATGAAGATAATGTTGGTAGTTCTAAGTCGAAGTATGATACAGTTAAAAGTGACCGAATTTCACATGGGTTCCGTAGCTCAATCGGTCGAGCTCTTGCCATGTAAGCAAAGGGTCCTGGGTTCGAGTCCCAGCTGAGCCAATATCTTTTCTGATTTTTCTGTCTCAGAGTTTCGATTGAGTTTCGCTAATATTGTCTTCATTTAATTAAATATTTTATTTTTTTATATTTAAAAAAAAAATTGAATTTCTAAAAACCAAGATAGCGATATTGCGTCAGATTTTTACATAACCAAAATATTATAGATTCTTGGAATAAATATAAAATACATATTAATCATATATTTCCAGTACCTATACGAAGAATTCGGGAAGCAACATAAGAATTATAAGAAAAATGAAACAACACAACTTTGTATAAACCACTTATATAATGTGTAAATCCGACCGGTTTCGGAACAAACGTTCCTTCGTCAGGGAAAGCTTATACTAATTTGATAGTTTAGAACAATGTTTTATTATGGTAGGGGTGGAGCCATTGTTAGTTAATAATTTAGATTGGGTGGGTATTATTAACTAACAACGGCTCCACCCCTATGTTTTATTATGGTAAGGGTGGAGCCATTGTTAGTTAATAATTTAGATTGGGTGGGTATTATTAACTAACAACGGCTCCACCCCTACCATAATAAAACATTGTTCTAAACTGTCAAATTAATATAAGCTTTCCCTGACGAAGGAACGTTTGTTCCGAAACCGGTCGGATTTGCACATTATATAAGTGGTTTATAGAAAGTTGTATTGTTTCATTTTTCTATAATGGATAACCACAAAGTAATAGCTACATTAAAAAATATAAGAATTATAAGGTTATTAAATAAGAAATTAAATGTACGCATTTTCGTTTTAGAAATTTCATTTAACATATCATTTCTTCTATATATATTCGATATCTTAAACAAGTCGTGGTGATGACTACGGCTGAATATTAATGGAGAAATTAGATATTATTAGAGTTATGCACTGTATTAAAACTAATTATTATTTTAAGTTGTGCAAAAAGTCTTATTTTAGGCTAAATCTATTCGTTGCCTTAAATAAGTCCATAGGGTTTGCGAACCTCGGATAAGTTCCATTTTCAGCTACTATAGACTATAAAAATAGCCACCCCAAGTGGTTCGCTACGAGTCAATAGGGGTGTCCAGTCTACGTTCATGGGGTTGTGCATCTGCCCACAGCTGCGTGTCAGGCCAAATATGGAGGGACCGATTGAGGAAGACCTTATGATCTCTCCAGCAGGGCTCTCTCGGAAAATCGCCTTGCAACGCAGTCGGAGGGATGGATTCGTACGTCCGTCACTCCGGGAGACAGTGACCCCCAGATCCCTGCCCACCCCGTATATATTGTTCTTGCTCAGAATTAAATCTCCATCCTTTCCAAAAAAGGCCCTCCACACAGCATCCAAAAAGATGACAGAGGCCCTGAGGGAATTATTTTCCTTTTGGAGTAAGTAAAAAAAAAGTGTCCACATGTTGGTTTATTCCAGGATTTTTTCTGAATTTGCTCTATCATAATAATATATTTAGTTTGGTGCGGAGTCCATACGCCACTAGCATACTCCAGCATAATACATCACTTACTTTCATTACTTACCATCTTATCTATTAGATATCTTTCTTTTAAAAACGCTTTGAAATATTAATTATTTTTGTTGTTTTTAAAATGAATTAATTGAATTGAGTTAAATTGAATTGAATTAGTTACAATTTGTGAGGTGGTAACAGGTACCGCCGCCCCGGGAACCATTTATTCTATAATCAACACCTCTGCCATTCATACGTTCACCCCATTCATACGTTTGTCTCTCTTGGATACACCTCAAACTCAAACCTTTTTCCTTCCCAGAACTTCCTATCCTTCCTTTTCCTAAAAAGACGACAGCATCTTCAAAAATAATATAGACCCTGAGGGGCATTATTTTCCTCAGGGCTTCCTGTGTGGTATTAATGTAAAAAAATCACAAACATACTTACACAATTACAATTCGAAGGCAACTCCACCGAATGGAAGAAGAAATCGGGGACGCCCGAGGAAGACATGGCACGACCAAGTGAATCAGATACTTGAGTTGGGCCATGTGAAGAGTCGGAATAATAGAAGAGCATGTATGAGACGATGTATGAATGTGAACGAGGCAAGCAGTGTGTGCCAAGATCGAGTTGTTTGGCGGTCCGTTCTCTCTGCCTACCCCTGCGGGGAAACGGCGTGATGGTTAGTTAGTTAGTTAGTTACTCCACCGAAATAGCACGTAAGAATTGAGTGAAAAATAAATCATAACTATAACGAGAGACACCGCGCGGGCTCGAATACTTTCTCGCTCACACATGATACAGCGTCCTTATCTACAAACGCAGCATGCCGTAGGAATAGCATTGGTTGCACAATTCAAACCATCGGCTAATCACCGGGCAGCTCCCCGCTCCCGGTCACCTAATTACCAAAGGATGTACTACCAGCCGCCCTATATAAACGAGAGCGTGGCCTTGAACAACCAGAGATCCAGAATCATTCCAAGAGCTCGGTACTGGGAGCTAAATTGAGATATGATGCGTTCACGTCTACTTTAGTGAGAGGGAAGAGTATCCAGTGTAATCCCATATATCTCGTAGAGATCCAGAAGACAGTCCTAAGGCTCAATACCAACGATCAACTGTGAGATATTTTCTTGTCCACATTGGTAAAGGAGTCTCAGAGATAGTCAGAACTCAGTCGGAGATTACGCGCCGCGTTCATATCTCGAATTATCGTTATACTCGTAAACCTATAACTATGTACTTATTATTACTTTGTTGTGTTATACTTTTTTTCCTGAATAAAAGCTCTCTGTTCGAACTCACGCAGTACGTAATATATAATTAACTTTATAAATTGACGCCCACCGTGAGGCTGTGTTAAAAACTGTTAATTTATGTTATATAACTCATTTAACTACCAAAAATGAAAACAAATAATCAGGTGTGCTCTAGGGGAGTCTAGGGCTTTTATGTGAATTCGTGTGGTAAGCCGCCATACAATACCTATCTCTGGGGTGATAAATTTTACGTTTGTTGCAAAACATCAACGCATGGTTAGGCATGCATCCGAAACTGCAATGGACTTATTATTTATCACCAGTAATAATTTACATACTGCATTCCGCATCAAACTACCGCGACGAGGTTGATTTATCGGTTTTGCAGCCAGGCATAATTCTACCGTTGGTGGTCAAATGAATGACAGGTTTATTAGGGATGACGGAAAATAGTAAATTTGTGGAAGCATTTTAAATTCGACGTACCAAAGAAATCAACCGAACAGAAACCAATAAAAGAGATACGTGGAAAATAAAATTCAGTAAAATTTGCTTATATCTGCCTTTTAAATTGAATGTATTAAATGAATCACCTTTTAAATAATGATAAATTCCTAATACGACATGATGAATCTTTGATTCCTTGGAAACGTAGATTGATCAAACTAATTCTGCTATTATTTTGATAAGTGTATAATTTTTGCTATTAATTTGAACTTGGCCGGTGGAAAATAATTGTGAGTTAGTATTTTTCCGGTGAGAGATCGCAATTCAATTGAAGTGTTGTTCAAAGTGGCTTTAGTTATGTAGAGTGGTCAGGATTTAAATGAACGGGTATTTCCATCTTTTACATTTACTTTTCTATGAGCCGGATATTAAAGCTAATAGTGTGTCAAAATAGACATTTTTTACAACTCTTTCGATTCATGTTTTTTTATTCACCTACGAATCTATTTGTACGTCTTTCTTGCACTCTAGACAAACATTTTTTTATCAAATTGTATTATTTCTACCTTCACACATAATTATATGACTAAGTCAACATAAAAGTAAGCACTACTTATATCTGGTCGATAACCCCACTCAAGTTTTTATGAGATGTGTCTAAATAAACCATTTTTCACGTGACGATCATTCACGAGATCTAAATTCCCATAGTCAATTATGCCTAAAGCAATGTGAGTGGCATGTAACAAATGGAGACGAAGAAAAGGCAATAGAATTAAGGTGGATTTTTAAAACCAAACCAAGTAGTAGAATAAAAGATAACTCGTTGAGTGTTTAAAAAAACACAACATATAGTTGACGAGCAATCAGATTTCCGCAACAATAACTCTTGCAAGGTGGCAATAAACATAGTGATTGAAATATGAAAGAAAGAACAGACAAAATAAAATCAATTTTTAAAAAGACAAAAAGGAAAAAAAAACTGTTAGAAAAATTAGAAGGCTCGTCATTCAGACGTAATTCTAAGCCTATTCAAAGAATATCTACAGGAAAGAAAGCAGGGGACGAAAGTGGAAACATCAACATCAGAATGAATAAAAAACTTGTGGTAGGTGTTCCGCAAGGGTCGATATTAGGTCCAATTTTATTTTTAATTTCATAAAACATATAATTAAGATCATAAAACATTGACTATGTATCGAGCGAAGATTACATGGATGCAATAAATAAAATAAATGAAGATATATACAAAATACAGCAAAATGGCTGAAAATAAACAAATGGAAACTGAACATTAACAAAACAAAATATTTGGATGAAAAATATAATAGGTAATAAAATGCACAATATGCGGTGAAATTTGACAATTTATGATAAAAGAAATTGATAAACTAATTTATATCAAAGACCCGGGTATAACTTTCGATTCAAAAGTAAATTTCATAGCAAATTTTTAATATGTGCTTATGAAAGTAAATAATAAAAAAGTAGTAATAAAAATAAAATAAAATTCTTGGAAGATTAAGAAATAAACATAATAATAGAAACACTACAAAACTGATTTTTAGAACTATGTACTGCTTTACGATATTATATTTGGCTAATCAAAGAAACTTGAATAAACTACAAAAATATTCAAAACACAGCAATGAGGTGTATACTAAGGAAGTCTTATTTTGAACGATAAACCACTTATACACAAAATAATAAAAAAATAAATAAAGCTGTAACCCAAAACAGTCTTTTCAGTGATTTTAAGTCCATAACCACAGTTCAGAAGTTATTGAGTACACGAAAAATCCGTAAAATCAGCTGGACTTTTGCTGCAATGTCAACCGTATTTAGCTTGTTTCCGGCTTTGAACCTGCTGCCAAACGGATCACTGACGCTAGTAGTCATATGACCTTCCATTAAATACCGGCAGAATAAATACTGCATTCTCATACGTTTGTTAAAACCATCAAGTCCGTCCAAGAACTACACGTTTTAGCACAAGGTGAAGGGTTATAACATCTAAAGGTTCAAACCAGAAGTTACATTTCTTTTGTGTGAAAGTATTATTACTACCTATATTACAAGCCTCGGATGGACATTACTAGCTATAAACAACATATTCCATTCGAGTCTCTGACGGCAGATCTATCTTTTTCTATATTGCTGAGATATGTAGAAATAGAAACAATTTTTCTTCTCAGTGTGTCTCAAATATTTATACTTGATTCCATCGATAAAATCCTGAAAATTGTCAAAGTTAAAGACTTCTGATTGGTGGGATTTTTTCATTGACAGTTAAAACTAAATTCATTAGGTGAGGTGAAGTTTCCTTACTAATTCCTGTACAAAAGGAAAGTGTTTTCTGAATATCGAATTCTTTAAAAATAATGGATATTTCTAGTTCAAATGTTAAGGTTGACATTTTCGTATTTGAGGTAAAAAAATGTTATTGTTTACAAATATCATTATTAATTTCGCGTGAAGATATCGTAAATTATGAATAATTTCGAAAGCAAACATAAGAAAGATAATTTTATCTGATTTCTGAAATTGTATTTGATTTACACCACTTTACAAATAAGAAAGACATAATGCATTATTTAACACACCCCGGAAATTTAGGAGAAATTTCACCGTCGCGTCGTATCGTTGGGAGTTTTAGGTAAAATATTTAAAAGCTTGCTTAAAAATATATACGATATAATCTCTCAATAAATATCATTTATTATATTAGCAACATTGTTGTGAAATGACTAATTTGACAAATCAAAGCAGAAAGAAAATGAATTGCCACATTATGTATCATGGTCTCAACTTCATTGGGCTACGTGCCGATTTATTGTACAGTGTTGGTCAGAATAATTAAGACTTAAGTCTGAGGGAAATTATTAAATTTACCTAGATACCAAGCTTCATCACTCGTTGTTTTTCATCAGAACTTGTAAGAGCAATAATAAAAATATCGAATAAAAACAAAAAAAAAATTGAATAGCTCTAATGAATTTTTTTTATCACGTAGTTACGTCATATAAAAACCTACAGGTCTCAGGGATAAAATAATATACTTCTTCAATCTTTACAAATTTACTTTGTTGCGTCATTTTAGTTCAATGAAAATGTGTAAACCAGTGATGGCTAGTCACCGTGAAAAAGTAACCGGGACGGGCGATGACGTCATACTGCCGCTCGATACGACTGATTATTACCGTCAGTCTTTCGAAATCCTGGAGATACTCCAGGTTTACAAATTCGTAGAACTAATACCTAGGAAGGGCACGTCCCTATGCGTCTTGCCGACGAAAGTGGTGACACCTTAAGACGAATTCTTGAATTAGAAATCAGATTACAACGGTAGTTTTGTCTGAAAATCCACGTACATGGATGTTTATATGATGCAACGGGTAAGGCGCGGTGGCAGACATGCTTTCGAAGCCGGATTCTTAAATTCAACCACGCAGACGCCACGGTATTAATAACGTTCGATGCCTAAATACCTCGGATCATAGGTCAACCAGGAGGACTACAGGAACGTTGAATGATTCTTTATACCGCATAAAAGTCCTAACTATTCCCTACTAACCAAAGTCTGTGAGACTATCCAATTGCATCCCCAATTGGAGTATGTTGTAAGGAGGAAGATGAAGGTGGGTAGTAATCTGATATTCGGATAGGGCTAAAGCCATTTAAAGTTATATTTCTATTCTGAAAGGTGGTCTTTCCCCAGGGGGTTAATGAGAATATCTTTCACGACGGAACGCGCTGAAAAGTGTAGTAGATATTATGTAGTATTGTAAATAAATTAAATAATGCCGATTAATTAAATACAATGTACATGTCAAGATTAGAACCCGCGACCTCCGGATTCGTATCGACGGGGAACCAAGCCCGAGGCAGACTCCAGCCCGTAATAGAAAATATTGTAAATGGTGCCCCTTTCCCAGCGATCATTAGAATAAGGCAAAATAAAAAGAGAAAGAAATGTAAATTGGTTAGATAAAAGTTCGTGGGTTAAAACAGTGATTTCCCAGACATGTTTTATTGCGGTTCTCTTATTTTGATCGGCACTGTTCAACAAAATATCATGTCCATTGTATAGAATACTATTGAACATAGCATTACTTAAATGGAAGGCCTAAGACTTCTACAATCAACAATCAAGTACATTGGCAGCATCACTGATTTGTCAATCACTTGGGGGAAACCCTGCCAGTAAAAACCGCGATATAAAGCCATCATGCACAGCCTCCGAGATGTGTATTCAACCTACAGTGACCAGAGAGCGCGTGTTCCGTTTCACAAACAACTCTAACTATATACTAACTTGCTCAGTGTCAATGTTAAATAGTGAACAAACAGGTATAACTCGTAAACAGTCACTCAACTTTCCTGTGTGCGTGTTAGGTAAACAAGTTATATAGCATAGTAAACAAGTGATCATCATTGTCATCATGGCAGTCAGATTCGTGCTTTTTACATGCCGTGAGTTTTATGTTTCTTTTATTAGATTTATCTAATGTTAATCAGTTATTTTCTAAGTGACAATTGACTAAAAGTGCTGTTATGTAATGGTGTGTATCTTAAACAGTTATTTTATGAACCCTATGAAATAAATTCATCAAATTTCAAAGTTGACTCTCAAAATTCTGTAAAGGTTATATTCAAATTGTGTTATCATGTCATTACTGACAGTTGTTTCACATAACTGGAATAATAACAGAATTTTCACAGAACTTGAATTTCAGCTTTTTAGTGCGATGAATTGTTCGAATTTTGTGAAACAACCCGAACTTAAAATCATGTTCTTATATCACACGGTATAAAACGTTGCATTATTTGGATAATTTAGATTTTTAATATATAAAAAAAAAAAAAAAAAAATTTAATTTAAAGAAAATCTATTTTTATACTGCTGTCCTTATGGTCTGAAAGTATTACAGTTTTTTTTAATTATTGTGATAGCTTTTTCGGCGTTCAAAGCAATTATAAAACGGCGATGGTTTGATTTTTTGATGATTTGTTAATTGACAGCTTGGTAATAATTTATTAAAAGCTTGGCAGTTTAATAAAAAAAATAAACGCGGAAATAGCTGTCACAATACCAAACAAAACCTAAATTCCTTTCAGCGGAACTTTATAATAACATAACGTATGAAATTTGATTTAAATTTTCAAAAAATTAATGGCTTTCCACAAATTAAACACAATGAACCACAAATATAAATAAAACGTGTATAGTTTACAATAATATTTATGATGTTTTTTTATTTATTTATCTTTATACATTTAACGCGATGTTTAAAGCTAAGGGGTTTTTAAATAATGCTACATTACATATTTTAATAATGCTACATTACACATTTCAATAATGCTATATTACATATTTCTATTTTCGTTTAATTAAGTTTAATATTTGTTGACTTTTTGTGGTTTGGGTAGGTACTTTGGCGTTAACTTATTGATTACAAAATATTGGTTTTGTTTAAAGAAAAAAGCACTAACTTGAAATTATTGTGGTTATGAATAAAATGGCTTATAAGAAAACTCAATGACAAATAACAGCGAAAAATAAAGTTTGTGTACAAATTGAATAATACGTTTTCGCCATGTCTGGATGCTGTGATACAAACTACGATGAACTTTATAAAAATAGTTTTAACTGATACTTGAAATTAATAAAAAGAAGAAAATTAAAAAAAAAACTCCTCTTTCAATCTGGTCGTTATGAGACCAGACTCGTCGAAGTTGACGTCTAATTTTATTATTAATCGTGCTGGTTCCCTTCATGCGTTGCTATGCCATTTAATAAATAAATTGTTTCTCCCTACGTGTCTTTTACCATTCGTCACCTCCACCTTCCCTCTCCCCACTCCACTCCCTCCCCCCTTCCCCCGTCCCGCGAAACCCCCTCCCGAGCTCCCCTCCCCCTTCCAGGTCCCTCTCCCCTCTCCCAGGTTCCCCTCCCTCTCACTAGTTCCCCTCCACCATCTCTCCCTCCCTCCAGCTTTCCATAGCAATAGCCGCTTCCTCGCGTGCCACCAATAGCAATTTTTTTATACAAATTTCATAATGCCAGAGCTCACCTTAAGTTTTATAAAAACCTTGTCTTGACAAAAACGAATACACAAAAAAAGAATTATCCAATTTGGTGCAGTCGTTCGAAAGTTATGCGCTTAGCAACACATTCAGCGATTCATTTTTATATTAAAGATTAATGGAGATGTCGCAGGCCAATTGTAAAAGCAGGCAGATCACCGCCAGGCACTTCACAATGTGGCTAGGCGCAACATGATCTGCCTGATTTTGACAGATACATTACGTCACTTTGATTGTATAGGGTTCTAACTTCACATTGCCATGTTCTATGATATGAATGTGAAATATTGCAAAGACGATTTCTCATAATCTATATACCGATTTCTGATTTTCAGGTTGAATCTCGTGGAAAGCATTTTAGTTACCGATGTTGTAAAGGAAAGTTTTTAAATGGGACACATATTAAACATTTTAGAACATACCTAAATATGCAGATATAACCATTTGTAATCGGCTATGGTATAATAATTTCTCGCATAAGGTTCTAACTACATTTCCTTTTTACCATTACAAGATAGGGCCACGTTCAAATTAAATATTTTCCTAAAATGTTAAACAAAAACACTTTACACAAGGTTGAACGTTGAACCTCAAAATGAGAAATTGTTATATAGGTTATAAGAATTCGCCTTTGCAAACTTTTACACCTCAGAACATGTAAGTAGAATCTTTCCAACTAAAGTGACGAACTATATGTATTGGGCATCGTTAAAACAATCAACTGTTAGATACAAAGTGGCAAATGCTAAAAGTTCAAAGTGATATTTGAACCTTATAAAATAAATGGATGCTTTAACAACACTATGTATTCGTCTTACAAATATCTTCGGAAATACATCACAGATGGCTCTGAAAATTAATATTTTGGTTATAGAAATAAGCAAAAGAAATGGTTTTGCAATCAAAGAACCTTATCCAACCGAGGTGACGAACTGTCAATATCGAAACCAGTTTAAAACGTTTGATCAATGAAGTCATTATATTAGTGAAGATCAATAAAATTCGTCATCAAGGTACATGTTAGTTAGCACGTGCACATTGCGTTGGGTATTGATTTACAAATCGTACCTCGGTCTCGGAAAGACCCGGTAGTAATTAATTATATATTGTGTTAGTTCTGCATTACCGGCTTGTCCCAGAAATCCCAGAGGTTAACCAATATTTGTAGATGTTGACATTGAACAGGTGACCGCTGAGGTAAACGCCAATAATTGTTAATACTAATACGAAGACATCGATAACAATGCTCTTGAGACACTAACACAAATTAAAGACTTGGGCATCACTTTTTAATCAAATCTTTCATTTGTTAACAACATAAATGATTTATGTGAACTAAACTGTCACGGCTCAGTCATTAGTTTTGCAGATGACACAGTCCTTCTATTCCATGGAAAGTCATGGGAGACTGTATTTGAAAAAGCTGAATAAGGGATGAATCGGGTAAAAAAATGGCTTGATTCAAATTCACTAACACTAAATGATACAAAAACTAATTATATTAAATTCAAAATCCACAACAAACAGACGGATAACCTCAATACAAACCTAAACATAAAAATTCATAAAGACTGTATAAACGTGAACCGAGAAACTCCTTGCAACTGTCCAAAATTGAATGAAATACAAACAATAAAATATCTTGGAATAATAATTGATCAAAACTTAAATTGGAACTCCCAAGTGGAAAATGTGAGCAACAAATTAAAAAAACTAACCTATTTTTTCAAAACAATAAGAAACATTTTAGATAAAGAACAGCTAATTAAAATCTATTATGCCTTAGCCCAATCTCAACTACAATATGGTCTTATCGGATGGGGAAGCTCATGCGATTCCACTATAAAACCAGTCCTCATAGCACAAAGGGCAATTCTGAAAATTATACTTAGAGTACCCATCAGAACCCCTACAGACTATGTTTTTAAAGCGCTGAATTTAATGTCACTGAAACAATTATATACAAAAGATATTCTAATGTACGCATTCAAAAATCAGAATAACTTTACACAGACAAACTCGGGCCGATTCACAAGATCTACATTACAACATACATTCTACCAACCTACAACTAAAACGACTTTTGGACAAAGAAATATGGAATACTTCTCTGTAAAATTATTTAATTTACTCCCTCTTGCAATGAAAACCACAAAAAAAATAACCGCCTTCAAAAGAAGCATAAAAATATGGATTATGGACATGGGAAGGAAGAAAATAGATTCAATTTTGCAACCCAACAAAGAATAATGCTTTGTTTTGTACTTTCTTTTAGATATAACTTAATAATTTCCCTTGGCAATATTCTAACATAGATTAGGTATTTACTTATAATTAAAATAATAAAACTTGTACAATGTGTCCTTAGAACGGGGTACCCCAGTTAGGACACATTTTCTCTAAAAAACTGTAAAAAAAAAATATATATAAATATAAATAAATAAATAAATAAATAAATAATGGAAATCTCTAATAAGGGTTTACAAATGTTGGGATTTATAACTAGGCTAACTAGAAACTTTGTCAACATTAAATGTATTAAGCTGCTATATTTTGCCTTTGCTAGAAGTCAATTTGAATAAATTCTCCTGTCTGGAACCCACATTATATCATTCATGTACAAGCTATTGAAACAGTACGAAATAAATTTTTCCTTTTTGTAAATTTCAAAATGGGTCTTCCATCAATTATGTTGAACTGCAACACTCTTTTTAACGATATGAATATGCTTAAATTGTCAGACAGTAGGATTTTCGCAATTTTATTATGTTGGATGTAAGGTACGTTTGTAAAGGTGAAACTGTGGACAGGTATGTTACTGAGGCAGTTCAGTTATGTACAATAAATACGGTATAATTTTGACTATACGTATGTGAATGCCCCCCCCCCCCCAAAGGGCTTTAATTAATAAATAAATAAATTCGTAACGGTACGTCTGCATTTAAATTAAAAATATTCTATTACTAGGTGAATTTTCTGCTAACACGGCTAACACCTCAAGTCTTTACTGTTATAACATAAACTTTGCCTAAATAGTTCGACAGGGCGCCGCTTGCCGTTCGTAGGTACATAACGTATTTAGACAAGTTTCTTTACGTGCAATTTTGATGTGTGTGAATAATTATAATATCTTTATGTGCGTCTTATACATTAATAGTTAGGTACCCATTGTTCTTTTAAGAGTGAGCACAAATCATTATGAGATCAGCAATCAGCATGCGTCAATGAAAAATATCGTTAAAATTTATATATCGCTTTTCATGATTTCGTACACATTGTCTACGATGGTAGGTAGTAGTACTCAACACCATTTAGATAGAATAACATAACCATATTGTACTTCACAAAATAATTGAACAGAATCAATTCGAATATCAACATATTTAGCATCAATAATTCTGCCTTATGGGGAGGAATCTGGTCAAGCCGAGTTTTTTTTCATCCCCTTTCTTTTAAAGATAAAATTTATTTTCGTTCATGAAATTTTTGTTACATATAAAGGTACATTTGAACAAGAAAAGAGAATATCAAAATATTGATTTGAATATCTATATATGTATAACAGGGTCCGACTAAATCGGCTGGAATCGTGGAGTCCTCGCTATTTGTCAGAAACATGAAACTCAAAAAAATTTCGTTATAGTATGAACGTAGAATGCGCATAAATCACAGTTTGTAAAAAAATATTTATTGCAAAAATGAAGGGCATAAAATGACAATTGACGAAAAAATCGGCCCTAATTTTGCAATAACTTTGACTATAATAATAATTTTTCATAAGGCAAGGTTCATCCGCATATAAATTTACTTTTCTTTAAATTATGTGAATCGGATGCGAATTCGATTAGCTATGATTTCGTCCAAATTGAAAAACGAGGTTTTGAGAAAAATGCGTTTAAAGTTTTTGCTTGTAACCGGCCCGCTCGTTTATCCATTCTAACTGGTTGGCGGCGCTTGGAATTGCAACTATGGGAATGCATTCTCCGCATGTACGGGAAGATTTTTAGGCAACAAAAAAGCAGATTATTTGGAACGGCTGAACAAGACTCCAGTGACGGTCCGCGAGTTTTCAGTGAGCTAGAGTGCTAAGATTAAAAAATACGACGTAATTGATGCTGTTGTTGGTAAAAATGTTTTTTTTTCTAAATTTCAATATTTTGTATGAAGATTTTCAGGATATACTGAAATGTGGATGCCCCGCATCACATTTCAGTATATCTTCATACAAAAAGTTGAAATTTTGAAAAAAAAAAATCATTTTCAACCACAACAACATCAATTTCGTAGATGAATAAATGATAGATGGGATATTTCGGTTGAAATCAAATGCCGCATTACAGTCATGATCTAAACCTTGAATTACGAAAGCGAATGGTCAGATGCTACGTGTTTTTGATATTATTTTATGGAATGGAAGCATGGACGCTTAATGAAGAACTAATTAGGCGACTTGCGGCATTCGAGATGTGGATCTACAGAAGAATACTTAAAATAAGCTGGATGGACAGGGTTACGAATGAAGATGTTATGGTTCGGATGAATAAAGAAAAATAAGTTATTAAAACTATAAAAATCCGAAAACTTCAATGATGAGACATCTAGAGAAGTATGAGATCTTGCAGGGAAGATTGCCGGAAGACGGGGCCCTGTAAGAAGGAAAACCTCATGGCTGAAAAACATAGTTGGGCCAGTCTACTGTAGAGCTGTTCCGGGCCGCAAACAAAGTCCGCATAGCCAACATGATAGCCAACGTTCGTAGAACTGACAGGCCACAATAAGAAGCACTCTAGCTCACTAAAAACTCTCGGACCGCCATTGCCAGACCCCCCCTTAAGGCAAGCATTGTTACTGCTAGTAGAATTAATATACCTTCCGTTTATATTCATCTTACCTCTGTTACAAATGTATTTAAAAACGCACTAAAATGAACAAAATTGCACCTTTTTTTAAACGAAAACTCAATTGAATTGAATCATTTACAATTATCCTCTGTTGGATCACAACAAAATAAGTGCGTGCTTGAAGAAATTTATTTATTTAATAATCGTTAAGAAATCAACTGTTAAATTGTTTTAAAAATGTTTACCTAATGTCAAAACTAAAACCTATTATAGGTTTCCTCCTTGCATGAAATGAACAAAATTAACAGAACAGAAATTATATTAAACGAAAACAAAAAACTTGGTATTACAAGATGACATTTTTAGTGTAGGTACATAAAAAAAAACATAAATGGATTATATACACAACAACAACAATAAAGCTACTCAGGACATGCCAGAAACTGTAGGTAGTTTTTTTATATTTATTTATATTAATAAATTATTAATTATTAGTAACCTAACCACTTATAGTCTGTTCAAACACGAATTTTGTTATAATTTTTTTTATGCATTTTTTAATATTTTATACGTATGTAAATAATTGTTTATTACGTATGGTGTCTTACATGCGGGTACATTTTTTTAGATTGATGAATATTATTTACGAATATTATATGTTTCACTGTATTTGCAACCTAGTTTTGCAGGGATTTAAATTAATATGTGAATTTTGTATTCACTTCTTATTCGCAAAAAAGAGTTAAGAGATTGCGGAAAATCAGTAAAGGTTCTCTCTTGCATTATTGACTTCCCTTTATTGGATAACCAACACCTCTGCTACAGATAAGTTTTTAGATTTTCACGGCCAAAAGTATTTTCGTTATTTGTTTTTGAAACGTTGGCTAAAGAAGGAGGTGGCGCAGTACGGCATAACACCCCTAAAACAAATGCCGAATAAAACCTCTGCTACAGATCATCCAAAGTGGTTCGCTACTTTTGGTGACGTAGTAAGGGTGCCCGGGTTCATGGGGGTGTCTGTCTTTGGAGTTGTCCTGTCTCTTTGGAAAATGCGTCTGCCCACAAACTATCGGAAGGGGCTGGTTGAGGGAAACCTTTGATCTATCTACTTGGACTCTTTCGAACCATCACTTTGCACTGCAATGGGAAGGATGGAATCATTCGCTTGTCACTCCTGGACACACTGACACCCAGTCTCCTTCCAACCACGCATATATATTTTTTCTTTCATAACTTCCCATATTCCCTTTCTAAAACGATCCTCCACACATCATCCCCAAAGAAGACATATACCTTGAGGAAAATTATTTTTCTAAAGGCCTCCTGCATGGGGTTAATTTTTAAAATATGTAAAAAACAATAAAACATTACTTCAAATGAATGGTTTATGAGGCTGCCTCATAATACGAATATTGAGTTATATTTCGGTATGATGCAATTATAATATTTATATTTTTTAATATTATACACTATTTACGTCATTTTTAAATAAAATCAAAATTATTACTGTTTTTTTTATTTCAAATTATTATTGTAACTTTGTTCATTTATACAACAGTCATGATTATGCCCCTCCTCCCTCTTTAACCAACATTTCGGACAGAGTTAAAGCGTCCATCATCAGGGCAGATGTGATAATAGAGATTAACGTAACGCTGTCAAAACTGGTTGGCTACAGAAGGTAGGAGCGCATTACGGCATAATACCCCAAAAATAATGCTTTTGGTCGTGAAATCTCGAACCATATCAAGGCATTATTTTGTTAAACAGTTCATTTGGCAAGCTTCCAGTAGGCTTCCGTTTTTACGCATTTTCTCTTTGTGTGGTGGAATACTTGGCAACGAAGAGCAATCGAGTGAATTTGAATATTGTTTTGGTTTGTTAATTTTGTAAGATAGATTTTTGCAGATCATCACGAGATGATCTTACGACAATCATTCTAGGATCAAAGTTCATACGGATAATCTCATGAAAATGATAATCTAACTAGGTATTTGCAGTGAAAACCTGAAATATTTAATAAAATGTTATCACAAATCTGAATACTTAACGAATGTCATATCATACAGGGTGCGCAATAAATTTGATGCTCTACTGTAAACCCTAAATATCTCGTTACATCTACTTATATACAAGTGGGAATGATTTAATATTTCATCGTGATCTTTGCCACCTTCTTCTTCCTCAACTCCTTCTCCTCGCTATTACCTTCAGTCTCGCAACATACCCTAATTGGGGATGCCATAGTATCACTGGCGCCAGAGCGGCTGTGGAACGATTTGCCAGCCTCTGTATTTCCTCCCTCCTACAACATGGGTCTCTTCACGATCCGTGTACACTCCTTCCTTTCCTCAAAAAGACCCTTCACACAGCATCTTCCAAGATGACACAGGCCCTGAGGGAAGTTATTTTCCTCAGGGCCTCCTGTGTGAAGTTAATGTAAAAAAAAGACGGTTGGGAGCGGTTGGCATTTGTGCGGAATTCACATAAAAATAAAAATGTTCAAACAGGTTTGCTAGGTTTGGCGACTTACCTTTTTTGTTTGGCGAGGGGTACCTGAGTTCATGGGGTTATGTTTGTCTGGGTCTTGTCTCTTACGCTTTTCCTTCCCAGAACTTCCTCTCCTCCCTTTCCTTAAAATATCCCCCACACAGCATCTCCTTGACTGTTCTAGAGCGGGAGACCTTCCTAGTTGGACAGTCAAAGCTTCTTTGTACTGATGTGTTCTTTATAACAAATACAAATAAAAATAAATAAATAAACATGGCATAGGCCCTGAGGACCTCCTGTGTGGAGCTAATGTAAAAAAAAGAGTATCAGCAGAATAATTAACGTGGAAGTGAATGGTAAAAATAATCTGGGTCACCCGTGAAAACAAGACTCGATCAAGTGAATCATGAGTCATAGAGTCATGTCATGTCGAGTCGGAATAACAGAGGAGCGTGTGTGTGTGCCTAGACTGGGATGTTGCGTGGCTGTTCGTCCTCGCTGCCTACCGCTATGGAGAACGGCGTGGTGGTTAGTTAATTAGATAGTTGTATTCAACGTCCATAACAATATAACAAATTACTCGGAACAATAAACAATTTCCCTAGTGGTATGAAACACATTGACCGACAAATTATGGTTTGGCGTTTATTTTATCTGCTACGATATGAAATACAATTTACTGCTTTCATTATAATTGGTCCACTAACAACGTGACAATAATTGTCATGTTGTTAGTGGAAATTATTTAAATTGGTATACAGTCATCCATTGTACTAAAATATGATCACAACAGTGCTCAGAACGAAGAGCAATTTTTTTAATATTCTTGTTGAATAAAATTCGTCTTGTGGCACACACACACATTTCTCAAGATTCTTACATTAGCAATATCTTAGATACTAAGTAGTAAGAAAAAAAACAATGCAATCATTTATTATACATAGGCATTGAATTATACACACTATCGTAGTGGCAAAATAAACACGAAGAAAATATGTAGTAAAAATGCCAAAATATGCACTAACAATGACAAAATATGTAATATCACTACCAAATATGCAAAAACAATACCAAAATTTGAACTAAAAATGCAAAAATATGCACTAATAATTTCAAAATATGCACTAAATCTGCAAAAATATGCACTAACAATGCCAACAAAAACATAAAAGGCACTGTTAGTATTAGACCATCATCAATATCACTGCCAAAATATGCACTGTTTCTGCAAAAATATGCACCAACATTGTCAAAATAGGCCCTAACAATGTCAAAATAGGTACAAACAATAACAAAATGTGCACTATAAATGCAATAATATGCACTGTCATTGCCAAAATATGCACTGAAAATTCCAAAATATACACCACCCCTGCAAAATGTGCTCTAACAACGCTAAAATATGCACTGAAAATGCCAAAATACACACTACTCCTTCCAAAATGTGCTCTAACAAAGCTAAAATATGCACTGTAAATGCTAAAATATACACTACAATTGCCAAAATACGCACTAACAATGCAAACATGTGCACTATCAACCGGTTCTTTGGTAACTTTTGTGGGGAGGAGGTGGCCAGTGAAAATAGTTTTCTTTAAAATATTTAATATCCCTCTTTTTTATGACAAAGTTCGAAAATTTTCCGGTTCCTAAAAAAAAGGTTCTAAGAAAAGACAAGAATATTGACCATTTCCAATTTTACCACCTTTTGATTCATTAAAACTATTTTCAAATTTTATTCACTTTTATTTATATTTCACCATTACCGGTTTGAACCTATCACAGCCATCTTCGGACTGGTAAATTTTTTACATAAACTATAGATATATTTTCAGTGTGCATCCCTACCCACCATGACACGTCCCACATTTAATCTGATTAAATTATTAAAATAAATCTGAAAAATAAAATCAACTGATTGTAATTAGTTTTTAACGGTGTGGCAACAGGACCCATTCATTCCCAATATATCCCAGGGCTATAAAAAAATAATACAATTATTCACGAATTAATGAAACACGCGCATTCAATTAAACTTGCACATACCTTCCTTTTAACTGTGTAGGAATCAATTGAAATCACTTTGTACATTAAATACACGTACTCGTACTAAACTTGTTAATCAGGTTCTGCTAAAATATTTAATGGCAACTGCACGCGCTGCTTTGTATCGTACTGGTAATAATAATGTGTTGCTTCCTAGTTGGTATTTATAAAAATAAAATTGGTAGGTGTGCATGTTGTTTTTGTGTGTCACCTCACAAGAGAACATTTGGATGCATTTACATATCTTCATCCGATCGGGGATATTGCAAGAAGGGTTAAGGAAGGGGCTCAGGAAAATTATGCTGGTCTCGAAGAAGTCCGCTTTTGGTTATAATTTGGGATTTTAGCTGCTGAAAGTATTATGGAGATTTATTTTTGGGTTATTATGACATGTTGCGCTACCTCCTTCCTGCAAAAACCTAGTTGGAGTTTATAAAATCAACTGTTCCGGGTTGATCGAGGTTTATGTTGGCCAGACAATACCATAAACTCGGCCATCCTGATAAATCGGCAATTACCGAGCATTTGATTGTCACCGATCATTACATTCAATTTGTTCTTGAAGTCCCGGAAAGACCCAAAATGCGTAGAGCATGCCTCAAAACGGAGGAAATTTAAATTCACAAAAAAATCAGATATGATTTTTGATTTTCACGGCCAAAAGTATTTTTGTTGTTTGTTTTTGGGGTGTTATGCCGTGTTACGCTACCTCTTCCTTTAGCCAACGTTTCAGACAGCGTTACGGTGTCCATCATCACATCTGCCCTGATGATGGACACTGTAACGCTGTCCGAAACGTTGGCGTGACACGGCATAACACCCCAAAAACAAACAACAAAAAACACAAAAAATCAGTTAATATTCTTAAAAACGACCGGAGCTAGTATTTCTCGGTATTTGTTAATTCGTGGCTATATCACATCTACACAAATAAGTGCAAAATTCTGCCCTGATGATGGAAACCGTACTGCTGAGCGAAACGTTGACTTGCTTGAATTGTTTTACGGCTTTTAGGATGTCTAACAAATTCAATTTCTAGCAAAAATTTCTTCTAATTGGCTGCTCAAAAATAAAGTTATATTACTCTTCTGTTTTATTAGTTATATTATTTGTCAGCAAATTATCAAAATGAAATTTCGCCAATATATCTTTAACTCCAGCTTCCTTTCCTAAAAAATATGTTTCGGGGTCTAAGGATACCAATTAAGTAACAATTTCTTATTCCACTGCGTATTTATATATTTTACTGTACCTTGGTCGTCATATTTTTTCACCAAGTAATCTCATAGAAAGAAATCTGTCACCGGGTAAAATAGCGTGACTCTTTGAATTTGTAGTGATAAGTAGAAAATAAAATACATTGTTTACCTAAATTGAATTTTAGAGACTTACAGCGTATCGGATTTCACCGGCATACTCCAAGGTCCGGCTTTAGGTCCGGTTTACCAAAAAAATATTGAACTGTGCATTGTTTTCGCTGCCAAAATAAGCATGGAAATACTAATGACCGAATCAAGACACGATTATTGGATTCCTGATACCTCGGGTCAGATTACTTTACGACCAGATGTTACAAACAATGCTTTTTTTGTTTTTACAGTCAGAATATTTCACGACTTGGCGGCGATAACCTAAATTGTCTTTAATTGGATCTTTAACCAAATAATTCTAAGTATTTTTTATGATGTCATAATATTTATTTTTAATTATTTATTAGATAATATTTACTGATTTAGGGTCCGTTTGTATGTGGCAGTGAAAAGTTTGAGTAAGTAATAACTAATGATAAAAAATAATGTTTACAAGTAGCGACCGGATAAATTATTTTTAGTTTTTGCTTTTGTAGGCTTTGTGACTCTATTTTGCATAATTTTATTCAACTTATAATATGGCTTGAGTTACAATAATTAACGGATGTGTTAAATGTAGTTACAATAATTAACTTATGTGTTAAATGGAAGAGGAGTCTTAACAAAATGAAACGATGAATATTAATTTCAGCTAATAGAAAATAGTACTCAACTTAAAATAGAAATGCGTTCTATGTAGGTACGAGGCATGTTCAGAAAGTAAGTGTATTATTTTTTTTTTTGAATAAGTGAATTAGAAAAAAAAATTACAGGATATTGTGACTATTTTTCCAAAAAATTGCCAACCCGTTCAATGCGGGTGGTGAGCCGTGGCCCAAGTTTCTTTATGCCCTCCTCGAAGAATTCTGCCGCCAGCTCCTTCCCTCACTTCAGGACCACTTTCTGCACCTGCTCGTCGGTTGAAAATTTATTTTCATCCATACATGCCTTCAGGAAGGTGAAAATATGATAATCTGAAGAAGCCAAGTCAGGGGATTACGGGGAGTGGTTCAAAACATCCCAATCAAATGAGTCCATGATCGTATCGGTGGCTAGGACGGACGTTTTCGTAAAAAAGCACACTTCTCTGGTCAGCATTCCCCTCCTTTTGTTTTGAATGCTCGTTTTGAGTTTTTTCAGGGTACACAATATTATTGTTTATTGATGGTCTCAACTTGAGGCTGACAATCGAACAAAATGATGCCTTTTCGGTCCCAAAACACTGAGGTCATGATTTTTTTGGCCGAAATTGTGATTTTCAATTTTTTGACAGATGCGGAATTTGTGAGTCACCCACTACCCTCACATTTTTTTCTTGTAGGTATTATTTCTTCCGTGAGTAAAAAGCAGATCACAGCACCTCGCGGGATTTTTTGCCAACATTTTTCACGAAACTGGACACTACAACCTGAGTTTACGTACTACAATGTTCCTGCGATGTTCGTTCTGGTCAGGAGACCCCCCTCTATTACTCAGTGTTGCCAACCCTCAAAAAAGTAAAAATCACCGCCCGTTATGGTCACAGCACAGTACACTTACTTTCTGAACATGCTGAGTAGATTCGAATGCAAACCAACATTGCCACTGATGTATATATATAGTGTATTTTTACTGGTTCCACGACAACTCAGAATCATGTACACTCAACACCTCTTTGAAAAGTCCGAGTAACCTTTGTAAAAAAAAATGAAAAATAGCCTAATAACCTAACCTAACCTAACCTAGCGTAACCTATTTTTTTTCATTTCTTTTAATGACAATGAGTTTTCAAAGAAGGCGTTGAATTGGATTAATTCTGAGTTGTCCGGTCACAATTTTGACTATATTAAGTAAAACCGAGACAGCTAATCAACATACTCCGTCTATCCTACACTGCCTGTTATCGTATATCGCTATTCCATTTGATTTTGAATTTGTACAGAGACAAAATTTATGAATTCAAAACCTAATCAGTCAGACTTTTGAATCACAAAACAAGCCCACGTCGCATTTCTTGTATTTTTTTTTATCTTTTGATCGATTTAAAATGAAATAATGAATTTAATTTTTTTACGTAGGTAGCTTAACTTTACCATTTAATTTGAATATTTTGATTAGTCAACATTTCCATTTTATAATTAAATTAATATCACAATTAGGTACGTAATATATTTACGGATTCCTTGAACCAATTTGCCTAAAATAAATTCTCAGCTGACAAACTTTACCGCCGAAAACATGAATAAAACATTTTACATTTAAGTTCCCCAGAAAAGCGGATAAATGTATTTACTCTTCAAATTTTTATTGCGTGAATTGAAAAAATTAAAACTTCGACAAACTTTCAATTGTCTTTCAAATAGGTAACTATTTTTTTATATATTAATTTATTTCAAAAAGTAAACATAAAAAAAGTGATCTTTTAAGTTAACAGAAATTTACGAGGAATATAGGAAATATAGAAAACAAAGTGTAAACAAAAATGTGTGTAACGCTTTTTTCTAAGTTTATTAATTTATTTATCAACGCTATTTTTAAGGGCTTTTACATAAACTGTACTTTTACATGTACTGTCGGTTCTATTAAAAATATATGCTACTTATGCATTTTGGTTACTTAAACTATGTATGCGTAGTATAGGGGAGTTTATAAACGAATTAGTATTAACATTATTGCTGCAATGAAAGATATTTTAGATCGCGTGACTCTGTTAGGAACATTTATGCTGGCCGCATACACACGTTTTCCGTATTCGATTTCAGAATTAGTTTTCCGTATTCGGACATCCGAATGCATGGAATCAGTAGAAAATACATTAACTGACGCAAATGTTTGCTTCTTTTCCGAACGGAAAAAATTCCGTACGTACGTTTCGAATGCAAGCCGGCGCGTTCGGAGAAACCTAGTGGAAAAAACCTAATGACGTCATGCGGAACGCTGTGCTTGCATACATTTTGTTTGTGCCGGCGCACAGTTCGGAAATTTCTATTCAGTAGCGCACCCGCACCGCGTGCATCGGACGTATTCTTTGTATTTGTTACGCATAGAATCGCAACACGATAATGTGTGAGGCAGAAACATTAATATTGACTGTTGAAAAATACCCCTGCCTGTGGGTTATTCATGGTACCCAATACCGACGTTTCTTTTTCTTCTTCATTATTAACAGAAATGCAATTGCTAATAAATCGTCTTGCGTTTACAACGCTAGCACTATCTGTACTGACGTGTATACATTCCGAATGAAGAAAAACGAACGTTTGCGCTAGTCTCACGGAATTCCAAATCGAAATTCCGCATTAGGAAATCGAATACAGAAAACGTGTGTATGCGGCCAGCCTAAGGGCCCGCAACCCGGATTTGTGCCGATTTATTTCATATTTCCCTTAAACACGGTTAGTTTTAAAGCTCTTAAAAATATATGTTATTCTTGAAGATAATATCTTTGAGATAATAATGTAGACTTTGCCCGCGCCGAAACGCAAATTATATAAAATTCCCTCGATAGAAAAAAGTAAAAAAGTATTCACCAAAATTTATTATTAACACGTTTGTTTCAGTTATTTTACAAGTTTTATGTATGAAAAAATTCACAGTGTTTCTTTAAATGCTGTTTAAGACAATGCCCGCTAGATTTTTGCCCTATTTTAAACGAGTCGGGTTTTATTAAACATTTTCGCAATTTTCGCATAGATTTTGTTAGTGTAAATGTTAGCGCTCTCCTCTAACATTCGTAATTTCGTATCTCTCCATCTTCTTATTTTCGGGCCCGGTTGCAGAACCTTAAATGAAATGGATTGCAAGAATGCAGAACCGTTAATAATAATGTTTATACTTGAAAGAAATAAACTATCCTTTAGTAATCCAATTTCTAACTAAAATTTCATATTCCAGTTGTGCCATTACTTTTTGAAGTAAAAACTTCTTTAGAAACGTTGTGATTTGAAACTCGATGAAGCGGAAGTAAGCGACACTAAAAAGAGACAAACACATACATCTGTAGGATTTAGCCTGCGAGAGAATGAGATAGCAATAAAATATTTACTTATTTCACGAGTAGGTACTCGGTTGCAATATAATACGATAAATTCACCGTTCCACGTTAGTCTCCTTTAGTCTAGTGGTATAAAGCGCCTGAAAAACCTTAGCAGCCAGGCATTCAGAGGACCAAGGACCGAATCCTGAGAAATAAAAAAAAATATATATTTAGTAAAATCAATATCCAATCTTAAAAAAAACTCCAAAATGAACGAGCAAAGAAAACACAAAAGAAACCGACATCTAGCGAATCCGAAGAAGAAAACACAAATACTTATAAGATGACCAATTTTTAAGGAAAAAGTGCATTGGAATTAGACGTCAAAAATATGGAAAAAATCATCCTTTAAATTGGTATAAAAAGTGCTTCGTAGTCACTCCACTTTTGTCTACTTTAGTTTTCTGAAGGTTTCACTTATACCACGTATGTTTTGACACTCTTAACGATTTTTTTTGTTTGATTTACCAATGCATTTCGCTATTTAATTAATTCATTTATATTTAAAGGCTCCAAAACAAGTAGCAATCGCTTTCATGTTTATCATTTATATAACATAATTGAACATCACACGACTACAGAAGGATTTACTGACAATACTTTAGATCATTTTGTAGATATTCGATGGAATAAATGTAGATTTTAATGAATGTAGACGTCATACAAATTAATATCAAAACCGTTCACATGGTATATATAAAACAATGATTATTTAGTACCAGTTAGTATTAATACAGGAGTATCCCATTTATCACCAGCACTGTTGGCCTATTGACGATTCTAGAATTATTGTAATTAAACGTGAATTCGAATTTATTAACAAGTCCAACATTTATTTATTGAATGCCAACTGAATAAATCTAGATTCCACGTAATTTTAAGGAAAATCGCATGACTTTATATCTAATTTTTTAATAAATATTGTTACGTTACGAAGTGACAATGTTTCCCCTAGCCCACTGTTCCCCCATTTTACGCGAGAATAGCTCGTAGTACCCAAAATCCCCCCGCACCGCGCTGAGCTCGACACGTGCAATCCTGCGTGCCGACCAACGCCCGCGCGGCATTCCTCCGCTTGCCTCAGGCGCAACAACAGTGTCCCGAGTAATTGCGCTAAGGCGCTCTCGAGAACCTAAACTCGTGATGTATTTATAATGTGAATTGTGCACGAGAAGGCTCCCGCCCACCAGTAGCCTGTCTGCTGACTACCGCATTTCCTGCTGCTGTGAGTAAAATATACCCTAGTCCTCTTTTGTGTGCTTCGTCCCGCTCTTAAATTCACTAACACGTGTGGAGAGTTGAGAGAACAGTTCCCCGTTATGTTAGAATTCTAGTGCTAACAAATGCTCATGTGTAGTGTGCCGATGCTGGCAATTGTAAAACCCTGTCTCCTTCTAAATGAATAAACCCTTTACGTGCAATACTGTGTTCTGATTGAGGAAGGAGACCCTGGAGATTGTGAGGAAAGGAGGAGGAGGTATTCACAAGCGAACCACAAGCACTCGCCCTGGTTTTGAGAGAACCTTGCTTGCGCCGGCTCCTGAGCTAGTTTTGTTGGCCTATTAATTGCATGTCCTTTCCAGGTTTGGTTTAGCAAATGGCCGTAGTAAGCGGCAATGCTAACAATATATAGTTTTAATGGTGATAAAAATGAAGGGTTATTATGTTAATTAACTGATACGTATGATCGGTTTAATTAATTTTATACAATAGCTTATTTTTTTACATTTTTTTAATTTTATTTCAGCCACTATATAAAATAATTGTACATACAATGTAATGGTGAAATTAATTATAAAATATTGTACTTCTTAGTCCTCCTCACTAGGGGGCTCTGTGCCGAGGCGGACTAAAGTTATTTAAATATATAGTTTATTTGTCTTCTATATCGTTTTTAGTGTCTTCATTAGGGTTTTTTCATTGACCTCTTTCAGCCATATTTTTATTCTTGATTTGTATTCATTAGGATTTTTTATTAGTTTTATGTCTTGGGGAAGGATGTTATGGAGTTTTGTTGCAAAGTATTTATAGTTTATTTGTCCAAATGTGGTTTTAAAAATTGAAATATTTTTTATAATATTTTTATTCGATCTAGTGTTATGCATACACGGTCTAGTAGAGGATTCATTATTTTTGAAGAGCTTCAATAATATATCGCCCTCAATGTGTCAAAATAAATAACATTTATAGCGACGAAGAGACATCTGAATATGGAATTCCACAAGGTACTGTGCTAGGAACCATATTATTCATCTTATATGTAAACGGGATATTCTCACAGTCACTTCATGGTATTATAACCTCTTATGCCGACGACACAGTACTTATTGAAAGTGGAATCACATGGCAAGTAGTAAAACAAAAAGCAACAGAAGACATAAACATACTGAAACACTGGTTTGATATAAATCTACTGTCTCTTAATAGCGAAAAAACTCACGTCATTCCATTTGCAATAAAATCAAATGATGTTCCGGTAAATTTTGATATAATTATACATGACAATTCTAAAGATCACAAAAAAATAACTGTGAAATAAACTGTTCCACATTAAAAATTTCGAATAAAATTAAATACTTTACAAAATAAGGAAATTAATTAACATATTTTAAAAAATCCGAAACTTTCTCTCATTAGAAAATCTAACATCAGTCTATCATGCTATAGTACAGTCAAATCTCCAATACGCTGTAGTAAGCTGGGGAGCCGCATACAAAACAAATCTACTCCCTGTTGAAATTGTGCAACGTCTAATAATAAAAATTATATTGAAAAAAATAAGAGATTATCCGACTCACCTTATTTTTTAAGAATTTAATGATCTAATAAAAGAAAAACGAAATCATAGATTTTTAACTGAAAGTCGTACTCGTCAAAAACAAATATTTCCAACACAAAAATGCAACACCTCATTTGCACAACATCATTATACATATCTAGGAAAAAAATACTTTAATAGCCTACCTGAAAAAATAAGAAAAATCGACGACAATAAATGCCTACTAAAAGCAATCAAAGAGTAATTTAAAGTAAAAATACCAAATTGATAAAATTTATCATCATAACTTATATAACTTGTAAATTTGATATTTATCAAGAATCTACCACAAGTAAATTATAAGATACAAAATATATTTTGTTAATATATTTTAAATATTTTCTAATATTTATAATAATATTAATAATCGTCCCTCTTCTAATCACAAGCGTCTGCTTCTATAGAAGAGAAATACCATAAAAAAAAGAAGAAAAAAAATCAGTGAGATTTATTATTATTTATTTGCTAATGTTAATGTTAATTTTAATTTTAATGTAATTGTTGTTGTTAATTTTATTATCTAGGCATTGATTTGTAATTGTATTTCCATTGTTTTTATGTATATATTTCTAAATAAAATAATTATTAATTAAAAAAAATATATATATTTTTGGCATATATTTGCATCACCAAAGTTATTGAAAATTTCAATTGAAGGCGTTCTAATTGGTACTTTCAATATGGTCTTTATGATTCCTTTTTGAATCGTATTCAGGTTGTGTAGGTACGTATGTGTAGCATATCCCCATCCTATGATTCCATATTCAATTCGAGAATGACATAACGCAATTGTTATTGCAACACAGGCAGCAACAGATATACAGGGTGTTAAGGGATGTAATTGACTTATTTTAACCAGTAATTCCTGACATTACTTAGAGTAGACAAAGTGAATGAAATTTTGGCCTTCGGTGACTATTAAATTTTTTTTTTCTTTAAAAACAAGAAAAAAATTCTTTCGCATCTCGTCACTGGTCACTCAGCCGAGTAGCCTACCAATCTCTTACCCCGCCCCCAACTGCCCAACTACCACTACTATTTTTTCATGTTTTGTAGAAAAAAAACCTACAAAACTACATTTACATTTTTTTCTCCAAATAATGTCAGGAATCACTGGGTAAAGTGAGTCAAGTTCACCCCTTAACACCCCGTTTGTGCAAAAACCTAACTGAACAGAGTTTTTTGATCAAACGGGAATTCGATTGGTTCGTGCTAAAGGTTTCTGAATATCCGTAATTTTATGGTATTTTTTTCACATTACCTCCAAACAAGAGCTCCGAGAAAAATAATTTCCCTCATGGCCTATGCTATCTGAGGGGATGCTACGTAGAGGACTTTTTAAGGAAAGGCAGAAGAGGAAATTCTGGGAAAGATAAAGGTATGAAGGATGAGTAGGAATCCGGGGATCAGTGTGCCCAGGAGTGACGGACGCATGAATCCATTCCTTAAACTGCGGTGCAAGAGGGTGGGTCGAGAGATAGACCAGCTGGAGACCTCAAAGGCTTCCCCAAAATGGCCTCTTCCGATCAGTCGGTGGGCACATGCATTCATCGACAAGACCCGGGCAAACTTCGCCTCATGAACCCGGGCACCCCTGCTTACTCACTAAACTTATTGGGGTGACCTATGGCAGAGGTGTTGGTTATCCAAGATTCTGGGGACGGTAATACCCTTACCCGCCTCTCAAATTGAGACGAGTTTGTCTGCTTCGAACTCAAAAATGTAACCTTAGAAACCCATCTCGAGTTAAATCGTTTGTAAGCTAAGTTTTCCATTATTGTAAAAGCAACCACTATAGATTTTTTATAACAGGGAGAAATCAAATTTTTAGTTAGCTAAAAATATTTATACTTTTGAATGTAGCTATAACTTTGTGGTTATCCATCATAGATAAATGAAACAATATTACTTTATTTGAACCACTTGTATATTTGTTTAAAGCCGACCGGTTTCGGTACCAGTACCATTGAGCGAAATAGGAAGGACACCCCCCATATGAAACTGAAACAAGCTTTGAAAAAGTGGAATCAAAAACCTTTTTTTTTTTTAAATAGACCGTTATCAAACAACGTTGTATTACATAACACTATTATAATGCCCTGACGGAGAAGCGAAACCTAGTTCGAATTGTTGTAAAAAATAAAAGTGTAAGCTGAGTTACGTTTTTTTTTTAAATTATAATTGTCACATCACCAATTGATTGACATAATGTTCCAATTACAGTTACTGTAATGGAATTAACCCACATACGAATACTTATTAAAACCCATTTTTTAATTATTTTTTATTGAACACCGCACAACAGTATCAACTGCTTCCGCCTGGAATCAGAGAATTCCAATTTGGGGTAAGTTATGAGGCTGAAGGTAGGGGGGAGGGGAAGGAGATTGGATAGATACGAGGGTCACCAAACACAGCTAAAGCTATTTCAAGCAACGTTTCATTTCTAAATGGCCATCTTACACCGGGGTGATGCTGAGGGTATCTTCCAATCTGGAACATGCCGCAAATATTCCTTTTATTATTTTAAATTTTTAAATATCACATTTCAATCAAGTAATATATGACGACCCATATTACCCACTGACGACCTCCGTAGTCCAGTGGGTAAGACTCTTGACTCACAATCCGGAGGTCACGGGTTCGAACCCGGCATGCGCAAATAAATTTTATTTGATTAATTTGTGTTATTTCACAATTAATTCATTTAAAATAATATATAATATATTTGCGGCATGTTCCAGAGTGGAAGATACTATCAGTATCGCCCTGGTGAAAGACCAACATTCAGAATTGAAAGGTTGCTTGAAAATGGCTTCAGCCGTGTTTAGTGACCAGATCTGAATAGCCAGGAACTTCCCAACCTTCCCCTTCCCCACCTCCTTCCCCTTCCCACTTCCTTCAGCCTCACAACATACCCCAATTGGGGATGCCGTAGTCTCACTGGCTCCAGACGGGAGCAGTTGAGATTCTTGTGCAGTATTCACTGTAAAAAAAAAAAGAAGTAAAACGCGACGTTCTGATTGCTAGTCAAAAGCCTTACCCGTCGACCCGTCGACATGGAGGCCGTCAATTTACCGCACGTATTAATTTTCAGAACCGCGCTTGGTTGATTAAATTGTTTAGTGATTTTTTTTTCAAGCGAAAAAAAATGTTAATTCCTTTTAACCCATTTCAAAGCGTTGAAAAAATTCTGTGTTTCCCGTGAACCAGACAAATTTACAGGCATTTATGGAGCACTTTAGAGAATAAAATTTTTCCGTAAAAAATTATAGTTGATTAAAAATGGGCATTTTATCGTGTAAGTAAGTACCCACAGTGAAAAAATCTATTTTATTTGATCCATTATGCATTGCCATAATATATTTAGGAAATAAGATTTTACGGGCTTCTTTTTAATTTCCAATAATTTCGGCTGCCTTTGAAATACCAGGATTATTTGATAAACTTGTTTCATTATAAAATTGAAATAATAAATGGAGTAACAATGTACATGTACAGCATTGTATTTTGTAAGCGGCTATTGAAGTGTTAATTTGACGGATTTTTATTGAAGAACCATAATTTAATTGAATAATTTCGGCAAGGGGTGTAATAAACCAAATCACAGAGATACGAGTTATTCTATAATTCATCGCATAAAGCTTGACCAAATTGCATGAATATATTTTAATGTTCACCATAATTATTTCAATAAGCGGATTTGCGACTAACTGAAAACATGCAACCCATATAAATATTATGTTTAGTTCCAAACTAAATCCCTAAATAATGCAAATACCGTTTATGTTTTGATTGAATAAATACCATTGTATTGCTGGCTATAATTTAACGTACATTTTAATACGATATTCTAATAATATGTATATATTTTAAAAATTAAGCTGTGTTTTTATTTATTTTTTATACAGTGAAAACATTAATGATATCCAAGTCTGGAAAATTAAACTTTTTAAACGAACTTTTATTTGATTTACAGTTATCCTGGCACACCAATTTTCATCGTCAATCCAATTAGTAGTCAGGGAGAAGAGACAATCAGATTCTGACTCCGATGTCACGTTTCCTGACGATGACATCTTAACAAGTGGAATCGAAATAGAAGACAGATACGCATCACAGAATAGACCCGGTGGCAATCAATTAGAAGGAAATAATCAAGGAGGCAATTGGCAAGGAAACAATAATAGACGACGGCCACAAGGAGGAAATAATTGGATTGGCAATAATCAGCAACAAGGAGGCAACTGGCCTGGAAATAATCAACAAGGGGGAAATTGGCAAGGAAACAATAATAGGCGACGACCACAAGGAGGAAACAATTGGAATGGAAATAATGGAGTTAACCAGCCTGGAAGCAATCAACAGGGAAGTTGGAATGGAAACAATCAACAGGGAAATCAGCAACAAGGAAATTGGCCTGGAAACAATCAGCAAGGAAGCAATCAGCAACAAGGAAACTTGAATGGAAACAACCAACAAGGAGGAAATTGGAATGGAAATAATCAACAAGGGGGAAATTGGAATGGAAATAATCAACAAGGAGGAAATTTGAATGGAAATAATCAACAAGGAGTAAACCCAAATGGCACTAACCAGCAACAAGGCAATGGCAATGGAACTAAGTAAGTACAAATTACCTATTTCAAAAATTGTCAGATGCCAGATGCCACGTCAAGTGTCAGATTTAGTGAGATTAGGTTACATCAATATTTTTTCTGGAAAATAATAAAAATTGATATCATGGACGGGGTGGGGATAGTTCAGTGGCTGAGTGGGCATCGCGCTGTTGGAGTAAATATCGTTTTCACTTTAGAGCGCCAGCTGCGAACAAGGTTTCAACACTACTGGAAAGTGGTTAGTTTAACTGCAACTCCTATGAAAACTCCTGTGCCCTCGGTAATATCTTTCAATCTAGAGTCATCAATACAAAATCAATAATTGTTCCTCTTTCTCGCGTTGGTATACAACTTTGTGATTGAAGCAAGTATTCAACACGAACAGGTTCCAGTCTAAACACACTTTAAATATTCTGTTCCTATTGTCATTATTTCATAAGGCCAAATAAAATCCGTCGCCTCTAATCTCCACCCTCCCATTCGAATCACCTGCCATTATAATCCATTCATTCAATTTTTTTAGACTCATTATTCTTTCATAGTATTACATTTTGTCGTTTTTAGAATCAACAGGAGAATAGCAAATAACAAGAAACACTTTTGAATCAGACGCAAATTAAACCGATTTTGAATCAGACGCACATTATTATCGGACTTATCTACACATTCATACTGCATCATTCATTTAACTTTACTGAGAAACAGTAGCGCTGCAACCCCTTGAAAATCCCACTCCATATCTGGTCTCCCAGACCAAATTACGAACCAATAACTATGCTGCATTGTACTGCACTCGTTTATCATATTCTCTGTTACACATAATACCTCGAAATATTTGCTTACCAATGTATCATTAGAGACACTGATTCATAGCTTTAATTTTTAAGAAATGTAGCATTAATTATTGAAAAAACAGCTTTTATAGCTTTAATTTTGAATTTTCATAGCGTTTATAGCTAAATAGGATAACGTCAAGGAATGGGAGTCGACAAGAGGGGAAAAACAATTAAATTGGCAAAATCTCTTGAAACATGTTTATTTTATTATTGGTTGAAACTCAACATGGCACATGTTTCTACAGTAGAGTGTGTCATGTTCGTTCTACGATCTGCCAATACAAGATTATAGCAACTAAAAAATCTTTCTGCGTCAACACTATTCACAGGGGCCCACACAGTCATCAGAGCTGCCTCAGCAAATTCTCTGTGAACAATTTTTACAGCTAAGAGTAGCTGAATTATGTCTACAGTGACACCATCCCTCACTTGCTCTACAAGCTGTCTTTGAAAATACCTGTTACCTTCCAGGAATTTACTGTCATCAACAGATTTAAACGTTGGAGCAAGCCTACTTTTACTTGCTAAAAGAATAGCGTCTGATCGCTGGACATTCTGACCTACAATTGCAGGATTAAACATTTTACCTGCGTGCTCAAGAAACCACCTCACGCTCACCTCGTGCGTTCGGGTGCATTAGGCAGCTGAGGCGCTTGGTTCAAAAACCCGAAATTTGTACCTTTGCTCGCATTACTAAAAAAGTTCGCATTTTGTTGAGTTTTGTTGTAAAAATCGCTGCTATTTCGCGTTTTGACGGTTTTATCGCTAAAAACACCATTTATCGCTTTAATTCGCGACTATATCGTTAATGCGATGAATGTCTCTATGTATCATTATAATTCATTAATTTTTCTTTCCATTCCTCCTCTGAGATTCAACATACCAATTCGACATTGTTGGATCAAAAATAATATACTAGAGAAATAAATTATGTATGATTTACATCATGGAGGGAAGACTTCTTTCCCCCATGGATTTACATATATACATCCTATTTATACCTTCATACACATTTATCCGTAAGCACCGTACGTATTTTTCCATTGATGTGTTTTTAACTCTAAAGATGTTTGTTTGTTTATACAGCAGCAAAAACTCTTTGAAATCAGTTCCCAAGAGAAATTTAATCACATTTTCTTTGGATTTTTGTTTTTCACGAAGTCGCATTCTTCATGAGTACTGAAATTTCATATGAAATATTAGGTATGGGCTGTTGTTTTTAAACACGATATTGTTTTTTTAGGCTAAACCCAATATACCAAAATAAATATTTGAATAGTCACGAAATTTGAAATTTTCCTGCACCCAAATGTAAAGTCCTGCTGTTTTCACAAAATTGAATAAATAAAAAACTTTTAAAAATTTTATTTTTAACATTACGAGTTAAACTTCAAATTGTAATATTTAATTAAATTAAGACAATATTAGCGAAACTCAATCGAAAAAGGTCCTGTGTTCGAGTACCAGATGTGCCCACATCTTTAAAAAAAAAAGTTTTCCAGATTTTCGATTGAATTTCGCTTATACTGTCTTCATTTAATTAGAGAATCATAAAACGTCTAACCGGTTATTCTTCTCTAAAAAAATTATGAATTATTGTATGAATTCACCATATATTATGGTTATTTGTTTAATCATTATTATAATTCCAATAATCATAGTTAAAAACATTGATCTTTTATATTTTCAGTACCACCCCAGCCCCCATTCCTGACCCAGTCTGCATGCGGGCTTGCCTAGTAACCCAGGAATACAACCCCGTTTGCGGTACCAACAGGCAGACCTACCCCAACACCAGTCAGCTCACCTGTGCGGGACAATGTGGAATAGGTGAGAAACCCTTAAAGTGTAGAACTCCGTAACCTAATTGATTGGTAGAAACGGGAATAATTTACTTATTTGGTAAAAATTAATGACCTTTTAAAAAGCTGTATTACTATTTTTTGGATTGTTGTTTTTATTAATAATCAGTTGAATAGAATATGATACATATTAAATTTTTATTTTAATATATTTATAATTAATTTCGAGGGTTATACACATAAATGTAATATGAAAAAGCATATATACCTCTAACAACTCTAAACGAAACACGAAACCGAACAAAACACAGAAAAAACGTAAAACACGCGAAATGGATCGAACCCAGGGTCTCTGGACTCTTGTCTTACCGGGACTCTTGTCTTACCGGGACTCTTGTCTTTCTGGGACTCTTGTATTACCGGGACTCTTGTCTTTCTGGGGCTCTTGTCTTAACCATTTCATTTTGTCGATCTCATATTTCAAACTTAGAATCCTCCTTTCACAATTCGTTTAGATTTATCATCATCACCTTCTTCTTCGACAAGAATATAAGATAGTCACACTTTAACAATTTTTCATACGTAGGATAAAATTTCTATTTGCATAATGGTAAATTATCGGTTTGATTGTCAATGTGATCAGACAATTTGATAAAGCGAAACTATATAAGGTAAAAGAGCTGTCACGCGGAATAATAATTACACAGCAGAACTTGTTTTGTAAATAAATATTATTGAATATGTAAAAGAAAAAGACAATCCCGGATATAAATACGCAGTATGATTGCGCTGAGAACTTTGCAGTGTTAATCAACAGAGCACACCTGCCATATTTTATGCCCTTATCGATCATTGCTTAGAATGATCAATCACTATCACTATTTATTAGTTCTCATTAGGTATGAGGCAAAAAAATAAAATTATATAAAACACAATTGCAGAGATTTTGAGATATTGTAGAATTTTTAATTCAATATGATGTGTCTCGAGCACGACTAACCTTCAACCCTTTTATAAATAAACACCAAAAAATGCTTACGTTGTGTTGGTGGTTCGTTGATCCGTAGAACTGCAAGAAGACACGGGAAACCAACATTAATTAATACATTGAAGAAGAAGATAAAAATAATAATCTAAACGAAAATATGAAAGAGAACAAGACACAGAAAATAAAAAATATAATGGTCGCAACTGGAACTGGTATGATAATACTATTGAAAAATATGACGTTCAAATAAGAGGTGGAATACGTAAGGAGTCTGTCCGGTAAGACGAGAGTTTCTACGACCTTTATATTTTTATGTTTCTGTGACTTGTTCTCTTTCATGTGTTCGTTTAAGTTATTAGTGTTATCTTCTTCTTCAATGGAATAATACATTGGTGGTATTACTCTTCAAAAGTTATATAGAGATATTTCTTCTATTAAAAGTTTAATTATTAATGATTTTATAATTTGATTTCAGCCGTTCAAGTTCTGCGCATGGGACGCTGTTAGCGGGAAGAAGATCTGCTGGAAAAGCGATACGAAAAACTTCCTCATCAAGTACACTGTAAAGGAGTTTTATGTGATAACTTATTTTGTTATATTTTGCGTAACATATTTAAATAATATTTTTTAATTACCTTATTGATAAGAATATTTGTAGTTTTCCAATTTAATTAGTGTTCCAGTTTATTACCAACGGAAAATTAGGCGCGATGTGAGATTAATAAATTAATTTATAATTATTCACCTTGTTTTATTTTGCCCCTTTTATAAATTAATGAAAATTTTTGTTTACTGGTAAGATTAGATCACAAAGGTTTGAAAAGAAATACGAAGAAAAATATTTAATGTACATAGTTTTTTTTAAATAATTTAACAACGCTAGGTGGGTTTTTACATGAATTTTACATTTTAAATGATTAAGTGCATGATAACAAGAACAACAAAATTAAATTAAGATAACCAAAAAAATTGAACATAAACTAATACATTGTATATTCATAATACACGTTAAAGTGTTTTTTATATTTGTATAAGAAACTAGCTTTTTCCCGCGGTTTCGCTCGCATGGTGTAAGGGGGTTTCCACTCCGCCTCTTCCACCTCCCCTCCCTCTCACCGCCGTCCCTCCCCCCTACCCCACCCCCTACCCCATCACCAATACCCCCTCCCCCCTTCGCTCGTTTTTTTGTTTTGTTAAAATTTTTGTTTATCTGTATTAAAATATGGGTATTTTTTTGGGATTAGTGTCCATGGCTATTACGAATAATGTTTAGAAAAAAACTTTAGATTCGCCTTAATCACTATAAAAGGAAACTTTTTGCATCACGGCCGGCGGAAAATAATGCATTTTAATTTTCAATGTCGTTAAATAAAATTTCTCTTCGCGAACCGATACTACGACAGCCCGCCCGCCATTTTGTCACTCTTATGTCGGTATCCCAACCTGATACAAACAAGAGCAGATACGATTGTAGCCGACTTCGTGGGATATATGATAAGGCGCGTAATTATGAAATTTGTCTAGCGGGCTTGTGTATGTTATCTTTACTTTAAAAAACAGCCCACGTTTTTGAATGGTTCGTCTGGCAAAGCAGGGTTTGTCTAGCGGGATTGTGTATGTTATCTTTATTTTAAAAAACATCCCAGGGTTTGAATGGTTTACAGTGACAAAATGGCGGGTGGACTGTCGATATATCGGTTCCCGAAGTGAAATTTTATTTAACGAATTTGAAAATTAAAATGCATTATTTTCCGCCAGCCGTGATGCAAAAAGTTTCCTTTTATAGTAATTAAGGCGAATCTAAAGTTTTTTTCTAAAAATTATTTCTAATCCCAAAAAATTACCAAAATATGTTCTTCAACTTCTTTTACTAAATCATTTAATAATTTGACTTTGACTTGAGAGGTACTGGTTTGACTCTCGTCGAGCAATCCTGTTGTATTTCCAAGTAGGTACATGATAAATGAATTTGTCCAAAACTGTCAATATTTATCTTCAGTTTTCAAATTGCAGCATTAAGGGTCAACTTAAAAGAATTCATTATCTGCTCTTTTTGCAAGTTATGCATTAAAATACTAAGTTGAATTACTTGCTCGCGCCGTAAGTAGGCGAAATTAACAATAAGGTTTGTCCGTATAAATAAAAACTCTAGTCCTTCAAAGAAGACATGTAAATACAATATTTGTAACGGTGATTCAATCCAAAAATTGCATTTGAATGTGATTATAAAGCTGCGCTTCTTTTTAAAGTTACATTACTTCTTAAGCACTTAACTCATAGATGTCGCTTTTGGAGAGCAATGTAGATTAAACGTAAATGCGATTGACACCAAATTTTAGCAGTTTTCCGTTATTATTATTATTTTCTAAAACGTCAATAGATGGAGCACGTTTTATTTTGCATACATTAGGGCCATCTGTTCCAATAGAAAGCTAAATCGAGAAGTAAATTTAAATTTTACAGTAAAATTAACAAGGATTTTAAAAAAGACCGCGCGCTGTTAAACTGTACTTATGCTAAAATAATGATTGTTAGTGTGATCAGTCCTAAATTCCTCGAAATTATGTGAAAAAACGCACAGTATTAATATTTCTATTTTTGAGAGTGATATTTCATGGTGGAATTACATTATAATATATTATAATAAAACGAATATAAAACTTTATTCCACTTAATTTTATTGGACCGTAACCGGTTTCAGCTCGTCAAAGCCATCTTCAGACTGGTACAAATATTTCCTAGTCTACGGTTTATATACACAACATATTGGGGAGGGGGAGGGGGGTGGTCTACAAGGATTTCAATCAATTACAGTAATTATATTTGTTGCTAAGTCATTTTAGACTATCGAATTTCTAAATATTTTGGTTATTCCAGTAAGCTAATTACATTGGGTTTGCAGCTCACTTCAATGATGATTAGGGAAAAACCTTACAAGTAATATGAGTTACTAATGACCTAATTTTATTGTCAAATCGTTATTATATTTATGAAGTTTGGTATTTTTTATTGCTTTTAACTACGTTTTTAAACACGTATCCCTTCAAAAAGCAATAAAAAAAAGCAAGCAATAAAAGCTTACTGGAATAACCAAAATATTTAGAAATTCGATAGTCTAAAATGACTTAGCAACAAATATATAATTACTGTAATTGATTGAAATCCTTGTAGACCACCCCCCTCCCCCTCCCCAATATGTTGTGTATATAAACCGTAGACTAGGAAATATTTGTACCAGTCTGAAGATGGCTTTGACGAGCTGAAACCGGTTACGGTCCAATAAAATTAAGTGGAATAAAGTTTTATATTCGTTTTATTATAATATAGCACAGTATTAAGTTTTGGTGTGGCCACACCATACATTAAATTTGAAAACCATAGCAACTGTCGAAATATCCTGTTATATTTTATTTCGAGTCTGACAGCTTTGTTCCCATAAATATATTTGTAAGAATATTTATATATAAATGACGACCTTTCGTAATACAAACGATATTACACGGAAAACAAAATATTATTTACTTTCCAGTAATTTTAATATTTCCTTGAATTTGACGTGTCACAAATTTTACGAGTTCTTTTGACATTAAATACCGCGCCAAAAATTCGGGATCATCCCAAAGAACCATATTATTAACACGGGGTCGAAATTTTTTTGGTTTTGGCTGCAAGTAAAATTGGATGTGGTAATCTTCGTCCTATCATCGTCTTCTTCTATAATATTAAACATTATTAATAAAATCATTATTGAAGCGCGCAATTTTGTACCATACCTACAACAGAACTGTAAAATATATCATAATGGAGGAGTAACTCTAATAGAATAACTATTGGTTTTTGGAAAATAACAGCAAAAGTTAAAAGTGACGTAAAACAGGCAGTTAAATTGATTGAAAAATTCATTTTGTGATATATATAGTCCAATGTTCTGCCAGGGAAAACAAATAGTTTTCAGACTAATAGAAGAAGAATGTTCTATCAGGGAAAAACAAATAGTCGTCAGACTATTAGAAGAAAAATGTTCCACCAGGGAAAACCAAAAAGTCGTCTGAATATTAGAAGAAGAATCTTCTACCAGGGAAAACAAAATAGTAGTCTGACTATTAGAAGAAGAATGTTTTACCAGGGAAAACCAAATAGTTATCTTAATATTAGAAGAAGAATGTTATACAAGAGAAAACCAAATAGTCATCAGACTATTCGAAGAAGAATGTTCGACCAGGGAAAACCAAACAGTCGCTCTATTTACCTCACAACATTCCCCAATTGGGGATACCATTATCTCACTGGCTTCAGACGGTAGCAGATGAGACTATTCACATAAAAATTAAAATTTAAAAAATGAATGAAAACTTTATTATTCCTTACAAACAATTCTTATAATTCTTACCTGATAGTAAGTAGGCTCCAATAACGCTGGAGTTTATTTTTAACTTACTATAACCTGTGACGTTATATAAATAGACTTGCCAAAGTCTCACAAACTCAAGATATAATGTGGCAATTAATCAAAACTCTTTTGTTTTCAGCGATTTTCAATAATTTCTTAATTCAAAAGTTATTCGTGTATGATAAAGATAGACGCTTAAAAGAATATGTGCATATGAACGAAACAAAAGATAGAACGCTAGAAAATTCAAAAGTTCCGTCAAATACTGTCTGAAGGCCGACTAAAGTAGTAGGCCTAGGCACCAGTCGAATTTTGAGGTGTCAAATAGCTGTAATGAACAACGATAGTTTGCAAATGGCGTTGATTGTTATTGTATTTGTTATTTCTACTGATTTGTATGTTGTTTTACCGCGGGCAAGTAAATAAAGAATCATTAGATTATTATTATAAAAAGTAAATTTTACTTAGCGACGGCATGGCATCGACTTTGTAATTTGGCTGTTGCGCATCCAGACCTGTACTTTAGTAGGCCTTGAGTTCTCTAATGACGCATAAAATCTTTGGGCGGAAAGCAATTGTATTATTTTATAATCGATAATAATAAGTAATTTGCATGTATTTACAAATGAAATGTTATTCCTTCGCTTTTACGACTGTTTACCGTGTAATGGAAACATTTTCTCATCGCACAGGAGGGAATTTTGGCGCTTTTTAATGCAATTTACTTACTAGTAGGACACGACCTTACTCGACGCGTGGCAGTTTAGTACTAAAGTACTAGAAATCGAGTACTCTACAATTGTCTTGTTGTTGGCTTCCCATTTTGAGATTTCTACCCCGCGTCTAAATTATGTAACGTCTTTGACTATAACTGTTTTGATTTTAGAAATCTTAGGTTAAGATTTACTTACATAGATTTAAGAAATCCAAGTAACAAATGTACATGGAAAATAAAACTCTTCAAAACAAAATTTCTTAAAATTGTTACATAGTAAATGTCCAAGATATACAAAAAATTTCTGTAACTTCTTTATAATATTTCCTTAAAAAGTCTTATTTGTGCTAGTTAAGTAATTTCCAGGTGAAGTGTGTAGTGTATACGTGTGTGAGAGGGTGTGTTTGTAGGTGTGAGTAGTGACGATTGTTAATAATTATCCATATATAAAATTTAAATAAAACTGTTATAAAATAATCCTAACGCCATTCTAGACAACATTCTGCATTCATCTGTGAGAAGCTACACACGAAGATAAAGTTTACCAGTTTATTCTTGATTAAAGTTGCTTTAGTATTACTCAAAATGGCAGAAAAACTGTTCTTGATAGCTGGCTGTAAGTACAAACATGCTTTAATACAAATTAATTTTATAAAAATTATTAATAAATGATAGCAATATAAAATAATTATTTTTAATGGTTCTAATAACATTTAAAAAAAAAAAACAAAAAAAACGTAATTTTTAACGATACAATGAAATTTTTGAATTGGGTACAAAATATTTTGTATGTTTAATCATAGCCTTAACTGGTTCTACAATAATATTTATTGAAAAGCATTTATAAAAAAAACTTTTTCTTTTTATTATTTCTGATATTGAAATATTATAAATGAGATTATTTTATTGAGAAAAGTTATTTGAATGAGATTATTCGATTAACATTACTTATTTGAATGAGGTTGTTGAATTACATTCGTTATTGGAATGAGATTATTGAGTTACATTTGAGTTGACATTAGTTATATCGAGACTAAGAAGATCTGCAAATGCTTTATAATCTGTTTTATTAGTTTGAAAATTTATATTTTTAGGGTGATCACACACAATTGCTTTCGGTTATACCTTCTGTTACGTACTGTTTATTATTTTATTTTTATAATTTTAATCATCGTATTAATTTTCTGCTTATTTGCAATAAACTTATTATACACATGTGTGTTGTTTTCTTACGCATACTACAACTATAATTTATACAAATACTCTAATCAATTGTAACTTTTTCACGCAACAGCCCACAAAGGGGTAAATAAATAATGTATAAATAAATAAAATAAATTATGTAAATATTCAAATATTATTACTATTTTTTTTTAAACTTTATGAGTAAAAACACAAATTGTAATATTTAATCCTAATTAAGTCCCAGCGGTTCAATTAATCCTAATTAAGTCCTAGATTATCGATTAAGTTACGCTAATATTGTCTTTATTTACTTAAATATTCTAATATTATATTATTAACTATTATCTAAAAATGAAGTGGGAAGTTGAGGATTTTGAAAATTTTGAAAATTTACTTAAATATACCCGTCAAACAAGTTTATGGCATTAATAAAGCAATCAACATCAATCATTTTGCTAAATAACTGTTGATAGGTAGTTACTTATTATAAATAAAAATATATAGCCTCCTAACCACTCGTACCTACAAGCCACGACTGCCCAAACCAAACCAGTTCTCCATTAAGTTTTAAAGCTCTAAAAAGTATAAATATAGAAATATTTCGTTTGGCTAACGATCTTGAAACAATTTTTACAGAAGAATAAATTAAAACATCATTTATTTGGCGGAAAATCTTTTAAGTAACCTTTTCACTGATATTATGCTATGAATGTAAATATGAAGGAAGAACAAGTTTATCAAGAATTTCCTAATTAATATACGCAGATATTCAGAACTTAAAACGAAATTATGTGTAATTATTTACCTTAATTACTTCTTTTTAAAGAGTGTTCATTTTAATGCGACATTTTTCCAAAATATCATATGATCTTAAACGAAGTGCTGAAGAGGGAACACCTAATGAACATCTAAACATTTCCTGGCGAGGTACCGAAGAGAGCCAACTAAAATAATATGCTTATAATCAATGAGGTTAATATATACGTATAATATATTATTATTTTGAATTTATAAACTTTAAGACAAGATTTTTATGCATAGCACAAAGGGTAACAATTATTATAAGCAATAATTGTCAGCCTGAAAAACTCATTCACATTGAAAAATCTTCCGAGAACCTTCCTGTCCTTCCGATTGCCGGTCGAATGCTCTGAACACTGAGCTATAGCGGCTTATCTAATACCCGCCAAATAATTCAATATATGCTGGTGTTTCATTCAACAATTACTGATTATTACATTTTTAAAATGTAATAATCAGTAGTATTGTAATCTGATATTTTTAATTCAAAATATCGATATTTTTAGCCGATATATTTTGATCCGATATATCGATATATCGATACAAAATATCCAATATCGAAAATTGTATCAAAAACGGTATTTTTTTAAATGTATGTATTTAATGTCACTAGAATCCAAAACCTTATAGGAACGAACGGAAAAAGTAACTGTATTGGGTCATGACATCTGGCGGTTGAAATTTTAACTATTAATAGCTTACAAATCTATTGTCTTTGCATTAGTATCTGTGATCACCAATACTATCTCATGTGTGTATGTACATACATAGAGTATATATATATATATATAGTAGACTTCACAGACTGGCTCTATCATCCCATCCCAATTGCGCTTGTGGTGATACCGACCAAACAGCCGAGCACATTTTGTGGCACTGTGAGATTTTGACGGATGCTCGAGACGAAATGATTGATGGTTTACAAGTTATTACGAGACCTGCTTGGAATACAGATCTCGTCTCGAATAAGGTGAATTTTGAGTGCCTGAGGAAATTCACGAAAATCTGGGTTGAGAGATGGCCTGTTCTTAGAGTCGCTGAGTAGCTGTAAAATAACTTAGGTACCAGGTGTATTTTGCTTCTGAATTCACGGACACTCTTCATTATTCCTTTACATTTAGCGCTTGGATTTATTTTTTATGATTTATGTGTTTTGTGTTTCTGTAATATGTTATTTCTTTTATTTTATTATATATTATAAGTTATATGTTATATTTTACATTTGCGTTATGTTATTTTGTTCATTATATTTTCAAAAATGTATATAATTGCTTTGCGATTTGCTTTTAGTTTATATTTACTATACTACCTGTTAATTTATGCCATGTTCCTTATTTTGTTTTGTTTGTCTTTAACTATTTCAATGTTTTTTTGGATGAACTTGTGATGTATCTCTTTTCTATCTCTCTCTTATACTCTCGTCTGTATTTTATTTACTCCTGGGCACTTGGCACCAGTCGTAATGTTTCGTCTTTTCATACTTATTTAACTCTCCTTTCATCGGCAAGACAGTTGTAATATTCTCGCCTTTTCTCTTGGCTCTGATCGATATTTAAATTCTTAAGGCTTTGCGTATGTGTGGTAGGGATGGAAAATTCCTCCCCTACGTCACACAAGCCTTTATAAAATTGGACCCTTATTTCCTCTGATAACTACAGAAAGCTACTTAAAGCTCCCTTGTACTACATACCTTTAGCGATATAGGTACTTAACTAATAAATACGTTATTTACGACTTTGAACGTAAATATTTTCGTATTTAGGTTGTAATTAAACTCCATCAAACGTTGTGTAATTTTTTGATTTATGATATAGGATTTTAATTACTTTAAATTTTGTGGTAACCCTCTTGATTCTAAACAGAGTGTTGAATTTCAAACTGTATTGGTCTCTCTCTTGCAAATTTAACCTTAAGTAATTTCTCTAAATGAACTAACTTCCCTTTGGCGTTTATTATGATTCCCTACATCCTAATGAATTCATGAATAAGCAATACTAATCGAAACTACACATGACTAATTGAACAGATAATTAAATATAACTCAAATGGTTAAATGTTAGTAAATTTGATTATGATTGTATCTCGTATCTGCTGGGCGCCCCTCCGTTTAGATTCAGCTGCTATAAGGTACATATAAAGATGGATTTAGTAGGTTAATGTAATTAGTTAATTGCATATTTGACGAACTCAGAATAACCCTTTTTCTGGCAAAATTTGGCTCCTGCCTCCATCAAGTAAGCAGGGTGATCAGAAGTCAACCCAAAATTCGCACAGTCTTTTGGCACGGTTCAATTGATTGATACCTAAGTTATCGCGTCCCAATTGACCTTCCTTCGCCATCATGCACTGCCTTCAGGTCTTCCCCCAAGCCCAGATACCTCCAAATTCCTACTCCTCCAAAGTTTACTATTTACTTAGGGCGAACCGGTTTCGTCCTATATGCAATCATATACTCACGGGTTTGTGTGGAGTTACGGGTCGTGAATCCTCCCTCCACGTTCAAGAAATGAGACGAGAGTGACCCGACAGGCCTAAAGCACTAATTGTAAGTGAGTTCGTTTCATTCAATGAACAGTACATAAAAAGATATATATGTAAACATACGTTTTGGGAAGGTTTATAACTCGCAATACGAAACTACTTGCAACGCATCCCGAGCTCGGATCTCGCCCATCGGATTCTGCACAATCCTCAGATTGATACCGAATATATACGTAAGAATAGTGTGAAATATAAATATATACTAGTACAATAAGATCTTATCTGGCGATGTGTTCTGGAGATTCGCCATAACTCCAAGCTTTTGTTTGGTTTTGTTGACGGTTTTGTTTGAGAGATCCGCCATCTCTATGGTTTGATTAATGGTCCTTGTTACAGAAGCGAACACTGCCTTCTGTTGGTTGAACTGTATTTTTTTTTTCTTTTCTTTCCCTCCCCTCCAATGTTCAACTTTTGATAAATTCTTGCTATCCCGTGATTCTCAATTGAATCATGTAAATCCTCATTACCCCTTATTAAGCTATCCCGTGATTTTTCAACTGCTTCATCTAAGCCTTCATTACCCCTTATTAAGCTATCCCGTGATTTTTCAACTGCTTCATCTAAGCCTTCATTACCCCTTATTAAGCTATCCCGTGATTTATCAAATGTTTCATCTAAGCCTTCAATACACCTTTTTGAACTATCCCGTGATTTATCAAATGCTTCATGTAAATCTTCAACACACCTTTTTGAACTGCTATAATAAATCTGTTAATTTTCAATTGCTTAGGTCTGTAGATACCTCTTTACGTTCAAATTAAAAATAGTGTTTAATTTTTTTTTCTTTTGTTCCTAATAATTGCGCAATATAATAATTTTATCCCGTTCCTAGAAGTTAATACCTAAGTACGATATCCACTAATCAAGGTCATTTTTTTTTTTTTTCTTTTTACTGTATTCGAACTAGTGCCCCAGTGACCGACTTATTTTATAAACAATTTGAGCTTTGTAAACATTCTCGACGGCCTCGTGACCTAGATTCAAGCGTATGAGGTATGTTTACTTTAGACATTCCGGAGACGTGTGAGATGACTCTAAAATTTTCTTTGTTTGATAATGATGTACTTAGCGCAATTGTCTAGTCTGATACCCGATTACGTATACATATTTATTCATTTATATATACTTTGTCTCAATAAATAATTTATAATATTGATATGTATATACATAAATTTTATGATTGAAATAATTTCTAATATCATAACTTATTTCAAATGCTCTGGATTTTCTGAAATTATATTAATACATACATAACATTAAATATAAAATATTGTTTTGTAAATTTATCACACATAACTACTTTTAATAGTTATTGATGAATTCAGAGGTAGGAATCGATACCCTTTTCCTCTTTTTATATAAGTGTTTTTCTTTTTGATTAAAAATTTTCTTGGGAACAATAAAATTACAAATATATATGTTTATATACATACATATATAAATATATAAAATATACTTATTATATTTATAATATTTTAATATAGTTACATATCACATATTAAGCGAGTAATATCTTGGTCAAATAATTAATCCAAATACCAATGTTTGCTGCATTCCGCCTTCTCCTTGGAATCTGTAAAATTTTATAACGGAAAAGACTTACCCCTACCAAGGTTTTTTCCGACCGGGAAATACACGGTGACCTTGCTGCAATTTTCCTAAATTAATTTTTTATTTTCCTAAATTTAATTAAATCTTTTTGACTTCAATTTTTTTTTTTTTCATTTAATCTAAGTAATTAAAATGATGCATGAACTCTATCGTTCTAAACTGTATTTTATCTCAAAACTCGTTGGTTAGATAACACTTTAAATGATAGTTACTTCACGATTAATTTAGAGGTGGTAAATTGTTGTTAAATTAAATTTTTATCCCTCCGAACTTTTATGTATTAATAAAATATTATTTTGTTTTATTATTATTATTTAAGATAATTAATTTAAATATTTATTATTTGTTAGAACACTTTCACTTAGATTGAACACACGTATTTAATTATAACTTCATCACGCTAAATTATCACATCACTTCAGTTATTTATTGCACTAACATTAAACGCGAAATTTCTAAGTTTAAAAATACGATATTAAGTGATTATAAAATCCGAATTTTCCACTAAAACAAATTGTATTTATCACGAGCACTTTTATTTTTCACAAGTAAATAATGCGTTGGCTTTATTGTTATTTTTCACTGACTCTAACTGCAAAGTATTTTTTTTTTATATCACTGACTAGAATGTGAAATTTTTCTAAGTATCAAAATAATTATCACTTAGAATTTTTCCACTTTAAGTCACCCACCGTTTCGTCACGTTCCGCGAAGTTACAACCTTTTCGACCACGACGTAGACTGTCCTCAACTGGCATTTGTCTAGACTTTTATACCCCTCTCAGGTCCAAAAGATCGTATCTGAATCTCCTATAATAAACCAATCTAATTACTATCAACTCGTAATTTCTTGAAACCTCTCCATTATTGTCGAATGCGGTCTCTTAGTACCTTCCGTGTTTGATACATTAAATTCTGTCTCGTACTCCCATACTTACAAGATCCGGATTTAGTAAGATCCATGTTTAATGGCCCAACTTCCTTTGTCCTGGCGTTCATACAAAATTAGCTTGAATTTAATAATTTTAAAGTTCTATTTTCATCTATTCCGTAACATGTCCGTGCGTACGGCATCTACCATATGTTCCAAATCTGTCCCCAAATTCGCCTATCAGAGATATCTTCATGTCGAAGTCTTTCTCGCAAATTGTTCATTTTTATTTTATTATTTTTCCTCGAGTTTTTCTGTATTCTATATGAACCTTTCCATTTAAAACCGAATTTTCTCTATTTACGTCGTATATTTGAATTTTCCATTTTTTCTCGAATTTTCTTTTATTCACGACACTCTTTCCATGAATTTCCTTATTTATCCTTACGTTATTGTTCATATCTCTATAGGTTTTTTATATTTCAAGCCGTATTTATTTTATTCACTGTTAATCTAAGATTTCCTTTGTTTTTCTCTGTCGTATCTCCTTTCCCCTCACTTCCCCGTACTTCCCTGATATAACCATATCGTTTTTTTGATGTTTGCTGCCTCTTGGAAAATTTCATTTTCTATTTGTTATTAATAAATATATCATTTTTAACATCTTTATAGGAGATACCCCCACTTCGGCCCTTAAATTCCTGTCATTTTTATTGCTTCATAGAGATCGCCTCCCAAATTTTGTCCCGTTCTTACGCAAAATCCCATAAACCATATGCCTTGATAGTTGTATACATTAGTTCCTGTACCCACCTGGCAATAAATCCTTTTTTATTTCAGTGTCGTTAACTTTTACGAGAATTCTTTAATGTAAATATTTCATAAGACCCATGATAATTTTTATTACCTTTTTAACGGCTAATCGTCCTTATCTAAACAATTTTCATGTTCGAATATTCCTTGTTTATCACAACAAAATACATCTGGGATCGACAACCATTGTAATGCCTCATTTTTTTTCTGCAATCGCGTACTATGTTACTCTATAAACTCCATTTTAATTACGTAAAATGACTCCTTTTCCTGAGTTTTTCTATCGCAATGTTTTCAGCATTTTCTACTCCCCTCCGTACTGCACTCTATTTTCTTCTCTAACACTTGTTACTGCTCTAGACATCTGAAATATACTCTCGCCTATCCTTTAAAACTCTCATTTTTTTTGACGTTTCCTCCCTAAATCTTTCATCGTAATATCCTAGCTCCGTTTAGAATTGATAACAATAATTTTCCATTGTTTTTTCAACATTTCCATTTCCTTTAGCACGTTTTCCCTCGAATCGATCATCTCCGGTCGTCACAAACAATCGTATTATAGATGAAATCTCCCTAACACCTTACAACACGTTTTCGTCACTTGCTATGCAATTTTCCACTTAAACTTTTCAAACGTTGTTTACGTGTATCCTTTTTTCCGCACCTGATATGCTTTAATGCGTTCGGGAACTAGGGTTTCTGATCCCTGGAACGTACCGGTTAATCATAACATTTCTTGGGGTCATCGTTCTTTTGTCCCTGAACAGATTATTTCTTCCCATGGAGTTTATTCACCTCTCGGTTTGGTGGGAACGTCAAACTCATTAATCACATTACTAATTGCCAAGTCCAAAGGTCGTTCCTTTGTTCTAAAAATGGGCTCGGCCCTCTTCCCGTTGATAGGCTGAATTGGTTTTTAATCGCTTTTGCTGCAATTCAATTGGCTGTCAATATATCACGGCCTAAAGCATACTGGGAGTCCCTGTCTTTGATTATTTGTTGATACCATCTGTGATTTTTTTATCAATACTCGTCTCACTTTGTCTAATTATAGATCCCTACCGTAAATATGAATTCACTTTACTCTAATCCGATAGATGTCGTAGACGTGTCCGTTTTATAAGTAATTGATATTTTCTTTTTAAATTAAAGTGGGAAGCTACGATATTTCCTAATTTTCACTGTTGATCAATGCAATTCATCACAAACTGAACTCCAAATTTTTTTTTTCCTTATCCCCGTATGGGGGTGTGCTGGAACTCGTCCCTGCTTCATCTTTAGTTTCATTATTAATTTTGCAGATCCTTCTCAAATCTATCTGCGCCTCCCCCAATGACATGTGCAGGCTTGAGGTTTGATCACACGACCTTGACTGTCCTTTGTCCTGCCTCTGACTACCCAACGCTGAATTTTCTTTTAGTCTTCGGGTATTTTACCCCAAATATTCAGTTAACATTCTTTGAAGCTTCACTGAGTGGTTGGCTAAGGGACACGGAAGCTAAGTGTAGTTTATGGTCAGACCGAAAGCCATTCACATTTTTTGTTGGTACTTGCCAATTGATTTGAGATTTATTGTATTTCTTATGTTCTCTATTTTATGCAGGTGCTTGCAGGTTTTTTACAGATGCAATTCCGCGTCATGGAGTCTCATGAATGAGTTTTTCTTTTGCCCTGTTTAATTTATCTTTGTCTTACTAACCTATTTTTTGCATTTTGTTTTTCCTGTTAAGCACCTGCATACTGCTTACTAACAACGTATGCATGGACACTGGAGGTCTAGATTCGTTCAAAATAAATAAATGTAGCTTCGTTTAATCAAAAAAATTAGAATCTTGCGAGAGCCTTGAAGGAGTAACCATCAGTTACTTATACCAGGGCGGGTAAGAGGTGGATTACCTCCACTGTACATGCATAGAAATGTATGCTATTTTTCGCCATTTTTTTCTAAGCCACTCCTATGTGTTGGTTCAAAATTGTCTATGATTATTGACTACACCTTGTTCCAAACACGAAGTCCTTTTTGACAGATTAATACGCCAATACAATGTTACTGAGACGCATACAAACTTTGTATGCATCTCAGTTTACATATAAGTTAGAAGACAGCTTTTTAGTTTTTGATATTTTTGTAATTATTACGTAATAAAAATGAAAAGTTATAAAAATACCTTAATTTTTATTGAGATTTTTGTACATTAAAAAAAGCAAATTGTGCACAAAAATTACTATTGATAATATTGAGCTGAATACACTATTATTTTAAAAACGCAAAATCTCTTGAAAATTTGACCGATATATCGATATTTTTTCCTCGATATATCAACGTCGATATTGATATTTTAATAAATATCGATACATCGATATATCGATATTTTTTTTCACTTTCGACATGACTAGTGTCGCCTAAGGCCACGTCCTACTAGTAAGTAAATTGCATTAAAAAAGCGCCAAAATGCCCTCGTGTGTGTTGAGAACATGATTCCATTTTACGACAAACACTAGTAAAAGCCAATGAATAATATTTCTTTCGTGGTTATACACAATATATTTATTTAAAAAAAAAATACAATTATTTCGATTGTTTCCGGAAGATTTTTAATGCCATTAGATATCAAATAATTAAATTTAAGGACAACTTATGACAGTAGGTCGTCTCATACAGCATTCGTCACGGTATAAGCGAGTAAGCGTAGGTCTCTGTCATCATGACTGAGATGTAGAATATAGTATTCGGCGCAAATGAAAACGCCTCCCGGTCCTACATCTATATCGTTAATGCACACACATCCTTAGTCTTAATCTTGTCTTTATAATACATTAACAACTTTTGAATTGAATATTTACTTAAAACAAAAGAGTGTTTCTTACTTGCCACATTGTTTATTGAGTTTGTGAGACAATGGCGAGTCTAGCGGTGACATATATAATAATGTCACTCCTCGTTATAATATTCTGATTTTAACTACGTAACTTTCAGTCAGTAAATATTTTAAATCAATAATAATTAGTTTGTTTGCGCCCGTAAATACGCAAAACGAAAATGAATAAATAATTTCGTTCGAATGAAAACTCAATTCTTTCAAGAAAGGCAAGCAAAAACAATAGTGGATAGAATCACCAATACAATATTAGATTATCAATTTACGGATTATTTGCAAATTTACGGGCACAAACAAACAACACAAATTAATATTTTACAAAACAACTTGCAAAAGGGTTGTAATCGCAAATAGATTGCGAATCAAAAATAGACTGTAATCAATAATTTAAAATTTAATAAAAAAATGGCGTTTCTATATGACACAACTGTGTGGAGAGGAAAGGAATCTGACTTACTGGGATTTCCCACAATTAAGTTCTTGTTGTTTTAATATGTCACCAATAATCACTTGGCTGAGCACACACACAAGTCTCCGTTTGATTCGATATTTAGAACCGAGAGATCCACTCTTATATGAGTTGATCTTTGCACTGATTCTTAACAGACTTCTTTAACAGTCGATATTCAATGCACCGAGAGATCACTGTTGATCATTGCACAGTACGTAACAGACTAACTGTTCCTTGGGAGTTATTGTTCCACAGGTAGGTAATATTGTCAGATAGGATAGGTTTTGAAAGTAGGTAGAATGAAGAAAGGTTTACATACGTGTACATAGTAGCGTCAACATGGGCTTTTTTTTCCTAAGATAATTAATTTACCGCCATCTACACATGAAGCAGAATCTAAATTATTTTAAGTTATCCATTAATTCCTTAGGCTAATTTGTTCACTTTTCGGAACAGTTTATATAAAGGTATCATAAAAATTGTTGTGTCTCTCTTACTATCTTAGTGAAAAATATGGTATAGACGGTGTTAGAAAGAGAAAACACCAAGTTTTACATTAAAATCTAAAAATTAACCACAAAATATGTAAAATGTACACCTTTATGGAACTAAGCCATCTGATCGCCTTTTAAAAAAGATTTTTGAAATTTTGGGAATTTTTGGAGTAAAACTTCTTTATGCACGCTTGACTTGGGGAGTTAGCTAGTGAATGCGTGACGAAAGCGTTAAGAAAAGCGAGGCGAACCCTTCGTATATTACTGTTGGAGCAAGAGAGAGAGTTGCGAGCACACATTTTCTTCCTCTCTTTCTCTCATAGCCAGTTACGTTACACAGTGCAGGCCTATTGTCTCTATCACACTGTAAGAGCAAGAGAAAGCAGTGCGCGCGCACATTTTCTTTCTCTCTTCCTATCATATAGATGGAGCAGAAGTTTTACTTCAGTTGTGTGGTCTAAAGAATACTCGTTTTTTTTAATAATTATTTTTACATATCCTCTTACAAAATATGGCCGAGGTCTGAGGGGTTAAATAACATTATTCGCCTTTTTAAAATGATGTTTTCTTAAATCATTTTTGAAGTTTTATAAACCAGTTTCAAGAATGTGGACACAACTCATTGATTGATTGATTGTCAAAATTCGTTAAAATGATTATTATCCTTGATTTAATATTTTCACTGACTTCAATTAAAGTTACGTGGTTAAAATTTTGGCATCAAGCCTCTCGTGGGATATGCAGATTATTGATTTTTATCAATGTCTATTTTTCAGTGGTGCTCGCCCTACAAGTAACATTATCTCACCAGGCTCCTGGAAATAGGAAGATCAGGCAAACTGAGAATTTGGATATGCTTCTGGCTCAATTCTTTGACGAATTTCCTGCTAACCCAAGGTTTGTAAAACACCTCCATTCTCTTACTTATATCTGAAGTATCTGGCGTTACCCGGGCTTTATCCTTTAATTTCGAAAGCTCGTGTATACATCATAATTCCTCTTGTTTTGAAAGTCAATTGTGCAAAATGTCATCAATTTCGTAATGAAATTGTGGATCTCTTAAAACAAACCCACAGACACTCTTCCATACAACATGTGTATAAACTAGTTGAAAGTTTCGAAATCAGATGTAGACAGTAATTAACATTAAAAAAAAAAACGTTATTTTTTAAACCTAAGAGCGAACAAAGGGTGCCAAATGTGTTCAAAACGACGCGACGTGTTTAAATTTTTAAATATTTCTGATAAGATCTTCCTCCGGATTCACTTCAAATATTTGATTCATTATAAGGTGTTATTTCCAGTATATATAAAAATTACTTTGAAACCTTTAAACCATATTTTTTGTTATCTTCCATAGCAAATATAATCGTAGTATATTTTTTAGAAAAATCATTTACAAAAAGTCCCAAGATTGAGTTTCGCAAAAGAAGGATTTTGCTGGTATTTGAATATACCGCCTTGAGATAATTTGAATTATATTAATATATATAATTTTAGTAAATAAATCAAAATATTCTCTCTATTTCGTGTTTTATTAAAAACAGTTCATTTTGAATGGTTTATCTAATATTTATTTAAGATTTGACAAAGGTGGTTTTTTCTCTATTATGTGAAATTTCAAAGTCAATTCGGAGGAAAAAGATGATATCCAAATATTATTTTTAAATTACGTGATTTTATATCTCCATTTAACACACTTTATCACTATTAGACAAATCAAAACATGATTTTGTTTCCCGTATAGCTGTGACTCACCCTATTATACATGGTGACCTTTCTCATATACTGATGATAAAAATAACTGCAAATAAATAAAATAAATAAATAAATAAATAAAGATTACAAAATTTCACCAATCTAGGAAGAAAACTCCAGATTTATACAAAACAATGCCACACCTCAATACATGAATGAATAATAATAATATTGATAGATATTGGTGTGGGTCGCAGTGAACCTTACCTAAACATCTTATTCTTCCCTACTCTAGCTCTTACCGTACATACACATTTTTTAACATTTTGAAGCGTTCTCTCATGCCTTTACGTCAACTTCACTTGCCATATTGTTAATGCCACAATACTCACTTTTTTATAAATGTCCATTTTAATTATTTTTTCGGAGTTCAAACTTTGAACCTCATCATTTCAGTTTCATTCGAATGGCAAATGGAACTTTGCTGTTCCGAGGGTACTACAATTTAACGCTACAAAGGAACCATTTATTGGATAACAAACACCTCTGCCATAGGCGACCCCAATGTCGTATAAGATCGGAGATTCTGAAAACAACCTTTTGTTTATACAAAAATAGCAGATTACATCCCGATATTACACTTAAATTTATGAAGCCATTAAAACTTTCAGAACATGATGAAAAATAATATTATTTCTTATCACTTTATTTTTTTTATTATTTTTTCCTCCTGTTATTTACTTACTTATAATGCAAACCACCTTAGAACGCAATGTGACCTTAGAACGGGGTACCTCAGTTGGGGCACATTATAAAATATTGTAAAAATTAAAATAAAATAAATAAACAGGGTCACTCAGAAAAAGTATGTAATTTACACGCGGTAGAAGTGAAACTAGAAAGTCGCTAGTTGTCGCTTTCTTTTGCCTGTTTATTTTAAAGTGGTTTGAAGATTGGATATCGATTTACAGAAACAATTTTTTTTTCTGGATATCTCTGGCCGCTGAGATTTGCGACGCACTATACCGCTGCGCTATGGGACGCGCTCGGCGAGGCGCGAATTTACGCGAATTTACGCAAAAGCAAAGCGGGCAATGAACGCATACCTATCGTCGTTACCGTTTTATATCTCAATCAATAGGAGCCTTGAGCGCAGTTTGATGCTTCGTAGGTGCCGTAGTGAGTCATTTCCGTTCATCCAAATATCAAATCACTCTACCAAGGCTTAGGAAGTTCCACTTCAAAAAATTTAATTTCAGTAAAAATGCAGAAACAATACTTTAAACAGCTCTACTGCAAAACTACGAAATCGTACATCCGACGTTGTTCTTCGGGACCTTCGGTATTATCATTAAAAATATATCTTATGCAAACTCTGTAATTAGACCTGATGACTTCAAGCTTGTTATTTTCTTACCACGTTACAATAAAAAGGCGAAAAGCACAAACTCCAGTATTTATTCTGTGGAGAATGATACAAGCTATAATTTAAAATTAAGCAAGGACGCTCTTAAGCCCATTATCTGGTACAAAATTAATATTCGTGTAAATTTGGACAGCCTTTTATAACCGCCTTAATGGGAAGGAACATGATAACTCAACATTATGTTCTTTAATAAAGTAGCTACGGGGATACTTCTGTTTTTAGTTCTTAATATAATAACAATAAAGGTCACATTAAAACGTAAATATTTACTTGATTATACGCAACGTAATTTTTTTTAACAAATTTTTTAATATAGGTGTACGCACATTTAAAATGCTTACGGAAGAAAAATTGTCGCATCAAAGTCCTAGAACGGGAGACCTTCCTAGTTGAACAGTCAAAGCTTTCTTAAACTGTAAATGTATTTTTATAACAAATAAATAATTTTTTTTTTTTTTTTTTTTTTTTTATTTTATTGAAACATTTATTACAATTACAATTTTACAACAAAATATTTTTTTTTACAGGTTTTTTTTTTACTACTCTTCCATTAAAAGCATTTGCTTGTGTATGGAAGGGGAGTGTACATAAATGCTATTAGTTATTAGTTAGGTATAAGTTAGTACTTAAATAATGAATTGTACATAAATATATGTGAGCTGCAGTATTTATTTGATAATGGTGTGTTTTTTTTTTTTTTTAAAGAAAGAATGTTATGGAGAACTAAGATATTTGTAAGATTAGTTGACAGTAGTTCTTTTCTTAAGAACATCTTTAAAATGTCTCTTGACAGAGAGCAGCATTCGGGCCTTATCATCGATGCTTCTGATTTCCTCTGGTAGACGATTGAAAAAAGTTCTTCCCTGATAAGTATAATGATGCTGTGCAAAAGACGTATTTAGTTTTGGGCATAGAAAAACATGTTTAAGTCGAGTTCTGTTTTCATTTAAAAATGGATATTTATCTTTTTCTTTTATTATTTGAATTACTGAATTTTTAATATATAAATCTTTAAATGTGGGAACTTGAAATTCTTCAAACAGGCGTTCAGTTGGGTAGTCTAAGGATTTTTTTAATATAATTTTAATAATTGTTCTTTGTCCAATTTCTATTGGAAGAAGGTTACATTTATACGCGGATCCCCAACTAATAATAGCGTATTGTAGAGTGGATTGAACTAAGGCATAGTAGATTAAATATAGATTTTTTACCGACAGAAAATTTCTAATTCTTAAAAATATATATATTAATTTTCTGATTTTGTTTACTACTTGACATATTTGTTCCTTCCATTTCAGGTTTTTATCGATAATTACGCCGAGATATTTAATTTTATTTGTTGTTTTTAATATTGTACAGTTTGATTTGCAATAATGTTGGCTGTGAATTTTAGTGTTATCGTGTATGACAATGTTAAAATTTTTGGGAGCGTCGTTTGGATGGATTGCAAATGGAATTACAAATGTCTTTTCACTATTTAGTGATAGTAAATTAGTGTCGAAAAAATTCTTAAGCGTATTGATGTCTTCTGTGGCCTGTAATTCTACATTTTCCCAAGTATTTTCACTTATTATTAAAACTGTATCATCGGCGTATGATGTAATTTGACCATGTAGATGTTGAAAAAAAATATCGTTTACATATATGGTAAAAAGGATTGGTCCAAGCACTGTACCTTGGGGGATTCCAAAGCTTGAAATCTCTTGATCACTATTAATACAATTGATTTTTACCACTTGAGGGCGGTTTTTTAAGTAGTTGGTGATCCATTTAATCGCGTTGCCTTTTATGCCAATATCATTTAATTTTTTTAATAGTATCTCATGGGATATGCTATCGAAAGCCTTTCTGAGGTCAATAAATATGCCCGCACATTTTTTACCTTTATCTAATGATTCGTAAATGTATGAAGTTACGTTAGCAATTGCATCTTGTGTGCTGAGTGATTTAATAAAACCAAACTGGTTTTTGTTTAGTATTTTATTACTATCTAGGAAATTTACCAATTGTTTTTTTACTATTTTTTCAAAGATCTTTCCTATGTTAGAAATTAGACAAATTGGGCGATAATTCGTTACTTGGTGTGGATCCCCAGATTTGTAAATAGGTGAGATTATTGTGTTTTTGTAGTTCATTGGAAATATTCCTTTCGTTAAACTCAAGTTTATTAAATGAGTGATGGGTTTTATTAAGTAAGATTTCATAGATTTTAACATGTGTGTCGTAATAGAATCAAAACCGGGAGACGAACCTCCTTTCATATTTTCTATTATTTTTAAGATTTCACATTCTGTTGTTATTTCAAATGTTGAAAGTATATTACGTTTCTGTAAATTTTTATTTTTATGTTTTTCCGGGTTAGAAGGTTTATGAATATTTTTTGCAAGATTTTTTCCAACATTTGCAAAGAAGGAATTAAATATGTTTGCACATTGTTTAGGCTGTAAATTGGCATCTATAATTTTTTTATCATGTTCGATGTACTTAATATTTTGAGTTTTTTTTGTATTGTCTATGGCCATATTCACAGTTTTCCACATTTGTTTATCATTATTTTCTGAAGATAATATTTTATTTTTAAAAAACTCTTCCTTACTTTTTTTAATATAAGAAGTTAATTTATTTTTATATTTTTTATAAAAATTATATGCTTTTTCATCATGGGGATTTTTTAAAGTTGTTTTATAAAGTTTTTCTTTGTTTCTGATAGATATTATAAGTCCTTTGGTAATCCAAGGTTTTAAACATCTTAATTTTGATTTTATGTGTATTATTATTTCAGTTGTCGAATTTTTAATGTGTTGTGACAGGATTTTTTCAAAGTTAGTCGAACATATTTCAGTATCATCACTCTTTAAAACATTGTTCCAATCTTCCTTTTTTAGTTTTTCGGAGAGAATAGTCATGTCTATTGTTGATTTTTTGGGTATTAAATTATGTTTTTTATGTTTGTCTAGGTCACACTAAATAAAATAAACAAATTTGCCCTACACACTGTAATGCTGTCCGAAACGTTGACTAATGAAGGTATCGAAACACGGCATAATAAACCAATAATAAATCAAGATAATACTTATGGCCGTGAAAATCTCAAATCATGTCCAAATTTATCATGTTTGTGCAGAGATTTTTTAAAAAACATTTTTATTACATTAGCTCCTCACAAGAAGCCCTGTGGAAAATAATTTCTATTTCCCATAAAGGGTTCTGTTTCCCATAAAGGGAAGAAATGAAAGTTTTGGAAAGGAAAAAGGTTTGAGGGGTGGGAAGGAATCTGGGGTTCAGTGTGACCTAGACAAACCTAATCCGTGCTAAGTCACCAAACATAGCGAACCACTTGGGGTGACGTATGACAGAGGTGTTGGTTATCCAGTAAATGGTTCCCGGGGCGGCATTACCCATTCCCGACTCCCAAATTAATAATAGGTAAGGATTTCAAGAATAACAAATGTAACTACGCAAGTAGGTATAGATAATACGTACGAGAATTCCAAAAAGAATCTAGGTACAAAGGTTTTTCTCTAGAAATGTTGACACTTATGAGTATTCAAGCAAATGAGAGGATCCAGAAGATGTAAGAATTGACGTAGGATGAGGATGACAGCTGGCGTAATCTATTTCCGCCTTTTTGCTTATTCCCAAAAAACATCTTTTGTAAAGGAAAACAAGTAAATAGCACCTACTAAAAGGTTTTCATGACATGGGAAATACTTACCTACTAATAGAGATTATTTCCACTTTGAAAATCTAAATTTACACTCTCCTCAAGAATTTTTCCAGATGAGATAAATAACATAACTTCTCTTCATAATTTTCGATTATTGCTACTCAAGAAATTTCTGGGAATTTTTAAAAGTAAATTTGTGTTGACGTTCACACAAGAGGCCCTGAGGAAAATAACTCACCTGAGGTCCTGTATCATCTTTGGCGAGCTAAGTGGAGACTTTTTAGGGGAAAGACAGCATAGGAAGTTCTGAGATGGTAAAAGGTATGAGAGGTGAGTAGGAATCAGGGGGTCAGTGTGTCCAGTTTGATATATATACGAATCCATCCCTCCCACTGTGATGTGAGGCGATGTACCTGGAGAGTCCGGTTGGATAGGTATTTTTATTTTATTTTATAATGCCAAATTTTTTTAATCAGATTAAAAGAATTTGGCATTCATAGACCATAAAAATATTACCATTTGTTATTTCGGCTACTGGCATTATATCTACCTAGTTCTCTCATTAAAAATTCAGGCATACTAGATTTATCGAAGAATTTATATATAAAAATGCAAAAATCAGTCATTAATACATGCAGGACTACAAAAGATTTTTTAAATATTTATATTGAGGGATCAATAGGATTTATAGGTCCAATTAGGAGTTCTACCGAGCCGAACCCTCCGATATGAAAATATCTGGAGTCGGTGAATTATTTTCCCATTTGGTCTCTGGTAGATTGACATGTATATCTTATATAGTGTCTTGCATAACGCGAATTGACTAGATGATCATTTGTGGAAAAGTGTGTGAAAGGGTTTAGTTTTCCTGTTGGGAAGATTTAACCCGGACAGAAAGACTGAAAAAAAATTAACCTGTAAAATCCAGCAGAAATTAACAGAAAATCTCAGAATACCCCCTGAGACTGAAGTCATGAAACGAAGGTGGATTTTTTTACTATACATATATTTTTTTTACTTTAAAAGTTCTAGTATTTACCTCACTAGGTATTATACCTTTTTCGACATCTGTGTATTATTGATTTACATTAATCTTCAACAATAGTGATTTGAACCTGTAAATATAGAAATAAGCATAGAGTAGATCATAGTGTGTTGTGTTCGTGCGTTTGTATGTTATTCTATATTTTCCATTATTTTTTTATAAATCGAAAGCGCCATTTTGCAATTTACAAAAAAGATTTTGTTTTTATTCCTTTTGAGGGATGAAAAGTAAAAAATATACGGTTCATTGTGCATAAATACTACAACTCATTATACATAGTACAACTCATCCCATTTAATATTTTTTATTTTATTTTTTTTTTTTTTAATTTAATATTTTTTTTTTTTAATTTTTAATTTTTTTTTTTTTAATATTTTTTTTATTATTTTTATTTTATTTTTTTATTTTTTTTTTATTTTTTTATTTTTTTTTTTATTTTTTTTTTTTTATTACTTTTATTTTTTTTATTTTTATTATTATTGTACAACAGAATAATTTCAATTACAGCACAATTTAGTTACCATATTATCAGCATTTGTTTGCCAACGACCATTCAGATAGTGCATCCAGATCAGTTTGCATTTTAAAGCAATCTTGTTGGCAGCTTATTTTCATCATAATTTTAAGTTCATCAGCAAATAGAAGACATTTGCCGTTCCTAACACAGTTTTGGATGTCATCTATAAGTATTAGAAACAACATAGGTCCTAGGTTAGACCCTTGAGGAATTCCAGATTGCGCTTGGAATTTTATGTATATTATTAATATACCTTCCTGTAAACTCTTAAATAATGAACTGCACTCCTCAATCAACACTGGACTATTTATGGATATAATTCACCACTGTTCAGAATGTGTAGAATGTTCAACTTAAGTTAAGACCTTGATTTTTTTGGTATAAGCCAAAATGATTTTAGTTGCTCACTAAATCATTAAAGATATTTTATATCTATTTTAATTTTGGCAAAGTCTTGACTTTACTTGTCACCTTTATTATCACTTCTATTTTTTTATATTTATCTCTGTTTTGTCTTTGTTTTCATATGCCATCCTTTTGTTCTTATAATGTATATTTTCCCAAATTTCGTGTCATTTTATTATAAACTAGCTGGTCCCCGGCATGCGTTGCTATGCCATTAAATAAAGAAATTGATTCTCCCTGCGTGTCCTTTCCCATTCGTCCCATTCCCCTTCCGCCTCCCCTTCCTCTCCCGCGTCCCCTTCCCCTCTCGCGTTCCCACTCGGATTCCTTCACCTCCTCTCTCCCCCTCTTTCCTCGTCCGCCAACCCCCCCTCCCCATTTCCCCTCCCCCTCCCAGATTCCCCTCCCCCTCCCGAGTTCCCCTCCCCCTGTCGCATTCCATTCAGTCCCGGTACATTCAATTTTCAAACAGCTCGCATGCCATCTACTTCAATTTGTTTAAACAATTTTCATAATGCCAGAGCTCACCAGTAGTTGTAAACAAACCTTGTCCTGACAATAACAAAAACACAAAAAAAAAGAATTATCTTAAGTTATGCGCGTACATACATTTCGGCGATTCATTTTTATTTATAAAGATAGATAGATTGGACGTAAGTCCGTTAATAAATAAATCAATAAATAAATTAACTATCAACTACATTTTTTAAAAATTTATACAGAAATCCCGAGGAAGTCATTCTGTCTGACAATTTAAGAATATTCATATCATTTAAAAGAGTGTTTGTTGTACTTAAATAAAGGTAAAATTCTTGAATACTTTGAAAACGAACAAATTTATTTATTACTCTTTCAAGTTAGCTTAGTTAAGTATAAATACAACATTGGTAGGCCCTTATTAGAAATTTCCATTGTTATTACTAAATTAAAGATTTCATTGAAAAGTGATGCCTAAGTCTTTATATTATGTCTCAAGAGCATTGTTATCATTGGTTTCAAAGCACAAATATTATAATCGCCTCGCGTAAAATTCTAGCAAATAGTCATAATAAAACATGTTCACTTGTGAATTAATGTTATAAACCAAGTACCTACATCTATCTACCTATGTAGGGTTTACACATATTTTTTACCTGTGACTACCTCGCTAGGAATATATATTTTATTTCAACAACAACAGATAAATTTTTCGATACCTACCCAGAGTTCGTGGAAATTGACATCTTCAAAGAACCTTTGCACCTACCTACATTTTTGGTAGTATCTAAGTTAGAAGCAAAAAGATTTGACGGAATTAAATCAGGTTGGTATTAATGTTGATATTGTTAATTGAAATGAAAATTCTTTGAAAGTCGGATGAAACGGAAATGCGTCACAACTCAGTTCTACACAAATACTCGGTTCTAATATAATGCAGTAAATTTGCGCTTCGATAGCGCAGTAGGCAAGGTACCTGAGAGAACGGAGGTTCGAATCCTACGAAAAAACTAAATAATTTTGTGAAATAAATATCCAAACTTCAAACCTTTTTTAAAAAAAATAGGCAAAAGAAAAGAAAGCGACATCTACCGCCTTACATACTCCTTTTTTTGTTAATGCACGAACTTTATTGATGTTGCGTTGTTTAGTCAATCCGCATGTTTGTTATATTATATGCTTTGAGCTATATGAAGATTTATTATCCAAATATTATATTATGTGGTTTTTGAAGGTTCTGGTTTTAGCGATGTGAATTGAAAAATCATGCTAATAGAATATTTAAATGATTAAGAAATGTGTTTTAGCACTTCTGCCCCAGCAGTCCCAGTCCCAGCCACAATCGACCCCGTTTGCCTTGCAGCCTGCGCCACCAACGAGTACAACCCGGTGTGCGGAACCGATGACAAAACCTACAACAATGCAAGGAAACTTGAATGTAGCTTATCTTGCGGATTAACTGGTAAGTTTAACATATCTAGTAAGTAACATGCGGATTAACCGGTAAGTCTAACATAACTAGTAAGTGCTACATGCGGATTAACCGATAAGTTTAACATAACTTTTAAGTGTAACACGCGGATTAACCGGTGAGTCTACCATAACTAGTAAGTGTAACATGCGGATTATCCGGTAAGTTTAACTTAACTAGTAAGTGGAACACGCGGATTAACCGCTAAGTCTAAAATAACTTGTAAGAGTAACATGCGGATTAACCGGTATGTTTAACATAACTAGTAAAACCTACAATAGACGATATCTTTTTTCAGTCCCATTCCAGTATAGAGACCAAAGACAAAATTTTTCGCCTTACGCGATCGCTATTTTCATCTCGATTTTCATATCTACGATTTCAGTTGGCATCTCAGCAAACAATACGGTTCATGTGTTGTTTGCTGTGATGCCAAACGAAATCGTAGATATGAAAATAGCGATTGCTTAAAGCGAAAATTTTTGTCTTTATACCGGAATCGGGCTGAAAAAAGATGTCGTGTATTGTGGTCATAGGTGTAACATGCTTTTATTTATTAATATTAATATTAATTAATAATAATATTAATAAATTATTAATAATATTATTAATAATTAATAATAATAAAAATAAAGGGTAATACAAGAGAGAGTAGTATAGTTTCACATCTATTATATATGGATGATATAAAATTATTTTCAAATTCTGAATCAAATTTAGAAAAAATGATTAAGGTAGTTAAAATTTTTTCAGATGATATTAAAATGACTTTTGGTTTAGATAAATGTAAAACGATCCATATAGAGAAAGGCAAAATTGTAGATGGAGACGAGGGTATATTTAGAAATTTCAAAATTAAAAGTATGAAAGGGGATGAGGTTTATAAATATTTAGGATACCCGCAATCGAATAGATTAGATCACACTAGTATTAAAAATGATATTAGGATTAAATTTCAAACTAGGATCAGAAAAATTTTAAAATGCAATCTATCTGCTAAAAATTTAGTAAAAGCAATAAACACTTGGGCAATACCTTTATTAACGTACTCATTTGGCATAATTAAATGGTCCAATACAGATTTAGATAGTTTAGAACGATTAATTAGAACTACGTTAACAAAGTTTAATTGCCATCATCCAAATTCAGCTATAGAACGAATTAATTTACCTAGAAATTTAGGAGGTAGAGGTGTAGTCAAAATAACATCTCTGAAACACAATCAGGTAGAAATGCTTAGAAATTTTTTCCATAGGAAAGCTAATAGCTCAGAAATGCACAAAATAATTTGTAAGGCAGATAGAAACATTACACCTTTAAATTTATATGACGAGAATGCCAACATTCTTATAAATACTAACCAGGAATTATTAGATTCCTGGTCAAATAAAATTATTCATGCAAAACACTTCAATTATCTCAACCAAACGTATGTTGACAAACTTTCGTCAAACAAATGGTTGAGTATTGGAGAGTTGAGCGCAGAAATAGAAGGATTTATGCTTGCCATTCAAGATAGAGTCATTAATACTAAAAATTATAGGAAGCATATAATCAAAGATATAAATCAAATTGATGATTTATGTAGAAAATGTTTGGCTTTTCCGGAAACTATAGAACATATTATATCGGGATGTTCTATATTAGCGCCGTCCGAGTATACATTTAGGCACAATCAGGTTTTAAAAATAATCCACCAAAGTTTGGTAATTAAACATAACTTGATTGACTGCCGTTATATAGTACCATATTATGAATATGAACCAAATTCATTTTTAGAAAATGAATTTTATAAAATATATTATGATAAAACTATACTAACAGACAGAACAATTAGTCATAATAGACCTGATATAGTTTTACATGACAAAATTAAAAAAAATAACTTATATCATTGATGTAGCTATTCCAAATTCCTATAATATTCAAAAAACTGTTTCTGAAAAAATTAGAAAATACACAGATTTAGGAAATGAGATTAAAAGAATTTGGCATTCTCGGAATATAAAAATATTACCATTTGTTATTTCGGCTACTGGCATTATACCTAGGTCTCTGATTCAAAATTTAGGCGTATTAGATTTGTCAAAGAATTTATACATAAAAATGCAAAAATCGGTAATTTTAAATACATGTAGGATTACAAAAGATTTTTTAAATATTTATATTGAGGGATCAGTAGGATTTATAGGTTCAATTAGGAATTCCACAGAGCCGAACCCTCTGATATGAAAATATCTGGAGTCGGTGAATTATTTTCCCATCTGGTGTCTGGTAGGTTGACATGTTGTTCTTGTATTGTTTTGTAATTTTAATACATATAGTGCAATTGCATAACGTGGATTGACCAGATGATCATTTGGGAAGTGTGTGAAAGGGTTTAGTTTTTCCTGTGGGGAAAATTAAACCCGGACATTTAAATCTGGTGCGTGAAAAAATTTATTAATAATAAATTTTTTCACGCACCAGATTTAATATTAATATTAATATTATTGTTAATAATAATAATAATTTAGAATTTAGACCATCCAAGATTTTTCACGGGTCCGCACTAGTAATAGTATTAATAAATAATAACAGATTATTAATATTAATAATAATAATAATATTATAAATAGGTTTAGTTTTTCCTGTGGGGAAAATTAAACCCGGACATTTAAATCTGGTGCGTAATTATTTTAATAATAATAATAATAATATAAAATAATAATATATAATAAATAAATAATCTGTTATTATTTATTAATACTATTACTAGTGCGGACCCGCGAAAAATCTTGGATGGTCTAAATTCTTGGCAAATCGGTTCGGAAACTTTATGAAAACGAAATAAATATCGGGACAGCTATTTCGGCATTCAGTGCAATTATCAAACTATGATGATACCAATTCGAGATATCCTTATTCTGCGAGGAAATTCAAATACAGTTGGTGGCCTACTTTATAATGTGCATATATATGTATTCATATCTAACATATTAATGTTACATTGTTTATTGTCGAAGAGGTTAATATGGAGAGAGCGCACAACAGCCAGTACATCCCTTTTATACATCTCCTACTCGCTGTCTCGCTCTCATGCCGTCACACTCACATACATACATCACACCCCCACACTTAAATCATAATTACATATATATTTTAATAAAATTATTATTTTAATTATTTTAATCAAATTTATATAAAACAAGTATTTAAATATTTCATTTCAGTATATGTAATTATATCCTTGAACTTCCATCCGTGTAGCATGGGCGTTGACCTCGAGGACGTAACCTCCCCTCCCATGGTGTAGGTGACCTGCAAAAATCAGAGGAATTAGGAAACTTGGTCATGTCCACATCCAAGAGTGGACCCAGGTCCAGCAAATCATCAGACCTGTCACACTCCCCCCACCTAACCTTCCTCTCTGAAATCTGATCATGGTGGTGTTTCCAAATTTGTCCCGTAGACATGATTTTAACTAAATAAATCCTATTCCCCAATCTTTTAAATATTTTCCCTAAAATCCATTTATTATTATTACTTCTTAAATCCCTGGTTAAAACTTTAGAACCAACATCAAAGTACTTTTTTAATTTTCTTCCTCTATAATACTTTTTCTGTTTACGCTGGCTCAATAACATTTTGTTTTTAACCGTGTTGTCAATTCCTTTAAAACCTTGACTCTCAACATTATCCACTATTGGAATAATCGTATTAAAAATTGATCTAATCTTCCTACCCAACATTAATTTACTAGGCTCAATGCCCGTAGACATTGAAGGCGTATTTCTAATATCAACTAAAAACGTTAAAAGTTTATCTTCAAAATCAGTAGGAAATTTATTATTTACCATAATTTTTTTCAAAAAATTCTTCACTGTTTTAACCCCATTTTCAGCTAAACCGTTAGAAGCAGGATCCTGTACAGCTGAAGTCAATGATTCTATATTGTAATTATGACAAAAATCCTTAAAAACTGTCGATGTGAAAGCTGTACCATTGTCACTTACAATTTGATCCGGGATTCCGAACATAGAAAATAATCTTTTGTACAAACCACAATCACAATACACTTAACTTGCTAAGCACTGATTGACAAATAGAAAAAAATTCCTCTTTAGAATTTCCAAACAACAAAATATCATCTAGAAATACACGAACGTTACGAAGTCTGCCGACTACCGCCGAAATGACTTGCATAAATATTGCTGGGCTTGTGCTCAAACCGAAAGGCAAGACTTTATACGCGAATAATCCTATATGCGTACTTATCACACATAATTTCCTCGACTTCTCGTTCAACGAAATCTGACCAAAGGCATTACGCAAATCTATTTTAGCCAAAAATTTTGCACCATTTAAAGATGAAATTAAATCTTCTATATGAAGCAATGGGTATTTCAACTTCGCTAACATAGGGTTTAATGTGGTTTTAAAATCGGTACAAATTCTAATTGAACCGTCTTTCTTTTTTACAATAACAATCGGACTAGCCATATCACTTATTTCTACCTGTTTTAATTATATCTTCACGTAACATCTTATTTAATTCCTCCTCTACCTTACCACGTAAACTAAAAGGTAATGGTCTTGGATTTAAAAACTTTGGCCTAAACTCCGAAATAAATTCGATGTTAGCTTCATAACCTATAAGCCTACCCGATTTTTCTGAAAACACATGAGCATATTTTTTCTTTAAACTATCACGAAAATTTAATTGATTATCACAACTAATCTCACTGGAATTTACCGAATTTATTCCACTCAATCCGATACCGAAAACTTGTAAAAATTTTCTACCAACAATCTATCTAAATTTCTATCCACACTTTTATTTAAAAATAACACACTTAAATTAACTTAACCTATAATATTTAACCGTTTTCCGTCATATCCTGACAATTGAATATCGCATCTTTCCAATTCATAGGAAACAAAATCTTTTAAATATACTCCGTAAGGAATTGCATTAATTTCTGCACCGGTGTCAACAATCGCTCGCAAAACAGCCAATAATCAGATCTACGAATATCGGTTCGGGCCCCGCGCCGTCATGTAACATAAAAACCGAATTCAATCGTTTATTTTTATTACCTACATTAATTTTACTGCTTTTACATTAATTACTAGGATGACCCGATTTATTGCATCGATTACAAAAATATTCTTCCAGCAATCCTTTTGCAAATGACTCGTTTTCCCGCACAAAAAACATTTTTTTAATGCAACATTTACTGGCGTCTTACTACGCACTGCACTTTTAAATCTGATCGGACTATCCGACCTTACGGACAAAATTACTATCCTTATGCACAACATTTAAATTCGTATCAACTTTCTTAAGATTAACAACATGTTCCCATGAAGCTGCTAACTTTATGCATTCCGAAAAAGAAGTATTGATCCCCTCAACGAACAACTTATGTTTCAATTTCTCATTGAAAATTCCAATAATGAATATGTCCTTCAAACAAGGTTCCAACCTCAATTCAAAATTGCACGTCAAACTAAGTCCTCTCAACCTAGCAGCGTAATCTTTAGTAGATTCGTTAGCTAGCTGTTTACACTTATAAAACAACTCACGCGACTCGAAAATATTTTGAATTGGTTTGCAATGTGAATCAAATAATTTACATAATCATCAAAAGAACAAACAGAAATCTTTTTAGGGAAACATAAATCACATAACAAAGAGAAAGTTTCTTCGGTGAGGCAACTCAGCAAAAATGCTCTTTTGCCCTCTTGTGACACAACTTTGTCATCATGTAAGATGAGGGCCTGATCCAGTCGTTCCTTGAACAATGACCAGTCTCCCGTTCTGTAACAGAACGTCCCCAAATTCTTGCAAACACCCTCCATTGGGCGAAGAGCTGAAACAAATAATCAGGACTACTTATCTCAGCACTTCTAGAAGGCTACACTCCGAGGTCCACGTTCCACGTTCCACGTGCCCGCCACTCAGAGCCGTGAATCAGCGTCCCCGTCTGGCTCCGTCTCCCGACAGCTGCGGATCCAATCCCTCTCCTCCGAGGTCTTCCTTCCCAGACTGTAGCGACAGAAACCAAGTCCCGGTTTCCGGCTAATCCACTCGATGATGATCCGATCCTAGACCTGATGCTTGATCTTTGACACGGACTCCTGTGTACCCCGTTACACGGTGTACCCAACGGCAATAATTCTACAAACTTGTCGTACCCACACACGTGAATAACTGCGTGTGGCTGCTCCAGATTCTTCTTAATGCGATCGCTTCCTGCGATCCGCCAATTTCCTGACAACAATCTTCCGATCTTGGAATCTACCGCGTAGATTCTTCCGTAATTTTACGAACTAACGGCGTAAAAAAAAAACAAACTACCGAGCTGCGCCCACTGTAGTGTGTGGTACTTCGGGTAGTGAATAATATCCGTTAATGTTACATTGTTCATTATCGACGAGGTTAATATAGAGAGAGCGCACAACAGCCAGTACATCCCTTTTATACATCTCCATACTCACCCTCTCGCTCTCATGCCGTCACACTCACACACATACATCACAATCTTATATATATCAACTGTTTCTTGGTCTCCGGTGAATTGTGATGGAACCATGTTTCATTCATGGTTTCAAAAAAGTAAAAAAAAAAACATTTTAAAAGTCATGATAAAAAAAGTTCTCTTAATCGCGGTTGAAAATCGCCAAACACTCGTTCGAAGAGGTCAGACGATCGCTTTTGTTGTCGACTGAGATCAAATGCGCCACCCATCTGGCAGAGAGCTTCTTCATTCCCAAACATTCATTCAAAATATTAAACACCCATTTGGTTAAGATGCCCAAAGCCTCAGCTATCTCACACATAGTCGTTCGTCCATCGTCGATTATCATTTCATGGATTTTATCGACCATTTCTGGTGTGTTGACCTCTTTTCGAACAATAGTGCTCTTACGACCGCATGTAATTTCAGCTGTCGAATATTTAATTGTTGATATCAAAGATTTAGAGTCCCCGACGAGTCTATTTGTTCGATTTTCAGAACAACTCATACAGGTCTCATAGAAATCTCTAATAACGAATATTTATTAATTATTTTTGCACGAAACGATAAAAAGTGAGTTGATGATAACATTTGTGATACATTTGCTTAATATTTTTTCGTTATCAGTTATATGTAATCTTAGTTAAAAAAAACGTAAGGTGAGCCATTTTTAAAACTTTTTATGTTTGCGTGCAAAGTTTTTATATTTCAAAAGTTTTTCGTTTTCGGATACATTCAGAAATATTCCATTTTATTGCAAAACGGAAATATTTTCACCCCTTGACCTATTACGGTCGAGGACTATGGGGTTAAACATAGTACAATAATTTAGTTTTGATCTGATATTTCGTTTTTTTTTCAAAAATAAGTAGTTTCTATATCTTTATTTATTTATTTATTATATATAGATACAAAAGAAAGTACAAATTACATATTAGGAAGCTTTGCCTGTCCAGGAAAGTTTCCCGTTCCAGGACAGACAATTTGACATGTTTTGTTTATATTATTCATTACTTAATTAAAAAGCAAAAAAATAGAAAAAGTAACCTGGTAGCATATATTATATTCGGATTTACCGAATTAACCTGGTAACATATAATATATTCGGATTTACAGTGTATGAGATAAGTGGGTAAGTTAGTAGAATTGAAAAGTGTAAACCACGTACCTGATAAAAAATGGAGGAATTGCAATAAGATTTATTTATTTATTTATACTGTGTTTTTCTCATATACGTGAGAACAACCCAGATATAAAAACTCAGTTAATTATACAAATAAGAAAAATAGGTAAAGATTTGTATAAAATCAATCAGCCAAATTATACAATGGCTAAATTTTTAAACAGTTTAAATAAAAATTTGATAAAATAAAACAAAAACACAGTTAGAAATAAAAAAAATATAAAAATACAAAGTTTACTCAAATGACAATTAAAGAGAGGCAAGACAAGAGACATAATTAAAGACACAAATGATACATAAAAAATTACCACATATTTTTCAGCAATTGCAGAGCATTTTTTTTTAATCCATATAAATTATCGGCAAAAATATCTACTTCAGCACACTTTATCTTATTATATAATCGACACATTTACGTCAGAGGGCTAAAATAGGTGACATTCTTTTCAAATGTATTCAGGTGAAACATATTATGGCGTCTTAAACAATGGGAAATGGGAACATTTATATCAATATTGCTAAGAGACAGTGAAGTATCAAGATGGCCGTGAATTATTTTATGTAAACATATTAGATCAGCCAATTGCCTTCTGATTTTAAGTGTATTCATTTTGAAGTATTCAAGTCACATGTCGTATGATCTAAGATGTTCTTGTAATCCATTTAAAAGATAACAGTCTTAGCATTTCTTTTAACTGATTCTACAATGTTTTCATATTTGCAGTAATGTGGATTCCAAATAGTGCTTCCAAATTCAACTTTACTTCTAATAAAGGCTTATAAAGGGTTAGAATTGAAAGGGGATCTTTGAAAGGTTTACATATTCTGTGAATAAATCCCATAATTTTAAATGATTTACACTTAATGCCGTTAATGTGTACATCAAATATGAATTTAGAATCAAGAGTAATTCCCAGATCTCTTATGGAAAACGCTTTTTTAAGAATAATATTATTAATAACATAGGAAAAATCCTTTATAATTCTATTACGAGCGAAGTTTAAAGTGTAACATTTTTCAACATTTAAGTGCATTTCATTGACACTACACCAATTATTGAGTGTGTCGAGGTCATTTTGAAGCAGTTGACGATCAGAAACAGACTTAATTTTACAAAAAAATTTAATATCATCAGCGAAAAAAGCACAATCAAAGTTTATTTTTGAACCAAGGTCATTTATGAATGTTAGAAAAAGAAGAGGATCCAGATTTGACCCCTGTGGTACACCAGAAGCTACATTTAAAGGGGATGATTTGTATCCATTAATAAATACTAGTTGCGTTCTGTTACATAAATATGATTTCACCCAGCGAAATAGGTCTCCACGTATTCCTATTTGTTCAAGCTTTTTAAGTAAGATGGAGTGTATTTCTGCTATCGTGGTACGAGAACACAACAGAATGGAGTTGGCAGGAAAACACTTCTTTTTCTTCTTCTTCAGCACAATTTATTTAATGCAATAAATACAATTATTACAAGAGGGTCTATCTACCCTCACTCGGGTGGTCCACGACCACACCACACTGACAAATATCGAAGTCTCTACTTCGATCTCTCTATTGTCAGTTTTTCCAATACTGAACCGTAGGTACAACTCGTACCTCCCAGCTTCAGTATAATTACACAAGTGAAGGCACACAGCGTGTACCTTCTAGCTTTACTCTACTAGCAAAACTAACGCAAAGGGCCTATCTTCCCTCTGCCAACTGAAGAAACACCTCGTGTATCTTCCAGTTCCACCGCAACAACCACACTGCTTCACTCTAACAGCAAGACTAAACTCTGTTCCAAAAATCATAATATTTAAAGAAAAACATACAATGGTGAGACAGCATATTTAAGCTGCTTCCACCACGGGATTTTAAAATCCCGCAATAAAACAATTACGCTAAAGTCAGCCCAAAAGGGCCACCCATAAAACTAAGTACATCATGTAGAAATGCTTGGGACTAAGATTAAATATTCCCATATCTCGAATTCTTAAACTTAACCCATAATAAAACAATAAAATTATTTTTAAAGTTTTGCCAAAACGGGCACATCAATAAGGTACAAACTAACTTAATGTTAAGGTACTTAAAACTAAGAGATTAAGTTCATTTAGTTCGGGTCATAAAAGAGCCGCCAGCAAACCCTTACTATGGGTTCTATTTGCAATATACAGGTATACATAACTACTTAAAAATAAACAATTTAAGAAATTAACCCTTTGTTCCTTATCGGTAAAGGAATGTTCCCATATAATATCAGGCAGAATACATTTATTTCTAAAGGTTGAGAGCTTATTTGAAAAACCCAAGGGAGAATTTTTATTTGCAAAGGTGAAAATACGTTTAACTAAATAACTGAAATAACACGAATGATACGACCAATTATTTTACTTAAAGCTAAATGGATAAATCGCATTCTGGAACGAACATACCCCTTCCCGTGAATTTACTTCACTAAAAAAGTAAAGAATGCGATTTTAGTATCTTTAATAGGTACTACTGATTAAAAACAAAATATTTACAAAGTGTGATCAAATGACGGCGTACCTACCCCTTTTTATGCAAGGGGCGTCATGTCTGACACACTGATAATTAATTAACGGGTTTGTGGCCCGCATCTCGAGTAAAACCCTATCAGGTTTTATTTTATGCTTCGTATAAACGAACAAACTTTTAATCGCTTTTATGGCGATTATTTGTCCCGTGTCTTGTAACCAATAGAATTGTTCACATAGGAAAACAAACAAAATAAAAGTTCTCATAAATTCGTCAATCGGTTTGCCGTTAAATGTGGAACGACTTCTAACAGTGGGCCTGGTATCATATGAAAACATTGCCTTACCGATTGATTGCGCGAAATGGTCTTCAATTATTTTAGACGTCGGCCTCTGTAATCGGCCCTGCGGCTCAGGCCGCTGCTGCCCGTCGCGTTTCTCTGCTTTGCTGAATGATTGCTCCCAGCAGCTACTTCTTGGCGGCTGATGCTGCATCGACTGCAGCGGGGGAGGTTGCCCTATCGAGGGCTTCTGATGCGTTGATCCTTTGGGTGGTGGAACCTCGTACCCTCTACCATGTTGCTGCTCCATCCGCCGTTCCAATTCCAGCGGAAGAGCCTGCTCTTCCCGAGGCTCCGATGGTGACGGGAGAGCCTGCCCTGACAAGGGATGTTGATATGTAGATCCTTTATGTGGGAGTAGCTCGTACTGCCCACTACTGTGCGGCTCAAACCGCTGTTCCATTTGTAGCGGAAAAACCTCTTCTTCCCGGGTCTCTGGTCGCGAGGGGAGAGTATGCCCTGCTGAGGGCTGCTGATGTGAAGTACTTGCGGGCGGCTGTAGTGAGAACCGCCCATCATGGAGCACTTCCTGTTGTTGCTCCGTTTGAACTAGGAGACACTGCCCATCGTAGTCTCCAAGTTCCGACGATGATCCGTGGCTAGACTGGTCCACCCAGTCATTGACTCGCACCTCCAGAGACCGTCGGGAAGTCCTTGATGCAATTTCCAGAACCATTGCTGCGAGCTGCTCCTCTGCTTCCTGGACCGCCATTGCAGCAGCCATCTTTATCTTTGCTTCGGCCATCTTTGCCTCTGCTTCAGCCTTCTTTGCCTTAGCTTCAGCCATCTCTGCTTCAGCTAACTGTGCTACTAGGCGGGCCTTTCTTCTCGCGATGTCCACCTTGATATCTGCTGCTTTCAGTCGCGCCTCATACCAGCTCATGCTGGACCCCGCCTTGCGGCTGCAGCTGGATGTCGTCTTCGATTGTCGTCCTGTTTCCATGATGTCTGTATTCTCGATCCGGCTCGAAGGACCATATATTTCTACTATCGTGGTACGAGAACACAACAGAATGGAGTTGGCAGGAAAACACTTCTTTTTCTTCTTCTTCAGCACAATTTATTTAATGCAATAAATACAATTATTACAAGAGGGTCTATCTACCCTCACTCGGGTGGTCCACGACCACACCACACTGACAAATATCGAAGTCTCTACTTCGATCTCTCTATTGTCAGTTTTTCCAATACTGAACCGTAGGTACGACTCGTACCTCCCAGCTTCAGTATAATTACACAAGTGAAGGCACACAGCGTGTACCTTCTAGCTTTACTCTACTAGCAAAACTAACGCAAAGGGCCTATCTTCCCTCTGCCAACTGAAGAAACACCTCGTGTATCTTCCAGTTCCACCGCAACAACCACACTGCTTCACTCTAACAGCAAGACTAAACTCTGTTCCAAAAATCATAATATTTAAAGAAAAACATACAATGGTGAGACAGCATATTTAAGCTGCTTCCACCACGGGATTTTAAAATCCCGCAATAAAACAATTACGCTAAAGTCAGCCCAAAAGGGCCACCCATAAAACTAAGTACATCATGTAGAAATGCTTGGGACTAAGATTAAATATTCCCATATCTCGAATTCTTAAACTTAACCCATAATAAAACAATAAAATTATTTTTAAAGTTTTGCCAAAACGGGCACATCAATAAGGTACAAACTAACTTAATGTTAAGGTACTTAAAACTAAGAGATTAAGTTCATTTAGTTCGGGTCATAAAAGAGCCGCCAGCAAACCCTTACTATGGGTTCTATTTGCAATATACAGGTATACATAACTACTTAAAAATAAACAATTTAAGAAATTAACCCTTTGTTCCTTATCGGTAAAGGAATGTTCCCATATAATATCAGGCAGAATACATTTATTTCTAAAGGTTGAGAGCTTATTTGAAAAACCCAAGGGAGAATTTTTATTTGCAAAGGTGAAAATACGTTTAACTAAATAACTGAAATAACACGAATGATACGACCAATTATTTTACTTAAAGCTAAATGGATAAATCGCATTCTGGAACGAACAGAGTGGTTAACTTTATCAAAAGCTTTTTGGAAATGGGTATAAATAGCATCTAATTGTAATCTTTAATTAAAAGAGTTACACACATAATCACAGATTTCCAAAAAATTTGAAGTAATAGATCTGTGAGGAACAAACCCATGTTGCCTAAAGGGGCTTAAAGTGAGAAAAATATTTTTATAAATCAGAGATTCAAAAACTTTAGCAAAACATGATAGTATACTAATTGGTCTATATTTTTTATTAAAGATTGGTCACCCGATTTGAATACTGGTACCACATGGGCTTTTTTCCACAAGTCAGGAAAAGTTCCAGAGGTTAAATATTCGTTGAAAATAATAAAAAGTGGTAAACATAATGAATCAGCACAGCATCTGACAAAGAAAGATGTCACCAAAAAAATAAAATGTAAATTTTATTTTGAATTCCTTAAATATCTACAGATCTTGTAATTTTTCGATCTGATTGCAATACTTGTCAACAGTTACACAAGGAGAAATATAAAGGACGCAAATATAAATGAGCGAGTTGGAATGAGAATTGGACTTGATCATATTGGGAATGGGTACCGCCGCCCCGGGAACCTTTATTGGATAACCAACACCTCTGCCATAGGTCACCCCAAGTGGTTCGCTACGTTTGGTGATTTAGCAGGGGGGCCCGGATTCATGGGGTTAGGTTTGTCTAGGTCTTGGAGGCGGATGACCAGGACGACCAGATTCCTACCCACCCCTTAAACCCTTTTTCTTCCCAGAACTCTCCTCTCCTTCCTTTCCTTAAAAAAACCCTCCACACAGCATCCCCAAAGATGACACAGGCCCTGAGGGAAATTATTTTCCTCAGGGCCTCCTGTGTGGAGCTCATGTAAAAAAAAAATAATAATAATCCACAAATCTTCAATTTCACTCTCCCACTCAGTTTTTCTTGACTCAAGAAGTTTTTTAGAAACGGCGCGGGCGGCTAGAACTCCGCCAGCTTCTTTAGACACAAATTTGGTTGACTCACGATTTCTTTTAAATATTACATATCTGCCATCAAACAGTTCTTTACTAAGTACTGTTGAGTTCAGCCATGTTTCGGAAAAAAAATAATGTCGTAATTATAAATTAAAATATTATTGCGTACACTTACAGTCTTTGTTCGAATACTCCTTACATTTTGCTAAAATATATTTAATGCATCAACAGCAAGAGCCTCGCCAACTATTTCGGAATGCTTAGACGCCATAGTCGATGGTGGAGAGATCCTTTAATAATGCTGCCTTGCAGGCCGGGCAATCCTTATCTCCGGTGGGGTGGGCACGGGAAGCTTCAGGCTTTCCGAAACGTGCGCATGTGGCGCAACTGGTTGCTGCAGAAGCAGCCGGGTAGGCCTCACGAGCGTGTCCTTCTACGCCGCAGTGGGAGCACCTCTTTGTATCTTTGCATTACTTGTGTGAGTGTCCAACCATTTGGCAATTCAGTCACACTGTAAGTCCTACAAAGTCACGCACACCGCAAACGGTCCAGTCCACAAATACACGTCCTTGTTGCACTAACTCATGACGAATGTAAATGCCACTTCGTGGCAAGATGGTCCAGTTCGAGCTCCAGCCATATGACTTAATTTGCACTTGGATGCACACTCTTTAAAGTCATCACCTTCAGAGATTCTGGAGAGGGCCTTCTCTAAAAAGTTCTCATCTGTAAGCTCACGGGGCACGTTAAAAAATATTATTCTTGGTTGCCTCTTAACTGGAAGACGGGCACTCAGCAAGTCGGAGCTGGATATAGCAGGATCATTCAAAAGCCTTTCTTGTTCCTGGCTGCTGGCAGTGTGGATAATGACTCCTTTGTTTTTGATGTTTTTTACTCCCGTTATCCTCACTCCTAACTGCGATGGCTTAACGATGTCCTTAATATTTTTTTAGTGCCATTTACAACATAAAGAGATGAAGTTATGTGTTAGGTAATGTGCTTAGAAGTGTGAACTTAAAATACATAGTACACTTATAAGAAAACTACATTAAAATTTATTATTGTGATGTTTGATAATATGTTATGTCGCTGTTACCTACACTTTAAGGGGGCATATATTAATTACGTGAGCTCAAAAGGGGGAGGGGTCCAGCAAAATCTCACGTTACTTGAAAAGAATATACGAAGTAGCCCAAATTTATCTCAACAAGGGGGGGGGGGTCTATATTGGAAAAAAAACTGCTCACGTAATTAATGTATGCCCCCTTACAAGATCACAAATCAAAAACTATTTTAAATTCGTATTATTTTCTAAAAATCGACGTACCTAATGTGATTCCTAAAATATCATTAATTTTTCTGTTTTTTCTTTCTAGGTGTAAAACTGCGATACATCGGGACATGCCGAAAGCCAGATTACGATTTACCAAACATCTTCACTCTTAAGGACTAGACAAAAACGAATTGCACAACAACTCTACATTAATTATATACATACTGCTGAAAGTAACGTGAATGGTAATCCTAAACTCTTCTGGAATCATTTCAATAACAAGAAAAAACACAATCGTCTCTTCCAAGGACGATGCACCTAGATGACAAAAAAGCAGATGATGGCCAAGACATATACAATATTTTCATGTGTCTTTCTAAATGTCTCAAAATGTCAACACATTACCTTTTCAAGAAATAAAAATAAAACATTATTTAATTATTCGATAAATAACAACAACATTGCAACAGTCGCAGATATTCGTGATCTTGGAATTACCCTTGATAGACTACAATATAACCTCCACATACAAAAAATCACAAATAAAGCTGCAAAAATGTTAGGTTTCATTATAAGAAACACAAAACTTTTTAAAAGCATCAATATCATTAAGCAACTCTACTTTGCTTATGTACGTAGTCATCTGGAGTTTGCATCAGTTATTTGGTCTCCATTTTACAAAATCCACATAAACAAAATCGAGGCAATTATAAACAAATTCATTAAATATCTTTGTTACACGTCATTTGTAAGAATCAATAATTATGCAGAGGCATCTTCACACTTTAAAATTGATTCAATGAGTGTGCGAAGGCTTCATATGGATGCACTATTCCTGTAAAAAGTAGTCAACAATAATATGCAATGCCCAGAGTTGCTAAATAAAATTAAACTCAATGTACCTGCACGTTCAACACGCTCTTCTGTACTGTTCAGGGTGGATCAATGCAAGACAAACTGTAAGCAGAATTCTTGCCTGAACAGACTATGCAATAGTTATAATAGCGTATTATCCAATGTGGACATTTTCAATTGCAAACTTACCAAATATAAGAGGTCCATAAAAGAATATTTCTCTGATGGTTCGCGAGTAATGTTATGTTTTTATTGTTTAAATTTCTGTTATAATTTGATTTATATGTACAACCTCTCTCCATGGCTTCCAATGTATTGATAGATATTTTGTTTTGTAATTTTTCATTTTATATTAAAAAAAAAATTGTTTTATAATTTTTGTTATTTAATTTTTCATTTGTTATATTTAATTTTTGGATTCATATTATTTTTTTATAAAATTAATTTACTTATTCTTATTATGCTATCTCAGTAAAAGTAAAGTCACAAGGAGGAAATCCATAATTGGTTTTATTTTGGCTATTTAATACTATGTACAAACTGAAATAAATGTAAACTGTCGATTTCCCGAAAACTAATAAATAAATGATGCTGTTAACACGGACAAGTGATGAACTGATTTAATATAATATGAAAAAGTAATTAAATACGATAAACGATAACATAATATGTACTGTAACAAATATTATAAAAAAATACCACCATAACCAGTGACCGACCGAAGGTTCGGTTTCGGCAAAAAATCTAGTTTCGGAATCAGTTTCGGTTCCGGCAGAAAATCTGCCGAACCTTCGACCGCACCGAAACTCTGCGTTCTGTCGCGACTATTGCGAACTTCGGGCTTCGGACTTCGAGCATACTTCGAGTGAGTTCGTGGCTCGTGAGTATTTTAATTGGTGACCCGACAATTGGTCCGGCGACATTTGGTCCGGCGACAGTTGGTCCGGTGACAATTGGTCCGGCCGAAAGTTTAGAAGATGTTTTCTTTAATTAAGTATGCAAAGAGGATAAACGGCCGTACAATCAAAGTCAATATACTTATATCTGAAGGCATCTTGAGTGAAAATCCGTTGTAAAAATATTTTTACAACGGAGCCAATATCTTTTCTGATTTTTCTGTCTCCAGATTTTCGATTGAGTTTCGCTAATATTGTCTTCATTTAATTAAAAATATTTTTACTTATAATTTCGACTCTCCGAAGTAGCATGCGACAATCACAAAATACAACATACTTATTCGTGCAGTCGGCTCAGCAAAAAAACGCTAAAGATTCCTACTTGCATGAAATATAACTTTTATATCTAAATATAACACAAGAGTCCCAACTGCTTCCAACCGTCACGAGCCAGTGAGACTATGGCATCCCCAATTTTAGTATGGTGTGATGCTAAAAGTAATGGGGAGGGGAAGATGTGGAAAATGTACCTGGCTATTCAGATATAGTCATCAAACCCGGCTAAAGCCATTTCAAGTAACGTTACAATTCTGAATGAATACTGACGAATAGCAAAATACGACATACTTATAAGTGCAATATCTACTTAAGATTTAGAAGGCGGATATTTTTACCGCCGCCCCGGGAACCATTTATTGGATAACCAACACTTCTGCCACAGTATAATCCCAAATAGTTTGCTACGTTTGATGACCGTGTTTACGGGATGAGCTTTGTCTAGGTCTTGGCGGGGGATGCCTTTGCCCACCTAATGCATGGCGGGCCGGATCAGTAGAGACCGGTTGAGGAAGACCTTTTAATCTCTCCAGCCTGACTCTCTCGACCCATCGCCTTGCACTGCAGTGTGGAAAATTCACCTGGCTATCCAGATCTAGTCACTATACACGGCAAAAGCTATTTCAAATAACGTTGCAATTCTGAATGAATTCTGACGAATAGCAAAATATCTGATTAGCTAGTTACATTTTCCACATCTCCTTCCCCTCCCCACTACCTTCAGGATCACACCATACCAAAATGGGGATGACATAGTCTCACTGGCTCGAGACGGTTGCGAGCAGTTGGGACTCTTGTATTATATTCAGATATAAAAGTTATATTACATGCAAGTAGGAATCTTTAGCGTTTTTTTTTTTTGCTGAGCCGACTGCACGTATAAGTATGTCGTATTTTGTGATTGCCGCATGCTACTTCAGAGAGTCGAAATTATTAGTAAAATGTTTTTACAACGGATTTTAACTCAATATGCCTTCAGATATAAGTATATCGACTTTGGTTGTACGGCCGTATATCCTCTTTGCATACTTAGTTGAAGAAAACATCTTCTAAACATTCGGCCGGACCAATTGTCGCCGGACCAACTGTCGCCGGACCAAATGTCGCCGGACTGGTCAACTGTCATGGAACCGGACTGGCCAACTGTCATGAAACCATTTTAATTAGTCACCCGCCATCATCAATTAATAATACTCAATTAATGAGGTTCTATCTTAATAATGTAAGTGAGGATTATTGACAATTTTTTGTTCGATGAAAAAGTTAATATTTTTGTTACTTTAATATTTTTTTGTTTGTTTTGTAGCAGTAGGTATTATCAAATTATTATTTCGCATACTTCAATTATTGAAATTTTGTTTCATTCACAAGAATGTTGTGATTTTAAACGCAATTAAAATTAAAAAAAAAACTCAATTACTAAGGTCCTTCCTTAAATATGTAAAAATTTGTCCAAAGAAGCGATAGCAGTCCACAATACAGTGTTGGTACCTAACCTGATATATGGCAGTGAGACATGGAACTGGCCGAGGAAGGATAAATGTCGACTGTACTGACTGACTGTACTGTATAAATGAGTTTCCTGAAGAGATCGTGAGAGAAATGTAGTGTTCGGCAATGAATGCAAGGCTGACGTTAGCGTGATGAACAACATTAACCCTTCAAAAAATTTGGCACTTTTTTCAGATGGTCAAAATATTTTCGCTTTATAATAAATGGAATATTTCTGAGCACATTCAAAAACCAAAAACTGTTTTAAAAAGGTGATGAAATATGCTTTCAAATTATAGAATTCGAAATAAACAATTTTTTTATATAAAAAAATTGCATATAAACAAAAAAAGTTTTCAAAATGGCTCACTTACGTTTTTTATAACTAAAGTTACTGATAATTAAAAAAAAAAAAAAAAAAACATAAATATTTTATTAGAAAAATGAACAACAAACACATATTGTAACATCACTTTTTTGTCGCTCTATGTAAAAATGATTTATAAAAAATTCCCGAAGTTTCAATTTTTTTTTTATTGGCGATTGAAAATTTTGTGTACATAAAAGTGTACATTTTACTTTTTTGGTGGCTATTTTTTAGATTGAAATATAAAGCTTGGTATTTTTCCTTTCTAACACCGATTAGCACATATTTCTAACTATGATAGTAAGGGAGTTACAGCGTTTTATATGAGACCTATGTGCGTTGGGCCAAATATGGTCTCCTGTGATTAAACGGGTTGATAGGTATACTCAGATGGTTTGGCCATTTAGAGCGAATGAACGAAGAAATGAGTATAGGAGAGCACATCACTCAAATGTTAATGGTAGAAGAGGTCGGTGACGCCCGAGGAAGGCATGGCACAATCAAGTGAACCACACTGTGAAGTCGGACCAAGTCAAGAGTTAGAATAAAATTAGAGTATGTACGATGTATGAATGTGAATAAGGCAAGGAGTGTGTGCAAAGACCGAGTTGTTCGGTGATCCGCCCTCTTTGCCTACCCCTGCGGGGACACGACGACATGGTTAGTTAGTTTCTCATGTGAATGCTGCACAAGGACGACTTATCGCATCCCCAATCGGGGTATGTTGTGAGGCCGAAAAGCGGGGAAGAGAAAGAGAGGGGAAGAGGAGGGTGGGACAGTATCTTTAAATTCAGATTTTTTTTTTACATGAGCTCCACCCAGGAGGCCCAGAGGAAAATAATTTCCCTCAGGGCCTATGTCATCTTTGGGGATGCTGTGTGGAGGGTTTTTTTAAATGAAAGGAAGGAGAGGAGAAAAGGGTTTAAGGGGTGGGTAGGAATATGGGGTTCAGTGGGTCCAGGTCATCCGCCTCCAAGACCTAGACAAACCTCACCCCATGGACCCGGGCACCCCTGCTAAATCACCAAACGAAGCGAACCACTTGGGGTGACCTGTGGCAGAGGTGTCAGATGACTATAATCACCAAATACTGCTAAAGTCTTACGCAGTACTCTGCAAATTCTGAATGGGGGTTCTTTACTAGGGCGTCGAAGGGAGTAAGTATGTACCACTTCACATACATTGTGACGGGACAACTAAGAATGAATTCAACTAAACATCTCCTTTGAAAAGTCGTTAAAAGTGATGAAAAATACACAAAAAATTGCTTAAGTTAGGTTAGGTGGTTATGAGCTATTTTCATTTATTTTTTTAATTTGCTTTTAATTACTTTTCGAAGAGGTGTTGAGTTGAGTTTATTCTGAGTTGTCATGGAACACACGTACGTATAAGGTAGGTAGTGTATAATATGAACACGTGTTATTTAAAATTAATTCAATGTGAAATAAAACAAATTCATTAAGTTAAAACAGTGACCTCTGGTTTGGTAGACGAGGATATAAACTCCGCTACCCAGAGGTCATTCATTCGAACAGATTGATAAAAAAATCCGCCTGTTTTTTGTGGTTGTGTATTTAATACTTAAAATGATGTTTTGTTAACATGTAAACACGGTGAAAACATATTTACAATAACTGTAAACATGGAAATAGTATTCATTTTTTGCAATAGAATACTATGCAGAGACACCCAAGTAACGTAACCGAAAGTAACCCATGTTCGATATTCTCTACATCTGTCTATCTATATTTTGTTTAAATATGACCACCGCACAAGAGTCACAACTGCTTTCGTCTGGAGCTAGTGAAACTATGGAATCCCCAACTGGGATATGTTGTGAGGCTGAATTTAGTGGGGAGAGGAATGAGATGGGGAGGAGGAAGGTGGGGAAGTACCTGGCTATTCAGATCTCGTCACCAAACACGGCTGAAGTCATTTCAAGTAACGTTTCAATTCTGATAGGTGTTATTGCATCAGGGTGATACTGAGAGTATCTTCCTACTATATTATTTTTAATTAATCAATTGCGAAATACCACACATTAATCAAATAAAACCTCCTTGCGCACGCGCCGCTGGGTTCTAACCCGTCACCTATGGATTGGGAGTCGAGATCATGCTTTATATTCCAATCTAAAAAATAGCCACCAAAAAAGTAAAATGTACACTTTTATGTACACAAAGTTTTGAATCGCAAATTGAAAAAAGAATTTAAAACTTCGGGAATTTTTTAACAAAAAAATTTCATAGAGCGACAAAAAATTGAGGTTACAATATGTTATTTTTATACATTTGTCTAATAAAATATGCATGTGTTTTTATTTTTTATTATTATCAGTAACTTTAGTTAGAAAAAACATAAGGTGACCCATTTTGAAAACTTTTTTATGTTTGTATGCAAAAATTTTATAATTTAAAAAAAAAATATATTTTTCGAATTCTATAATTTGAAAGCGTATTTCATCACCTTTCTAAAACAGTTTTTGGTTTTTGAATGTGTTCAGAAATATTCCAAATATTTGCATTTTATTTTAAAGCGAAAATATTTTGACCATCCGAAAAAAAAGCCAAATTTTTGAAGGGTTATTCGAAGATTGATGAAATTTTGCAAACTTGGCCTTCAAAACAAGAGGAAGGTAACTGTGATGTCTCTTGTGCTCATTGCGTTTCTATGCCAGCAGATGGAGGTTTTCTGGAATAAACCATTGGTGCAATTCAAAACACTTTTTGTATATGATATCAGTTTGTGTTTTAATTTTTCTATATCACTTTTTAAATCCTTTATGGGTTTTTAGAGTATACCGAAACTATGTCAAAGGAACCCTTTTTAGGAGACATACAATGACACCTACTCCAAAAGTAACAATCGTACCTACATATTGATGAATAGAAAAAGTAAGTTGATTATGAAGTTGTAGAAGAATACGAAATTATTTTTTTCCTTTTTAATGCATTTTTTTAAGTCGTTTTTTTGTTTATTTTTTTATTTTTAGTGAATCTGAAGTACACTAACTAATGCGTCTGAATATGGGTAGACCTACCAAACTTGCTGCTCATATGAGACAGACATAATTTGACCATAACGACGTTAGGGTCAAATTAAAAGATTCGGCCAAGTATCGTTAATTTGCTCCTAAGAATTGAAGAGTTGCGTTACTTTGTCATGGATCCCATAATCAGAACCTAACCAAACTCTCATCAAACTACCCTTGAAGTACACCCTTTCCAATAAAAAATGAATCATCGGAATCGGTTGGCATGATATTGAGTTTAAGACTTATATGTTTTTCTCATGGATGCCATTGTCGGAACAGGACCAAATTAAAATGGCACCACACGGGAAGCACCAGCTTTCAAATAAAAAAAAGAATCATCAATATCGGTTCATCCTCCTTTTTGAAGTCGTTTAAAAAAGGAGATGTGGCATGAAAGTTTACGCCGTGTCGTCGAGCTGCGACAAAACTGGATGAACTATCAAAGCAGGAAAGCCATTTAAAGTTTTGCGTTTTGTGTGAAAGTAGAAACATTAAAAAATATAACTTATTCTATACTGCCGTCATAAGCACAAAGGCAGATGGAAAATGTTAGTGCTTCCATTCTGACGAACTTTTTATCATAATTGGATTTTATTTTATTTATTTACTCTTTTATTTACAATTTTAAATATTTACATTTTTTACACAAGGGTTATAATAAACAATAATTGTTGCAAAAAATTATTTCTCACATTAGAGTGGATTACAAAAATTGGATAAAATTTTAAAAATTAATGAACTGAAATCGTCAGATAAGATATCTCGTCATAAATATATGATTAAAACAAAGAATTTATTACATACAAATGTCGATGTCATTGGTAAATTCGTTTGTTAAACCATGTAGGCGAAGAACTATTGGCGAGTTTGCTACATAATTTGTTTGTTGCTACATTGATAAACATGAAATGTCTCATATATTAAGAATGTGACCATTGAAAATTCCCTGCTGCCTTGTTGCTTATGACGGTAAAACCAGACAACCATTAATGTTTACAGAAGACTTAACCAGTAAAAAACACGCAAGTCCTTGGATGCAGTATGATAACCCCACTTCTCATGTCTCGTAAGTAGTTTCGGTCATGGAGTTAAGAGGAACGGCTGCGCAGCCTTCTTCATACTAAACTTGCATTTGGATTTGAGGCCAAAATACCTGACCAATCAAAATAATAATCTTTTAATCAAAAGTTATTGCAAGTATCTGGCGCAGGTATTTGCTACTTAATTTATTTGTGTTAATACACCTAAATAATTATTATAAAAGAAAAATCGTAATTTCACGATTTTATAGGCAACTTTGCCAAATGTTTGTGGATTAATGATAACATAAAAAATGTCATAATAATGATATAATGAAATTAAAAATAAATAAAAATATTTTTTAAATCAATCTAAGTCGAATCTTTTTTACAATGGTCCATCTATTTTCAAATGTCCTTTAAAACTATAAAAAAAATTGTTTGACCGAGGATAGATCCTTTCGACTCAGGAACTGGAATCAACTAAGCCAATATGTATGCCTGATTGCCACCAAAAGTTGATAGAATGCATTTTCGTCGACAACGAGTTTCTCTGCCGATAAGTCGATTAATTTCCACCTTCAATATTTCACTTCATTCAATAAGAAAACCAAAGTGAAATTCAATTAGATTTTTAAAACATAATTAAATTACTAACGACCGATTTACGTTGAAGTAATTATATTACTAATAAATATGATACGCAGTAGGTTGGGCAACATTATTTTTTTTATAATTACCATTAAAATCACAAAAAAATCTGAAAGTCGCCTCTGAAATAATGAAAAATTTTTGATGGCCTATTTTTTACAATTTATAATTTTTCATAACAATACTCTTTTGACAGTGTAAACATCTCTCAATCCATTCCCATCAAAATTAAAAATTAAAATTATTTAAAGTGAATTATTATACATAGCTATAATAATAATAATAATAATGGTTTTTTATTCCAGAATCTTCCAGAAGCTATCATCAAATATTAACAAGCACACTTATTATTAACATAATAGTGTTTTATATATTAGTATTTGTGTACTGTGTCAAAAAAAGCTAAAACAAATCTACAACTCCAAACATTGACAAGCAGTGAATAGTGACAAATTTATAAACATTTCACAATGGATGTGCAAAATTTCATCTCCAAAGCAGAAGTAGCTGTCAATGCTTTAAATTAGGTACTTTTTCATCCAGCCAACAAATTTAATAAGAATCAAATTTTTAAAATTTCCCCAATTGCATGGGAAATTTTAAACGCCATAAGTAGCATGTCTTCTGCTGTGGCATCCAAAACTGCCAGCTTAGAAGGTGAACTGCGTGCATACAAAGATATTACTTACATTTTAATTCAAAATACTTAACTCTAAATTCAACTGTTGCGAATTCCTACAACTCATAAACTTACGAATACCGACAGTAACCACGCGACAAAATACACTATTCTACTGCAGCATTAACAAGCGAAACTACATTGCCCACTCTCCTTTGCAACGATTTCACACTATGGGGAATCAGTACTTAGGTGATGTCAACATATTTAACGTCAACTTGGCGAATTTTGTGGATCTTATAAAAAACTTATTCCAAAACTATTCCTAAACATATTATTTTAATTTTAACATTAATTTTATTTTTATTATTTCTTTATCTGTTGAAACATCATCTGTCATGAATTGATTGTACTACCAAATATGTAAAAGCCCTCTGGGCGTTGAATAAATAAATTAATTAAAAATAATTGAAAACACAATTAAATAAAGTAGCAAAGATCAATATTATAATAGTTGCTGCACCTTTTTATTAAAAAAAAACAACATTTCAGTTTGATCGATTATTTTCGTCGCAAATCTAATTTTAAATTTTGCATTAAAAAGGTCGCGCAACCTGTTATGAACAAATGAGGTTTGACGGTGTGTTATGAACTAATTGAATGTTGCGCGGCAAGTTATGATTGCTGAGCAAGAGATGGTGTGTTATGATTTAGATATTAAATGCCCTATTATGTCTGGGGGTAAGGTTCCCGGCGGCGCGGCGCGGCGTGGCGACTTTGTTGCCTGAAACAACCAACTAAATCCTCACGCAACCGGCTTGCTCAGTGATGGTATAGCATGAGGAAATTTATTATTTGACGGGTCCTTGGTTCTAATATAATGCGGAAAATTCACGGCTCCGCGCGAGCCTCCGATATCGTAGTGGCGTAAATCCAAAAAAAAATTAACATTTTTATTTTTGTAAAATCAATATCCAATCTTCAAACCACTTTAAAATAAAAAAAAAATCTCATCAGACATCTAGCGACTTTCTAGTTTCACTTCTACGGCGTGTGAACACAGGAGGCTCTGAGGAAAATAATTCCCCTCAGTGCATATGTCATCTTTGGGATGCTGTGTAGAGGGTCCTTTTTAGGTAAGGAATGAGAGGAAGTTCTGGGAAGCAAAAGGGTATTAGGGGTGTCTGGAAGGAATCTGGGGGTCAGTTTGTCCAGGAGTGACGGACATATGATCCATCCCTCTCACTGCGGTGCCAGGCGATGTTCCGAGAGAGTACGTTGAAGAAGTCAAAGGGACTCCCTCTACCACTCTCTCCCGATCCGGTCTGCCATGCAGTTGGCGGACAGACGCATCCACCGCCAAGACCCGGACAAACCTCACCCCATGAACCCGGGCACCCCTGCTAAGTCACCAAACGTAGCGAACCACTTAGGGTGATCTATGGCAGAGGTGTTAGTTATCCAATAAATGGTTCCCGGGGCGGCGGTACCCACACCCACCTTACAAATTCCCAAAATCCCTAATGAAATAATGTTGTTTCAGAGGAAACTTAAAACAAGATACATTTTATAATAAGATTACAACATCTTGGAAAGAGTTGTTATAGTAACACAAGACATAAATCTCACCTCAAACACACCATTAGTTTTGCTAGCTGTACTAAACTATCGAAACGTAGGTATGCCGATGAGTGCCGTCTGTGGGAATCGCGACTGCCGAAGATGACCCAAGGTCTTTAGGCAGCAGCGCATCCAGTTGAGAAGCCCCGTAGGCTGCTCCGTGGCCTGGAACATGGCCGGTATGGTCATCCGGCTAGTGGCGTCTGGTCCTCCTCGTGACGTCGTCACGCACGATCATCAAAGGCAGGATGATCTCATGTGTTAACCATGTTACAAGGGATTATCCCGTATTTGAGATAACCTCCCTTAAAGCGAAAACAGCAACATGAATATACTAGACGAATACGGACAGCGTCAATAAACTACAATTTCAGATAATTAAAAAAAAAAACATTCCGTGTATACCTACTACAAGAACGCACTTTCTTCTCAAAGGCCTATCGCGAGCTAAAACTCCGATTGGTGAAATATAATTATAGATTTATGTGAGACATATTATTATTTTTTTTTTTTTTTACAGTGAATACCGCACAAGAATCTCAACTGCACCCGTCTGGAGCCAGTGAGACTATGGCATCCCCAAATGGGGTATGTTGTGAGGCTGAAGGTAGTGGGGAGGGGAAGGAGGTGGGGAAGAGGAAGGTTGGGAAGTACCTGGCTATTCAGATCTGGTCACCAAACACGGCTAAAGCCATTTTCAAGCAACGTTTCAATTCTGAATGGTGGTCTTACACCAGGGCGATACTGATAGTATCTTCCACTCTGGAACATGCCGCAAATATACTATATATTATTTTCAATGAATTAATTGTGAAATAACACAAATTAATCAAATAAATATATTTGCGCATGCCGGGTTCGAACCCGCGACCTCCGGTTTGTGAGTCAAGAGTCTTACCCACTGGACTACGGAGGTCGTCAGGTATTATAAACTCGCTATTATAAACTAAGTATTATAAACTCCCGTTTGCCTTGCCGGTCTTTTATGATTCACAATTAAAACATGGTAGATTCAAAATGACTTCCCGGGAGCGAGCTGGCCCAAAGGTTGTGAAACAAATCATAAACTCCGGCTGATCTTGCCGGTCCTTTACGATTCACAATTAAAACATGGTAGATTCAAAATGACTTCCCGGGAGCGAACTGGCCCAAAGGTTGTGAAACATATCATAAACTCACGTTGATCTTGCCGGTCCTTTACGATTCACAATAATTATAACATTACTTAACGGAAGCGAAACGGGCCAAAGGACGTGAAACATATTATAAACCCCTGTTGACCTTACCGGAACTTTACGATTCAGAATTAAAACATGGTAGATTCAAAACGACCTCACGGGAGCGCACCGGCCCAAAGGATAAGTGACGTCAAAACCCATTATTCGTCCCTCGTCAAAAACTATCTCTCTATCCAGTGTTCCCAGCACTAATAACCAAGGACAATTAATATTAAATAATTTGAAGGTACTTGTTTACACTAGGCATTTATTTAATACCAGAACAAATACCGGTTAGTTATTTCATAACAAGCCGTTCCTCTTAACAAACAACTTTATATACAAACCAAAAGCGCCTTGAAATCAGTCTACACTCGGCTGGGAGAAAGATCACACACGGAATACTTTGTGATTTTGTGTTCAGTTAAAAAAAAATCTACTTGGTTATTCAAAATGGCAGGAAAGGCCTTCGTGATTACGATAGTCTTCGGTGAGTACCAAAATACATAAATTATAATAAATATTATAGTAAAATTAGGAATATCATTGCTAGGTTAAGCGAATCAATTTTTTCAAAATGTTTATAAAAAAATAAAATTAAATCATTTACAGAAGTATGTTATATTTTAACAAATTGTTACAAGACATACCTACATAATAACGTTTGGCTTGTGTGTGGGGGGGATGTGTAATTATGTTCATTATTTCAATTTTGTATGCAGTGCATTCAGTTTATGTTTTCAGTGTGGATTTTTGATATTTAAGATTGTTAGGTGTAGTTCTGATTCTTTATGGCAATGTTTTATACGAAACTTTATTTCAAGATATTTATAATTTTTTTTTTCACATTTTTGATTATTCAACACGAAATGGTTTATTCAGGATGTGTAGCTGTTTAACCCTTCAGTCTAATTTGTTCGCTTTGATAACAGATCACATAGGTCTCAAGTTTTCGACCGCACTTTGAGAAAAGAATATGAAACTTTGTGAATTTTTTATTAATTATTTTTTTATGAAACGACAAAATTTAAAACATGGTTGTAATAAAATATTTGTGTTTTTTTCTTTTTTCGTTTTCACTTATTTTAATTTAAAAAAAACGTCAGTGGAATCTTTTTTAGAACTGCTTTTATTGGCATTCAAAATTTTAATACAAACAAAAAAAACTATCAGCCTTACTAAAAAAAACTTTTCACGGCCGATAACCTGTGTTATAGCAATAACATAAATAAACCCCGTATACACTAAAACACGTTTTATTACCAATAACCTTTCTTACGTGGTCACGCTGTTAAAATGCATTGAAGATCTGACAACGTTGTATATGGTTTTAATTTACTAGGAAACAATGTTGTTTTAATTATTCTCCGCTAGGGGCATTATTGGCGCGTCTGTGCATATCGACCCGCAATGACAAAACAGTTCGGTGTGTTTATGGCGGGATATTGAAAATTTTGTTAGTACCTAAATGTTGTGATTTTACTTATTAATTTCTATTGTAGTAACGAATTTACTCTTCTGTTCACATAATTGATACATTTACCATATTATTTGTGTGGTTTACATCACTTTAATCAAGTTATTGTACAAACGCCGTACTTTCAAAGTTGAACTGTCAGAATATTGTTTTATAGGTTACTTAAAAGATAAAATTTACATTTTAAGATCTTTATTTTAAGAGAATTTCTTAAAAGTGATAATTTTTTATAATATTAATATCTAATACATGTGTCCGTAAACGTATAAAAGAAATTAACGTCTTTAGAGATCCAAGAAATCTGTTTTAAAGTTCGGTATTTTTCTAAGTTATTTTTTTGGCAATAATTTTTTTTTTTTAATTTTTTTATTGTATGCACGACGACAAAGTGAGGTGATAGTTTCCTTCCAAATTTATTACGTAAAAGGACTGTGTTTTTGAAATTTTGATTTTTTTTTAATTTCTCTACATTTTGGTCAAAAATGTTTTGCGAGGAAATTTTTTTCCATTTTTTTCCGAGTTTGAATCTTAAAATATGGCAGTTTTTGAAAACTAAAGTGTATTTTAAATACACAAATCTAAAAGGAAATTTTATCTAGTTTTCATAAATGGTATTTGTTTTTACAACACCTTCAAAAATAAGAAATATATAGAACATTCAAAATACTTTGGAAAAATTCCGAATTTTGTTCTGTCATCATTAATAAAACAGAGATAAACTACCCTCTCAAGCCGTGTAAACCAAGTGTATTTTTTTCCATGAACAATTTTTTAATTAGTAATGTTTTCACATCCGCGGCCGTTTGTCAATTGAATAAAATTTTCACTGGGTTTTTTAGTAAGGCTGTATATGTTTATTTCTAATAATAACATTTGAAAGCGTACCCATTTTATCACCTTTCAAAAACAGCTTCTAGTTTTTGAATACATTTAGAAATGTTCCATTATTTGGACACAAAGTGGAAATTTACTGAACTTCTAAAAAAATATTCACGAAGCTCGAGGGGTTAAACTTATATACTCAAGTATTTTTTTGCAGTTTTAAGCAATTGGAATGGTTTTGACTCTGGATAATTTTTCAAATGTACCGCTTGCGAAGTCAGGGTTGTTTTTGATGCATGACTTGTGACCATTTAATGACTAAAATAATCTTTTTATTTTCTGGAAAAAATACCAGTTTTTGTTCTCCAAACAAAAGGATGGCGTTTTGTTTGTCATAACTATTCGACTCATCGTGTCTTTGCCATTAATGTGATTGTTTATATTTTTCTAATAATATGTCACTGAATTCATAATGATACAATAAAAATTTACGTTGCAATAATAAAAACTTCGAGAGTTTGGTAGCTATCTCAGAGTACGTTAGTTCTATTCCCTGCGGTTCATATAATTAAACACAACCTTTTCGTGTTGTTGACGTATTTTTAAAGGTGAATTAACATAATTTGGTTTTTGGCAGGCATCGTTATCATTATGCTAATCATGATTCATGTAGCAAACCAAGGTGGCCGATAAAATACCACTAAAATCCGGTTTTTGTCGGCAATTTAGGATCATCACTGAATATTATAGATTGAAATTACATTCCTAATTGACGAACTGAATTCATAGTGCTCATTAAAATGCATAATAATTTCTTCAAATTTTGCAAATTCACTTTAGGCACCATTTTATTAATGCGATAATTAAAAACACTTTGTTTTTACCACAATAAACTTTATTAAAAAGTTGACATGTTTCAAGAACGATGTTCTCTTCATCAGGACATATAATGTAAGTACTAAAAAACTGATCGAACATAGAAAGACAGGCGTGGGTAGAAATGGAAGTAGTGGGGGAGAAGAGAGGTGGAAAGGGGAGGTGAGATGTCTAAATAGCAATAATTATTCGGAATTTGCTAACCATCTAATTGAATCTAACCATTCATTTGATATAAATACTGGTTTTAAAATTTTACACACGTTTTCACTCAGATCTTTTAGAAATATTAGAAATTAGGAAAAATGTCAATAGAAATTTAAATATTATTAACAATCAAATTCATTTTGTGAATAACCCTATCTTAAACATATTTCCATGTTGATCTCCTAAGCACCTCCACTTTCCACCTCTCTCCTCCCCCACTACTTCTATTTCTACCCACGCCTGTCTTTCTATGTTCGATAATTTTTTTAGTACATTATATGTTCTGATGAAGAGAATATCGTTCTTGAAACATGTCGACTTTTTAATAAAGTTTATTGTGTGTAAAAACACAGTGTTTTTAATTATTGCATGCATAATAATTATTGTAAAAGAAGAATTTTCCCTGTAAAAGCATATGCGACGAAAAAACAATTATTGCTGTTCTATACCATCAAAATCTTTTAACAAATATAGTACACATCTTAATAATATCAAAGCTAAAAAATTTCTGCTTTTCTTGTATAAATTATAACATTTATTATAACATGACACAGTCATCACCATTGAAGGAATAACATGGACAGATGTGACTGTTGCTGCGAATAACATTTTGAAGGAATGGTTTAGTCTTAATGCAGAAAAAACATAATTTATGCCGCCTGTCCTTTGTTATCGAATAAGAGCTTTATATCAGTCATCAAATAAAGCCTTATACTAGTCATCGAATAGCTTTATTCCAGTCACCAAATAAATCCTTACACCATTCATTCAATAAGCTTTATACCAGTCATCGAATACAACTTTATTCCAGTCATCTAATAATTCTTTACACCAGTCATTGAATAAAACTTTCTAAGTAAATTTTAGGGTCAATGTGCAATTTTTATCTCAGATAAATTGCACATTGACCCTTGTATTCTTCTGCTTCAGTGTTTCTAGCTCTTCAACTCTGTCCTTCACACCAATCTCCCGCCGAGAGGAGAGTCAAACGGCAGGATGACTTTGAAGAACTTCTTGGAGATCTCTTCGGCGAGACAAGACCGTATGTCATTTATATTATTTACTTTAAATTTGATATAACCTTCTTTGTCATTACCAAATTCTTTTGTACGATGTGTAATGATAAATAAATAATTATTGTCGGACAAACCTTTCTCACAAGGATTTCAAATTAGTTTTTGAAAACATAAAGGTTTTTTTTTATCTAATCTAATTATAAAACCTAAGCAACAATAGGTGATTTCTAGGATGGTTGTATAGAAATTGATGATTTTGCATTGTTTCACCATTATATGAATTCACAGGCTCAATTATTTGTTGTTATAACCAACAATTTAATATTGGTACGGTTATATTTAGCCTAAGAACTAGTAGTAATTAAATTCAATAAATATTATTGTTAAAATTTTTATTTATGCGAAAACAAGAAAATTATTATAAAAATAAAACAAACGCTTTGTATTTAACCACGAATATTTATTATTTTACACATAATAATAATGAAGCTTGGTTGAAGCGAAACCGGTCGATGTGTAAAATTATAAATATTCGTGGTTAAATGTCTAACAACGAAGTAATTGCTTCTAATGAAAAAATATATATATACCTATATTATTTTCACGAAACACTGGTTTATTTTTTTATAATGGTCAGATTGACCATGACTTTTCAAAGCGTTTTTGAGTTGATTCTGAGTCTCAATTTTTGAGCCGGGTATGGGTACGGCCGCCCGGAAACCATTTATTGGATAACTAATATCTCTACCATAGGTCACCCCAAGTGGTGCGCTACGTTTGATGACTTTATGTGGTGAGGTTTGTCCGGGTCTTGGTGGCGGATGCGTCTGACCAACAGCTGCATGGCAGACCGAATCGGGAAAGAATGGTTGACGGAGTCCCTTTGACTTCTCTAGGAACTCTCTCTAGTGGGAGGGATGGATTCATACGTCCCTCACTGCTGGACACACTGACCCACAGATTACTACCTATCCCAATACCCTTTTCCTTCCCAGAACTTCCTTTCCTAGAAAGACCCTTCACACAGTATCCCTAAAGATGACATAGGTCCTGAAGGGAATTATTTTCCACAGGGTCTCTTGTGTGGAGATTATGTAAAAAAAATTGCATATGGAACCATCTATCTATATTTGTCAATAAAAATGAATCGCTAAAACGCAGGTACGAAATGTTTGTATGAACGACTGCACCAAATTAGATAGTTATTGTCAGGACAAGGTTTGTATAAAACTACTGGGGAGCTCTGGCATTATGAAAAATGAATGTACCGGAAATGAATGTACGGAATGTGGGAGGGGGGAGGGGGGAGGGGAGGGGAACCTGGCGGGGGTGGCGAACTCGGGAGGGGGGTTTGCGGGTCGGGGGAAGGGGGGGAGTGGAAAGGAAGGGGAACGGGACGAATGGGAAAGGACACGCCGAGAGAAACAATTTCTTTATTAAATGGCATAGCAACGCATGCCGGGAATCAGCTAGTATAATATAAACATCTGAGCTAATATATCCACATTACGGACTAAGTAATTAATTCTATCAGTTTTTGGAATATAGAAACTGTTTGTATGCCGAAAATATTTCATTCCGCTAATGGCATGCATTTTGTGGGATGCCATTTAGATCTGGGATTATCGTATCCGGTGTAATTAACATTTATTGTTTAAATAATGGCATGAAATGAAACATAAATGGAAGGATGAGTGCACTCTTTCATAGCACTTCTCCGCCAACGAATGGGAAGCTATGTAATGGGGTAAATCCAACAGCATTATTTTTTACGCCATGGCCGTCTGGATTGAGTGCCCCTTGATGTCCCTCTGGGGAAAAGAGGCTATGATAATATCCATTGAATTAATGCTTTTAGTGAAATGTTTCCACCATTTTTTCAATACAATTAATATGTTTAAAGTAATGCTCCCTGCTGATAGAAATTTTATTTTCAAATTAACATTACAAGAAAATATTTATGATGATCCACGATTACGGTACCGTGGCGGCCTAAAAAAAGGAAATAAACATACGTTCCTTATCACAATGATGCTGCAGCTCGGAACCGCTCATGCGGCGATCTTCTCGCGTATGTGACGCATGTTTGGGGGGCGATGCCTGGAGCGTTTCTTGAGACCCAAACGGTTGCACTGGACATTTCCAAGGCTTTTAACCGGGTTTGGCATCGAGGACGAAAAACTGCCATCTTACGAACTTCCCGCATCCTTGTGTACGTGGATTGCCGACTTTTTGAGGGAGAGGTCGATTCAGACAGTTACTGATGGTTTCATCCCTTTCTCGCACTCGATAAATGCTGGCGTCCCATAGGGATCGGTTCTGTCTCCAACTTTGTTTTTGTTGCACATCAATGACCTTTTGACATGTGCACCAATTCATTGTTACGCGGATGACAGTACAGTTCATGATAGCTTTTTGTTTGACAAGCCACCAAAGGGCTCACAAATTCCAACGGCTCAGAGGGTTTTGAAGCAAAGAATGGACGGTTAAATCGAGAGTGTTTTCTCTTGGGGTAAAAGTAATCTTGTTGAATTTAATGTTTCAATCATGTCTGATTACGTCTAAAAGGGATCAAAATGAAAATCTAGTCTTCTTCAACGGAAGCAATCTTCCGAACAGGCCCTCCATTGATATGCTCGGTGTATTTCTAAGTGACCAGCTCAGATATGGGGGCTCCATCGAAGCCAGAGTTAAGTTAGCCTCTAAAAACTGGGCGTACTGTACAGTGCCCGCATATACTTCAATGGTACACAATTGCTAACCCTGTACCTACAAATCACAAGTGCGCCCCACGGTTGAATTTGGCAGCCACCTCTGGTCTGGAGCCCCAAAATACCTGAAAAAAAAACCCTCGACTCTGTGCAAAAATGGGCGGTCCGTCTGATGGATTCTCCTAATTTAACAGACGGATTGAGAGCACAGACGTCGGGTGGGAAAGCTGTCCTTGTTCTACCGGTATTTCAATGGAAGATGCTCCTAGGAACTAGCGTTATTGATTTATTCGGCACCGGTGCATAGTCGGGAAACACGCCAAACATATGTACACTGTTGACATTGGTCACATGAGAACGAGTCGCTTCTTCGACTCGTTCTTGTGTTCAACAGCTCGGCTCTGAAACGATTTGCCGGCCTCTGTGTTTCCTCCTTCCTACATCATGGGTCTCTTCAAGACCAATGTTCAGGAAGGACCTTCATCTCCTCAAAAAGACCATCCACACAGCATATCAGTTGACATAGGCCCTGAGGGAAATTATTTTCCTCAGGGCCTCCTGTGTGGAGTAAATGTAAAAAAAAAAAAACATACAATTACTATCATATATCTCCTTCACACGAATAAAGAAAATGAAACGCAATCCTTACTGCCGTAGCTGAGCCGTAATAAGATATATCTGTTTCCTCCAAAGGAAAAAGTTGTATTTTGGAGGAAAAAGTCACACGTATTTTCAGTGTCTCATGTTTTGTCTCACCATTATTAAATATGTAAGAAAGATCTGCAACATTAAAGCGATAAGGAACGTTTATTGCCTTTTTTGCAGTCCCGGTACCATAATCGTAGATCGTCACGATAAAAATAAAAGCTACCATTGGCTAAATGATGACGCATGCCATTTACTTGTATTTATTTTATTTATTAGCTTTAAAAACCGTCCATATATGTTCTTATTATTTGACACAACTCTTTCCACCATGGCATAAACACCATACAATGGTTCGCTCTGTCTTTTTGTGTAACCATTGCACAATTGTTTGAACTACCCGGAGTCAGTGGGACTATGGCATTCCCATTTGTTGTGTTGAGAGGAAACTATTGACAGCAGTTCGGTAGATATCTCCAGAGGATTATGTTATTACTCACCTACAATAATTTTCCTAAGCCTTTAAAAATGTTATATATTATTGTTTTATAATTTTTATAATTATTTTGCAGCACTCCAACCTCAAGACCAACCCAAAGGACGACCCAAGGACCAAGCACAATAGCCCCGTTGGCCACCACCCCTCGAGAGCCCGATCCCGCCTGTACGAGGAGGTGTGTCAACTTGCCCCAATACACTCCCGTGTGTGGCACAAACGGGATCACTTACAACAATGAGAGTTTACTGCGTTGTGCTATGTTCTGCGGTCTAAGTGGTGAGTTATATGGTTCAATTGATTAAATAGAAACATTCCAATAGAAATGATTGTAATAGACCCCTTTCAACTTTTTCGTTACTCTCCGTGAGAGACGGAATCCACAACATGTTCGTAAATATTCGGGATATTTCAGTAGCGATTGGGCGTTGGTAAAAAACTGTTAGCGTCCGATATGTCTTCTATTCACGAATCTAGTTCGGGCATTTACCGAGCGCTGCCGAAATATTCCGAATGGATAAAGCGTCGGGTATTTACGAATAGGCGATCCCGAATGCGTTGTAGCCGATCAACGAACATCCTTAACAATATAATTCAAATTCGATTTTACAAACTGGTATCACCGAGCACCGCTCTCCGGTTTAGTGCATGACGATGCAAAACCATTCCGGTTTCAACGTTCGTTCCGTCCGCCTGTTTTTACTGTGCTAACTTATTGGAACACAAAGCTTCGATGTAAATATATTCGACTCGCGTTAATCAAGAGTTATTATTGAAAACCTTCACAACACACACATCCAGTTTACAGACGTGGCAAGGACTGTAAACGTTACTGTCAAACCCTTTATATAAAATATCTAAAAATAAATGCGTATACCTACCCCAGTGCATACAATGTGTTGTGAAACCTATGCCGTGTAACTTTACCCCTTGCCTGCCATATGGCAGTGGGACACTTTTAATGAGTATTCGTTAGCAAGAATACTGACTTTTAGCATGAATATAATATTACAGAGACACAGTAAAAGCGTTGAGAGGTTCTTTGTGAAAGAGTGATTGCAATTAATGAAAGACCGACTGCATTATTCGCTAATGAAATTTTGTCAAAGGAATCGAGGGGAACGAAAAGGAAAGGAATTGATAGAGAATAATGGGTCGGATGCGTTAGAAATTAGATTCCCTTACCTAGGCGGGTTGACTGAATTGTAAATGGGAAGTTTCAAAAAGAAAACAAGGCCGTTAAGAGAGCAATGAATGTGATTTATGTGGGTTTTAGACGATGCTTTATTTCATTTAGAATGTCTATTCCTAAGGATTCGGGGTGAAAAAAGGGACTTGTTCTATTTTGGTACCGATTTTCGAACAATTTTAAGTAGGACATTATTATTTGACATCATATGCCATCTCTCATCGTTTGAAGTAACTATATTTTTTATATGGGAATGTAGGATGTTTATTTCATTTCACGTTTCATGTCCTTTCTAAATTAATAGCTTAATGTAATATAACTTAATATAATCAAAAAACCAAAGATTACATAGGCCCTGAGGGAAATTATTTTCCTCAGGGCCTCCTGTGTGGAGCACATGTAAAAAAAAAACCTTTTTTTGTCTTTGTTCTTATAAATTAATAGCATAATCTTATACAGGGTGTCCCAAAAGAAAGTTGATATTTAGTGGATCGATTTAAAAAAAGTTAAGGGTTCTATCGAAAAAATGTTAATTAAATACTAAAATAAACAATTTGGGAATTCATTTCTGAAAAATAATGTCGTCCAAATGTAATCCCCTCACGTTCGCGGCATTCATTTAATCGAAGAGTAAAATTTCTTATGACGGCTCGCCAGGTAGGCTTCATGGTGACTGTCATTTCGTGATGGATATTTTCTTTTAATTGCATCAGGGAAGTCGGATTTTTGGCGTACACTTTATTCTTTGGTTATAGCCAGTAAGTTTGTAGGGGTGCAGCATTAGGTATTTGTGCAAAATGCTGTGTAACGATGATCTATGCACATTGAAAGCACTTGCGTGCTTCCGAATCGAAAAGTTTGAGTCGTCACGCAAATACTGATAAACACTCTCTACGTTTTCTACAGTTCTGACCTTGGTCGCCCGGATTTTGGTTTTGCCAGCGTTGTACCGATCTCTTCAAACTTTTTAACCCATTTTCGAATGAGAGGAATGCTTGGCGCATCATTGAATTGACGAAAACCTCAAATATTGCAGAATCTTCCACGCGCTACAGTCGCCGAATCACCAATTTTGTAAAACTCACGCACGCACAATGCGCGGTCGCTCCCGAGAAATGCTTCATAGCGACTAAATTCCCAAGAGCCAGACTACTGATAGACATACCCCCCGCGCCCCCCGGAAAAGTTGCGTTCACACAGAAAGCAAAACAAATATCAACTTTCTTTTGGGACATCCATATAAAAATGAATCGCTAAATGTGTTGCTAAGCGCAAATCTCGAGATCAGCTGAACCGATTTCGCAAACTTTTTTTTTAAATATTCCTTGAAGTAAATGGTTCTTACGGAGAGAAAAATTAAGAAAATTGGATAATTTCAAAAAACCTATTACTAACCTAAACGACTATCGCACGTTTGACAGTTCGCGTGTTTGAGAATAACATTTTGCAAAACAATGATTTGTTGAATCAGGATTCTATTTTTGAAAATCTTTAGTTGATAAATTTATTTAAAGTACGTACTCCTCTAATAGTTTGAAAAGGTGGCACGCGGGCTGTTTAAAAACTGAATGTACTGGGATTGAATATATGGAACGCGGTAGGACGGTTGGTGGGACGAGGGAGCGGGAAAAGGAAGAGGGAAGGCGGGGAAGGTGGAAGGGGAACGCGGGAGGGGAAGGGGACGTGTGAGGGGAACGGGAATCATGTTGGCATTGCAACGCCTGCCGGGAACCAGCTAGTTTATCATATAAATATGTTTTTTGTTATCATTTTAGTCGTTTTTAAATTAATAACATTTTTTTTTCTAAATCAAATTTCAACACATGGTAACCCTGTATGTTTACATAAATAATATTATAACAATAATAACAACATAATGTATTAGCTTCATTTAGTGTAGTATGTAGCTATTATCTGTAAAAAAACATCCATGTAACAATATTGTTCTTTCATTAAATAAATAAATTTGTGTTATTTTTTACCACATAAAATATTTTATAAAATTATTAACCTCAACACAAGCTTGCCCCGGTGAGGTTAGGTACTGAACTGTAAACAATATCTCCCAAGTAAATAAACAATTAAATAAAATTTAATCATTAAAATTGAAAATAAATACAAGGCTTGCTTTATGAAAAAGCCTTTGGGGCGTAAATATATATATATAAATATTTTTTTTTAAAAGCGGAGACGGTTTACCATTAGTTCCCGTGAGTATTTAGGCCATGGACCCATTGTATTTTCTCCCATTTTACCTCAATCCTTTAACAATAACCCAGTCCCTTTAATAAAGTTCACCAGTCATTGGATATGTGGCTAAGTCTTCTGGTTCTACGGCATGTCTCCCCAAGTATCCGAGCCTAGTTCCCACCAGGGCAGGACATTGGCACCATAAGTGAATTGGAGTCTCTTCATCCTCTTCACATTTTCTACATCTATTGGTGCTTTCCACTCCCAATATCTGCGTGTGTCTCCTGAACTGCTGAGATAGTAGTGTCCCGTTAGTAGGCCTACCAGTTCCCTCAGCGAGTTTCTGGCGTAAATAAATAAATGAATATTGTCTCGCAAATGGCAGTGACAGACGCTGTTATGATTGTGAGCTATGGTTATTGTTAAGATTTCAGGTTACTTCAATAAAATTCGCCGATTAAAAAAAAATCGCTTGCGTTTATTTAAAATGGAACAATTTATAATATGACCTTCCACCCAGAAAAATGCAGTTTTAACGAAGCCCATTGTATTAAAAAAAAAGCTATGTTACGATAACAAACTGCAACTTCAGCTGAACCTTGAGATTGTAATTTTTTTAACCATATAAACAGAAATTGCAAGGGGTCCAGTCAAGTTTCACATCCATAGCCTAATTTTTACACCATAGAGGACAATAGTAACTACTTTTAAAAACACGATTAATCTTTGACTAATTTTTTTAATTAATATTTTTATTTTATTTTTTTATTTTTTATTAGTAATAGAAGGTACATAAATTACAAATAAATTTTATACAGTATTTAATTACATAGTAGATATATTTGATGTACCCCCATAATTAAGCAAGGCTTGTGTGTATGGGGGGGTGTTATTGTATTGCTTTTTTATATCATTCAGTTTATTTATATCACATTTAAATTACCATTTAAACGAAGTTTTCAGTATAATTTTTAAGGTGAGTTTTAAAATTTTTTATATTGGTATTCATGTTTCTAATTTTTTCTGGTAATGAATTAAAAAATTTTGCTCCGAGATATTTATGACTCAATTGTCCAATTTTTTTTTTACATTTTGGAGTGGGAAGTATTGATGTTTGTCTAAGACTTCTGTTATTTTTAAATGGTGCAACTTGATTTTTAATATTATCTTTATAAATTTGTAATGTTGCATGATAAAAGTATAATGCACTTAATTTTCTGACTTTAAATTGTTTGAATAAAAGTTCTGACGAATATGAGTAGGGTTTTTTTAAAATTGTTTTTATTATTAGTTTTTGTCATATGTAAATTGTTTGTGTTTGATTTGTATATGTACCGCCCCATCCTATAATGCCGTATTGTATAATTGATTGACAGAAAGCGAAGTATGTGGTTCTAAGTAATTTTTTGTTTAAAATATCTCTTAAACATCTAAATATATATGTTAGTTTCCTTATTCTGTTGTTCAGAATATTTATGTGTGGAGACCATTTTAAACGCTGGTCTATTGTTATGCCCAGGTACTTTATATCAGTTTTGCTTTCTATTTTTGAACATGATATATTACATTTGTGGTTTTCTGTATTTGTCACAGAGTGGATTATTAAGTTTATTTCTTTAGGTGTTTCTTGTTTTTTAATGAAAAATGGCAAATAATAGTTTTTTTTAGAATTTAAAGTCAATAGGTTTTTATCAAACCATAATTTTAGTGCATTGATATCTGTATTTGCCATTTTGTTTAATTCAGACCAGGTGTTTGCTTTTAGTAGTAGGACTGTGTCGTCAGCGTAGGAGACAATGTCTCCATATTTAGAAATATTGAATATATCATTGACATATATAATAAATAACAATGGTCCCAAAACTGTACCTTGGGGTATGAAAAATCGCTATATTTTGAATCGCTGACTTGATTTAGTAATTTTACTTGTTGTGGTCTTTCATGTAAATAACTAGCTATCCATGCTAAAACTTTCTCATTAATTCCTATAGATTTTAATTTATTTATTAATTTTTTATGTGATATGCTGTCGAAAGCTTTTTTTCAAGTCTATAAATATTCCGATACATTTTTTATCGGAATCTAGGGCCGTATATAAATTTTATTATTAGCCGGGTTATTTTTGCTATCGCGTCGTGAGTACTTGTATTTTTTTTGAAGCCGAATTGATTATCATTGATTATTTTATTTTCATCTAAGAATGTCCAAATTTGTTTTTTTACAATTTTCTCATATATTTTTGATATATTTGATAGAAGGGAAATCGGGCGGTAATTTTGTGGGTCTTTAAGACAGTCTGTTTTATAAATGGGAGTTATAATTGCTCTTTTGTAATTATTTGGAAATTATGTTAAATTATGTTATGTTATGTTCTAAGTGTTGCAATTTTTGCCGATTTATTACCGTCCTGGCGTTCCACAATATTATTTCCTCTCTAATGGCAAGTAAGTAATTAATGATAGAATAAAAAAGATAGATTAGAAGATCGGTAATGAAAAAAATATCGTGTATAACCTCCGTAAGTAAGGGATGACTAGATGTTTTATTTCAATATTATGGTTAAGCGCATTTGAAGTGAAATAACCCAAAACTGCGCTTTACAAATGTTATGTAATAATCACATCATTATAACAGCATGGGACTATTCCCTTGCTGCTATAATGATGTACAACAGGAATACTTAGTACGAAAGTTAGTGTAATAGGATATACGATGCACAAACGTTACAAGGATTAAGTGTAATATTTATTTATGGGCTTTCGAAATTTAACATTTTTAGTTACAGTATCTAAATTACAAATAGGTGTTACAAAATGAACAAAAAAATTATTACGGATAAAAAATAAAAAAGTTTTGATCTTTCAAAATATGCTTATTAGGTGTGTACGATTTATGTTATCAAATGATTTCAAGGTTATAACGAACTCTAGTGAAAAATATAAATACTTTTAAAAATTCTGTAGATCAACAAACGCACATTCTGAATATTCACATTTTGCCACGTACTGTAATACAATTGATGAAACTTACAAAAATAATGGTATATTTATTTTGCTGTTTTTTTAAACAATTATGAATCATTCAGTTTAATTGTAAGAAACGATTACACGTGATGTTAAAGGGGCGTATTTGACTTACTTCAACCAGATTGCTGACATTACTTGGAGTAAAAAAAATTAATGAAATAAAGGGTTTAACGATAACTCAGAATCAACTCAACTCAACACCTCTTTGAAAAGTCATTAAACGCTATGAAAAATATCCCATAACATAACCTAATGTAACCCATTCAAACAATTTTTGATTCATTTTTTTCACCACATTTAATGACCTTTCAAATGAAGTGTTGAGTTGAATTCATTCTGAGTTCTCCGGTCATCGAAATAATGTAAGTCAAGTACGTCCCTTGCCACCCTGTATATAAACGATTTTAACCAAATGCCCTGTGATTGGTCGGCGGATTCTGACAGCAGTTAGGTCGCTCCCTCATAAATCGGACAGCCGCATGAAAGAATGCAGGCAACTTTGCACACAAATTCACAAGTATAGAAATTATTTCAAGTGTATTCATGTTTTTTTTTTATTCTTGAAAAAAAAAATTTTTTTTGAATTTGTTGATTTCATATCGAGCCGTGTGGATATTGTCTCACTGTTAACCTACAAAACCGACGTACGTATGACGTCACGCGTACCTCGTCAGGTTTAGATCGTTTTGGCTGGCTATGATATTAAAAAAAAATGCTGATATTGTTATTAGCAGGTTATTATAAAAATGTCTGAATTTTCGCACTAAAAAAAACTTTCTGATACTAAAAAATGTCGCACAAATTGACTGACCGTGATTAGTTATAAATTATTTTTTGTAACTTCCTTAAGAGGGTTTGGTTTGACTCAACCGGAAATTTGTCATTTTTAAACCAAAGTCTAGAAGTTACGAAACATTTTTACAAAAAAACATCATATGATTTCGAAAGATTGTTTTGTTATCTGATAAAGCGGGGTTTTATATTTTTTATAAGTTTGAATTTTTTTAATAAAAAATAAGTTGTACTGTTATTCGATGTTCAGATTTATTAATTTTCAAACCAGAAATATTATTATACAAGACAGAATTCATACCATATAATCATACAGTGTTATAAATCAATACATTATCTGGTAAAGCCATGTTTCACAATTTTAATTTTAGTACAAATAAAATCATTAAAAAAAAAATCCCGACACGTGTTTCGTGTCGAAAATTGGTATTTTTGTTTATTTTTTTGCGCATTTGCTAACTAATATAAATCAGATTTTTTTAAACACATGTTCTACTAGTAGTATAGGATCCCGATATAAAACGACCATCACTGACATGTTTATTTGATGAAACGTATTTTATATTTAATTTAATATGTCAATAAATATATTGCATATGGGTTGCCTAACAAATTTTAGTCCAGGGTATTATTAATTAATAATTTTTTTTTTTTTTTAAAACAGGTAGGTATAAATATTTTGCACCGGTCTGATTATTGAATTAAAATTAAAGGAAATTAAAGATTATTTCATTATGAACACGGTGGTATCAAAATATACACACATAAATAATTAATTGATAAATTTTTTTTTTAATAACAATTTCTCTATTTTAATAATAAACTACTCCAAAATGATGCACAGCGTATACGAGTCTATCGCTTTCCTTTTCATTTTCAAGAACAAATAGCATGCCCACTCTCTTTCTTTAAATGGATGGACTTCAAACAGCTGCTATGCTGTGTCCTCTTCTATCGCATGGGATTATTGGTTGGGACCTCTCAGTCGCACACATCCACTCAAACCGGTAAAATATTTTAAAAAAAAATATTTAAATTATTAATTAATCATACCCTGGACTAAAATTTGTTAGGCAACCCATATGCAATATATTTATTGACATATTAAATTAAATATAAAATACGTTTCATCAAATAAACATCTCGGTGATGGTCGTTTTATATCGGGATCTTAGACTATAGACATTATTGAAAAATAATAATTAAACAAAAATAATTGTAGGAAATATTATATGTTTTGAATTAATTTACCAACTCGAGTTTGGTAATCTTTATAGCAGCCGAAAACATATAGTTCTAAGCCAATTAATCCCGGCCTGAACCGCGGCCAAGGAAGGTCGTCTCTGTGACGCTCTTCCCAGCAAAATTTTGATGTATATTTTTATTTTTAACTTTATGAGTAAAACCTCAAATTGTAATATCTAAATAAATGAAGACAATATAAGCGAAACTCAATCGAAAATCTGGAAACAGAAAAATCCTGGATTCGTGTCCCAGAGGTGTCAATATGTTTTTCTGATTTTTCTGTTTCCAGATTTTCGATTGAGTTTCGCTTATATTGTCTTCATTTATTTAAATTTTGATGTTATCATTTCAGTAAAATTGGTCACAAAAGATCCAAATAAGAAAATTTTCACCATGAAATACAAGTCCCAACATCACAAAACTTATTTGCATTTTGAATAAAAATACAAATATTTTATTGTTTCACCCAGACGTGAGCAATATTAGGAAAATAATGAAATCTATCTAGTTCTAAAAAAGTCCGTTTGCGAGCGCTAACGTATGAGCGCTGGTAACAAAATTGGAATTCTGGTTCGCTGGTCATACACTCTTAAGATACCTTCTAAAATGCTTAGTTGCCTACTCATTTGCAATCTAAAGACGTTGGTTAGGTTTTTAATTATAAAACCACCTAGTTAGTTCTCATTCGAAGCAGCGATATCTTAGTGCAAAAGCACAGATACCTACAAAGCTGAAATATATAAGAATATACGTACTTGAATTCTCATAGGAAATATGCTGGCAATGTGGAATACAAGATGAAGTACACGTGAAGAGAAAACCGGATTACTTGGAGTAAAATGCCAACGTGTTCTTGATAAGTGCTCCGATGATCAAATCGTTAGCACAGTCAGCAGAAATGGCACTTTGAAATCCGGATTATAAAACTGATTTGGATAAACTTTTTGAGAATTATTACTTGAGCGTCAGTGGTTATTATCCACGACTCACCGCAATACATCGGGCGAGGTACCAGTACTCCATTGTAGACTGCTAGCTTCGCATATAATATTCGGTTTATGACGGTCAAATCCTTAACTGTCCGAGAATTCTATGATAAACACGTACAAAGTAATACGGATGGTGTTTACAGACCATGCATCTTGGATCCGCATTTTCACCGTCTTTGATCCCATATATTCTCTGCCCACACCCAAACGATATTTGTTTTCTACGTATAAACTGCATATGCCCTATCTATCTAATACTGCATGCCCCCGATCAAACAGTATTCGGAGCTTTCTGAAATACATCTATGATATATATTAAGTATCTGATACATTATCTTATTGATATCTAATTTTCACTGACAACATAGAGAACGTACTTCGAAAGTTTTATGTCACTTACGTCAACATAAATTAATTACTTTTCTGACATAAAGAAGCTTAATTAATGTAGCGAAAATCTCTAGAATCGAATACCAAGAAGTAATGTAAAAACATGAAATAAGATATATAATAAATATGAAGGCTTTGATGGTGTATTGCCAAAAATCGTGGGCATAATGTATTGTATAGCTGTCAAAGCTTATTCAGATCCTGCGTCATAAATCAACATTTTGAAATTGAGCTTTCATTGTGTTTTCATAGGAAATTCTTAAGCTTTTTTCATGCAGCCGATTAATTTTTGTTTTGACTGTTTTCTTGGGATTTTTGTGTACAAGGTTTTGTTTAAATTTTTTTTATTTCTTTTCTCTTTCATACAGTTTACATAATAAGTTCCAGCTGTATAAACATGTTATTGATCAATAACATTTTTATATACCTGGTAAATAAAACAAGATACATGCTCACAAGCAAAAATAACGCATTGGATGAAAATCTTGGAACTTGCTGGAACAAAGCTAGAAAAGGTACAGAGTATTGTATACTTGGGCTGCGATGTAAATGATAGATGGAATCCTTCGGTTGAAATCAAATGCCGCATTAAGAAAGCTCGTACAACCTTTATCCGCATGAAAAAGATGTTCTGCGGTCATGATTTCAACCTTAGATTACGAATGCGAATGGTCAGATGCTACGTGTTTTCGATATTATTTTATGGAATGGAAGCATGGACGCTTACTGAAAAACTAATTAGGCGACTTGAGGCATTCGAGATGTGGATCTACAGAAGAATACTTAAAATAAGCTAGATGGACATTGTTACGAATAAAGGTGTTATGGTTCGGATGAATAAAGAAAAAGCAGTTATTAAAACTATAAAAATCCGAAAACTCCAATATCTTGGACGCGTGATGAGACATTCAGAGAAGTATGAGATCTTGCATCCCATAATACAGGGAAAGATTGCCGGAAGACGGGGCCCTGGAAGAAGGAGAACCTCATGGCTGAAAAACCTGAGACAGTGGTTTGGCCAGTACGCCGTAGAGCTGTTTAGCCTGTTGTATAGCCAACGTGCTTTGAACGGACAGGGCATAAGAAGAAGAAGATTGATCAATAACTGTACGTTAAAGGGTTTCTTAAAAAAAATTACAACAAAATAGTATTGTTTGACATAATATTTCTTATACTCTCCTCATAAAGCAGATGCTTCTGCTTGGGATATGACAAATTATATATTATTACAACTATTTGGAAGATTACAGAGTGAAGTAAAATATTATTTATTTATTTCCGATGTGAATTTCTCTTCTAAAATTTACTAGACAATTAATATCATTATATTTTTAAATGATAATAAAGAAAGACAACGTATTCATAAGAAGAGATAGGATAATTTTATGAGAAAAAATATAAAAGTGATCCACAATGAAAGTAAAATGTGCATAATAAGTTAGAAATTCTTTTTATTTGATTTTTTATTTTATTTTATTTTTATATATACATTACAAAATGATGCTTTGCCTGTCCGATTGTGAAAGATTCCATTTCAGGACAGCCAAATTGCATATTTAGTTCATAATATTTTTAACAATGGAATGGTTTCATTCAAGATATCATAAGAATGAGATTCTGTCAAGACGACTTTTGAGAATATAATATATACGATATATAAATTCCCAATGTATTTATGACTTTTGAATTGATGTAAAGTACTGTAATTAATTGATATAAAGGATGAACAAAACATAATATAAGTATGTAAAAAAAAGTTAAACTTCCATATTTCCAGATTACTCGAAAGCTTTCGATAAAGTTAACCACTCTATCCTCATTAAAAAATTACACCAATTAGGAATCCATGGCGACTTACTTAGGTGGCTAACTTCATATCTGCATGGAAGACAACAGTGCGTATCAGTTGAGGGAACTAAGTCTAGCTTTTTTACTGTGCCCTCTGGCGTACCGCAAGGTTCTCACCTGGGACCATTATTGTTTAATGTATATATATTTGATATTTATAAATGTTTTTTACATGCTAACTACCTTGCATATGCAGATGACAAAAAAATATACTTAGTAATCAAATCTATCAATGACTGCATAAAATTTCAAGAAGACCTACATCATCTTTTTGCATACTGTAAATTAAACAAATTAATCATAAACATTTCTAAGTGCAACAAATTATCTTTTACGCGTAACAAAAATAAAATTTCTTTTAATTATAACTTTCATGATACACATATCAATGAAATAGAATCAATCCGTGACCTTGGGGTAGTACTAGATGTAAAACTAAATTTTATCAAACATATTAACGAAGTAATCAACAAAGCAAATAAGATATTGGGATTTATAATTCGCATATCTAAACCTTTTCGCAATATTAAAACTATGTATTCCCTTTACACCACGTATATCCGCCTCCACTTAGAATACTGCACACTAATTTGGGCACCGTTCTACCAATGCCATATTGACAGAATCCAAAGTGTGCAAAACAAATTTTTTAAACACATAAATTATAAATTCAAATTACTCTTTGCAAATAACACCGAATCCTTAAAATTTCACAACTTTACTCCACTTCAAACGCGTAGATTAATATCCGATCAAATATTTTTATACAAAATTCTGAATAACGGCCTGGACTCTCCTGAACTCGTAAATTATTTAAGAATTCACATACCTGTAAGGCCAACCAGACTAAACTATTTTTTTCATTTACCCGCGTTCAGAACCAACCTTAGAAAAAAATCTCCAATTCCCCCCATATGCGCGCAATATAACACGCAATTTAGCAATATCGATATTCTTGATAATATCCTTGTAAATACCGATACGAAGTCAAGCGTACGACCACAAATGTTAATTAAATTAATGCACAGCTATAGAAAAGGTACAGCATGAGCATCTCCTGTCCCCATCCCATCTTCCTCTGCCTCTTGCCCTTTCCTATTCCTTCTTCCTTCTAATATACTTACAATTATATATTTTTGTTGATTTCATTTTCATGTAATGGTTATGACCAATTAAAATTTTGTATTATATCATAATAACCATTAGCATAAGAAACTGTTTTGGCTTACCTCATTTTAACCGCTTCATTTTTAACATCCTGTATAAAACTGCTGTTTGTTTCTTACAATAAATAAATAAATAAAAAATTTATTGTTTCATGGTAAAATTTTATTAGCATCTAACTATAATAACTTGATTGAGATGTTCGCATATTTTATATAGTGTTATCATGCCGTCTTATGTAAAAACCAAGCATCGTCGTTGAGATTCTCAACGAGGAAACCGTGGTTGTAGTCACGGTGGGAGTATTGCATACATATTAGGTTAGTTAGGTTAAAAATACAAATTAAGTACAAACTTCCGTAGGTGATTCAGTTTTTTTTTTTACATGAGCTCAGGAGGCCCTGAGGAAAATAATTACCCCCAGAGCCTATGTCATCTTTGGGGATGCTGTGTGGAGGCGTTTTTTTAAGGAAAGGAATGAGAGGGGAGTTCTGGGAAGGAAAAGGGTTTAAGGGGTGGGTAGAAATCTGGGGTTCAGTGTGTTCTAGTCATCCGCCTCCAAGACCTAGACAAACCTTACTCCATGGACCCCGGGCACCCCTGCTTAGTCACCAAACGTAGCAAACCACTTGGAGTGACCTATGGAAGAGGTTTTGGTTATCCAATAAAGGTTTGCGGGGCGGCGACACCCATTTCCACCTTCCAAATTTATATTATGATAGTAAATACAAGTAAAAGTGATAAATAACTTTTTTCACTTTAAAAAGTTCATTTCGAAGTACGGAGAAATATTTTTGAATTGGAAGAAAACAATGGAATTTGTAAAACGGTAGTATATATTTTTTACTCCTAGTGAATATACTGACTAAGGCAATTCTAATTAAACGGTAAGTTAAGATGCTGATGGGTGAAGTGAAGATGACTGGGGGAAGAAAGATTGTAAACTTCCTCGCTTTTAGATCTCGTCACCAAACACGGCTAATACCTTTTCAAGAAACTTTTCCATTCAGAATGGCGGTCTCTTTCACCAGGGCGTTACTGAGAGTATTTACCCCTTTGCTTTGAGGGATTTCCATCTAGATAATTCTAAATTCCGTGAAAATCTAAATAAACCCCTCTGCACAACAGCACCTTTAGTAGTGACCGACCGAAGTTTCGGTTTCGGTTTCCGGTTGTTTCGAAAAAAAAAATAGTTTCGGAATCAGTTTCGGTTTCGGCGTAAAAACTGCCGAACCTTCGGCCGCACCGAAACTCTGCGTTCGTGAATTATCGCCGACTTCGGGTGAGTTCGAGGCTCGTTTGAAATTATTTTTTTTATTTTTTATTGATAAAATTCCTTTATTATTTATTTACAGTTTTTTTTACATTTTTAAATTAAGTCTCGTTAAACTGATTGATATCAGTTTGTCAACGGGTTCTTTTGACAATTACTTTTTTTTTTAAATTGAGACAGGAACATAAAATATACAGGTACATGAAAAAAAAATTGTTAATAAAATTTATAAGAAATACGGAACAGAGAAAATGAAAGAAATAAAAGAAAAGACAAGAGAAAATAATAATGGAAAAAACATTAAAGCGAAAAGCGGAAATAACAGAAATTAGTACAAAAAGTTCCAAGAAGTAGTTGACAAGTTTGTTGATTTTTATAATTTTTGTTAATTTTATAGAAGTAATATTTTTAAAAAAATCACATACTTCAATTACTCTTACTTATTTCATTTAATACGTGTTAACTGTCAAATTTCAGTAAATAATAGATTTTTAACATGTCTAAAAAAAGTTTCGGTTTCGGCCGAAACTGAGATAGGTACCGAAGATTCGGTTTCGGCAGAAATTCCTGTTTCGGTCGGACACTAATCTTTAGTACTCACGCCTCTTATAAGGTAGAATGCAATCAGTTTAGATAGATACGTGGAAGCAATTTACTGATAGTCATCGGAGTTAGAATTAGATTCACAAATGCAACTAACCAATCGGGCTTAGGATCACAGGGGCATATATAGTAGGCAAAATAGGCAGAGATAGATCTCTCTTATCCTAAACCTCCGCAACTATCTTGAGATAATATTCACGATCAAAATAACTCGCGTGAATTTACATTAATTTCCAGTTTGAAAAGGACAAACGCTTACAGTAGTAATCGCTTAAGGAGAAGAAGGGGAGATATATAAATAGAAATGTTAGAGGGAGCGCACTAATATTAAAAATGACAATAATTAAGCGAAAATTGTGAAAATGTTTAATAAAACACGACTCGTTTAAAATAGAGCAAAAATTTCGTGGGTAAATGTCTTAAATAGCTTTTAAAGAAACGCTGTGAATTTTTCGTGGGTAAATGTCTTAAATAGCTTTTAAAGAAACGCTGTGAATTTTTTTTCGTGCATGTAACTTGTATAACAATAGAAAAAAAGGTGTTTATAATTTTCGGAGCCTAATTTGCAATTTTTTCTATGGAGCGAATTTCATATAATTACTGTTTCGGTCTGGCAAATGTATATATATTGTCTTCAAAAATAACTTATATTTTTTTAGAAACTTAAAATAAACTTTGTATTCAAGAGAAATATGTTGTGTGGTTTAAGGCGCCGTATCAAAAATACGGCTCAAAAAGAAGAAGATGGAGAGATATGTAATTATTAATGTTGGAGAGAGTGCGCTAATATTTAAAACGGTAAAATTGAGGCGAAAATTGTGAAAACGTTTAATAAAACACGACTCGTTTAAAATAGAGCAAAAATCACTTGGGGGCTGTTTAAAACAGCATTTTAAAAAACGCTTTGAATTTTTTCATTCAAATGACTTGTAAAATAACTGCAACAGACGTGAAAATAATAATTTTCGGAGCATTCTTTCATATATTTGATATTATCTTAAAAACTTAAGAGCTTAAAAACTTCAAATGCTTAAGGGGGATATGTAAGAAATCGGTAGAAATTATGGTGGCGGAGGCATAATAGGTTGGTTTTATTGGGTTATTCGAGTTCGAACGATTAAAAACTTCAAATTGTGTAATAAAATTATAAAATACATGTATATTATTTTTAAAAAAATGCTTGAAATCGACAAAGTTACCAACAATCCATTACCGCGATTGAAAATAAATATGTTATTTGAGCGTGCGGTGAAAAGAGAAACAAATTAATATTTTTTAATATTTACAATTTACATTCACAATCGAATAATCAATAACGAATAATCTTAACATGAATCGTATTTAAAGCAATAAGTAAACGTTATAAGCGTGGAACAAAGCGTTCAAGGTCAAAAATTTGATATCCAAAATCCAAAGCGCCGTAATGCCAAAACAATGAAATTTACCCTAAATCCCAACCCAGAAGTTTGATCGTACACGAACGGGACACATTGTATAAAATAATTATTATTCTACCGTCAGCTTCAAGTGTTAATTCTACTAAATTCAAATTGAGACTAGAACAGTAGGATATGTGTAGAATGCTCGGAGACTTAGGCATAACCCTAGAACTAAAGTTTTCAGTAAGGGTGTTATCGAAATTTGAAGCGTTCAGAATTCGAGTTATTAGATTTGAACTTTCGCATAGTTTAACAATTTTGGTAGGGGTTGGAAGATCGTGTTTTAGGGAAGGCCTTGTCAGACATACGCACATTTTCTATTGTTGGAGTAAGAAAGGCTGCTGAAATTTAGTTTTGCTTTGTTTGTCATTTGCTATGATGAGCGAAGTATGAAGTATGCATGAAGAATGAGTTAATGATGAATGTAAGTAAGTCTTAAGTCATTGTATTTGAAATAAAGACTACGATAAACTTAGAGCAGGTGGATGAGTTTGTGTATTTGGGAAGTGTGTTTACGAGAGATGAGAAGGGTGATAGAAATATTGAAAGAAGGGTAAATGCAGGTAACTCCATTAATGGAGGACTGAACACCATTGGCACCAACAAAAAACTGTCCCAAGAAGCGAAGCTAGCTGTCCACAATGGAGTGCTGATAACAATCCTGATGTATGGCAGTGAGGCATGGAATTGGCAGAGGAAAAATGAAAGTAGACTGATTGCTGTAGAAATGAGGTCCCTGAAGCGTATGTGTGGTAAAACCATGTACGATGTGTGAGAAATGTGGAGATCCGCAAAGAATGCAAGGCTGATGTAAGCGTAATGAGTTAGATTAAGAAAGCTACGCTTAGATGGTTTGGGTATGTAGAGCGAATGGACGAGAAAAGAAGTGTAAGGATAATATATGACGCAAATGTGAAAGGTAGAAGCAGTCGGGAACGCCCAAGGAAGACATGGCACGATCAAGTGAATCAGATACTTGAGTTGGGCCATGTCAAGAGTCGGAATAATAGAAGAGCATGTGTGAGACGATGTATGAATGTGAATGAGGCAAGGATTGTACGCCAAGACCGAGTTGTTTGGCGGTCGTAATGGTAAGTTAGTTAGTTACATCAGATTTTTTGCAAAATGTAATTTAAAATAATATTTTTAATAAATGAAGACAATATAAGCGAAACTCAATCGAAAATCTGGAAACAGAAAAATCAGAAAAACATATTGACACCTCTGGGACTCGAAATATTACAATTTGAGGTTTTACTCATAAAGTTAAAAATTAAAAAATAAAATAAAAAAATAAAAAAAAATAAAAAAAAATAATATTTGCTATATGGTTTTCTTTTCTCCATCATTCTTCAAGAAACATTTAAATAAAACTTTGTTATATTGGTATTCATCACATATTTAGATCAAGATTTAAAAAAAAAAAAAAAAAATAGATATTTTATTGTCTACTTACTACTTCTATTTACTTCATTGGGTTGTTATATATTAATATATATATTAATAGCTATGTATTTGAGTTTTCTGTTTCCAAATGTTGTTTTTTTAGGTAATTCGTTGATTTTAAGCCGTGCGTTTCATGTGCTTACGTTTTTGCTAAAAAAAATTTTTTTTTTTTTTAAAGAGATGAATTAAAATGGTTTTTGTGGAAAATTGTAAAGTAAGAATAAATTAAAAAATAAATAACGAGAAATTTACTAATGAAATATCAATTCTATGGAAACTTGATAACTGAATCATCGCACTCTTTTTCCCTTACTCCAACACTAAGGAAAAAATTAATATATTAAATTAAAACCTTGAATGATCAACGCATAATCTGCATCTCTTGGCATATTTTATTTGGATCAGGATGGTTTTTGAAAATCGCAAGCAAATAACTATTTTTTAACGTTAGATCCACACTGGAAGCTCTTGGTAAAAATTAATCCCTCAGAGTTGATTTCATCTTTGGGGTTGCTGTGGGGAGGGTATTTTTGTACAAAGGAACGAGACGAAGATCTGGGACGGAAAAGGTTTTAGAGGTGGGTAGCAATCTGGGATACAACGTGTCTAGGAGCCACGGGCGTATGAATCCATCCCTGCCACTGCAGTGCAAGGTGATGGGTCAAGAGAGTGCAGCAGTAGAGGTCAAAAGGTCTCCCCCAACCAGTAATTCCCGATCCGGCACGCCATGCAGTAGGAGAAGACCTAGACAAACCTCACCCCATGAACCCGGGCACCCCTTCTTAGTCACCAAACAAAGCGAACCACTTGGGGCGACTTACGGTGGTAGGTGTGTTGGTTATCCAATAGATGGTTCCCGGGGCGGCGGTTTTTAAAGCGATAATTGAAATATCCATATACGGTTTTCGGTGCAAAAGAATGTCAAAATCTAGTTTACCTCGACCTCGAATCATAAGGAATGAACCCTAATGTCACTTTTCATAAATCGACAAATAGCTGGAAATTGCTATTGGATGCCTCAAATTTTTGTTGTTGTTAATCCCAGCGACTTATACACTCAAACGTTATTATTTTTTTCAGATCTCGGAATTCAACGCAGGGGAAGATGTCCAGAAGCAATGTGATGAAATGCGGATAAAACCCAACACTTATCGAAAAGAAAATTAATTCAACTTGAAATAAATTAGAAGGAAACATTTCTTCAAAGTATTGAATAAATACGTAAGGGATAAGAAGGTGATTTGATAAAATAAACAATTTTTTAACGATTTTCAATTTTTTTAAAATTATTAGTTTCTGAAGCAAAGTTTGTGTGATGAAAGTTTAGTCATTCTTTTGGCAGTGAAAATCAGAAAATTTTATCATAATGTTATTTTTTATTTGGGTTTTTATAATTTTAGGAGAATATATATAATCTGAATTTTAATATTACTCTGACACAAATCATAGAGAACAAAGAGAGTATTTTGGATTTTTGCCCTGATTGAATATTTATGTTGAGCAGTGGAGTATTCAGCCATGTTTTTTTAAAGATTAGTTAGTTAATTAGTTTAATTAGTTAACAAATTTGTGTCCAAGCCTTGTTTTAAAATATTGAAATCACAATACTTACATTTTTTTCAATAATTTTTTGTATTTTTTAACCCAATTTTATTTTGAAGGAAATCTACTACAGGACGGCTTCAATAAATTTCTGCTATATTTTACAAATTCACACCCAATATTATTTTGTAGGTTATTTATATGTACCTACTACAGAGCTACTTACATAGATACCTACCTTCCTACATACTTGTGGCGGCCACTTTTGCCATCTGAAAGAACGCACGAGAAACATCTTTCAATATTCGCGCGGCACCGGCCAACCTACATGCCTAGGTATCTACCTATGCCGGCCGCGATGTACTTTGCTCGCCTGCCGTCCCGGCTCGACGATAATAATATCGCCACCGCCTAGAAAGGTCTCGAGATAGCACCGTGCAATATATGTACGGCGTCGAACATTCTCGTCAACTGCCGAAGTGGTACGTATTACCTACCGTGAGAGTAGTTACTCTACCGCGGGTATTTAAGCAACAGATTCGCTCGCTCGCGCAGTCAGTGCCGATCCGTCAGTCAACGCTTGCCCGCCAGCAAGGAACCGTCTAGACGTTATACAGACGCTATGTGATTTACAAGCATTCTCCAGCGCAGCATCTCGGACTCTCCGTAACACCTTCGAGGCTCTCATCCACCACCACTGTCTCGCAGTCCGGTCCGCAGCACCACGACTTGAGATGTCTTCTCCCGCGAAGCCCGCCGTGCTTTCTGTTCGGGAAGTAACTCGATCTCCGGCAATCCGAAGCCTGTCATGTTTCGCTGCCGCAGAGATTCTCCTCATCGCCTCACAAGGTCTTCTTCCTGCCCTGCGTGTGACTCCAGCTCACCAAAGTCACAGCCGTCATCTCCGTCCTCATGACGTCGAGCGACCGCCTGGAACTGGTCAGCATCTACCACTCTGGTGATCTGAAGAGACGTTATCTTCACCACTGCAGCTTCCTGACCATCATCACATCTTACAGCGCACCATCACTGTCTGCTCTTCCGTCTACGCCCCTGGCTCATTGACTATCGCTACGTAGCACAATAAAGACGACTCACATTACATCGACTGACGACTTTCATTCTCGCTACCCATCTCTACCGATCAGGCCCGATCCCTCATACTTATATTATTGAAACACATTTTAACAATTACCTACCTTTTATATGTACATGCGCGAAATATTAACATTTATCTAATAAAATATACAATAACAATTTTAAATTAATGCAATCACCGTGTTAACAGTCAGAACTGTAGTAATTTTTATTTTTTTTGTAATTAATGTTCAGTTTTTAAATAAATATATTATTACACGTGTAATATTTCAATTATGCAGGGTATTATGGAGCACTCTTGACGTAATTTAACTAGTGATTCCTGACATTATTCAAAGTAAAAAATGAAAATGAAAATTTAGTCTAACGATGACTAGGTATTTTTGATGTTTATTTTTTCTTAAAACCAATTTAAATTTTTTTTCTTCCACATGTCATCACTGGTCACTCAGCCTAAGAATCTTCCAACCCCTCACCCCGACCCTAACCGTGCAATTCCTACTGATTTTTTCATGTTTTATGTTTTAAAAAAATCAAAAATGTTACCAGTGACCAAAATTTCATTTACATTATTTGAAGTAAAAATGTAAATGACATTTTGGTCTTCGGTGACATGTCCTTTTTCAACCAAAAATATTTAAAAAATCAGTAGGTATTGGACATTTAGCGGTTACTCCGCAGAGTGAACAGTGACGACATGCGGAAGAATTTTTGCATTGTTTGGTTTTCAAGAAAAAAAATATGAAAAAAAACAAACATTGAAAAGTCACCGGAGACGAAAATTTCATTAAAGTTTTTTTCTTCAAATAATGTAAGTCAAGTACATCCCTTAACACCCTGTATATGTACGTATGTGTGCATAATTTGAACACTTATTTTGACAAAACCGGTTTCACCTACAAACACGTTTAAAACTAAGTTAAAACCTAGATATTAGCATTCCAAGTTAAAAACATCATTTACCAAGAAATACATCACATATTTCAAAATTATTTCTCACTTTGTTTTCACATAACATTGACACTGTTTTAATTTACGTGTAATTCATTTTTAACCCCGTTATTTAACAAAGTGTTTATTTATTAACGCAGTCTTCAACAGCGGAAGGTTAAGTATACGTTAACAACTATTCCCCAGAAGTGTTCGCTAATGGAGAAGATATTTCAACCCTTTGCAAACGAGTTTCTTATCGCACCAACCAAACAGAATGATTACCGCAATCCAAAGAAAATGTATATTATATCTAATGGAAGAGACCTAATACCCACAGCACTAAGTGTGTGGGTAGGAAGATATCGTGGTATTTAAATACGTTAATAAAATTATAATCCTTGGGTAACTACGAGATAAAGCAACCCTACGCTTACTTTATTTTGAACTGGATCACAAAATATCTGTGGCCTTACTCCACGACCAAAGGTAGGTTGGGTGTAGTTTTATGACGATTGTTTTTAGTCTCCTTCTTCTCGTGCCCTGTCCTTTCAACGGACCTTGGCTATTATGTTGGCTTTGCGGACTTTTTTACTGCGGCCCGGAACAGCGATGCACAGTCCAGTCAAGATGTACGATATATCCTACATCCGTACTTGCAAAACATGTCGTATTCACTTTTGTCCGTCCGATCTTGCAGAGCCATCATATCCTGAAGGTATAGGTGCGCGCTGGTTATTGGTTATCTGCTGTTTTTGAGAGGACCGCTGGACCTACAGTACCAATCTGATCTCAAATAAAAGGTAATTAAATTTACTACAACTTCACTTCATATAATATTTGACGTGGGATGCATATTTTTGAAGATATTTCACAAAATAAGTGACCATTTCAAAAAAAATCACTTTTTGGAAAAAATGGCCTATTTTGGAAGAACTCTTGGAAACCAATAGCTCTACAGAGCTCGTCTTTATTTCAAATTGTAGCAAATTTAGTTTACTTTAAATTTATGAGTGACTATACCGGTCCTGCACTGAGATATTGAGCGAGAACTGAAAAAGTCCGAAAAATTCATGGTTTTATGGATACACCGCCGCTTGCACGGTATTTTGAAAATTTCAAATCTGTTTTTTTAATATCGGTTTAGGTCTTAACAACATATAAAAAAATTCAGAACGACTGGACCTTTAGCAAGCGAAATCCCCTTTTCATGTTTAATTTGACTGGAGTGACAGTAGACTGGCCAAACCACTGTCTCAGGTTCTCCTTCTTCCAGGGCCCCGTCTTCCGGCTATCTTTCCCTGCATTATGAGATGCAAGATCTCGTACTTCTCCGGATGTCTCATCACATGTCCAAGATATTGAAGTTTTCGTATTTTTATTGTTGTAATAACTTATTTTTGTTTATTCATCCGAACGATAACATTTTCAAGCGTAACTCTGTCCATCCAGCTTATTTTAAGTATTCTTCTATAGATCCACATCTTGAATGCCTCAAGTCGCCTAATCAGTTCTTGAGTAAGCGTCCATGCTTCCATTCCATAAAATAATACCGAAAACACGTAGCATCTGACCATTCGTATTCGCATTCGTAATCCAAGGTTGAGATCTTGACTGCTGAACAACTTTTTCATACGGATAAATGTTGAACGAGCTTGCTCAATGCGGAATATGATTTCAACCGAAGGATCCAAACTTTCATTTAAATTGCATCACAAATAAACAATACTTTATACCTTCTCTAGTTTCGTTACAGTAACATAAAGATTTTCATTCAAGTTAACTGCTTTATTTTTGCTTACGAGCATTATTTTTAGTAGAAAAGTGCGTTATTTTTGCTAATGGGCATTATGTTTAGTAGAAAACTGCGTTAATTTTGCTTATGAGCATTATTTTTAGTAGAACTGCGAAAATTTTTCAAGAACTTAAGCAAAAAAAAATTAATTATGCAATTTAGATAGACTGAATGGTAAAAATGAAATCCCTGAGGCATATAAGTTGTAAAATTTATGATCGTGCGAGAAATATGGCGATCCGCCAAGAATACAAGACTACTGTAAGCGTAACGAGGAAGTTTATGAAAGGGACGCTGAGGTTACGTTAAAAAGGTACCGGTAAAACAAAAGGTAAGGATCGATTTTCATTTTAAAATGCGGTGGTTATTTTTTCACCAAAGTTAGAAACTGTTTTTTTTTTTTTATTTCACTAAAGCTCCACGCAGGAGGCCCTGAGGAAAACAATTTCCCTCGGGGCCCATGTCATCTTTAGGGACGATGTGTGGAAGACCTTTTTAGGGAAAGGAAGAAGAGGAAGTTCTGGGAAAGAAAAAGGTATGAGGGATATGTCAATGTGTCCAGGAGTGACGGAAGTATTAATCCATTCCTCTCAGTAACGTACGAAAGTGCAAAGGGATGGGTCGAGAGAGTCCTAGAGGCTGGAGAAATAAAAAGATCTCCCTCACCCGATCCCTCAACTCATCCGCTGCCAAGGCCTAGATAAACCTCACCACACGAACCCGAGCACTCCTGCTAACTCGCCAAACGTATGGAACCACTTGGGGTGCCTACGGCAGGGGTGTTGATTATCCATTAAATGGTTCCCGGGGCGGCGGTATCCATACCCGCCTTCCAAATTGAAAATATTATAGACAACATTTAAAAAAAAAATACACAACTACTAAAATCTTTCCAGCAATAAAATTTCCGCAGGAAAATAAACAAAAAACAGCTGCTTTTTACAGCGGCATTGAAAAATGTATTCATGAAATTTACTTCGGGAAACACATAAATATTTTAAGCCCTGCTTTTAAACCAAGGCTGAGCTAAATTTCGGAGATTTCCTATAGATTCTGCGGAACGGAACGGTCGGAAACCAAATGAATAAAATATTTTTTAGCCAATAAGGTATCGTTGCTTTAATAGAGGTTATTATCTTTATGACGAGTGAATAACTGGAACGACTTTTAATTTTAATATGCCAACATTTTCACAACCTCCATTTTTCATTATTTTTTAAGTAGATTTTTAGTAGGTGCCTGTTTTGGGGTGTCCGGAAATTAACCTCTCTCTCTGGTTTCAATCCTGGGATTGATTTGCAGCAATTTCATCTATTCGTTTCTTCCACTCTTCGCTGTCTTGTGCGGCTCTTTTGAATTCTGCATATGATAAGCAGCGCACGTCCACCAGCAGGTCCTCCAGGTACTCTCGGCGTGGGCGTCCCCTAGCGTTTGTCCCCTCGGTCATACCCTCCATTATGGCATGCAAGAGGCCTTCTTGTCTAATTGCATGGCCGATCCATTTTGCGCGCCTTTCGGACAAGGTCCTGAGCAGGTGCCTTCCTCCTTCGATTCTTTGGAGAACCTCCTCATTTGTGATGTGGTCTCTTCAGGAAATTCCTAGTAGTCTTCTATAGGACCACATTCCAAAAGCCTCTAGTCTCCGTTTATCTCTTTCGAATAAGCACCATGTTTCGCAGCCGTATATCAAGATACTCCATACATAGGTCTTGATGAGGAGTATTCTCAGTTTCAGGTCTACATTATTCGATTCTATTATTTTCGACCTTTTAATGAATGCAAGCCTAGCCTGGTGTATACGGCTGTCGACCTCGCTCTTAGACCGACCGTCCCATGTTATTTTGCTCCCGAGGTAGACAAACTCCTTGGTGTTCTTTAGTGGAACTCCTGACATCTCTACTCATCTGATGTTGCGTTCGGCCTACAGTCAGCAGCTTTGTTTTGTCTTTATTTATCCTCATGTTGTAATTATTTTGAAGAATGCTTTGCATGGTTGTTAAGGCCTCTTGCAGTTCTTCTTCGCTTTCAGCAACCAAAGCAATATCGTCAGCAAACCTTATCATATCCACCTTTTGCCCGTGTATCTTTACACCTTTTCTGTGACTCATTCTCTCCCTCAAGTCATCAATCGCACTTTGTATATATGCGTTAAAAAGAACAGGTGACAGAGAGCATCCCTGTCTCACCCCTTGTCTTATACTGGCTTCTTTTATATCATTGTCACATCTAATTATAGCGGCCTCATTCTTGTATAGCGCCTGGATTATTCGTCTATCTCTATATTTGATGTCAATTCTCTTCAGAATCTCGAAGAGTCTTTTCCATTCTACTTTGTCGAAAGCCTTCTCCAGGTCTATTCTTCTTCTTTCGTATGGTCTATGAATGCGATGAATGTGTTTTGGTTTCTTTTTAATCTTTTTTCTAGTAGTATTCGTAGCGACAATGTTGCTTCTCTGGTTCCTACACCTCTTCTAAAGCAAAACTGGTCTCCGGAAAGGATGTTCTCTACTTTTGGTTCGATTCTTTTTAGAATGATATTAGTCAATATTTTTGAGGCATGGGATATTAGGCTAAGAGTTCTGTGTTGTTCACATTTCGTCGTGCCCACCTTCTTTGGTAATGCGACAATTAGGCATTTCTCGAAATCCTCTGGTATCTTTCCAGTCTTATACATTGTCTGTATCATTTTAAACAGGGCATCTATAGTTCCTTTTCCTGCTGGCTTAATTAGTTCAGCCGGAACGTCATCGATTACGGGTGCTTTCCCGTTTTTGAGATTTTTCAGTGCGAGGTCAAACTCTTCTCTAGTGATTGGATCTCCCAAATCATCTGCGTCTACCTCATTTTCTCTTTCTATCAATGTTTCGTTGTCATTATTTCCCTTTCCATTGTACAGCATTTCGAGATATCTTTTCCATCTCTCTCCTATTTGGTGATTTTCGAAAAGTATTTTGCCGTCTTCTCCTTCTATTGCATTACCCTTTCCAACTCTCATCCCAAAGAAGTCTTTCACCACAGCGTGAGCTCTTTCTACATTTCTTCTCTTGAGGTCGTCATTTATCTCATCGCATTTATTCTGGTAGAATGTTTCTTTGGCTATTCTTGATTCTCTATTTATTTGGTTTCTCAGCACTTTAAATTTCTCTTGTGATTCAGCTTTTTTATCATTTTTGAGCTCTCTTCTATCCTTTATCATATTTAAGATCTCATCGGTTATCCATTCCTTACGTGCTTGGGGTTTTTCTTTGCCTATAGTTTCCTCTGCCGTAGTTATAATCTTCGTCTTTATCACTTTCCAGATCGCATTCACGTTCTCCTCTTCCATTAGGTTGCACTCTTGCGTCTTTTCCCTAAAACTGTCGCTAATCTCTTTTATCTTTAATACTTTTGTATCCCATTTGAGATTTTTTCTCTTTTTTAATTTTTTCAGTTTTAGAAGACTTTTGGCCATTACCATATTATGGTCACTATCTATATCTGGACCGGAATAGCTTCTACAGTCTTTTATTTGGTTTTTAAATCTATGTCTAACCATTATATAGTCTATTTGCAGTCTTTGTCTGTCTCCAGGGGATTTCCAGGTGTATCGCTGTCTTGGGTGGTGTTGGAAACAAGTGTTTGCTATCACTAGTTTGTGTTTTTCGCAGAATTCTGTCAATCTGTTTCCTCTGTCGTTTCTTGCACCCAACCCAAAGGGCCCAATGCAAGTTCCTTCACGTCCTTCTCCTACAAAAGCATTCCAATCTCCTAGGAGAATCAGATTTTCACCTGCTTTTATCTCTAATATAAGTTTATCTAACGAACTGTATACCTCCTCCACTTCTTCTTCGCTATGACTAGATGTTCGCATATATACTTGGATAATTACAGTGTCTACAGGCTTAGTTTCTATTTTGACTAGAATAATTCTTCCGCTATATTGCACGTATCCCTTAACCCGTCTTCCCCACTCCTTGCACAGCACAACGCCTACTCCCTCTTGGCCAGGTTTATCCTCTATGCATCCTGTGTGGATAATTCTGTAGTTGCCACTCCAGAAGTCTCCGCAATTGGGCCATCTCATCTCTGCTATACCTAGGGAATTCAAATTTACGTTTTGCATCTCAGCTTTCAGATTATCCAGTTTGCTGTTTTGCAGTAATGCGCGGACATTCCACGTTGCCCATCTCGCTATTTGGTTCTTTGTATTTGACTTTTGTTTCGCTATTGACTTTGTGTTTCTAGCATCTCGAGCAGTCCCCACCCGGAGATCCGAACGGGGGACTATTTTACCTCCGGAGAATTTTACTTGAGATTGGGTATTCATGTTTTGCTGGTTCTTGGGATGCCACTTGGACCTTTAATGTGGTAGTTTCCCGTTTCTTTCCACATCCTACGCCGTTGACCTCGAAGGTTCTTCCGCCTTTGGAGATTATTTACTTCTCCAGAACAAGAGGGTGCCCTAGACAACAGACGCCTGGTAGGGCGAAAGTTGGTGGTCAGCTTATTCCGGCCAACGCTCGGTCCCTGTCTATATTTGCCGATACGAGGTCGTTGCTCACTCCCCACCACGAGAAGGAAATAGATCAGGATTTTCCTTTCCTCAAACCTGAGACCAGAAGGCATTTCTCAGAGTTTTCCAGTACTTTCGGGGAGCAAATTAACCTAAGTAGGTAGTATTAAAGGCGAAGAGAAGAAAAAAAAAATTTAAACAAAAGAAAAGAATTGGAATAAAGTATAAAAAAATTTCGTCTTGAGGGATGCTGCGTGGAGGGTCTTTATAAGGAAAAGAAGGAGTGGAAGTACTGGGAATGAAAAAGGTAGGAGGGGTGGGTAGGAATATAATAATTTGAACTTGCGAAATTAAAAAAGGAATTTCAATATAAATAATGAAAAAAGAGTTAGAATACACCTTTTACTTATTAATGATAGCTGGTACCCGGCATGCGTTGCTATGCCATTCAAAGAAATAAATTGATTCCTATTTTTTAATATTTGACAAGTTAAAGTATTTCCCCAAAAAATGTAGACATAATTTGTCTCGACGCCACCTACCGACAGATTCAACACTAACAATGTCTCTCTCACAAAAATAAAGTTGGTTTTTTTCAGGTGGAAAAATGTAATAAACAGTAATTGTTGAATGAAACACTAGTGTATTGAATTATTTGGCGGGTATTAGATAAGCCACCATAGCTCAGTGGGCAGAGCACCTGAGCGGCAATCCTGTTGGCGGCAAGTATCTTTTCTCGGAAGATTTTTCAATGTAGATGAGTGTTTCAGGCTGATAATTATTGCTTATAATAATTGTATAAATTGATTCTCTCCGCATGTCCTTTCCCGTGCATCCCCGTTCCCTTCCACCTTCCCCACCTTTCCCTTCCCTCGTGTCTTCCCTCTCCACAAACCCCACCTTCCCCCTGCCTTTCCTCCCTGCCGCTATAATATATGAAATACACACATTTGCAATTATATAATTTTCATAACGCCAGAGCTTACCATTATATAAAGCCTGTGTTACTCGCTAATAATGTAGCTTTCTATTGATGAAAGAATTTTTCAAATCGGTTCAGTGGTTTCGGAGCCTATTCAATGCAAACAAACAAACAATCAAATCTTTCCTCTTTATAGTATTAGAAAGAAGAAAGATACAGAGGGTGTCAGATCAAGTACCCGAATGATTTTAACCGCGATCCCTGAGCAAATTTACAGTAAAAAAATTTATGTGGTTTTGCTGCCCGATGATTTTTTTTTCAATTAAAAACATTAGAAATATTTTTCCACCAGCTGAGTATTTACAGCCTAGTAGCGTTTAAAGCCTAGCGGGTCACTTGATAACCGTTGCGTCGCGATCTAGCAGCACGGTAATATACGAAAATGAACGTATCGCTGAAACCCGTCGCGATAAACGGATATGGGATCAGTAGCGACGTGTGATTGAAAGACATATTTTTTTGTTTTTATTAGAATAAAATGTAATTGGACAGATAAATGACATCTAATTTTTTTACTCCGTATAATATGCTCAGGAATCGCTGGTTGATATCCTTCAGGTATCTGCTGTTACACCCTGTGTACGACGATTTATTCCTAAACAGTGAATTAACACAGATTTTAAAGTAGGTTTTGAAAACAGTACGAGTGCTTTTATTATTACCGTGATAACCCACGATTACGGTACCGTGACGGAAAATAAGGCGAAACTTTATTACTACAATGCTGCAGCTAGGGAGAGACGCATAAATACGTTGACTGTTACCTCCAAAGAACTACTATTTTTCCTTTAAAGGAATTAGAAATATCTTATTGCGGCTCAGCTACGGCAATGGGTATCACGAGGGATATGTGTGAGGGATATGAATAATAATGACTGCAAGTTTCCTTTGGGAACGGTGCAGACATACATTCACCGTTTGTATCATGTCGACTGTTGTTATTTAATGTATAAGAAAGAGCTGCAGCTTGACGACCTCCGTAGTTCAGTGGGTAAGACTCTTGACTCACAATCCGGAGGTCGCGGGTTCGAACCCGGCATGCGCAAATAAATTTTATTTGATTAATTTGTGTTATTTCACAATTAATTCATTTAAAATAATATATAGTATATTTGCGGCATGTTCCAGAGTGAAAGATACTATCAGTATCGCCCTGGTGTAAGACCACCATTCAGAATTGAAACGTTGCTTGAAAATGGCTTTAGCCGTGTTAAGTGACCAGATCTGAATAGCCAGGTACTTCCCAACCTTCCTCTTCCCCACCTCCTTCCCCTCCCCACTACCTTCAGCCTCACAACATACCCCAATTGGGGATGCCATAGTCTCACTGGCTCCAGACGGGAGCAGTTGAGATTCTTGTGCGGTAATCACTGTAAAAAAATATATATATGTTTGAGAACAAAACCAAAACCAAAACCATCAGAGTATTGACATTTGACGTTTTGGAGTTTTTTGAATTCGCTCACACTTCAATATTATCCTTGTGACTATATTTCATACCTTCAAAATTATCGTCACGGCTAGTAGTATTGTAGGGTCTACGGAGGCGTCACGGTGCAGTGTGTGAGAGAGATGCAAGAAAATGATTACTGTTTTCCTTTGGAGGAAACAGACCTACGTACGTTGTGTATCTCATCTTTTGAAAGAACTGCAGCATTATTGTGATAAGTGACGTGTGTTTATTGCTTTTATTATGCCGTCACGGTACCATAATAGTGGATCATCACGGTAATACTGACTGAACAATCATTTTATTTTACATAGTAAAAAATGAAGTCGCTAAAAATGTATGTGCGCATAGATCTTACTACGCAACGGATTTTAATGCGGTTTTCACCAATAGATAGAGTGATTCAAGAGGAAGGTTTATATGTATAATACATGCTTATTATAGTAGAGAAAAGCCGAGATATTCAAATATTCAATTCAGGCAGCGGGCAGCTGGCAAGCGGGTGGTGTGGATTTTATAAAGGTTGGGTAATGGCGTTGTGTTTCGTTAGCCACAGCAACGTGTGTACTATAAAATTGACTGGACAATAATGGCATTGAATATCTTTAGTACTTAAAAAGGTACATTAACCCTAGAAAGATAATCTACGTCTGAGAGACGTAAGCGATACACAAGAATTGATGTATTTTTTTTATTTCGCAACGTAGCACGCTTTACGAGTACATCTCAGTTAACTCAGTTGCCGAGCAGAGCTTGTGCGGGGTGGCTCTGTCACCACGGTAAGAACAATAATTACGGAGAAATACATACCACAAACGTCCGAGAGACGTATGATTACCTTTTGTGTAACTTTCAGACTTTTTCGTATATAAGGTGATTTAGCAAAATAAAAAAAAACATGTATTTTTTTTAAGTACAACGACTGATTAGCATTTAACTTTCATAAAATGTAAAGAAATACGATTTAGACATAAAATTAAACATGATTTTTAATATTAAATATACTTAATATTTTGTAAGAGGTTAACATAATGTTGATATTTAAAAAAATTATATATGTATATATTTTGTTTTTATTTAAGTATAAAACCCTAAACTAATTATTCAACTACCTTTAAACTGTGTAAGTATGATATGTCAAATATACACTTTTAAACTTCAGTACGTCTCTAAGACCTTTTGTGTAATTTTCAGACTTTTGTGTGACTTGATTTGTATGAGGTTTACGATTTTTGTTATTTTTTTAATTACAATATATTTTTTATTATTATTTAGGTTTAATTTAAAGTACAAAATCCTTTACTAATAATTATTAAACTATCTTTAAACTGTGTAACTGTGATAATATGCGAAATATTCACTTATAAACTTCATTGCGTCTCTCAGTCGTATGATTATCTTTAAAGTAGGTAAAAACAAGATTATCTTTCTAGGGTTAATAAAACAAAAGTGTGTAAACGGGTCCCGAGCAGAATTCAAAGTAGCCACTTTGTGTGCAGAAGTAAAAGTCACGATTTATGGATGCACTATATGGAAGTGTCGGAAAGCAACGGCGAATTAATTATGCATAAACCATGGGAATTGCGACTTTTCACTCGGTGGCTTCCGCTTACTGCAAACTGACTTTGTTTGAGTTAACCTATTTACCTACTCACGTAAAAGAAAATATCCCTAGTACGTATCCTCAAGAGATGAAAATGACTAAGCAGATAATAAATAATTTATAAGATTTAAATATATTCAAAATTAATAAAATACTGTGTTTAGTTTAGGGCATAGAAATATGTGCTTAAATCTTCTACGATTTCCAATTATGAATGAATATTTACCCTTTTTTTTACATTTTTTTTGTGTAATTGAATTTTGCAAAAATAAGTTTTTAAATGCAGGAACTATGAATTCTTCGAATACGCATTTTATAAATTTACGGTGAGCGTTCATCTGTCCGCGCCGGCCGCAACGCACGCACGGCACGCAACGGCTTTTCCAAAGATATTGAAATATAATAGATGTGCTATCTGCAGTTTTTACTAGGTGGTACTGCGCTTCCGGGTGTCGCCGATATTGTTTACCAATTAACAAATAAACCAAATGAACGAATAATTAACGAATAAACCAAACGAACGTTAAACTAAATTACGACAGTTGCGCGGACATCATAGCATATCTCTTTTGTATTTGAATATCTTTGGATTTTTCTATATGACTTTCCTCTCCTTCTCCTGACAAACACTTAATGATTTTATCTAAGTTGGCGTCCTCAGTTCGGCAAGCAATGTGTTCATAGTATCTTAAAAGACGTTGTAGATAGTTGAAAGCCTAGTTTTAAAGTCTAGCTCTTTCAGAATGGATACCTTTATGCATCTAGCTGTCCATGTAATGTCTTCATCTGCTCAACCTTTTTCCAATGTCATTCGATTTTTTTTTTTACATGAGCTCCACACAGAAGGCCCTGAGGAAAATAAATTCCCTCGGGGCCTATGTCATCTTTGAGGAAGATCTGTGGAGGGTTTTTTTACGAAAGGGAAGGAGAGGAGAGTTCTGGGAAGGAAAAGGGTTTAAGGGGTGGGTAGGAATCTAGGGTTCAGTATGTCCTGGTCATCCGCCTCCAAGACCTAGACAAACCTCACCCCATGAACCCGGGCACCCCTGCTAAATCACCAAACGTAGCAAACCACTTGGGGTGACCTATGGCAGAGGTGTTGGTTATCCAATAAAGGTTCCCGGGGCGGCGGTACCCATTCCCGCCTCCCAAATCGAAAAAAATGCACATTTTAACGAAAATATGTATTATTTTGTTTCTCTGGAGACTAAAATAGAAGCTCCTCATTGTAATTAAACTGATACGAAGTGTTTTAAAAATAATATGTGCATGTTAAGGATACCTATAATTTCTAAATATTTATAATCATTCTTTCTTAAACACACACACAACTCCATTGGCCTCTCTGGGGTCGAAGAGCGTAAGGTGCTATATCACTTTCATTCAAATTGCTATAGATCACATTTCTAGAGATTAAATATTCAATGATTTTATCCTTTCAAGTTGACGCCTGAATAATTTAATCATTTATTTACATCACACTGAAATTATAAAAGCAATTAAAGCAGTAGAAATGAAATATAAATTAAGTGCCTACCTAGTTAGGGAAAATTGCTGTTCAGAACTGTAATAAATTTTTCAATAGCCCCTAGAGGCGATATAAATAATTCTGTAGTGTTTTATTTTACGTTTTGCGACAATTTGAATGATCACAGCACGTGACATTGGGAAGTGTGAACTCAATGAATAATTTTGAATAATTTTTAGTAATATCTGGTCAAGTTGTCCTATAAATTTTCACGAGAAACGATTTATTCAAGGCAAGGGGTTGAATAAGAATAATAGGTAGATTCGATTTGATTAAAAAATTTACAACAGGCCGCTAACAACAATACACCTTGTGTAAATGGAAAAATTGTTTAAATTCCCATTTAACACCAGCCGCCTGTTTTGATTTGTGCGAGAAAAAGCATCGCTTAAAAGCTTGTTTTATTTTATCTGGTGAAGCTGGCAAAAATATTTAAATGTTTTACGATATTTTTCTACAGATTTCAATTTCACACATCCTACTAATATTAAAAAGGTGAAAGTTTGAATGGATGTATAATGTAGGATGAATGTGTATTTGTTACTCTTTCATGCAAAATACACTGAATGGACTTTTAAAATTCTTTCTGTAATAGAAAGTTACATTATTTGCGTTTAATATTGGCTATAATATGGCGTTTAATATGTGATGGATGGCTTCATCAAATCTAAAGGACAAAGGTGTAGGCTCAAAGCCGTGGTTCAGTCGACAATGCGCTGAAGCAGTGCGACGAAAAAACATGGCTTACCGAGCCTACAACACATCTAGAACATCGGAAGACAGAACAGCTTACAACAAAATGGCAAAGGAAACCAAGAGAATCATAAATAGGTCAAAATTCGAGCACCACCAGCAGATCAGCAGAAAGCTGGCTGCATGTCCGCATGGTAGCAGGCAATTCTGGTCGCTTGCGGGCTCAATAGATCGCAATTTCTGCAAATCCAGTCTGCCACCTCTTACCAGACCTGACGGCTCACTAGCAAACACCGCCACCGAAAAGGCTAACTTATTAGGTAAAATGTTTGCGGCTAACTCAACCCTTGATGACCAAGGTGCTGTCCCGACGTCGGTTTCTCACTGCGGTTTTCGTATGAAAAAGCTGAGGATCCGGCATCGGGAAGTACTCCATGTTTTACGAGGGCTTGATGTTAATAAAGCTAGTGAGCCTGACGGAATACCTGCCCTGGTACTGCAGAGGTACGCTGTAGAAATAGCTCCAATTTTGACGAAGCTTCTTAAAATGTCCCTGAAGACTGGCTCTGTGCCCTCTGGTTGGAAAAAAGCGGTTATCCATCCTATTCCAAAGAAGGGTGACCGCTCCAACCCAGCCAACTACCGCCCCATAGCGATAACATCAGTTCTGTCTAAGGTGATGGAACGTGTGATCAACGACAAACTGCTCACATACCTCGAGAAGAACAAAATTATTAATGACCGTCAATACGGATTCCGGCGGAACCGCTCGTGCGGTGATCTTCTCGCGTATGTGACGCGTGTTTGGGGGCGGTGCCTGGAACGTTTCGGTGAGACCCAAACGGTTGCACTGGACATTTCCAAGGCCTTTGACCGGGTTTGGCACCGAGGACTTGTCAATAAACTGCCTTCTTACGGACTTCCCGCATCCTTGTGTACGTGGATTGCCTACTTTTTGAGGGAGAGGTCGATTCAGACGGTAGCCGGTGGTTTCACCTCTTACTCACACTTGATAAATGCTTGCGTCCCACAGGGATCGATTCTGTCACCGACTTTGTTTTTGTTGCACATCTACGACCTTTTGTCATGTGCACCGATTTACTGTTACGCGGATGACAGTACAGCCCACGATAGCTTTTTGTTTGACAAGCCCCCAAAGAGCTCACAAACTCCAACGGCTCGTAGGGCTTTGAAGCAAAGAATGGACAGTTACCTCGAGAGTGTTTTCTCTTGGGGTAAAAATAATCTCGTTGAATTTAATGTTTCAAAGACCCAATCTTGTCTGATTACGTCTAATAGGGAACGAAATGAAAATCTAGTATCTTTCAACGGAAGCAACCTTCCGAACAGGCCCTCCATTGATATGCTTGGTGTAACCCTAAGTGACCAGCTCAGGTATGGGGGCTCCATCGAAGCCAGAGTAAAGTTAGCCTCCCAAAAACTGGGCGTACTGTACAGGGCCCGCAGATACTTTAATAGTACACAACTGCTAACCCTGTACAAATCGCAAGTGCGCCCCACGGTTGAATTTGACAGCCACCTCTGGTCTGGAGCTCCAAAATACCTGAAAAATACCCTCGACTCTGTGCAGAAACGGGCGGTCCGTTTGATAGATTCTCCCATCTTAACAGACGGATTGCAATATTTAGAGCACAGGCGTCGGGTGGGAATGCTATCCATGTTCTACCGGTATTACAATGGAAGATGCTCCGAGGAACTAGCATCATTGATCCCTTCGGCACCGGTGCATAGTCGGGAAACACGCCAAACGCGTGCCCAACATTTGTACACGGTTGACATTTGTCACATGAGAACGGGTCGTTTCTTCGATTCGTTCTTATGTTCAACAGCTCGGCTGTGGAATGATTTGCCGGCCTCTGTGTTTCCTCCTTCCTACAACATGGGTCTCTTCAAGACCAATGTTCATTCCATCCTCTCCTCAAAAAGACCCTCCACACAGCATCCCAGATGACATAGGCCCTGAGGGAAATTATTTTCCTCAAAGCCTCCTGTGTGGAGTTAATGTAAAAAAAAAGCACATGTTAAAGGATTTTTATGTTGAAAATCTACATTATCTACATTATTTAACACCATTTTTGGTACAATTAAATGTTGGGCTTTATTCTTCAAGTCCGGCGAATTACAATGTACAGCTGTACAGTAGTATGTAGTATATAGTATAGTTGTTCATGTTTCAGTCCGGCGAATACTAAATTTTAATTATTGTTACCATGGTTTATTGCTGGGAAGTACATATGGGACTTCGTCGGATTCGATACACAGTGGTGCCAAACAGTTTTAAGTAAATAGTTAAGTATTTAAACTTTCAGGTGATGATTATATTATAGTAATTACACATAGTTCTTTACAGACAAAAAACTTTTATTGGTGGTATATAATCTTTTATCAATTTTATTTATAAAAAGTAACTAAAACTTGAATGCACAATTTTGTCGTGGAGCTGGTGAAATAAAACCAAGAAACAAAGAACAAAAAATAAAATAAAATAAAAAAAGGCTTGGAGTGGAAAGGGCTAAGAAATGATTTTCTTTTCTCCCATTTTGATTGCGCACTATTATCTCATCGAAATACTATTCTACTATTTTGTAGCTCCGACTGTTCGCCGTTAGAGCGTTGGTGGCCAAACTGGACTATTTGAAGGTAAAAAATTAGAAGCAATGTTTTCGCTTCGTGTCTCCTCTAAATAAAATACATCTTTGGGGATGGTCTGATTTCCCGACAAATCAGTTCGAATTTTGAAAGAGAAAATTTAAATAATTTTCTGTTAAAAATATCATACAGCAGGTAGCAAGCTTTCTGGGTAGTTTACCTATTGCTTGTCTGGAATATCCAAACAAATTGGTTCTAATTTTCGAAAATAATGCTCAATTCAAATGAAAAGTTATAGAGTTCATTGCAATGCACATAGAGGCGCATCTGAAGTATTTTTAATGGCCTGCCTTCGCTAAGTCTGTATTATTGAAATGTCTAATTTGAAAACTTTCAGGAACGTCTGGTATGAGCCGGCGCGTTCCGAAACTAGAAATGAACTATGCCGTCACCACGCAAATTTCTTATAATATTCACTTCACCCTACCACATCCGATCATACTATATATGCAGGTGCAACTTACACCATACCGTGGTTATAATTATTAAAAAAAACTGTGCTTTTCACACATAGTAGAAGTGAAACCTTCAGAAAACTAAAGTAGACAAGAATGGGGTGGCTACGGAGTACAGCACAAAGAAGAGACTTATTATACTATCTCATTCTCTTGCAGACTGAATCCTGTAGATGATATGTGTTTGTCTCTTTTTTGTGTCGCTCGTTTCCGATTCAGCGAGTTTCAAATCACAATGGTGCTAAAGAAGTTTTCACATCACAAAACTCTTAGAGCCTCCGCTCATGAAAAAACTGGAAAAAACAGTTCTCAACGCAATTGAAATCAACCTCCTTAACGAAATCGATATTTTTCTAAGCTGACATGTCAAAACTTGACGGTTCGTGAACCGCTACCATGGCAATCTATTAACAATGCAACTGAAACGCGAGTGCCGTGATGATCAGGAATGCTGGTTTTTGCAGTTGCATTGTTTTCAGTTGCATTGTTGACAGATTGCCATGGTAGCGGCTCACGAACTGCCAAGTTTTGAAATGTCAGATCAGAAAATCGGTTCAATTTGGGAGACGGGTATGGGTACCGCGCCCCGGGAACCATTTATTGGTTAACCAACACCTCTGCCATAGGTCATCCCAAGTGGTTCGCTACGTTTGGTGACTTAGCAGGGGTGCCCGGGTTCATGCGGGTGAGGTTTATCCAGGTCCTGGCGGCCGATGCGTCTGCTCACCTGCTGCGTAGTCGACAGGATCGAGAGAGACTGGTTGAGGGAGGTCTTTTTCCTCTCCAGCCAGAGGGATGGATTCACACGTCCATCACTCCTGGACATACTGACCCCCAGTTTCCTACCCACCCCTCACCTATTTCCTTCCCAGAACTTCCTCTCCTTCCTTTCCTTAAAAAGACCCTCACACAGCTTCACTTTGTGCGATGCTTCGTAGAATAAAATATAAAATTATTTTTAAACTTGGTAACAATATCATAATAAATAAACCTTACAATGATCCTACCCCTGATACTCAATTCATTTCACTTCTACCGCGTGTGAATTGCACACTCTGATTTTTTTATTAATTCATCTTTATTTATAATTTGTGATGTCCTATGCCTGTCTAACTAGGAAAACCTGTATTTGTTTGTTGGCATGTGTCGTTTACAATAAAAATAATAACACAACATTCCATTTAAAGCAGGGTTTCCCAACCAGTGGTCCGCAAGAGGCTAGAAGATGGTCCGCCGGTCAATAAACGAGCCAGTGCGTAGGCGGTCCCTGGTCGAGAAGTCTGAATAAAAAAAATCGGGAAAATATTCAGTTTATCATTATTGTACTTTGTGGTCAGTGGCCATTATAGAATTCCGTTTCGCCCCACCCCATCCTACCTCGTTCTACCCCCTCCGTTGTGGTAAATATTCTGCTAGAACCCGTCCTACCCTATCCCATTACGCCCCTCCCGTTGTGCTATCCGTCCTGGGTGCCACTCATGCTAGCCTACGTCACTGACCACAAGCAGTGGCTTAGGCTAGCATGGGTGGCAGAGGTAACGTTGTGTCATCCCCCCATTAAAATTGACAACACATAAATTTCGACTTAAAATTGGTGGGGGGGGGGGGGGTGGCTAGAGAATTATGGTATTGGGCGTTGAAACTCGGTCGGGGTGGCACCCGGGGCGCCTGTTTTAGCTGGTAATCCAGAACTTGTTCTCAGATTTATATTTAATATACCTACATTGTGTTTTATCTAATGCCCAGTAGAAGTGCATTCTATAGTATTGTTACAAAGAATCTAAAATTTCTTTGGCCAAAAGTTGTTTTAGCAAAAGGGATAAGTAAGAAATTATTCTATTTGGTTCTAGTATCTTGAGTAGTTTCGACATTTTAAAAGGTAGTTCTGTGTTTGAAGACGTATGCTAGTATGTTTTTGGCATAAAGTTGTCTAATATTCAACACACAGATTCATCTGAACTGCTTCTGATCGGTAGTTTTAATATAATCTTTATTATAAGTTTCCGAGTTTTAAAAATCGGATTAATGGCGGCAGCATGTCAATGGAGGGCCTGTTCGGAAGATTGCGTTCGTTGAAGGAGACTAGATTTTCATTTCGATCCCTTTTAGATGAAATCAGACACGATTGATCAACGTATCAATGGAAGGATTTTTTCTACAAGAGTTTTCCCGCATTCATTCTATTTAACCCTTATTTAGGCGCATGGGGTCAAGACTATTTCAAATTGAAAACAAAATAGTGTGTTTGGAATGCGACGGCGCCTTTTCTAGCTTCCTACCTTCCCGCCGGGTACGCAAATCAGTCGCGGATAGAAAGCCAGCATGTACGCACGTGTCGCTGCTGTCTTGGGTGATGACAGGGCAGACATTGGACATTGGTTGCAGAACTGATGAATCTGCTGACGAGTCTGAATATATACATATATATCCCCCCCCATACACACAAGCCTTGCTTAATTATGGGGGTACATCAAATATATCTACTATGTAATTAATTACTGTATAAAATTTATTTGTAATTTATGTACCTTCTATTACTAATGAAAAAAAAAATATATATATGTTTAAGCTGATCTCGGCTTTGCCAAATATTAGTAGTTTTTAGAGAGATTAGAAGCTGTTTTATTATTTTAATTGTTTATTTATTTATAAAATACATGTTACATATATTAGACATTTAATTAGATTAGATTTATTAAATCACCATACTAGGCGGCAGCCTGTTTCATGGTGATCAATTAAAGATAGATATCTTTTTAGTGAAGTCTAGTGTAAACACATGGTAAGTACTAGTATGTAAATTGGTAAAGTTATAATAAAAAATAGAAAAGAGAAAAAGAAGTGCGTAAAATAAACATGTAAATAAAATAAACCTGAAAATATATGGTACTAGTACGTAGTGATGTTGAAAATTGTTAAAGTTATAATAAAGAATAGAAAAGAGAAAAGGAAGTGCATAATAATAATAACGTAGTATTTATATAGCGCATTTTTGTGATATTTCACTTCAAGTGCGCTTAATTATAATAAATCTAAAATTAATCCTATAGTGTTCCTTACGAGTCCTTACAAAATACAAAATTGATTAAATAATGTGAAACAGAGAATATACAGTAGGTATATACAAAGCAATTCCTAAAGAACAATATTAACAACAAGAATTCTTAAAATTAAATTATAATAAAGAATAGGAGGCAGTTTACGTTTAGAAATAATAATAACAGAGTGCACAGAGTAACATTGTGAAACAAAGAATATACAGTATATACAAAGCAATTCCTAAAGAACAATATTAACAAAAAGAATCATTAAAACTAAATTATAATATAGAGGATAAGATTATGGAAATATACATATCAATATTAAATTTTTTATATGTGTGTGTGCTTACGTGCATGCATATACAGGTGCACACATCCATATACACATAAACATACGCACACACACATATGCCCCTACGAACATGAATACATACCTACATATATATATATATACGGCATGTACACAATACCAACACGTACACACATATACATACATACATACCTGCAATCAAACACACATATATTCTTCTTCCTCACACATGTAAACAATATATACACCTCTATCTGAATATTAGTAGCAGATTACTAACACTACACAAATTAAAATAAAAGTTATGTTTAAAACCAAAGTTATGTTTTAGTTTTTTTTTTAATGTAGCTATTACTTTGTGGTTATCCATTACAGAAAAATGAAACAATACAACTTTGTAAAAACCACTTATATAATGTGCAAATCCGACCGGTTTATTATCCACCCACTCTACACTAATACCTACCCACCCAATCTACATTATTAACTAACAACGGCTCCACCCCCTACCATAGTAAAACATTTAAAACATTGTTCGAAACTGTCAAATTAGTATAAGCTTTCCCTGACGAAGGAACGTTTGTTCCGAAACCGGTCGGATTTGCACATTATATAAGTGGTTTTTACAAAGTTGAATTGTTTCATTTTTCTATTGTTTTAGTATCTTGATGTTAATTATAATAAAGTATTTTAATATTTTTGATAATAAAACTTCGTTGTATTAATTTCTTCCACATCATTTTCCTTTATTTCTTTGGGGTCTGTGGTGACAATTAGGGGTTTAATTCACAATCCTTACAGTAATCACATTGGTGTTACCTATTTTGGTATATGTAAATGTATGTAAAACCATCGTTCTATTACGGTGGAGCAGTCGTTGGTGCAGAACTCGTAAAGTGAATTTTTGGCAGCGATTGCGTTTTCACACCAACTTGTTAATTTTGTCACGATGGGAGCCAAAAATGTCCACCCTAATACTGTCGTTTAAATAAATTTTCAATATTTTTGAGAAATTTCGACTTTCCGTGAATACCGATCGTCTAGTTTCAGTACCGTGCTAAAATTTCAAAATGTCTTTACCAGACCGCTATGCTTTTCGGTGTTATTTCATAGCGTATTTAGTATGATATACTAAATATTGTATTGTAAAATATAGACAGGCGTAAATAATATTATGGTGAGCATTCGAATGTTGTTTTCCTCATAATCTCAAATTTTAGTGTTTGGAGAAGTCCGACTAATCAACTGGATGATCGATCGATACGATTTTAGATTTTCACGGCCAAAAATTATTTTGTTATTAGTTTTTGGGGTATTATGCCGTGTTGCGCTACCTCCTTCCTTGCTAGTCTATCTGCCGATTGTCGGGAAGTGGTTTAATATCCTCTTTCAATATACCATTTCAATCATACATTCATGCGAACGAGAAAACAAAAGTGAAATTCAAATAGATGTATTTGAAAATGACTGTTTTTTAATAGATGTATTTACAATAATCCACATTCTTGGAGTAAATTGATTAAGGCGGGTCATTCATGAAAGAAATACACACAAACTTTTATTAAAAACATTAATTTATTTTCTATATTTTTGGGTACAAATAATATTACATAGATTTCTTTAAATAATATTTTAATTGCATGCATACGTACATAAATAAATCGTTTTACCTATATTATACATTTAAATTGAAAGGTGTATCTTAATAGGTGTACGTTAGTATGATCACACTAATATAACATAATAAATATTTTATTGTTAATTTATTTATAATTTGACTTAGAACTGCCTAATCAGTAAATAATACAGACAAATTGCATGTGAATATAAAATTTTATGCTCACAATTTTTTTCTACTATGATCCTAAAACTTTTATACAGGGTGTTAAGAGACGTACTTGACTTACTTTAACCAGTGATTCCTGACATTATTTGGAGTAAAAAATGTAAATGAAATTTTGGTCTCCGGTGACATTTTTTTTTTTTTTTTTTTTTTTTTTTTTTTTTTTTTACAAAAACATAAAAAAATGGTAGTTGTTGAAAACCTGGAGGCGGGGTAAGGGGTTCATCGGACACCCGGCTGAGTGACCAGTGAAGACATGCGGAATAATTTTTTTTTTGTTTGATTTTGAAGAAAAAGTTTTTGAAAAAAAAAAGTCGTCAAAAAAAGTCATCGGAGACCAAAATTTAATTTACATTTTTTACTCCAAATAATGTCAGGAATCACTGGTTAAAGTAAGTCAAGTACGTCCCTTAACACCCTGTATAAAAGATAAATATTATTTTATAAATAATTGAGTTTCGTAGATTTTTCCAACTCGAGAAAATAAATAAAACTGATAAAGCTGAACCAAAATTTTGAAAGGTGGGTGCTAAATGCTTAAGATCACAATACATCTTATTATAACACCGATGAAAACGATACTAATTTCTCTAACAATGCAACGATTTTAAAACAAAACAAAACCCTTACAAAAATATTCGTTGACGTTGAAAGCAGGATTATTATTAACCTCAGGTTTATAACTAACAATTATCAACAAACAAACAAACCTGTCAACCACGATAATTGTGCGAAAAATAATATTTAGCATTTTTTTCCAAAAAAACTAAAAATGTGTTTCATAATATTATCATTCTCAACATTACTCTTTGTGAGCGCCAATTAGAATTTGGCTGCGCTCAGCGATCTATTGTGCGTGTATTTTGGAACCAGAATATTGTTTCCGTGATAATTATTGTGCCCTCCTGTCTTCCCGTCTTCCCCTCCCGCCTACCGACCGGTCAGTTCCGAGATACGCAGTGTACCAGCCGGAGGCATTTCCGATTCACGTGAAAGTTAATACAATTCAATTTAGTTTTATTAATACTAAGATTCGCATCGCAATTGTTCAATGGAACAAGTTAATACCAAGTGCAAAGTGTTCGGAAGATACCATTTCCAGACTCTCCTGTGAGTAAATCCCAATACCTACTATGCAATATTATCATTGTCAAATGCATAAACAAATTTTGCTGTAAATTATCATGCCGCTAGCTGAAACACTCTTCTATCGGAAATTAATTCCTTACACTTTTAATAAATTCAACTCGGATTGGATTTTATCACTGAAACATTAAAATATTTCTTACTTGCACAGTTTTTTTTCAATTTGTGTTATTAATACAAAATTCAATATATCCACTATTCATCAGACTTTAATTCGTTCCTTTCCTTAAAAAACATTTTCATAAGCTTACCTCAAAACATTTTCATAAGCTTACCTCAAAACATTTTCATAAGCTTACCTCAAAACATTTTCATAAGCTTACCTCAAAACATTTTCATAAGCTTACCTCAAAACATTTTCATAAGCTTACCTCAAAACATTTTCATAAGCTTACCTCAAAACATCTTCTTATACTTACCTTAAAACATTACCTCAATATATTTTCATATGAATCCATCAGATCATTTTCATATGCTCGCTCACCTGAAAATGTTTTTTAATGCTTACCTCAAAACTTTTTCAAATGCTTACCTCAAAATACTTTCATATATTCCTTCCTCAAAACATTTTCTTTCCTGTAAACATTTTCATATGCTTACCTACTTACTAAAGTTAGGTGTTTTTCTTTATTCTTTTTACGAGTATATACGTGCAATGCTAATGAACTGAATTTTTGTAGACTCAATTAATCCAATATTAATGTATCCAGCAATGGACAATGATTTTTTAATAAGAAATTCAAGTTGACAACATCATCATCAATCATCATCAAACAGCATTAATGTCTGCGTGGTTGAATTTAAGAACCCGGCTTCGAATGCATATCTGCCGCAGCGCCGTACCCATATAAACATCCGTGTACGTACAAGCAAAACTACAGTTGTAATTCGGTTTCGAATTCAAGAATACGTCACAAGATGTCGCCACTTCCGTCAGCAGCTCGAATGGGGACGTTTCTTCCGCTGGGTATAAGTACAACGAATTTGTGAATTTGAGTATCTCTTCGGATATGGAAAGATTGACGGTAATAGGTACTTAGTTCTGATACTTATTGTGAATGTGAATAATTGTATCAAGTGGCTATATTATATTACTTATGACGTCATTGCCTGTACCTGATACTTTGTGCCGGTGACTAGCTATTACTGGATGACAGTGGATCCGAGGAACGGGCTATTTTTGGAACCAGTCCCTTCGAATTTATAAAATGGTCACCAAAACTAACTGGGCGAAGCCAACGCAAAATCGCCCGCAGGGCCTAGCAGCAAAAACCTACGGAGCGGGTTTTTAACTGCTAGTTTATAAACTAATACCTTATAATTGACTGGCCACGCCAGATGATAGATTGGAAAATAAAACCGTTACAATTATTATGCCTCGTTAGCGCTCTTAACCCCTCAGGCCTCGGACCTATTTTCTTGCGGTCGAAAAAATTGGATTGAAAGTGTACAATTTAATTATTTTACGGTTAACTTTTATAATTCAATATAAAACGTGGTGTTTTCACTTTCTAACACCATTAAGATCATATTTATAACCATAAATAGTGAGGGAGACCAATGATTTCTATGAGGCCTACTTGAGTTTTTCAGAAAACCGAACAAATTAACTAACATCTCATATCAGCCCACATGAAAATCCTCAGGTTGAGATCGGCTGGACATGTACAGAGAATGCCGGACACACACGTCTATAAAAGAATTATGACTGGACACCCAGGTGGAAGGAGAAAAGTGGGAAGACTCAGAATGAGGTGGGAAGACGAGGTAAGAGGGGATGCAGCACAGCTTCTACAGGTACCTAACTGGAAGTCAGCCGCTGAGGACAGAAGGATGGAGGCGAACTTTGCAGGAAGCCAAAGCTCAATTTGGGCTGCAGCGCCATCGACGAAGATTATAAACGTTATCAGTTATCATCAACTCACCTTTTTTCGTTTCATGTAAAAATAATCAATAAAAAAATAAGTTTTATTTTTTTCTAATTGCGGTCGAAAAATTTGGATTGAAAGTGTGCATACATTTTAATTATTTTGCGGTTAACTTTTATATTTAAATATAGCAATATTTAACTTTTTTTTACCTTACATACGGGAATAGAAACCCTAGAAAGGAAAAACGCCATACCAAGCCCTTTGTAGTGTTCACAAGTTTTATCATTAAAAAAATTAAACAGAAATGTACTGTAAGTGGAAAAAGATAATTTAATTAAGGTTCTTTTTGTATGTAGTTATTCTTAGAATTGTTGAAAAATTTGATAAAATTATTTATTTCGTAACAGATTTATTTTTTACTTTCGGTGTATAATTTGGTCCCAACCAAGCTTTTATTCCTGTATTTTGTCTTTCAAAGAATTAATGACCAGTTTTTCCCCAAAATAAACATAAATTTTTGCTTTCATCGAACTCGTTTCCAAGTATTATACAAATTAAAAATACAAACATCAATTTTCCGATCAAAAAATGCTTTAAAAGTGTGTTATTTCTGGAAATATTTGTTTGAAAAATTTTGTAGTAAAATGTAGGAGTATTGCGTCGAATGTTAGTTGCGCAATTAATGTTTTTTTTTTTTTTAGAAATCGGAAATATTATAAAAATAAATTTGAATACGAATTTTCCTCCATTCACGATTTCTTAGATTTTTCGTAAATGATTCATTTCCACCGCTTTTTCTAAGATCTTTCAACAGAATTTGAAATTAATATTTTTCATAAAATGAAACAATGTAACTTTGTATAAACCACTTATAAAATGTGCAAATCCGACCGGTTTCGGAACAAACGTTCCTTCGTCAGAGAAAGCTTATACTAATTTGACAGTTTAGAACAATGTTTTATTAGGGTAGGGGTGGAGCCGTTGTTAGTTAATAATGTAGATTGGGTGGGTAGGTATTAGTGTAGAGTGGGTGGGTAGGGGAACAAATCCATGATTGGGCTATATGACAATATTTTTTGTTTGTTGATAATAGATTCATTATTTTTAAGGGATTTTTTAATTTCCAAAGCTTCTAAGTTATCTAAACGTTTTCCTTTATGATTAATATGAAGAATATTTATCCCTGTGTTTTTTTCAAAACTATGGTTATTTTCAATGATATGGTTAGCGAACTCAGAAAAATTATTATTATTAAGACACCTTAAATGTTCTTTGATTCTGATTTCAAAATTACGAGTTGTTTTTCCAATATAAAATGAGGGACAATCATTGCATTTGAGTTTATATATTCCGGAATTAGTCAATTTATGGTCTTTATCTTTAGTATTTCTCAAAAAATTACCGATATTATTTTTTGTATAAAACGCTGGTTTAATATTAGAAGGGAAATTTTTGCAACATTGAACTGAAAAATTATTAATATACAAAATTTTACGCCATTCTTTATCAATAATATTATTAGAATTGTATAGATATTTATTTTTTGAAATTTTGCTAAGTTTTTTATTTAGGATATTATCAATTAATTTTGATAATATCCTAAATAAAAAAGTTAGCGAAATTTCAAAAAAGTTTATACAAAGTTACATTGTTTCATTTTATTATAATGGATAACCAATAGTAGTAAGTAATAGCTACATTCAAAAATATAATATTTTTCATCTTCCAAGACTGTAATAAAAATAACCGCGTATCCCAAAATTGTTATTTTTTCTCAAAAAATAAAATATCGTCGACATATCTAGAACCTAGTCATACTTTTTTTATTCTCATTTTTTTATGTGAGGCGCATCAACCATATTAGTTCGTGTTTTTAAAAATCTGAAAACCTAAAAGGTAAACTCTAAAAAACTAAAAAACGACCTTTTCGAGTGCAACCCGCCGAACAAAATCGTGGAATTCAAGTGACTGCACCATTCATTTGAAGATATTACAACTTTTCATGCAAATTCAAGCGGGAAAAATCAATACATAGAAACGAAAGATATACAACCCTTCATAATATAATCCTTCTGCCAGTTCATTTTCTATGTCTACATACTCTTGGTTTTAAGTAAAGGACAAAAGTTTTCTATTTTGGTTGGAGGAAAATAATTTTATGTGTTTTTTAGCTCGTCGTCAGGCTGAAGTTTATATTGAAAAACTATTAAACTCCCTCTCAATATTAATCTATTTCTTATTATTTAGACGAAAGTTAGATTTCGAAAAACTAAAATATTTGGCACTAAAAATATTACATTACCTTCTAAATATATTGTATTTCTTTGTCAAGGGCTATCGTGAAAAGCTTAAATAAAGACAAGTAATTTTTTGTGCTAATTAAAACGGCGTACTTCCAATAATTAATGGTTCTTAAATAAAGTGTAGGTAATTCTATGAAGAATAATCTCGGAAATAAACATTTTAATTGAAATCGTGCCTATACATAAGTGAAGAGATTTTAACATTTTGTAAATACTATAACGGATTCACCTATTTAATTACAAACACGTATTCAATTCGATATTTTTATATCATCAATATTTTAGTCCTACAAAATAGTACATATTTTAGTCAAATCTCGGCCATTGCAATACTTCTGTACCTATCATAATCATCAATATATATTTTAAAAGAAACTGTACAAAAGTGTGCGTCCCGCTAAAACTCACAAACGAGTCCCGGAACGATCTAGGAAGTTATATGGTGTGGTAGCCCTCTACCATGAAGAAGGTTCCCTTTTTACCAGAAGGGTGTGCTTTTGAAGATATAAGGGCTGGAAGTTTTGCCTTCTAGAAATTTCTAGAACAGTCTTGAACATTCGAGAGTATTTGAGAGCATTAAATAACATTCCAGAACATTCCGGAACATTCTGGAATGTTGTGGAATGTTCTGGAACATTGTGGACCATTCGAAGCATTTTATGTATGGGTGGGTGTACCCTTTGATAGGGGTATGTAAAGCAAGGTCCATCGCGGGTTCAAACGTCAATTCAATCTCATATCAACTCCCTGAGCGAAGCTGGGTACCCCAGCTAGTTCTAAATATTCTGAAACCTTGAAAAAGTGGTGGAAAATCAATATATATTTTTTTTTAATTCTGTATTAAGATTACTATCAAGGAGTGAAACCGGTTAACCGACAACTAATTTACGTTTCAATATGAAGAAGTAATTATCTTCACTTATAATTTAGGACTCCAACTAGTAAAGGAAAGCAAATTCTTCAAAATTGATAATAAGGAACTCCAGCCAAATATTAATATTTTTTAATGAAAAATGCAACAATATAACTTTGTAAAAACCACTTATATAGTGTGCAAATCCGACCGGTTTCGGAACAAACGTTCCTTCGTCAGGGAAAGCTTATACTAATTTGACAGTTTCGAACAATGTTTTATTATGGTAGGGGGTGGAGCCGTTGTTAGTTAATAATGTAGATTGGGTGGGTAGGTATTAGTGTAGAGTGGGTGGGTAGGGGAAGGAACGAAGGAAAAAACGAAAGAAAAAGAAAAAAAAAAAAAAAAAAAAAACGAAGGAACGTTTGTTCCGAAACCGGTCGGATTTGAACACTATATAAGTGGTTTTTACAAAGTTATATTGTTGCATTTTTCTATAATGGATAACCACAAAGTAATAGCTACATTCAAAAATATATTTTTTAATGATATTACACATTTTATCAACAAAAAAAAAACAAAGCCTGCCAAAATGATCGGTCAGTGGCTGAGTTTGGGTCCCGTCCGTTGCGTTTTCAATTCCTCGTCTGGCTAAGTCGCCCTTCACGACACAAGCAACGTTTTCCGCTTACCGTGATGGTAGTAGGAGATTTTCAAATATTGCCAGGTTAATCGATCTCGGGAATTTCGTCAATCTTTTTAATAATTTTTTTTAAAATTATTTTACTAAATCTGGGGAAGTATCGATTTTGTCGGTTTAAATTATGGCCTGGCCATTCTCACACGGGTGGGCATGATATCAAAAAATCACAAGATAATAAAATGACATTAAAACCAAAAAAAAATTGTACATTCTTTATTTGAATAACTTAGTGGTGTTTGCGTAGTTGCCCGTATTCATAATGCAAGCTGACCAATCCGTAATGGGGCGGCCTAACTTCTCTCAGATCCCGCTGACCTACCATCATCATCATCACTTTTGGCTCTACAACCTCTGGTGGGTCTTGGCCTCCTCAAGAGTCTTCCTCTTCTCATCACGGTTTTGTGCCAGCTCTCTCCAGTTTACAATCTGCAAGGTGGATATATCTTTGAGGACGTTGTCGCTCCATTTTAAACTTGGTCTTCCCAGGCTCTTTCGCCCTGTTGTTCTTGAGTTCACCAGGGACTTTGGTGCTTTGGTGCTTTATCATTCCCGCTGACCTTCCACAGACGTTTAAATACTCTTGTGGTTTTAGTCGTTTTTAATAACGATTTATTGATTCTACGTCAACTTATATGTGGTAAAATTTATATATTCAGAATCAACGTTTGTTAATCCAGAATCCAGGTACCGTGAACCGACACTTAACTTAAAATTTTTGATTGGACTTCCTTATTCGAATGCTTGAATTTTTCAAGTAAAATGCCAAAAAATACCATTATAATACATAACAATGACGTTACAATATATAAAGGCAAGTCAATTGTTGTGTTTTCAATTTCGTAGTTTTAGTACCAAACTGAACAGCGTCACGTAAGGTCGTGTGCTACCTCTAAGCAAAATGAAAATGTTTTATTCCTCTCCAAACATTAGTAAAAGCTGAGGAAAAACATGCCATTTGTAAATACGCCCAAATTACTTAGTATGATCGATTATTATATTATACATAGTATAAAATGAAGTCGCTCCCGCTGTATGTGTGCTTAGATCTTTTGAATTACGCAATGGATTTTCATGCCGTTTTCACCAATAGATAGAGTGATTCAAGAGGAAGGTTTATATGTACAAAACACAGTAGAGAAAAGTTGAGAAATACAAAGTATCAATTCAGGCAGCGGGCAATTTGATATGCAAATTAACAGATGGCGTTGGTTATAAGGGGCCATCCATAAATTACGTCACACCTTAAGGGGGGGGTCAAAATTGAAAAATATGTGACGTCAACGGGGATCTCACAATGGTGTAAATGTGTGACAGTGACGGGGGGGGGGTCAAAAATCATGAAATTGGTTGGACGTAATTTATGGATGGCCCCCTAAAGGTTGGGTAAGCCACAGCAACGTGTGGCCGGGTCAGCTAGTTATAAATAGTAATTTAATTGTTTTTCACCCGAAAAATGAAGGCGTCATAAAAAAATGCCGAGCCTACCAGAGCACAGGGTCTGGGCGCGCATTTTTTTTTTTACATTAACTGCACATTAATTTCCGTCAGGGCCTATGTCAACTGGGATGCTGTGTGGAGGGTCTTTTTGAGGAGAGGAAGGAATGAAAATTGGTCTTGAAGAGACCCATGTTGTAGGAATGAGGAAACACAGAGGCCGACAAATTATTCCACAGCCGAGCTGTTGAACCGTCCCGTCCTCATGTGAAAAATGTCAACCGTGTACAAATGTTGGGCAGGCGTTTGACGTGTTTCCCGACTACGCACCGGTGCCGAAGGGATCAATGACGCTATTTCCTCCGAGCATCTTCCATTGTACTTAACACCGTTAGAACAAGGATAGCAGTCCCACCCGCCACCTGTGCTCTAAAGATAATCCTTCTATTAAGATGGGAGAATCTATTAAACGGACCGCCCGTTTTTGCACAGAGTCGAGGGTATTTTTCAGGTATTTTGGAGCTCCAGACCAGAGGTGGCTGCCAAATTCAACCGTGGGGCGCACTTGTGGTTTGTACAGGGTTAGCAGTTGCTCACTTTTAAAGTATCTGCGGGCCTTGTACAGTACAGTATAGCCTAATTACGAAGTCAGTGTTGTCGCTAAGTAAACTTTACTATTTAAAATAGTCAATATTTTCAATTTGGGAGGCGGGAATGGGTACCGCCACCCCGGGAACCTTTGTTGTTCACTACGTTTGGTGATTTTGCAGGGGTTCCCGGGTTCATGGAGTGAGGTTTGTCTAGGTCTTGGAGGCGGATGACCAGGACACACTGAACCCCAGATTCCTACCTACCCTTTAAACCCTTTTCCTTCCCAGAACTCTACTCTCCTTCCTTCCCTTAAAAAAACCCTCCACGCAGCATTCCCAAAATTTGACATAGGCCATGAGGGAAATTATTTTCCCTCATGGCCTATGTGTGGAGCTCATGTAAAAAAAGTCTAATCACTATGTTTATTTGTATCTGTACGGTAAAACAATACACAAATAAGAATTATCAACAGTACAACAGCCATTAGCACACTGTCGTTGCTCTATTATTACTTGATCACTTGACACCTCGAAATCCGTCAGGCGTAAGGCCTTCTACTAGTAGTATTCAAAGGAACTTTTGAATACGAAAACGCCGCTCGGTCCTACCGTTGATTTCGTTCAACGCGCATATTCTTTGAATGTCTATCTTTGTCATACATGAACAACGTTTGAATTAATAATTTTACTGGAAACATAACCGCGTTTCTTACTTGCTACATTTTATCTTGTATTTTTGAGACAAAAGGAAGCTATGTATTGTAACGTCATTGCATTATAAAAAAAAATTACTGTAAATAGGTAATAAGTGATAAAAATTCCCAATTTTGTGACACATAATTATTTAAATCTTTGTTATTTTCTATCAGTAATTATAATCCTAGAGTACGTATCTAATATAGAATGGTCACACTCACCAAATATAATCAATAATCACACTTTTTCGATGGTTGAAATCTTTCTCTTGAATATCATTACTTTAAATGCCCTACAACGTTAATATCGTCACAAAAACCCAACACGACACAATTCATCGTGAAATCCTATTTGACTGGAATGATCCTACCACGGTAAATAATAATATCTCCACAAAATGTGGCGCGAGTTTCTCGCATTTTAGAATTTTGTTGAAATGGGCAAATACCTACAATAATTCTACGATAGATTCGCATGTATGGAACGATAGATTCACAGCGATGATATTCACTACATTTTCTTCGTAACCTTTTGAGACATAAGATAAAACTAGCTGAAGTAAATAATATAAAAAAATGTATCTGAAAATTATTTAATTTTTAAAGCAGTTCCTTATCAATGCAATGTTAAGTTGAATTACCAGTAGACCTCAAAGGGCAAAGAAAAAGATCTTGAAAGGTTGATAGCACCAGTGCGTGATGTGCTTTGCACTAAGACAAATAGTAAGCTGTATACCGCTGCTCCGGGAGCCAAGAACTCTGCCATTGGTCACCCCAAGTGATTTTTTTTTACATGAGCTCCACACAGGAGGCTCTGAGGAAATAATTACCCTCAGGGCATATGTCATCTTTAGCGATGCTGTGTGGAGAGTTTTTTTTTAGGAAAGGAAGGAGAGGAGAGTTCTGGGAAGGAAAAGGTTTTAAGGGGTGGGTAGGAATCTGGGGTTCGGTGTGTCCTTCTCATCTACCTCCAATACCTAGACAAACCTCACCCCGTGAACCCGGTTTCGCTGCATTTGGTGACATAACGTCGCTTTAGTTCGTATTTGTCCAACAGACCATTAGAAAAATTTTCAGGAGGAGAAGGTTTTCTTAAATTATTTCAATAAAACATTATGATATGTGTTTAAGATAAAGCTATTTCCGCAAAGGTAAAGGTCCAATTAATTAATTCTTAGTTAAGTGATTAACTATCATTTTTCATACTTTGTTTTTAATTTTAAAGTGGAGATTGAACAAAAACTAAAATGGTCTGTTGGACAAATAAGAACTGAGGCGACGATAAATCCACTGGAGCGACAACGTGATTTTTAACGTTTTCCTCCGATTGTTCGTGATTTTTTGGTGACCATTTTGAATATTTTCCGCAGACATTAAAAGAATCATACCTAGGAATTTAATGTGAAAAAATTTAAAGCTTCTAGGGAAAATTTGCCTAAAACTGGCAGAAAAACAATCCGAGGTATTTTAAATGGTGCCATATTGTGGCAAAAAGCACTCCAGTGGTTAGCGGGGGTGCCCGGGTTCAAGGGGTGAGGTTTGTCTAGGTCTAGGCAGCGGATGACCTGGGCACACTGAACCCCGGATTTCGTACCCATCCATCATACATTTTTCCTTCTCATAACTTCCTCTCCTTACTTTCCTTAAAAAGACTCTCCACATAGCATTCCCAAAGAGGACATGTGCCCTCAGGGAAAATATTTTTTTATCAGAGCCTCCCGTAAAAAAATCAGTGTAAACAAAAACTAAAAAAAAATAGTTTTAAGACAATGAATATTTGAATTGAATGTGCACTGAATATTTGAAAATATTAATTAAATATTAGCGAAGCTTAATCGAAAATGTAGAGAAAGAAAAATCAGAAAAAAAATATTGGCACCTCTGGGACTCGAATCAAGGACCCTCTGCTCACATGGCAAATGCTCTGCAAATTATCAAACTTTATTATCATATTTCGCTGACTGGCTAACTAAAAAATGCGTGCATTCCTTACCAAATTCACAGAAAAAAATACATTTCGATCAGCAAATTAATTTTTTTAAATATTTTTTTGTCTTCTTTTCATGTATGGTTCGATTTTCTTAGGGTAGACGCAACTTTTCATCCTTTGTGAAATGACATTAGACTTACAAAAAAGGACAAAGCCAATTAGTAAAACAGTTTAGTCTACAAAGGGATGAACATGTTATAATGCGCTGCCGGAAACCACAAAAAACTCTATTAATTAATAAATTCAAAATAGATTGTAAGAATCAAATTAAACAAAATAAAATGTAACAATAATAATAATAAAGTAATATTTGTATAGCGCAGTTTAGTGTTATTTAACTACAAGTACGTTTACTATTACAAACTATTAAATAATCCTGCAGTGCTCCTTACGAGCCAATTACAAAATATTGATAAAACATGAAATATAGAATATTTGAAATATAGAATAAACAGTAAAAATAATATTAATAAATGACAAGAGAACAAAATTAACAATAACAGTGCTGTTATAGCAGAGGACAATAATAGTAGACAATAATGGTGGTGTTGTAGTACACATAAAAATAAGATCTTTAAAACTAAAATAGTAATATAAAACAGGAGACAGTCTACCTTCAGAAATAAGAAACATTATGAGTAGACATTAATCATTAAAGTACCTATAGTAAGGAGGACACCGAAACCAAACAATTAACGGAATCTTGAGAACATGGCTTATTAGAATATATTTAATAGGAGTTATTCATGAATGGTATTTTTTTTTAAATAAGTTTGTTTTTTGAGCCCGTTTAAATTCTGTCAAGTTCTGGATATTAGTAAGAGCTGAAGGAAGTTTATTACAAATGAGCGGGCCAGTTACACGAAAAGATCGATCATACTAAACGACTCGATTTGACCTAGAAAGTTCAATTAAACGATTAATAACATCTAGATCTGCTGACCTTAGAGTAAGCTAAAACAGTATGTAAGTTATAATTATTGATCAGTAATTTGTAAACTTAAATGAACAAATAACTGATAATAAAATTACAAAATAACTTTACGCCACTGATTAGTACCATCCAACGCTTTTCGGGTTGTATTAACTCTCTGGGGTTTAAAGACCGTATTTACATTGAAATATCATACATTACATTGCTATGTTTTTAAACTCCAATACATTTAGTACTATCTTATTACATAAAATATATCGAACAATACATCATATCTTGCGAATTTTCGCTGTCTGTGGTCAAATCTGTTCCTTTTATAATCCTATTTACATTGGTAATAAATAATAATATATGACTATCAGTCCTGAGATGGCAATAGGTTACGCTTTTAAATGTATTTTACATAAAAACACAAATCAACTTTTGTAATTCATCTGTTATCATAAAATCAGGTAAATACAAAAAAACAAACATTTTTATAAAATTGCTTTACATTTAAGTCGCGTCTCTAGAGACACTGTTTGCACGAACATTGTCAAAAACACGTACGCATTTTGTGGATACTTATGACGGGGCCACGGAAAACAAAAAACAGCCTGTTTTTGTTTTTGTCGGATGTTTTGAAAACATTTTGTCGCTGGAGACCCAAATTTACAGTTGCGGTTGTACAATTTTATTGTTGTGCAGCTTAGTCAATGATTGACAGCACAATCCAAGATCCAGACTGGGGGTGGTCTTGTAGACATTATCAATTTCTTGACTCAATATTCACTATGTCCACACCGCAATTATAGAGAGTTAATAAATAGAGTTTTCTTGATTCAACTTATGTGGGCACAGCGTCTATAAGAGAACCGTATTTCATCTATGGGAATCAGAATTTACTATTTGGAAAGTTGTTTTTTTTGCAAAATATTCCTAAGTGGTCAAAACAGCATCTACAATACCATATTATTGCCATCACAGCACCGATATAAGCGCACCGATCCTTTGTAATCTCCTCCTTGTAAACGACTTTGGCCCTAATTCAAAAAGAATACGCAGGTATTCAATACTCCTGTTTGCGTACTCGCAATGCAACAAATTGTCATGCACAGAATGCGTTCATAACCTCACCCACAACCAAACAGTTGTTGTATCTGTCAGCTATTTTGTTTCTAGCGTTGATCGAAAGTACAAGCATTGTTACAAAATATCTGACAAAAATGAAGCCATGTTTAAAGTTTCGGTGACGCGAGTGGAAACAACTTCGTACAGTTTCGCGGGAGTCTGCCGACACGGATAAGTTTTAAAAATGTGGCCAGATGTATGGCGGTAATCGCCAAGATTCTTGAATCGTTGAATATTGAATACTTGCGTAGATATCCCTGTCGAAGAGGGCCTTATGTAACGGAAAAAGTTTACAGCGAATTTTTCAGCATTTGTACGTACAATGAGATTTCACAAATCTGTAAATGAATATCCTAATTCAGCGCTTTAAGCAGCAAAAGTACTATGGCGTGCAGCAACAGGACGCGGATGCCCGGAAGCCGCAGCCCGCCCGCTGAGCATAGCGCGCTGTGGAAGTGGTCGCAGCGACTGTCGTGTGAGAGCGTCTCTGATATGCGTCGAAGGAGTAGAGCACCATCTCGTGTGCATTTGGCGCGAGAAGCGTGTGCGATGCAGCGGTTGAAAGCAAACCTGGCGCTGGAAACAAAATGGACATTAGTATGCTATGAAAAATACCCAAAATTTCGGTAGAACACACTTCATTTTTATTTTATTTTGTTTGTAAAAACCAACAGTTTACGATACAACCTATATTTTTTATAATTGTGAGAAACAATGATTTAATGACAAAATAGATCTACGTTATTCTCCCCAAAGGCATGATCAATGGTTGGTTAATCCTAACTCTTGAAAAAATAAAAAGCATGTGCCTCATAGCTGTGGCGAAGTTAAAGCGTTCAAGAAGAACAGACGCCAAGAAAGAATATTGGAAATTGCCCATTGAGCAGTTTATGTCTGTTAACAACATTGCAATTTATCTAACGTCTAGAGCAGAGGTTCAAAAGCTCTTTCGCCCCGTAGACCACTTGCCGATTTATTTTCGTAGACGTACCTAACTGTCAAATATTCAATTATTCTAAACCTATTCGTAACAAATGTGTTTTACTTTTTTTTCGTAAGATTAGCTACCGCGGTAAAACTTTTTTTGAATACGTATAAATATGGAAAAGCTATCAAAAACTTTCTTGCCATAGTCCTTATTACAAGATAAGCAACATATAATATCTTTTTAAAACTAGAACTGCTGATACCCCTTTCTGAATTGTGTCAAGTTCTTCGTTAGTGCTAATTCTGTCTTAAGATCTTCGTTAGTGCTTATTCTGTCTTAAGATTTTCGTTAGTGCTTATTCTGTCTTGAGATCTTCGTTCTTTCTTAGTGCTTATTCTGTCTTAAGATCTTCGTTAGTGCTCATACTATCTTAAGATCTTCGTTAGTGCTTATTCTGTCCCAAGATCTTCATTAGTGCTTATTCTGTCTTAAAATCTTCGATTAGTTTTTGTTATCAGGTTCTTCAATGTCCCCTTATGGATCGATAATCCAGTATGGTATTTCCATTTGTTAAAATATCCTCAAACCTATTTCGAAGTCTATGTAAAGCACATTTAAATGTTGAAATGTTGACACTTTTGAAAATTTGATTTGATTATCTATATATATAGATACAGTGGTCGCAAGCGAAGGGTCGGACCAAATCGGCTGGAATCCTGGAGTTCTTGGAAATCATATGAAACATGAAATTCAAAAAAATTTCATTATGGTATGAAAGTAGAATGCGCATGAACAATAGCTTGCAAAAAAGTTGTTGATTGAATTGAAAAAAAATTTTAAGTGAATCGGGTGGAAATTCAATGAGCTATGATTCCAGCCAACTTGAAAAACGTGGTTTTGAAAACCAGAATCCCTACATCTCATGAACCCCCATTTTGAAGTTGAAATGACCGCTGGGGGTCCATGTAGATCACAATGGAACCTCTGGTCTAGAGTCTATGTTTAAGACAAGGGTTTCCCATTTTCTGGGTCGCGACCCGGTACCGGTCCATCAAAATAAAATACGGGGTCGCAACATTCCCGCCTTGTTTTAGACAAGGTGGAAGCTGCAAGAAAAAAAGCTTAAAGCAAAAAGAGTACAACATTATTGCATTGCATCAAGACATCTTAACTCAAATTAAAGAACATTTATTAGGACTGGAGAGGAATCTTCAAGAATATTTTTCTCCAATCGACAGCAACAAAGCTTGAATAAGAAACCCATTTACATTCAAGTTAGATTCCGAAACTAATTTGCCACAAAATAATACGAATGTATACTTTTATGGAACCAAAGTTTCTGATCGAATTTGAAAAAAAAAATGAACATTGTGAACTTTTTATGAATTATTTTTATATGAAACGACAAAAAAGTGAGGTGACAGAAACGTTTATAATTTATTTGTCTAACAAAATAAGTGTGTGTTTTTACATTTTTTTTTGTTACCAGTAATTTTAGTTAGAATAAAAGCAAGGAGAGCCATTTTTTTTACTTTTAAAAGTTTACATTAAAAATAATTCAATTTAAAAAATTATGTGGTTATTTCTAATAATAAATTTTGGAAGGATATTTCATCACCTTTCCAAAACAGTTTTTAGTTTTTTGATACATTAATAAATATTCCATTTATATGGATTTTATGGCAAGCCGAGGCCTATTTTGGAATAAAAAAATTTTCATGGTGCAAAAATACTGGTAGATATCAGTTTTCAGGTTATTATTTAACCATATGTTCATTTTATGGTGCTAAAATTGATTTACTGTTTACAAGAATCGCCAGTTTCTCGTAATTTAGTTCGACGTTATCGGAAATGTCAATTGAAATCGTAAATATTCCCGAACTTAGCCGTCAGCGCCGGACGAATTCCAATGCGCGCCGCGACTACGCTCGACGACTTCGTAGCGAGAATGTCGAGTGAACTGAACTCTTCCTTCGAAGGAACCGTCTGAACACGCGGTGAAAAGAGAATGGAACATTTCATCGAGTAAACCTTCATCCGAGTGAACCATGTGACTTCAGCATTAGGATTGCATTGTTGAAGTTTGGTTTAATGTGCGGTTTTGTCTGATGAGCGCTCTTAATTGAATTCGTTCAAGTGGTTCAGAGTAATTTATCACTGATAAATTTATCTAGATTTGTGAAAGGGAGAGCGGTTACAGATCATACATGTGAGGACGATAGAAGGTTTTTAAGGCGTTATTTGGCAGTTTGTTATTTGACCTAGAAAAGATCTGATGTCTGTTTAAATATTGTGAATTTACCACAATTAAATTATGTACTTTATTTGACAAAGTGGGTAGGTACCTTTTTTATGTGAAAACCGCACATGAGTTGGTACTCTGCAACGTGCCGCAAACATACTAAATATTATTTCTAATTACTTACTTACTTCTAATTACGTAATAGTTGTGAAATAACACAATTAATTACATAAAATTTCTTATACATAAAATTACTAATTTTGTGGCTCACCATAATTTACAATAAAAACATATATATTTGTTATAGACCACTCTACCGGTTTCGGAAGAACCGTTCCTTCTACGGGGGAACATTGGAACTAAAATTTATTAGCGCACGCTGTATTTGATCCCGCGACCTTCTGATTACAAATCAAGAGCTTTACCTCTCGACCACGGAGGCATACTAACGATGTTTTTTTTTTTTTTTTACATTATCTCCTCACAGGAGGCCTTGAGGAAAATAATTTCCCTCAGGGCCTATGTCATCTGGGATGCTGTGTGGAGGGTCTTTTTGAGGAGAGGAAGGAATGAACATCGGTCTTGAAGAGACCCATGTTGTAGGAAGGAGGAAAAACAGAGGCCTGCAAATCATTCCACAGCCGAGCTGTTGAACATAAGAACGAGTTGAAGAAACGACCCGTTCTCATGTGACAAATGTCAACCGTGTACAAATGTTTGGCACGCGTTTGGCGTGTTTCCCGACTATGCACCAGTACCGAAGGGATCAATGATGCTAGTTCCTCGGAGCATCTTCCATTATAATACCGGTAGAACAAGGATAGCATTCCCACCCGACGCCTGTGCTCTAAAGATTGCAATCCGTCTGTTAAGATGGGAGAATCTATCAAACGGACCGCCCGTGACTGCCAAATTCAACCGTGGAGCGCACTTGTGATTTGTACAGGGTTAGCAGTTGTGCACTATTAAAGTATCTGCGGGCCCTGTACAGTACGCCCAGTTTCTGGGAGGCTAACTTTACTCTGGCTTCGATGGAGCCTCCATACCTGAGCTTGTCACTTAGGGTTACACCAAGCATGGGATGTGGAGTGTATAATCGAACAACGTTCATAACAATATAAATACCTAAGCAACTGTTTATGTTAGTAATGTTGCAGTAATACAATAATTACACGTTTACCTAAAGGTGCACAAATTTTTTCACTAATACTGTTTTGTTGCCATAAGTGTAAATTGTTATGTTTGTTGCTCGTGTTATCTTCTTATATATAACGCACCTAGAACTTATCTACAAACACGGGATAGCCAGACACGCTCTGGTGCATTCCCGGGAGGGAAACTAATCTACTGTTTTCCTGCCCCTTATCTTCATGACTTTACCTAATTCTGTGCCGCTCCCCTTTTCTCCCCTCACACAATAAACATTATATGTTCCCATTCTACGTACAGGTATAAATTAATACATATTACAATAATGGCCAAACGCTTCACTGGGCTTAACACCAAAAAGGCGGATCAAATTGCTTGCAAAGTTGACAATTCTTCCATTTTATGGAATTCTATTGGAGCTCTATTCAATCGGTGAATTCGATAAAATTTCATTTTGATTGTGAAGAGGGAGGAGCATTTTTGTTGCATAAAAGTGACATTTAATTTACGTCAATATTATCATAAGATACGATATTACACAGTGAAATGTATAAATTTTAAATTTATCATTTTGTGAATAAAATTTTAAAAAATACAAGTGTGCAGTCCACACGCGGTAGAAGTAAATCTTTTGTAAAACTAAAGTAGCCAAGAATGGGGAGGTTACGAAGCACCGCACAAAGAGGAGACCGATTATTCTATCTCATTCTCTCGCAGGCCAAATCCTATATATGTATGTATTTGTCTCTTTTTAGTGTCGCTTTTTCGTTTCATCGAGTTTCAAATCACAACAGTTTTAACACGGACCCCCCGATTTTCTGAAGAAACTGCTTGTTCCGCTTGCTAATTAGAAAGCAGAAAGATTAAAGGAATCCTATTGTATTTACAAACAACGGGTTTTAAACACACAAAAAAAGGATCTCAGCGTATTTACACATCGATCATAACAATACTTTCAGATCAGTTTGATCATACAGTAAGTAATTTGCCTAAATGACTGTAGGTTTTAGTTAAGTTCCGAACCTAATGCCTTTGAATTTTTATTCCACATATTGCAACATTAATTTTTATATATTAAGATAACGGTCAAATTTTCAAGATGCCAGAGCCCACCATTCAAGGGTTTTACTGCCTCATAAAACAGATTTCTGGTTAACAGCTAGACCATAACCTCCAAATCTAAAAGCTGAGTACATTCCTCATTTTATGAACAAATATGGAGGAAACGCTAATGACAGCATCAAGATCCTTATTAAGTAACCTCATTTAGTCGTAGCTTTAAGTATACATAATAGCTTTTACGTAGCGCGGAGATGCGGAGAAGGTATCGAGTTAATGGGATTGCGTTGTTCCCGTACAGTTCAAACATCAAACACAAACATCTCAAGACAACTCCGCACCCATTTGTTATCTTCTGGATTTTATCTGAATGCTCTCCGAGATGCTTTTGCCTTTAGATTAAATAGGAAATTAAATGGTAAAGGCAAATAGCTGAACCACAATGGCAACATTCCTAAGGCGTGATAGAGTCGCTTGGAATTACAGAAATTAGTTCAGGTCGACATGCGACAGTTCGAAAATAGGCTTTTGGGATCTCCGTATTCGTAAACGTCTTAAGGCTCCGCAACCGGGCCCGTAAAGAAGAAGATGAAGAGATACGAAATTACGAATGTTAGAGGAGAGCGCTAACATTTACAGCGACAAAATCGATGCGAAAATTGCGAAAATGTTTAATAAAACACGACTCGTTTAAAATAGAGCAAAAATCTTGCGGGCATTATCTTAAACAGCATTTAAAGAAACGCTGTGTATAATATAACTTGTAAAATAACTGAAACAAACGTGTTAATAATAATTTTTGGATCATACTTTGCGATTTTTTTCTATCGAGGGAATTTTATATAATTTGCGTTTCGGCGTGGGCAAAGTCTAGATATTATCTTCAAGAATAACATATATTTTTAAGAGCCTTAAAACTTACCGTGTTTAAGGGAAATATGTAATAAATCGGTAGAAATCCGGGTTGCGGGCCTTTAAGGATAAATAAAACAATAAAACGCTACAGTATATTTTTGTTGGACAGTTGTCACTTTGGTTGGACAGGGTTCTAACTTCACTTTGCCATGTTTCGAGATGCAAAAGTTTTCAAAGACGATTTTTTATAATCTATTTATGAGAAATTCTCTTGAAGTGATTTTTCACAAGAGCGGCGCTCTACAAATTATCCAATTATTATGATTATTAATATTATCGATTTCTGATTTTGAGGTTGAATTCTGTATAAGAATTTAGTTTAAGGAAAATATTTAAATAGGACGTATGCTTAAGAGGGCATTACCATAGAAAACCAGAAATATGTTATTTTCAAATCAGATTGTATTGACTCTTTTCCACACAAAATTATAAATGGATTTCGAAAGATTGTTCTTTAATCTAGCATTCGCATGTAATAAATTTTGAGAAAATATTTTAATTTTTAGTATATAATAAGGTTATTCCATAGGTCGTTGGCAGATTTGTTAAATTTTCAAAAAAGATTTTGTATTTTACCACACCCATTTCAAATAATATAATCATGCAGTAAAATAAATCAATACATTATCTAGCAAACGCATGTTTTAGAATTTTAATTTTAGTTTCAATAAAATCATTAAAAAATATGTACGTACATGTGTTCCTTGACGAAAATTGGTCCATTTGTGTATTTATTTGCGCACTTGCAAACTAATATATTTCAGATTTTTTTAACATTCTTATTAAATTTAGGCATTATTGAAAAATGATAAATACTTATAATCAAAAAATAATTACAAAAAGTACATTATTTTAATAGTTTTATCATCACGCCTTTCAGCATTTTTGGATGAAGGTATAAATTAAAGCTAATTTGGATTGAAATAAATTCGATATTGAGTTATAATTTTAAAAAGCTGGTACGGAGAATAATTAATCTTTCTCACTGTAACCGCCCTGCACGATCGTCAGAACAACTTTCGAAAAAATGTGGATTTTCGTCCACTGGCTGGTTAAACGCTCTTAACATTTTAAAATACATCTAAACCTGCAGATAGAATTACGAGTACATGCGTGCAATCAGCTAGAGCGTAATAATTCACTGCGTAAGATTCTAGCTACATTTTCTTAACGCCATTTATAAGAAAAGGCCAGGTTCTAATTAAATATTTAACCTTAAAGAAGAAGATAAATATAATAATCTCAACGAAAATATGAAAGAGAACAAGACACAGAAAATTAGAAAAATACAATGGTCGCAACAGGGACTCGAACCCAGACCTCTCGTCTAACACGTCCTGGTTAGACGAGAGGTCTGGGTCTGTTGCGACCATTGTCTTTTTCTATTTTTCTGTGTCTTGTTCTCTTTCATATTTTCGTTCAGAATTATTATTGTTATCTTCTTCTTCAACGAAATATTACATTGATGGGAATAACCTTCAGAAGTTATAAAAAGGAGTTTTTCTTATAAAAAAATAAATATTTACGTGTTAATTTTATTACCGCATATTTTTATTGGCTACTATATTTAATTATGAAAAAAATAATAATATAAAAATAAAAATAAATATTCATCTCAGATTTGCAGAAAAGTCAATAGATGTCGCACATTAATTAAAAAAAATGGCTAAATTTATTCAAGACACTTCGTAGATTGCATTTAGTTTTGGTGGAATCTTGCAATCATACATAAAGATAACAGCCAACAAAAAAATTAAGATAATGTTGGTAGTTTTTTGGTCGAAGAATGATACTGTTAAATAAGAGCGAATCGGATAGGGATACATTATTTCTGTTGGTAGAGCACTGACTCGGCAAGTCATAGGTCCTGGGTTCGAGTCCCAGATGTGACAGTATCTTTTTCTGATTTTTTTCTGTTTCAGATTTTCGATTGAATTTCGCTAATATTGTCTTCATTAATTAAATATTACGATTTAAGGTTTTACTCATTAAGTTAATAATAAAAATCTTATATATATAAATAAAAATGAATCGCCGAAATGTATGTACGCGCATAACTTCCGAATTATATACATAACGACTGCACCAAATTGAATAATTCTTTTTTTGTTGTGTTCGTTATGGTCAGGACAAGGTTTGTATAAAACTACTGGTGACTTCTGGCATTATTAAATTTGTATAAAAAAATTGCAATAGGTGGCACGTGAGCTGTTTGAAAACTGAATGCACCGGAACTGAATGAATGGAATACGGGAGGGGGAAACTCGGGAGGAGGGTTTGCGGGATGGGGGAAGTGGGCGAGGGGAGTGGGGCGAGGGAAGGTGTTGTGGGAATGAGAGAGGGGGAAGGGGATGCGGGAGAGGAAGGGGAGGCGGAAGGAGAACGGGACGAATGGGAAAGGACACGCAGGGAGAAATAATTTATTTATTAAATGGCGTAGCAACGCATACCGGGAACCAGAGAGGAGGGGGAGGCGGAAGGAGAACGGGATGAATGGGAAAGGACACGCAGGGAGAAACAATTTCTTTATTAAATGGCGTAGCAACGCATGCCGGGAACCAGCTAGTAAATTAATATTAATCTCAAAATCAGAAACAGTTAAATAGATTCCGAGAATTCTCAAATTTAGACATCTCAGAACATAAGGAAAGATGAAGTTAGAACCCCATACAACTAAAGTTACGATCTATACAGCGCCTAGTAAAAACGATCAACTGTCAGATGAAACAAAATGGCAATTGCAAAAGGTTCAAAGGTTGTTTGTTAAATAAATGGAAACCTTAAAAACTTGACGTTAGAACTTTGTCAGATACGTCAAGTATCCACGGAAATACGATACCGATGGCGCTGAAAATTATTTTGTTTATTGAAATGAGCAAAATAAATTATCTAATGGTTATGCATTCAAAAATCATATTTGAAAAATTGTAAGTTTTTATTTTTTTTACCAACTAGTTATTTTTAGTTCTTCTTACCAACACACATCCACAGTCCGTTGTGTGTATGACAGCCTGTGTCCTTGTTGACTGGTGTCGTGCACCGCCTCTTGAAAATACCCGTTGCACCGATCCCAATCTCTGCTTACCCCGCCGAAACAATCCGTGTGGTTCAGGTACTCTGTAACAAATAAAATAAGTATTTATTCAAAGTATTTAATCAGAAGTTTAACTTCTCAATAGGGACAGTGCAAGCTCTCAGTGAACTGGTAGATTAGATACATGCAGCTGTTGGAAGTGTATACACCAATAGATGCAGGAAATGTGAAGAGAATGAAGAGACTATAGTTCATCTGTGGTGCCAATGTCCTGCCTTGTTGGTCTACAGGAGACATATCCAATGACAACCCTCGTGAACTTTATCAAGGGGACCGGATTACTACTGTCAAAGGAATGAGGTAAAATGGGAGATAGCACAATGGACCCGCGGCCTCAGCGCTCACGGTAATGATGTAAACCATCTCCATCCAATCAAATTAAGGTCAAAGTGTAGCTGGAACGAACGACTATTTTATAAGTACCTTTTTATAGGTTCGCACGAGATCTACAATACGAACCGACTACAAAGTTAAATTAGTCAAACTTTAAGTCAATATCGACAAGATTTGATGTTGAATAATGATAGTAACGATTGACTTATATATTTTAATCGGAAAATAGCTGTTGTTGGTATTGATGAATATTTTGAAGATCTTTTGGCACCGAAATATACCTACGAATATTGTTTTATGTTTCAGTTCAAACTGTACGGAGAATCAGTGGAAATGTGGCATCCCATTTAAAAAAAATTAGAAAACGTTATTTGTTTATATATTAAAGTAAAGCCAAAAAAGTTTCTTTTAGTAAAGTAAAGTAAAGCCAAAGGAGTTTTATTTGTTTTAAAACTAATTTTAGGTAAAGGGTAGAGGAAGAGAAATGTAGGATAGGGATATGAGATGCTTCCGATACATTCCATTCTCATATGTTCATTTATGATCGTAGGGAAGGAGTACCAATGATGGAGGGAGGGACTCAATATGGACTGCAGAATTTAAACAGCGAATAATAACGTTTCCGGCCAGAAAAATAATTCTGAATTACCAAGGAATCTGAGTTTATTCAACGGAAATAATTTTATTCCAAGTCCGGCAATATTGAGTTCAACGTTCAAGTCACATAAGGCATTGATATTACAGGTCAACGTCATGACGATGCCTCTATTCAAATACTCCTCTTTGAATTCCTATGAACGTTGTCGGCGTCCCTACATTGAGCACATTACTCGGTGAAATACATTACTCAGATTTAATACGTCGCCATTCTTCAAATAGAATCTTCACACTCAAATAATTGCAAACAAAATAAGAAAAACCGTGCACTTTTTAAACGTTACATACATTCTCGACTTACAACACTGTATAAAATATAATAACACTTGGAAATAATGTATTTTGCAGTCTGTCATTCTATTATTGAGTATGGTATCATAGCATGGGCAGGTGGTACTTCACCTGCATTAGACCCAATCATAAAGGCACAGAAAACTATTAGAAAATAATCCTTAGACTACATCTATTACAAACTCTAAATTATTCGTTTACATTATGAATGTATTTGACTTTTGGCAGATATACGCAAAAACAATCCTCACTCACGTATGTAAATACTACGAAAAAAGATTAAATACTCGCTGTATTTTAACAAAAACAAAGACTTACTAGTAATTTCTAAAACGCTTACTACTTTTGGTAACGAAACTTTAGAAACCCCACGACAATACTTTTTACAACATTCTTTCAGATTGAATAAAATAATGTGAATCACAATAAAGTTTGAAGATAAAAAATTAGATCAGAATATGGCCTTTACCATTTCACTAACCCAAATTAGAAGTTTTTGGTATAACCAAAATACTGAGTGGATATATTTTAATGTAAGGTTCATCGGTATTATAAATTAACTTGCAAAATAACTGCCTCAACACTGACTATCCTAGTGACTATATAAGGTTATCTTGAAAAAGCGAAACTAAAAAGAGAATAGAATAATCGGTCTCCTCATTATGCGGTGCTTCGTAGCCTCCCCACGCTTGTCTACTTCAATTTGCTGTTCTACCGCTTGTGAACTGAACACTTGTATTATTTACATAGAACCAACTGTTTATCTATATTTTTGTACTGTTAATTTCATACTTAAATAATTTGAAAGTACATTATACAAAATAATGTATTATTTAGCTACGGTTGCACATTTCTTTCAATAAAGATGTGTATAATTATTACTATTACGTATTATTATTACTATTTTTTAAATGAGCTCCACACAGGAGGCCCTGTGGAAAATAATTTCCCTCGGGGTCTATGTCATCTTTAGGGATGCTGTGTTGAGGGTTTTTTAAGGAAAGGAAGGAGAGGAGAGTTCTGGGAAGGAAAACGGTTTAAGGGGTGGGTAGGAATCTGGGGTTCAGTGTGTCCTGGTCATCTGCCTCCAAGACCTAAACAAACCTCACCCCGTGAACCCGGGCACCCCTGCTAAATCACCAAACGCAGCGAACCACTTGGGGTGACCTATGGCAGAGATGTTGGTTATCCAATAAAGGTTCCCGGGGCGGCGGTACGCATTCCCGCCTCCCAAATTGAAGATATACCTGTTCTAAGGTAAACATAGTATAATGTTCATTCAATTATATCCCAAACTGACATTATGTATTTATGTGTTTAGAGATACCCCTAAAGGCGCATTTTATTTCCAATATATACACAAACTGTTTCATGATGAAATAAACATTTTAATAAATAAACAAATGGGAGAAAATAGCTGCCAAAAGAATTATAATTGTATCGTTTGATGTATATTGTTCTTGTACCACGGAAACCAGTGCAGGGGTAAGTGTTCGCCAACGAAGTTATTCATTTATTGTAGTAAAATTACAAGCAAATAATAATAATTAATGTCGTTAAGAATTATAACTGTGTAATAAACATGTAAAATGCGGAGAATTCTTGTTCAAAATTACTGAGAAATCTCCATTAGCGTGTTTTGTGCCCTGTGTGCCTACTTTGTAGAACATGCTCGCAGGTAGTTCGAGAGTATTGAAAAATCTCAGTGAAATATGAAACAGAAACAAAAAAGTGACTGTCGCAACTGAGAATTGAAACCAGATCATCTTCTATCTTAAGCCTCGATGACATTGAGCGAGTTTACGAGCTACTATCTGGGAAACTCGCTCAGTGTAATTTTTTTTGTTTTTTTTATTTTTTTTATTGAAAGAATAGATAATACATAATATAATCAACAAACAAGTCCTGCTAAGCCAAATGAATTGGCTTGTCAACAGGTGCTTATATTTTAGTTTCATATTCATTTTCTAAATTTAAAATTTACATCTTATATCTACAGATTCAACATTTTTTTCATACATATCAATATCAATATAAATATTTTTTTTTCCGATAGCCAATTTTTCACCATATATTTAACCTTATTCATAGAATTACATTGCTTTGTAGTGTCAGGTAATAAATTAAATATCTTCGGTATGATGTATTCAAACGTTCTCTGTCCGTACTTATTGTCGAATTTCGGAACTATTAACCCGTCGTTGCGCGTGAATCTAGTGCTCTATTTGTGTTCTAATTTCTCTTTATAGTCCAGTCAGTGGGGGATAAAAAAGGCTTTTAGCTTGCAAAAGGTCGTGTAGTAGCGATTTTGATATATGTTGTTAAAATTGGGACTCTAAAGAAAAAAAAAAGTTTTCGACCTTGGGGGGGTCGAGCTCGAGCCGCCATCTTGGATTGAAGGTGCCAAAATTTAGTTTTATCAAAATAATTCCTCAACGGTTGATTTTTACAAAAAAAATGTGTTTGGCAAATTTGAGAAAAACTTAGTTACGTACATTTTTTGTTTGAAAGTTTTTTTTATAAATCTAATAAATAATGACTTACAGCGGTAGAAAGAAGAAAATTTTGACAAAAAATCCTAAAACTCAAGTTTTCACGATAAATTTTTGAAGAACATATTACACAATATCATTTTAACGTATTTTGTGTTACATAAAGGAGATAAAGAGACGGCAACACACTGCGTGCCTGCAGTCCTGACTGCAGCGTTGCCACCTCAGCGCCTATATTGATACAGGCTAGGACCCCACTATGACAAACCCGACGTCATCGAGTGCATGGATGAAACTACTTTGTACTCAACATTACTTGCTACTCGCTTACTCGTGATTGGTTTATTTATGTGGTCAAAATGGTGGCCAACTAACAGCTGATTTTGACTCTCTGGCAGAATTAGTTCACGCAGGCGTCGTTATTCTCGCTACTGGCTAGATGTGGCGCTAGCAGCGACCTACGAGCTCAGTTTCTTACGCTACTGAGCGAGTGGACAGTGTGTGTCATCATGACAATCTCACTAGCCGATTCACCTGCTTTAAAACTTAGTAGATAGTAGATTGTAAACTCGCTCAATGTAATCGAAGCTTTATCGGGATAATAATCTACCGATTGAGCTATTGAAATCTGGTGTTAGAATATTGTCCCGGTAAGAATGAAGATTCGTTTCCCCGTTATGACCGTTGACTATTTACTTGTCTTCTTGTCTTTTTCAGTTTCATATTTATTATAAATGAAACAATTTAACTTTGTTTGAACCACTTTTATAATTGAGTAAATCGGACCGGTTTCAGAACGAACGTTCCTTCTTCAGGGCAAATGTATACTGATTTGACAGTTTTTAAATATGGATAGGAACAATGTATTATTATGGTAGGGGTAGAGCTGTTGCTAGGTATTAATAAAGAATGGGTGGGTAGGGGAACATATCCATGATTGGGCTATAAGACAATATTTTTTGTTTGTTGATAATAGATTCATTATTTTTAAGGGATTTTTTTATTTCTAAGGCTTCTAAGTTATCTAAACGTTTTCCTTTATGATTAATATAAAGAATATTTATCCCCGTATTTTTTTTTAAAACTACATATGGTTATTATAGAAATAGGCAAGGAAAAATAAAACTTTTCGAATTTAACTTTATCTATTAAAAATAATAAAATCGATTTTAGTATATATCGTATGCCCACATACACTGACGTAGTAATTCATAAGACCTCCAACCACCCTGTCTCGCAAAAACACTCCACCTTCCATTCCATGATACACCGCTTAGTAAATGTCCCAATGTCCAATAATAATTTCCTTTTTGAACTTTCTATAATAAAAGAAATTGCTGTAAATAACGGATATGAACCAAGTATAATTGATAACATCTTAAATAAAAAACTTTGCGAAATTTCAGAAAATAAATTATTATACAATTCTAATATTATTAATGATAAAGAATGGCGTAAAATTTTGTATATTAATAATTTTTTAATTCCATGTTGTAAAAATCTTCCTTCTAATATTAAACCAGCTTTTTATACAAGAAATAATATCGGTAATTTTTTGAGAAATGCTAAAGATAAAGACCATAAATTGACTAATTCCGGAATAAATAAACTCAAATGTAATTATTGTCCCTCATTTTATATAGGAAAAACAACTCGTAATTTTGAAATTGGAATCAAGAACATTTAAGATGTCTTAATAATAATAATTTTTCTGAGTTCGCTAACCATATCATTGAAAATAGCCATAGTTTTGAAAAAAAATACGGGGATAAATATTCTTCATATTAATCATAAAGGAAACCGTTTAGATAACTTAGAAGCCTTAGAAATAAAAAAAATCCCTTAAAAATAATGAATCTATTATCAACAAACAAAAATATTGTCTTATAGCCCAATCTTGGATATGTTCCCCTACCCACCCATTCTTCATTAACCCATTACCTCCATGACGATGTCTATAGGCATCAAAAAAATAGATGAAAAGTATGATTTTTTTTCACTGTGAATAAAGCTAAATCCCACCAAGTTTTTATGCAGCACTTACAGATTGGTATGTTAGCTTTCAATAATTAACATCATTTAATAAATTTGATTAATTATTATATTTTTAATAATTTTTTTACTAAAACCCTGAAAATAGACCCATTTTGAAATAAAAAATAAAAAATTAAAACAGAAAAAAATAAAACATGTGTGAATCACATATTGTTATCAAAAGGTTAAATGGTTGGCAACACTGTTTCAACATAGTATTTTATGCATAAGATGACCGCTAGATGTCACTGAAATCAGTTGATGCCTGCGCGCAACGTTTGGAGGTGAGCTGTCACAGTGTTTACATACGTATTTGGTTAACTTTACTTCAAACAATACGGTTTTTTAGTGTTTTTGTGAGTGATTTTTATTAAAATTAATAGTTTGTCTGCGGTTTTCGTATATTTTGATCAAACATGTCGAAAATACCTACTTCTTCGACTCTTATTCGTCGTTATAATACGAAACCATTAAATCACGATGAAATGATAGCAGAGTTGGAGCGCTCTTTTAGCGATTGTGAAAGTGATGACAATAATGTGCGCGCTGTTGTTGTGATTCCTCCAGAGAACGTCGATGAACAGACGGACGAAGAGCATATTGACGATGATTTGATGGCATTTAACGAAGATGCGGAGGTGGATAACTTTCGAGATATTGCCGGCACACCAACATCGAAATTGAGAAAATTGATGAGTCATGCCATGCCGAGCATGAACCAGATGATTTCGCTAATGACCTTGACTGGAATCAGCCTTCGACATCATCTGGTACGAGTCGTAACACCTTGCGAATATCTATTTAAAATGCACCACCAGCCAAAAAATCAAAACTACAGTACAAAAAGAAGTCTCACTATAAACAAAAGTGGTCTAAGGCATTGAAAAGAAACACCAGCCATATCTGTTGCGTTCCTGAACCGCTGAATGTGGTGCATAAAGATATGTACGAAAAGTTGAAGTCTTATAATGCTTTCAAATTGTTTTCATTATTCTTTGATGACGAAGTGATTCAGTTTATTCTTGAGAGTACAATCAAATACGCTCGATTTAAAAGCAATACCGAATTCCAGTTAGATATATACGAATTGAAGCGTTTTCTTGGTTTTCTTGTGTTGACCGGCTACAATACATTGCCATCTACCACTGATTATTATTCGTCTGACCCGACCTTGGGTGTAAGCATCATCAAAAAGGGAATCAAACGACCACGTTTCGAGCTAATAAAGCGCTATATACATTTTTGCGATAACAACAATCTAGATAAAACCGACAGAATGGCTAAGGTATAGTAGCCATAACATAAAGTTTTTTATATTTATTATTCTCGACTAAAGTTAATCGTTCCATCTTTCCTTGTAGGTTCGTCCATTGTTCAACATGCTGAACGTGAAATATCTTCAATTTGGTGTTTTTGCACAAAAACTTTCCATCGACGAGCAAATGGTGCCATATTTCGGTCGACATTCTTGCAAGATGTACATTCAGAATAAGCCAATCAAATTTGGCTACAAGATTTGGTGTCTTGCTTCCTCCGAAGGCTACCTGTTCCAAGCAATGCCGTATTCCGGAGCATCTGATACATACGACCCCGAATTAGGTCAGGGATCGTCCGTCGTACTGTCTATGATGGAATATATAGAGTTCCCCGCACGCCATGAGCTTTTTATGGACAATTTCTTCACATCTCACCATTTGATGTGTATCCTGAAGGATAAGAGAATGTGCGCTACTGGCACATGTAAACCAGTTCGCTTCCCTAACCTTGAAGCTTCAGGAAAGTTGAAGACAGGAAAGCAATTGCCTAAAGGTAACATTTTCTTTTATATTTATTTCCCTTGTGCATAGCGTTCATTTACCTAGTCAAAGTGTACCTCTCACCGCTTTTATAATTACAGGTGAATTTGATGCGGTGGTAGACGTAGAAAACCAAATCCTCGTATGCCGTTGGCAGGACAACCGTGAAGTAACAGTTGCCACGAACTATGATCGAATGGAGCCAGTAAGTCAAGTGCAGCGTTGGCAGAAATCGAAGAAAGACAAAAAAGGCAAAGTTTTGGAGGAAGCATACAAAAAAAAAATCGATTGCCCGGCGCCAATACGAAATTATAATTTAGGAATGGGTGGAGTAGACCTCCATGATAATGGTATTCAAAATTATCGGGTCAACATTCGGTCAAAGAAGTGGTACTGGCCTTTATTTGTATCTTGCCTCAGCAGCGCTCTTGTAAATGGATGGAAGTTGCAATGCTTCTTGAGGAAGTACGAGCATGATATGGGAAACCAGATGACTAGGCGACAGAGAAAACCTTCCCAGAAAGCATTTCGTGTGGAGGTTACCCGTACTCTTTTATTGTCTTTTCCAAATCAGGTCAATGCCAAATTCGGAGAATCTCGTGTAAAGGAAGGCCATGACGCAGAAGATGGGAATCATGTGCCTCGAATGCAAGAATTTCATTTGCCGTATCGTGGAGAAACTCGTATTCGTTGTGCTCTGTGTAAAAAAAATCCAACGGTCTATCGATGCCGGGCCTGCAACCGCGCCCTTCATTTTGACTGCTTCGAACGGTATCACTTAGAGAATAATTTGGTTAGATTTGGTTAGTTTTCCTCATTCTTGAATGTTTTTTCTAATATTGAATTATTTGTTATTTTGCGTATTTTCCATTAATAAATTGTTTTTTCATTGAATTATAAACAATGGCAATTATTTATTTTAAATTATCAATATAAATCATACAGTTTACTGCATTTTACCCATAGTTGACGTACATTTTGCTTAGGGGGGTTACCTCCAAGCGTTGCGTTTGAGCATCAATTTTCTAGAAGCTCTGGTGAGAGGGTGGGGGGGCGGAAAATTCTAAAACTGATTTTGGGCACTCCTTTAAGTCTATACTATCGGGTTATAATAATGATTCAAGTTTATAAAAATAAAAATAAAATCATGGAGGTAATGGGTTAATACCTAGCAACAGCTCCACCCCTACCATAATAATACATTGTTCCTATCCATATTTAAAAACTGTCAAATCAGTATACATTTGCCCTGAAGAAGGAACGTTCGTTCTGAAACCGGTCGGATTTACTCAAGTATAAAAATGGTTGAAACAAAGTTAAATTGTTTCATTTATCTTTAATGGATAACCACAAAGTTATAGCTACATTCAAAAGTATCATATTTATTAATTCAGATTTTTCGTTGATATTATCATCTGATTAAATAGTTCAATGGGGTTCGTAGGAATCCAAAGGTTATTCAAAAAAATTGAAGCGATTAAAATCGTAAATTTAGGTTGTAACCAACATTTCATTAACGTTTTTAACTACAATGATGTGAGGAAACACTGGTTAAAATGAGTCAGGTACGTCTCCAAACATCCTGTACCTGCATAATATTATGGTAGTTGACCTTTCCTTTCTTTTTCTCAACTTAATATTTTGAACATTCTCTTCTACCCATCTCGTGTCCTTTAAAATGCTGACTAAAACACCCTCGAAAGGTGAAACCGATACACATGATATGTAACGTATTTAAGGTGCTGCCTAGTCCAATAACAAGAACATTCAAGTGATGAAAAGGCTATGACCCCACGTACTTCTTGGAAAAGTTACTAAAGCATATCTAAAGGAAGACGCAGAGGAATTTGTTTGAATTTTGTAAGGAGTAATAAATTACATTCAGAGTCAAGTCACGTTTTACTCGAGCTCCTCTGCATTCTATTGAAAACCCTTAAGAGTTACTTTTCGCCAATATATAATGTAATGTCCTGTGTTTCGTTCTTAAAATACTAAATGTACCGATGTTTAGTATCTGTAATAATAGCTTAACCTAACCTAAAACTTTCGACAAGGTGAATCAAGGTAACTTATAATCTAACTCTAATAAACTCGAAAAAGTTGGTTTATGTGGAAATTTTCTCATTCGGTTCTCATCTTACATCGAAAAAGACAAGACGTTTCCCTAAAAAGTTACCACAGATAATAACAATTATCTCGGGAGTACCTCAAGGTTCCCATTTAGGACCCTTGCTCATTACTTTGTATTTCAATGACATCAAAGGTTCATTCTTTCCGCTGACGATATGAAAATATACAAATGCATAATTTCAATTGATGTATATGTAATTAACGTAATTAACAAATGTAATTCGATAACCTTTTCATATAAATGTCACCCAATCAGTGGCGTAACTATACCATATGAGGCCCGTGGCAAATTCATTAGATGGGGCCCCCACATTAAAAATCGTCACGTTGTACTTGAATTTTAATAAATCACTTAAGAAGTTACCCAACAGTATTACTAATATTGTGTGCATTTTTGTTAAATATCCAATAAATTTTATTTTTAAACTAGCAAACCCGGCCACACGTTGTTGTGGCTAACGAAACACAACGCCATTACCCAAAATTTATAAAATCCACACCACCCGCTTGCCAGCTGCCCGCTGCCCGCTGCCTGGTTGAATATTCGAATTTCTCGACTTTTCTCTACTATAATAAGCATGTTTTTATACACATAAACCTTCCTCTTGAATCACTCTATCTATTGGTGAAAACCGCATGTAAATCTATTTCGTAGTTTATTTTAATTTAATTTAATTTATTTTAGAGAAAGTTGACAGCAAATCAAAGATTACAATATAATAAGATGTTAATTATGCCAATTATGAACTTTCCACTGATGATAGTTAATAATAAATAATAAAGTGTAACATTGTAAGGGTATTTTCGTAGTTTCATTTTTTAGTTACAAAATATAAAAGAGGGGGGGGGGAGGAGGAACATAGGAAAAGGATTAAGAGGCAAAGGACGGGAAAATATGTAGGGATTTAACTTTCTAGTTTGAGTCATGTTGCTTGGTGAGTTTTCGTTTCATGTCACGTAAAGTTGAGTTAAAAATGTCAAAGTGGTAATAATTTAAGTTAAATGAGTGTGTGGATCTGTAGATAAATGAGTTCTGTTTGGAGTTGGTCTTGCAAATAGGGAGATTAAAGGTAAGCGACTGCCTGCTGTTGCGATTTGGAACATGGAATGATAGGCGTTGAAGAAGATCAGGACAATCGATTAAGTTATGTGTAATTTTAAATAACATTAGCGAATCTGCTATATTTCTTCGACAAGTTAACGTTTGTATTTTGAAAAACTTTGCAGAGTCTTCATTACTAACATGAGATCGAAAAGAGCGGAAATTGAGGTACCTTAAAAATCTATTTTGAACGCTTTCAATTCTATTTTTGTGCACTGCGTAGCCTGGGTTCCACACCTGAGATGCGTATTCAAGGATACTACGAACATATGAGAAATACAGTGTTTTGAAAGTAGTAAGGTCTTTAAATTGTTTACAGGAGCGGATTATGAAACCAAGCATAGAAGATGCGTTAGTGACTATATGGTCGATATGTTTATAGAAATTCAGTTTACTATCAAGTATAACCCCAAGGTCCTTACTTTCGAATTTGATAGACAACGGTACGTGATTAATTGAGTATTCATGGATTAATACGTTTTTATTTCTAGTAAAGCTCACGATGAAGCATTTAGAAATATTTATTTCCAGACAATGGGCATTACAATACGTGCTCAAACGTAGCAAATCATCTTGCAGCTTCTGACAGTCCTCGATTGAGTTTATAGGTGAAAATATTTTCATGTCATCTGTATACAGGATAGTTTGGGAGTTTAGAAAACAGTTACCAATATCATTGATATAGATGTTAAATAATAATGGTCCCAACAGGCTGCCTTGAGGAACTCCTGATGTAACAGCAACAGAATCTGATTAAAATCCAGCAACCACTACTATTTGGCTACGGTTGGAGATATAATAAGAGAGCCAACGATAAAGATTGCCATGAATACCAATCTCTAAGAGCTTGTTTAACAAGATTGAGTGATCGACCCTGTCAAACGCCTTACTAAAGTCGGTATAGATAGTGTCCACTTGTATTCGGTTATCCAAATTATCCTGGAGGTACTCTGTGAATGTTAAAAGATTTGTGCTTGTTGATTTACCACTAATGAAACCGTGCTGGTTCATATTCAGGCTAGGTTTAAGAGGAGCATATAATTGATCATAGATTATTTTTTCAAAGATTTTGTTGAATATGCAAAGTTTGGAGATTGGCCTGTAGTTTTTGACATCAGTTTTTTTACCATTCTTGAAGATGGGAGACACAAACGCGGATTTCCATATATCTGGGACAGTGCATTCGGTAAGAGATCGATTGAAAATCAAAGAGAGGGGTAAGGCTAGATTGTTTGCACATCGTTTAATAAGGATTGAAGGTATTTCGTCAGGACCAGCACCTTTGCAAGTATCAATTTCCTTAAGGTATTTGAAGACGATTTCTCGCGTCACCTCAATATTGCTTATATTGGATGTATGGTTTCCGACGTTAGTTGGATTATGGGTTGGTGGATCGGAGGGTTTACTGAAAACCGAACTGAAATATTCTGAGAATAAATTTGCAATGGCTGTTCCATTATCGGCTCTCAGCTCTCCAAGATACATACATTTTGGAACATCTTGGGATTTGTTAGAGGATTTGACGTGGCTCCAGAAGTTTTTCGGGTTTGAGGATATATTATTTTCGATTTTACTTAAGTAACGAGATTTGTTTTCCCGACATAAATCTTTGTGCCATTTACGAAGGAGAGAAAATGCGTCATAATCAGCCTGGTTTTTGTATTTTTTATATTTGCTAAAATAGTTCGATTTTTCCTTAATTACCTTAATAAGAGCAGCATTGTACCAAGGAGGATATTTCAAATTCCACGAAAATTTATGAGGAATGTGAAGGTTTATGAGGGATTTAAAAAATGTATAGAGAGCATCAAGCGCTGGTTCTATTTGGGAGGTAGAGAAAATGGATGCCCAGACAGCTTGTTCTAGGGCGAGATTAATTGATTCGTAGTCTCCGCGATTATATAGAAAAACTTTCCTTTTCGCACTTGTCAATGAAAGGGTTTCCTGAAATGGCACACTAATGGACACAGATTTATGATGTGCATCCTCGGGAACTAGCGGGTCGTCATTAGATTCGACGGAGATTAATATATTTGATAGAATTAGATCTAGAATATGGCCGCTTGAGTTTAGTTCACCGTTGTATTGAGAGAGATCCAGAAAATGCATACAGTCTACGAAATGATTACTAACGTAATTACTAGCTGCATAGTGGGCAGACGACGTAGTTTGGGTCCATATTTCGGGAAGATTAAAGTCGCCTAAGATTATAAAAGAATCCATGGGGTTATTTGATACTATATCTGATAGCATGTTTAGGAAATTTTCGATTAAATATTGATGTTGAGTCCCTCCGGAGATGTATACGCAGCATATATGGACCGATCTGTGGGGTGTACTTTTAGTGCGATTGGTGACCCAAATGTCTTCAGCACAAGAAGTCCATTCAGGTCGGGCGACGCTGATCAGCTCCTGTTTAATAGCTAACACCACACCACCGCCAAGACGTTTACCAGTGGAAGCGTAGTCGCGGTCCCTACGATATACATAGTACCGAGGATCAAATAGTTCGTCGTCTCTGAAGTCTTTAGTGAGCCATGATTCTGTCAGGGCGATTACATCGTAATCGTTTGAATAGGTATTTTGAAGAATCGTTGTTGTTTTGGTTCGAAGACCTCTGACATTTTGGTAATATATTGCTAAAGACATGGGGGAGTAATCAAGTAAATATTAGTGAGTAAACGGTAAGTTACACATATGTATGATAGCTGCGACAAGTGAGTTCGGTTATAGTATTTATGCAATCTAACATAGTAAGTACATCTAACACAATAATTTATGGTTGCAAAACATAGTTAAAAATAATTATGCGAAAGTCTTGTAATATGCATCTCAGGTCCGGCTAATGATAATATTATTCTGATATTGTTATAAATTAGATAGAGGTAGGTATCCATATTTGAGGAAATAACGGTTACTAATATTATTAAATATGTACTTTAGTAAATGTTTGTTGGCATAAAATGAATGTAAGGTTGATTTGCTTACCACGAGAGAGAAGATAATTAGTGTGAGAGAGACCGAAATTGTATGTCAAACAGTGCTGAATGTCAGACGTGTAGGGGGTCGCCAACAAGCGGTAACATGTATTTCAATTTGGTTCATGAAAAGTGTTAGTGATTTAAAAATGAATTAGAAAATTTATGGGAGAGGGTATAATGGGAGAGGGAGGATAAGTGAGATAGGAGTGGATAATGCGAGGGGGGAAATGTGTGGGGAGATATATGAGTGAATAAAAAATCTATTTTTCGGCGTGAAGAGGATGCAGATCGACTCAGGAAATTTTCTTTAGGTCTTCTTCCATGGCAATTAGTATGGGAGGCGAAGTTGGATTTTTACTCACATATATCCTGTTGTTTTTTAGCCACGTGAATTTGTATCCCTTTTCCGTCGCAATACCCTTGGCCCGAAAAAGGAGGTTTTTGTTAGAGCTGGTTGACATAAATTTTTCTTTCGTCACCGGGGTAATTCAGGTCCTTCGTGGTTATCCCTTTTCTTCGTCGAATTTCCGCGATGAATTCATTTTTACGTGAGCGGGTGGTGAATTTTACGATTATGGGTTTAATTAATTTGGAATCAAGTGGGTCTTTCGCCGAGACTCTGGTGGCAAACTCGATTTCATTAGTTTTAAAATTGTTTATACCAATTTTATTTGCTATCTCTGACAGGATGTTTGTAATGTTTTCATTATTACTTTGAGGTATTCCTTTTATTTCTATATTTTGTAGCCTCATTCATTGTTCCCTTTTGTTTGAATCTTCTTGCATTAGTTTGATGGTTGATTGAAGGGAGGAAACTTCTTGTTCCAGATAGGCTACTTTACTCATCGACTCTTCGAAAGCTTGGAATCGTTTGGTAAAGTCATCCAATTTTGCGTTGTTGAAGTCGACGGATTTTTTAAGTTCCGACATGTCTTCCTTGACTTGATTGTTAAGGGTTTTGAGGGAGGCAAGCTCAGAAAATATTTTTTTTATTTCAATCATCATATCTTCCATGGTGTTGGTTGGCGTAACGGTTGATTGGGATGAATTTTTGCAGTTAGTGCAGCGCCAGGTTCTTCTTTTCTCGCTGTTAGCTTTTCGAAATGTAGTTACCGATGTCCCTCCGCATTTATAATGAAATTGTTTACTGCAGGAGTAACATGTGATACCGTCTGTAATAGATAGTTGGCACTTGGAACAGATCATCTTGAAAAGGTTGGTCGCCTCTGGGTTGTCGGTCGATGGCAATGAATTAGTTGTATGGGTAGGTATATGTACGTTTGATGAGCGACAGAGCAAGGCACTGGACTTATAGGTAGGAGTAAATTCTAACTGCGGCAACTCAGAACTGCACTTTTGCGATATTTATAATGTTGATTTCACAATAAATCAGCATCAACACTTTAGAAACAATATGAGGGCTGATTTCGTCTTAATTCACCGAAGAATTTTGCGGGGTTTAATGATTCAATTTGATGTTTTGACTATAGGAAACAACAATTTTGACAGAGCGAAAAATGACGTGTGTCACACTTGTTTGTGTTATTATTGTTATTTAAAAGATCTATGCGCACATACATTTTGAGCGACTTCATTTTATACTATGTAATAATAATGCAATTCGAGCGATCGCCAGTAATTATACAATGCTTTTAATGCAACACTGGATATTTGAAAAGGGAAAATCAAATACCTACTTACTCTAGGATATCTATTTTCCAATTTCTTCCGTAGAACGAATTTCAATAGTTACTATAGTACGGCCCGCCAGCCGTTTCAAATCGCACAAAAATATGTTTTCTTTGAATTTTTCGGCTTTTCTCTAATATAATTTGCATGTATTCTACATATAAACATTCCTCTTCAATCACTCTATCTATTGGTGAAAACCGTATGAAAATCCGTTGCGTAGTTTAAAAGATTAACGCGCACATACATTTTGAGCGACTTCATTTTATACTATGTAATGACGACGCATAGGTATTACGTATATATAATGAAATAACAATTTAATCTTTAGAAGATATTTATTAATAAAATTCTTTAACTCTGAACTTTTTGTTCCGCAAAAGTATCAAAATTATCAGTACCGCCCTAAGACTACCATAAGTAAGACCACCATTCAAAATTGAAACGTTGTTAGAATTGAAAATTACAAATGACTTTAGCCGTGTTTGGTTATCAGATCTGAAAAGCCATGTGTTTCCCCGCCTTTCTCTTCGCCATTTCCTTCCTCTCCCCACTACCTGCCACACAAACATAACATACCCCAATTGGGGATGCGGTATTCAAATAAAAAAGAACTCATTGACCAAATAACTCCCTTTTTAGTATCAAAAAAGTACCAACATGCTGGCAATTTATAATTAAGTGAGCAAATTTCAAATCAATATTGTTAATTTATTCGTATTTTAACGTGTCTATTTGGCATTTAGGAATGTCTATACCATGAATATCCGCCATTGCAGAGCGATATTATATTTCTTTCATTGTCAATATCGGCTGGGCTATCGGCACGCTGAAATCGATATAAAATTATCGTTCGTATAGCCCATCGACCCAATATTGCGATTTGATCGTGCTAGACCCCTTAAGGGCAATAATATCTCTCGGTGTATATACGTCATCTTTGGCGATTAAGTTCTCTAAACAAGCTTTAATGACTTCACATCCTCCAAAATCAACCATATTATTTAATAAAGACAGAAATGTATTTATGCGAAATCCATAAATTGCCCTTTCAAACCGATAAACGCGAAGTATCGACTGTATCGCCAAAACAGATGGTACTTTTATTGGGGTTCAAGTGCTTACCGCGGACCTCCATCTGTCCAAATCAGTACGATAAAGGACGTCGTATAACAGAAGAGCCCTAAACCTTGGTTCGTCCTGACCTTATTTTGAAAACAACATAAATTTCAAGGCGATTTCTGTGATTAAAATAAATTATTTTTTGAGATAAACGCTGAAAATAAAATGGAAAGGGAATTCAATACATACTAAATGAAATGCTTAGAAATCACACATCAGCATTGTGAATAAAATTGTAAGTCTGTTGTTCTGTGAATAGTAGACCTTGTGTCCAAACAAATATGTTTCCATTTTTTTCTTACGTTAAATCAAAACCAAATTTTCCTCTGAAATCATAAGATTTGTAAGGAGGTACTTTAATGCTTACTCTAATAATCAACACGACGATTTCACACTTTAAAAAAGAATCTTTGCTGAATCATTAAAAAGACCGCCATGCTGAATCGCAAAACAAAGAACAGGAACGTACAAACAACCTTACTGAGAGACGAAATGCAAAGCGGACGAGTTGAAACAGAACTACGCTCAGGCAAAACTTGAAAAAATAATCTTTACTGAATCATTAAAACGGCCACCATCTTGAATCGGAACCGGAATGTAAATTTTCTAGAGAGAAGAAATGCAAAGTGGACGAGTTGAAACAGAACTGCGCTCAGTCAAAACGGATGAAATGCCAAATGGTCTACTTAAAACATGAATTCACTACGCTCAACCTGATATTGGATGTGTATTTATACCGTATTTTAAAAAGATTTTTTTTTGCAATAGCTCCACCTGTCATTTTTAGGGTTGATGGATTGAGGGTATTTTTAGGGAAAGGACGGGGAGGAAGTTCTGGGAAGGAAAAATGTATGAGGGGTGGGTAGGAATCTGAGGGTCAGTGTGTCCGGGGATGACGGTAGTCCGAATCCATAACTCCCACTGCGGTGCAAGGCGATTGGTCGAGAGAATCCGGCTAGAGAAGCTCAAAGGTTTCCCTCAACCAATCTCTCCCGTTTCGGCCCCCCACGAAATAGGTGGGCAAACGCATCCGCTGCCAAGACCTAGACAAACTTCTTCCCATGAACACGGGCACCCCTGCTAAGTGACCAAACGTAGCTAACCACTTGGGGTAACCTATTGCCGGGGTGTTGATTCTAACATTAATTTTGTTTATTTTTTCACATGCCCTCGTAAGACACTAAAAATAATATTTGTTTTTATTTCCAGAAGCTATGCGATATAATTATGTAACAGAATAAAAGAGAGTAATTTTTTTTTCAAAAGTATTAGCAAAAAAAAAATAGCACATACATATACATAGACAACATAGGATTTATTCAAGAATCTAAAACTTTTAAATATGGAGGTAGATTTGAATAACTTTTAGTTGAAATTTCATTTTCTATACTATGAGCAATTATGGGTAAAAAAACGACGTTTGAAAGTGTTAAAAAAACGGTCAAGGAACCCTGCCGGATCCACCGGATCTGCCCTGATGATGGACACTGCAACGCTGTCCGAAACGTTGGATAAAGAAGGAGGTAGCGCAACACGGCATAACACCCCGAAAACAAATAACGAAAATACTTTTTTGGCCTACGTTTAATTTCATGTAGACAGGGTACATTTTGAATTACATGCATATCCAGGGTCTAGATTCTAGTTAACAAAAGAGTTTGTACAAGACGATGTCTGAATGTGAATAAAGCAAGGACTGTTTCTTGTGGCGGTTTATTATCTAGATTTTGTAGGGAAACAGTGTGTTGGTTATATTTCAAATATTATTCTCAGCTGTCCCCCACCACGACACAAGCAGCATTTTCCGTTTATTGTGGTGGTAATAGGAGATTTTCAAATATTGTCAGGTTATTCGTAACCCAGAAATGTTGGTCTGTATTTAAAAAAAAAATAGAGTATGTAATTCGCACGCAGTAGAAGTGAAACTAGAAATTCGCTAGATGTCAGTTTCTTTTCTTTTTTTAAGGTGGTTTGAAGATTGGATAATGATTTCACAAAATAAAAATGTTTTATTTTTATTTTATTTTGTAGGATTTGAACCCCCGTTCGCTTGATGTCTGTCTCTCTGGCCGCTGAGAATTGTCAGGCACCTTGTCAACTACGCTATGGAAGGCATGCGCCGAGGTGCAAATTTACCGCGTTATATTAGAACCGAGTATTTGTGTAGAACTGAGTTGCGACGCTATTCCGTTTCACCCGAATTTCAAGTCACTATCGGCGCTAAAGAAGTTTCACTTCAAAAAGAGTTATATTATTGCTTACATAATATGTATTATAGCGAAGATTATGATGAGTGCTTAAATTTACTAGGAGTGAAAACAAAACCTTGACAGCAAAACTAATACATTATATGACAGGGCGTCTCTTTATGAATAACCCTGAGTCCGAAATTTTAATATTACATTCAGACCAGCATTTCGTTCTCAAAGAAAATAATAATCCACATTCCGAGAAGTGGAAGAAAAAAGTGACTCGGCGAAAGCGCAAGGATTTATCGACCACCTCCGTCGTAAACACCAAAAACCCCTCGATGGAAAATAAGTTACGAAATCTTAAGTCTGTATTTCTCATATTCGGACATACGTATGTAGGTTGCTTGCAAAACAACACAGGCTATTTATCACACTCGACTTGGTTTGTGAGAGCGTTACAATGTGAAATTGAATACCTATCGTCCTTCTCGGTGCGCCTACAAGACACTTAAAATATTGCTATTAAAACTGCGGTTATTATTGGGCAATTTTATTTATATAATGCTTTTATTTTGACAGTTTCATTTATCATGAGTGTACGTTTACAGCATTAAATTACAGGACATCTTAGAGTTAGAATAACCCAAAGTTTGTGATCGGAAAGAGTGTTTTTTATTTTAAACATTTAAACATACCTACTGTAAAAATTTAAAATAAAATAAATTAAAAATTCCATTTTACATTATTGCTAATTGCCATAATGAACGGTGACCGGATAACTCAGAATCACGCAATTTTAACAACTCTTTTGAAAAGTCATTAAAAGTGAAGAAAAAATGGTTAAATAAGTTAAGGTTAGTTAATGAGCTATTTTTCAATATTTTTTCATGTCTTAATGATTTTTCATAGGGGTGTTTATGTTGCCTGATTCTGAGTCGTCATGAAACCGCAATGAATAGCTTCGCCGAACCCAGGCTCAAATGCTGCTTTATCAATTAATGATTTACAATTTTTCTGTAAAATCTAATCTTATCAGGAAAATGAATAAGGTTTCCGGTGACAAAAATTCTAATATTCAAACTTTTAAAATCTATGAAATACAAACCGATATGCTGTATAAACTGTGTTCTGTGCCAATCCCTATTGGCATACTACGGTCGTAAATATATGTATTAATATAGATCAACTCCTTATGTCTTAAATATAGGTCAACTCCATCTAAAATTTGTACTGGCACATTTCTTATATAAATAAATCAAAAAACACTCTTACAAGACAAGCACACCACATGAACTAAACCAACCGATACTACAAGTACCCAATTAAATGCAACGTTAGCACAAAGACAATTCATCTAACCAGTAACTAGCTCCTAAAATCTTTAACCTTCTCCCTGATAAACTTAAAACCGAGAACTTACTACATACTTTCAAAACACAAATAATTCCATCGATCCTTTCATCTGCAAAACATTTAAAAAATCATACCCATACATTTTGCAATTTAACTACCTAATCTCCCTTCATTTACTTTTCACTTTAACTATCCAATTTTTCTAATTTAATTATGATTGGTCATATTTCAGTAAAGCGTACGTATTTATATATTGCCTTAGTATATATTACAATATTACCTACTATTCTTGTTAATATAATGTGAACTTTGAAGGTTGATGTAATTGGGGAGAGTTGGATGATTGAGTCGTTGCTTAAATGACGATTATATCCGGATTACTATGATATAAAATATTTATAACTTAATCTGAATTGGGTAAATACAATATTATTTTCAAGAATATTATATAAATTTCAAACTGTAAACTTCACTCGCCATAATACAGGAACATCCCAAGCATGGCGTGTGAAATAATACTAAAAAATATAAGAAATATACACTTTTTTTGCTTTAATTAAAAAAAAAATTTAAACATACCTGCAATTTTACATATTTATATATTAATTATAATAATACCTAAAATTTCAGAAAGTTTTTCATACATAACTATAAGTCTAAGAACTTTTTTCATTGACAGTGGACACCTTATATATTTTCCTAACTATCTGTATAGAACTTACAGTTAAATAATTCGCAGCATTTCTCAGCAGACTACAAAGTGTAGTTTTTAAATGTTTAGTAGAGCTGTTATTTATTATTTTGCGATTTATAAAATAATAATCGAATAAACTGTAGAGCTCCGTTTTTGTGAAAAATCACCTAAAGCGCGACATACATTTTTTTATTGTCACTTAGATGGTAAAAACTATGGTAAAAGAATTTGGTCTTTAGTGAAGAGGGCTATTCAATGGAATAGAATCTTGTCGACTGCTTGGATATGAGAATACCTTTTTACGTGTCCAACTTTTTAATAGGTACTTCACGATCTTTGAACCCACTGTTTGGAGATGTATTTTGCCATAGTTGATGCAATACAGCCATAAACTGGGTGCTTTTCTATTCACTGTTGTTTATTTTCTCAGTGTTACGAGTATTTTGTGCAATTTTATGTTCTTGCGATATTTAAACCCATAAATACGTAACGACTTCATAAATTTATACAATGCTGTTACGTGGAACCAAACTTGTATCGAAGTTCACAGTAGAGTGACACTATACCCATATACAGCACAATTTGGCTGGTGGCCAAGATTGACGTTAATGTGAATATCTAACCCTAAAGATTCACAAAGTCGTAATTTTTAAATTAAATGAAGACCAGAAAATGATTTTACAGTACCCACCGATAAAAAACGCTGCACCAAATATCTTTGAAGGCAAGTTTATGGTTTTTCAATTGACCAATATAAGTTCAATTTCATTTCATCGGTGTGGCTGTATCGATATACGTACTTCATAAATTCACAAGCTTGAACAATATAATGGTGATTTTCAAATCTATATATATTTAAAAATCTATGAGAATAGGTCGTAAAGTATATTTCGTACCGCTAGTTGGTTACGGTGTCCCTATCCAGAATTCTTTTTCTATTTTTTTGACCAAAAATTGTTTTTTTTTTTGCTTCAAAAATACCTATAACCCCAAATTTTCATCCTCCCACCCAAAGCCTCTCATTTTTAATCGCGATTTTGGTATTTTTGTATGAACAAATTTAACCGTCGTTCGTATTTCATACAGAACGAAATTATTTATGTTGTGGAATGACAGATGGCGTTACGTCCACCTCTTCGAAGTTTCATCAATACATGCGCAAGTCATTCACGAGAAGCGTCGCATCATTTTGACATTTCGTACATTTGCGTACAAAATTTTGTATGACTTATTTTAATTTATCTATGTATTCGTACGTGTATTACAGTGAACAATGCCAGCAAGACGCAAGGGGGCCCATTTTGGCCGTCGAACGAAGAAAGCAACAAACATTCGAAATAGTAGAGCAGAAATAACAGGTGAACAAATCCAACAAGATATATCTGCCGTAATAAAATGCCAGTTACTTTAATCAAATGCATTGAATTTAGAAAATAAATGATTAGTGTTTTTTTTGTTTTTATCGGCGCGGCGGTCGTCGTCTAAAACGCTCCATTTCTCTTTCTGTCATAGATCCCATCCCCACACACTTACACTACCTTTTTTTTTTAACAACCAGAATATATGTACACTAGAAATAATTTATAATGCAGAACAACATTTTTCGGGTCAGCTAGTATCTACTATGTTATTTTTAAGTTTTTGTAAAGGTCATTTCATGGAAATTATCCAGTACTAAAGAGTCCAAAATTCTCAAGTCTTCCAAAATTGGAAGACTTGAGAATTTTGGACAAATTACCGACAATGAAGGGGGTAGCAAATGTAAAATCATAATGTCCAGTGTTTTAAATATATTGTCCTTCACGGCGTAGCGTGGCGTAACCACAGTTTCATTATTTGATCTCAGAAACAGCTGTCACAATAGGTGACAGGACAAACAGAATCATTCAACATCTCCTTTGAAAATTTGTTAAAAGTAGGGAAAAAAATGGTTTAATAGCTTACGCTAAGTCAGGTTATGGACTTTTTTTCATAACTTTTAATTACTTTTTTCGGGTGTTTCTGAGTTGTCATGGAACCGTTACAATAATGCACACTCAAATTCTTGCAGACATTAATAATATTATATGGATGAATTTAACATTATTAAATTCGATTTTCGTAGATTTGTTTTTTTTTCAAATTACCAAGTTCCACTGATTAAACACATTCAGCCTTACTAAAAAACCCAGTGAAAATTTTATTCAATTGACAAACGGCTGCGGATGTGAAAACATTACTAATTAAAAAATTGATCATGGAAAAAAATACACTTGGTTTACACAGCCTGAGAGGGTAGTTTATCTCTGTTTTATTAATGATGTCTGAACGAAATGTGGAATTTTTCCAAAGTATTTTGAATGTTCTATATATTTCTTGTTTTTGAAGGTGTCGTTTAAACAAATACCATTTATGAAAATTAGATAAAATTACCTTTAAGATTTGTGTAATTAAAATACACTTTAGTTTTAAAAAACTGCAATATTTTAAGATTCAAAAGCGGAATAAAATGGAATTTTTTTACCAAAACATATTTTATGAAAATATAGAGAAATTTATAAAAAACAAAAATTTTAAAAATACAGTCCTTTTATATAATGAATTTGGAACGAAACTGAAACTTCACTTTTTCCTCGTGCATACAATAAAAAAAAAATTATTGCCAAAATAACTAACCTAAAAAAATAATACCGACTTTTATAACAGATTTCTTGCAACTCTAAAGACGTTAATTTCATTGATACGTTTAGGAACACATGTATTAGATATTAATATTAAAAAAACACCACTTTTATGAAATTCTCATAAAATAAAATCCTTTAAAAAATACTTATTGACATTTCAATTTTCAAAGTATGATTATTGTTATTATAACTTGACTAAAACTTATTAAAAACCACAAAAAACACGGTAAATATATCAATTATGCGAATGTAATAGTGAATTAGTCATATTAATAGATATTACGATCACATTTGTGTATTATTACACACACATCCGCGGAGTGAATTTTTTTTGGCGGTTTCAACGCGAATGACGAATGCGCAGGCGCCGCCACTTAGCGGTTCTGTAGGAAAACAAACAATTTATTATGTACACTATGAAAAATTACATTGTTGCCAAATTTAAAATACATTTTAAGAAAAAATAATCTTATTAGTAATGTTATCGTGTTTTTGTGTATTTTTGTTTTATTCATGTTGCTGCAACAACACAGGTTATCGGTCGTGCTGTGTTTTTTTTAGTAAGGCTGATTAACAATACACAAATATGGAATCTTTTTTTTACAAGAAATTTAAGCATTTCCTTTAAACTCGAAATATAATTAATTACTTATCTACATCTTCATTACATTGTATAAAATGAAGTCAAAATGTATGTGCGCATAGATATTTTAAACTGCGCAATGGATTTTCATGCAATTTTCACCAATAGATAGAGTGGTTCAAGAGTAAGTTACAAGTTTTAAGTTTCATTAAAAACCTGTATTGGTTCCAAACAGCAGAAATAAGACATGGGAATGAGAGATCTAATGCAATTGCCATTCAGCGAGCCTTAAATAATACTGATAAGGGTCTGAAGATCAACGGAGTTGTCATTAATAACATAAGATACGCAGATGATACTGTATTACTAGCTGACTGTATCGATGACCTCCAAGACCTATTTAATCTTGTTAATAATGCTGGTGAGCAACTGGGCCTAACAATCAACGTCAATAAAACTAAATGGATGACATTTGGACGACTAGATCACTCTGAATCAGTGATACTGTTAAATGGTTGCAATGTCGAAAAGGTGGAAAGATTTAGATACCTCGGCAGTATTCTCACGGAGACTCTTGACCCAGATGTGGAGGTTAGATGCAGAATTGAAGCAGCAAGAACTGCGTTCATTAAAATGAAATCCCTCTTCTGCAATGATAATATCAGCTTAAAACTAAGGCAGAGAATGCTAAAATGTTATGTGTGGTCGGTCTTGCTCTATGGATGTGAAACATGGACCTTGAAAGTAAATACCATGAACAGGTTAGAGGCTTTTGAAATGTGGCTTCACCAGAGAATGATCAAGGTCCCATGGACCGACATGATCACCAACACAGAAATTCTCAGGCGGGCTAGAGCAGATAGAGAACTGCTTACATTAATAAAAATCAGGAAAATTTCATATCTGGGTCATATACTTCGAGGGGAGAAGTATCACTTACTCCATTTGATATTGAAAGGCAAGATAGAGGGTCGCCGAGGGCCTGGTAGGAGACAAATGTCTTGGCTGCGTAACATACTATATTTTTTCATACGTTTCGTATGGAACGAATTCTTATCCTTTGAAAGAGCTGCAATATTGTGATAAGTATAATTTTGAATAGCGAGTGAATTCCAAAAATTCAAAAACGTCAAGCGCGAATTGTTTTGCATACATATAATGCTGCCCCTCTTTCTTACACATGTCAAAAGTCGAAAATGAGACAAACGATGAACGCATGTCCGCACCCATCCATTTGAAAAATACAATTATTACAATTAATCTCCCTCACACGTATAAAGAAAATGAAACGCAATTCCCATAAATAAGTGGAAAGGAAGAAAATCACAAAAAATATAAATCCGTACACAACGCCATCTCTGATACTGACTATAACTAAACACTGACAGTTGCGCATCGATAATTGTTTCATTGTGTAATTTTTAACTAAATAAATAATACTGAATTTCATTCAGGTAATAAGTAGTGGCGGCCGCTGCCCTGAGAATGTGGTGGTTCACTGATAATCCGTACCTACTTATGACAATTTTTTTTTTAAATTAGGAATTTTTAATAATTAATTTATTTTCAAACAAACTGTTATTTCCTCTTATATATTCAACACTGGTTGCATTTATTTTTGTAATAAAATTAAAATATTAATAAATTAGGTTATTGGTATTTAATATAATCAATACAAAAAAATACAAAACAATGACAATTATCACGTCACGGGTCAAGCGCGCCCCGCTGGACTGCGCTAAACACAAACTGATCTATATATGATCTTCGCCGAAATTCGATTGTATTCGTGTCACCTCGGGTCATGGTTCATGGCCAATCGGTAAACTTCGGCAAGGATCGGATTATGTTGGGTGGGTCGGTGGGTGGCACACCGATTGAAGTCAAAATCTGGTACAAACAGTGAAATCAACTCGCTTTCGATGTTTTAAATATCCCATACAAAAATATGATTTCGTTCGTTTGCAAACCGAATGCACACCAATGCGGCCGATACGAGGGCGCTCGGTGGCGGCGCTATGGGAGATTAAAAGCGTTCTCCCTGATAATATAGACTCTTGACTCACAATCCGGAGGTCACGGGTTCGAACCCGGCATGCGCAATTAAATTTTATTTGATTAATTTGTGTTATTTCACAATTAATTAATTTAAAATAATATATAGTATATTTGCGGCATGTTCCAGAGTGGAATATACTATCAGTATCGCCCTAGTGTAAGACCACCATTCAGAATTGAAACGTTGCTTGAAAATGGCTTTAGCCGTGTTTGGTGACCAGATCAGAATAGCCAGGTACTTTCCAACCTTCCTCTTCCCCGCCTCCTTCCCCTCCCCACTACCTTCAGCCTCACAACATACCCCAATTGGGGATGCCATAGTCTCACTGGCTCCAGACGGGAGCAGTTGAGATTCTTGTGCGGCATTCACTGTAAAAAATAAAAAAAATATTCGTAGCATTATGTTGATAACTAATATTTTGAAATGATTAAATTAGAGATTCTATAGATTATTAGAGAAATTAAATTAGAGATGTGTATAGTCTTCAGTAAGTAAATAAAGTAAATTTAGACATAATTTGCCAGTGCTGCACACAAACACACTGTGCGACTAGCCGCCCTTGCTAATAAGTTAACCCAACAGTTATTGATTTTGAGGCGGTACGAATTTCGTTGGGCAGCTAGCTAAAAATAAATAATAACGAATCAATGTTTTGAGAAATATTTGCCACACGTCTTTTTCAATCCAAATACAAGTTTCGAGACCATTAAAAGTTTGGCATGACAATCAAGTTTGTGAATATATTGTCGCATTCAAAAAATCTACTGGAATATAAATAAATAAGTTTGTTAGTCATGGTCCCTACATTTCAAGAGGCGGAAATGGATACCGCCGGCCCGGGAACTATTTATTGGATAACCAAAACCTCTCGCCATAAGTCACCCCAAGTGGTTAGCTACGTTTGGTGACCTAGCAGGGTTGCCCAGGAATACATGGGGTGAGGTTTGACCAAGTCTTGGCGATCGATGCGTCTACCCACCTGCTTCATGGCGGGCCGGATCGAGAGAGATGGATTCATACATTTCCTTAAAAAAAAAACCTCAACAAAGCATCCTCTAAGATGATGTAGTCCCTGAGAGAAATTATTTTCCTCAGTATCACCTGTTTGGGGTTAATGTAAAAAAAATACAGTATATGTTACAATAATACAGGGTGTCTGGGGGTAAAGTGCATTAATTTCGGGAGGTGATTCTACATGATGGTAGGAGTTAAAAAGATTAATAACTTTTTCCGAAATTCCAACTTTTTTTTCCCACGCAAAAAGACGTACCTAGTAAAAATCCTCAGTGTGAGGTACGATCTTACTTGCTGAGAGTCTGCCGGGCGCCTGTGATTGGCCCGTATCGTAACAACGGAAAATAATAAATCTGGCCGCACATGCCGGACTAATTTTATCTTTTTACCTCAAAACTACCCCTAAAAAGATTCTACATGATGGTACGAGTAAAAAAGTTTAAAAACTAAAAATCCTTGGTGTGATGTACGATCTTACTAACTTGCTGAGAGCCTGCCGGGTGCCCGACTCGATTGTAACAGCGGAAAATAATAAATCTGGCCGCACACGCCGGACAAATTTTATCTTTTTACCTCAAAACTACGCCTAAAAGTTGGATTTTCGAAAAAAGTTATATATATTTTTTACTCGTACTATCATGTAGAATCACCTCCGGAAGTTAATGCACTTTACCCCCGAATACCCTGTATAGTCGCCATTATTGCTCATCACAAAGCTTCTAAATTTAAACTAAGTATGAACTAAATTTAGAAAACCTTGATCAAAATTCTGCACCCTTAGAGCTAAGAGTATGTGAGGTAATTCCAATGTGTTCAATTATGTAACGCAACTTGAACACGTATTCTTGATTGGGTGTTACGTGGACATGTACGGATGTACGCTGTACACAAATAATGTCTGTTCATAAATTAGCTAAGGACGCGCCGACAGAAGATAATGTCGGGGATTCTCCGTAAACCACAAAGGGATCGTAATGTATTATAGTTGGGAACTGAGCCACAAGTTAGTTACTTAACAGTTAGGAAGTTTTGTTAGGATAAATTAATAATTATTAGCCTCGTTGGTCGTGTTTTGTCGTGAACTTCTGTTAAAGCTTATTAAGTTAAGTGGTTTTAGACAATTTTTAGTAGAGTTGTATTTAATTTGATGCTTAATAATTTTGATATTAAAATATTTAATTTAAATTAATTTATAAAAGATTTGTTAAAGCACTATGTAAGCCCCTTACACTTACTTCTTATAGTCAGTATCTTTCTCAGTCCATATAGAAAATATAAGATTGAAAAAATATGATTTTTTTTTCGAAAGTAAGGTTTTAAAGGACTGAGGAGAGATCAACATTAAAGTGAATTAAAAAAAGGGAGGAAAATCGACTTTTCGTAAGCAGTTTTTTTCAGCTATTGAGGTTTGTCCAGGTCTTGGCGGCAGATGCATCTGTCCACCTGCTGCGTGGCGGGCCGGATCGAGAAATACTGAGGGAGGCCTTTTGGCCTTTTCCAGCCGGACTATATCGACTCATCGTCTTTCACCGCAGTTTGAGGGATGGATTCATATGTCCGTCACTCCTGGACACACTGACCCCCGGATTCCTACCCACCCTTCATACTTTTTTCCTTCCCATGACTAACTATCCTACCCTTCCTTAAAAAGACCCTCCAAAAGGCATCCCCTAAGATGACATAGCCTCCTTTGTGTAAGTGTAGCTAATGAAAGAAAAAGTTAAAGAAAAGAACTTTATGTTTTACATAATATTATTATTATAATGGTGAATAAAGCCGGGTACCCCAGCTACTGTATTACCTACAGTTTATTTTCAATTTGGGAGGCGGGAAAGGGTACCGCCGCCCCGGGAACCTTTATTGGATAACCAACACCTCTGCCATAGGTCACCCCAAGTGGTTCGCTACGTTTGGTGATTTAGCAGGGGTGCCCGGGTTCATGGGGTGAGGTTTGCCTAGGTCTTGGAGGCGGATGACCAGGACACACTGAACCCCAGTTCCTACCCACCCCTTAAACCCTCTTCCTTTCCAGAACTCTCCCCTCCTTTCTTTCCTTTAAAAAAACCCTTCACACAGCATCTCCAAAGATGACATAGGCCCTGAAGGAAATTATTATCCTCAGAGCCTATATATTATACAGCCGACATAAGAGCGTATTTTTAATTTTATTTACAAAATTAATAAACCTCTTACCAAAAAAATCTGTTAGTTAAATTCATATTTAAAATTTTTACTTTAATTTTATCAAGTTCGATCGCAAATATTTCTCAGTATTCAGAAAGATATAACTAAATATAATGATAAAGTTTTGTGGTTGGAATTCAGAATATAGATCGAAAATTAGACGTTTATGGAGAACTTGCTGAGACTCAAACTAACTAATTAACCACCACGAACTTATCCGCAGGGGTGGGCAGAGACGATGGAACGTCATTCAACTTTCATCAGCTACACATTCCTTGCTTTATTACCGAAAATTTCGTATATCTCACGTCGGCACTAAATTATATCTATGTACTTGTCGAGTTGGTGTGGTGAGATGTATAATTTTGTTTTACCAGAGTAAAAATTTATTTTTTGTATTCATGAAAGTACCTACCTAACACACAAGAGCCTAAATTGCTCCCAACCGCACAGAGCCAGTGGGACTACGGCAAATTGTGGAGTTTTGTGAGGCTGAAGTAGTGGGGAAGGGAACGATACGCAGAGGAGGAAGGTGGGAAAGTACCTGGCTATTCAGATCCGGTTACCAAGCATGGATAAAGTTATTTCAAGCAAAGTTTTGATTCTGAATGGTAGTATTTTACTAGGGTGATTACTGAAAGTATCTACCTTTCAGGAACGTGCCGCAAATACACATTTGTTATTTTAAATTAATAATTTGTGGGAAAAAGTAACTTACTTAGTACCCTCGACCTCCGGATTCGTAACCTTGTGTCGTGTCCACTCAACTATGAAGGCCTTCAAATTAAAATTATGTTTCACTTGTTCGTTCCTGGACAAGCTGTTACCAACTTCAACTCGCTCGCCAATTATTCTCGTCATACTCCTTTCCCCCGCTTGCCTGCTCTATTTGTCCAATACATCTAAGCGTTCCTTTTAAAAAGATGAATATATACGTGAAATCCTATTTAGATACCATTTTGATTAATCTTTACGACGAATCGGCTTACAGTATGAACATCAAAAAATATGCTACGGATAAATCGAAGCTTTTACTAGCTTTTCTATGTATTGGAATTACAATAAATTTATTATTTACGTAACGAAAAATATAAGCGTAAACCAGAAAAAAGAAGTTTTTTCATGACTTAACTATGAAGTAATACAAGAAACAATTTTTTTTAAATACCCCTTTATGGCTGATACTATTTTTAAGGTTTTGTATGTTCTAACTTTTTTTCGTTCTTATAAAATTACGCACAAAATAAATAAAAACCACTTTTTCGCTAACTAGCCTAGTGCAAAAACACGCTCGATTTTTAAATTTTGCAGGCATGAGATTCGAAATATTTATAGCGTTTATATTCCTCTGAACGCTTTCATCAACGTTATTGTTCAACGTATATGTGAGGGATCACAAACATAATTCAATGACAGTTGATCTCACGACTTTGTCCCCACCCGGCACACTTATATATAATATACCGTCGGTTTAGGGAAAATACGGTGTACCTTTTAACACAACACATAACTAAGTATCCCTGAAGGAGTGGACAGAGAGGATTTACTGCGGAATAACTAAAGTATAAAACATATTTTCATTCAAATGCATTAAGGAAAAACTACTAGTCTATGTACTGTATATACGAGTATCAGCTTACAAGTACAAAAATCAACACTGTAAATAAATGCGTATGATACCTCACCAGTTTATCAATAAATGTCCTTTTGAGGACGATTTTAAGTTTGAAATTGGCAAATTAATCTCAAAATTAATAATTTTATAATAATTATAATTTCGGGGGATCAACTATCGGGTCACCCTCAAAATACACCACGTTAGGATTATTATTTGTTAAGACTCTGAGGCAATTATAAACCCTTGATAACCCACGTGCTCCATGTATTAGTAATAAACCAGAGTAATTTATGTGCTACGTGAAATCTAACCATAAAGATAAAATATTTCATAAATCTTTTTATAGTCCTTTTAATTTACGGCTATAGATGGCAGCAACATCTATGTTAAAATCGAGTAACATTTATGCTTTGTTATGATGGAAAATAAATCATTAATTTTATTATTATTCATTTTTTATTTAAAACTAGCTGCCACATTCAAAGAATTGTTACTCTTGATAGTTTGTTCTATCTCATTCTCTCGCAGGCTAAATCCTATAGTTACATGTATTTGTCTCTTTTTAGTGTCGCTTTTTCCTTGCAACGACTTTCAAATCTGTTCGGTGCTAAAGAAGTTTTCATTTCAAAAAATTAGGTGTGCAGTTCATACGCTGTAAAAGTGAAATCTTCGGAAAAGTAGACAAGAGTGGGGAGGCTACAAAGCACCGACACAAAGAGGAGATTGATGGTAAAAACTTCTTTACCACCGTTGTGATTTGAAGCTTGATGAAACGAAAAATAACGACCCTAAAAAGAGACAAACACATACATCTATAGGATTTAGCCTGCGATAGAATCAGATAGAATAATCGGTATCCTCTTTGTGCGGTGCTTTGTAGCCTCCCCACTCTTGTCTACTTTAGTTTTCTAAAGGTTTCACTTCTACCGCGTGCGAAATGCACGCTTAGTTTTTTTCCCCACAACCATGTTTCCTTTATAGCTACCGTGTAATTAACTAATTAAATCTTCCCACGTTTAAACTTGACACTCTTTCATTGATTCTTCTGCCGATTTAAATTTGCCCCCTCCCCACCTTTTTAAACCTCTCAAAATGTCAAACTATGTATATGGAACTTCCGAAGAACTTTAGAACTATATACGACTCATCCTGATAAAGAAAAAATTGTTATCGAAACATATAGATTTTGCAACTAATAAAGTGGTGGAAACTGTGAACAAAGAATTTGACTTTCCGTTCATCTTGTCATGACAAAGTAAAAATAAAAACGTCGGAAGAATTATTCATGGAAAAAAAGGACAAAACCAAAATGCAAAACAGTTTACTATGGGATGAAATATTATATTGCGCTGACGGAAACTATAAAATCTACACCTATTGCACAGTACATTCAAAATAGATTGTTAGAACCACATTAATCGAGAGAAAATTGGTAGAATCTTATATATAAAAATGAATCGCTGAAGGTTCACGACGAGTTCATCGAAAACGAATTCATCGAAAATCAATTCATCGAAAATCAATTCATCGAAAACCAATTCATCGAATGATCAATTCATCGAATCGCCAATTCATCGAAAAAAAATATTTTGTTGATATTTGAGAGAAATGCCGAGCGGACCGAGAAGTTAAAAAAAGCATTGGTCAACCTAAACTAACCTAACCTAACCTAACCTAACCTAACCTAACCTAACCTAACCTAACCCAACCTAACTTAACCTATTTAACCAATTTTTAAATATTTTTTTTATCATCACTCTTAATGACCTTTCTGAGTTGTTTATGAGTTGGTTTCATTATGAGTTGTCTGGTCACCTTTCCTTAGATATCCCTTTTTTGCAGTATCAGACAATCGGAAATCGAAGAGATAACCTATAAATTTTACATTGTCACTACGAAACGGACATTTGCTAAACACATTTAACTCAGTTAAACATACCTTTTTGGGCATTTAATTTTGACAGCTCTAATATCTACAAAAAATAATGTTTTTCGATGAATTGGCGAATCGATAAATTGATCATTCGATGAATTGATTTTCGATGAATTGATTTTCGATGAACTCGTTTTCGATGAATTTGCTTTCGATGAATTGATTTTCGATGAACTCGTCGGTTACCATCGCTAAATTTGTTGCTAAGCGCAAATCTCGAGAGCAGCTGAACCGATTTCGCTAATTCTTCTTTAGAATATTCCTTGAAGTACGAGGATGGTTCTTACGGAGAGAAAAATTAAGAAAATTGCGCAGAAAATTGGATAATTTCAGAAAACCTAACGACTGGCGCACGTTTGACAGTTCGCGTGTTTGAGAATGACATTTTATTGAAGAAGGGGAGGCGGAAGGGGAACGGTACGAATGGGAAAGGACACTCAGGGAGAAACAATTTCTTTATTAAATGGCATAGCAATGCATGCCGGGATCAGCTAGTTAAATATACAAATAACTAAAATAAAATTCTCGAAAATTTAAATATTTCATTTAAAAAACTATGTTACTTGAAGACTACGATACTGTGTCTGTGTATGTAGCTGAATTTGATTGGTGATTAAGTGATCTGAAATATTTTCGTTATTTGTTTTTGGGGTGTTATGCCGTGTTGCGCTACCTCCTTCTTTAGCCAACGTTTCGGACATCGTTGCAGTGTCCATCATCAGGGCAGATGATGGACACTGCAACGATGTCCGAAACGTTGGCTAAAGAAGGAGGTAGAGCAACACGGCATAACACCCCAAAAACAAATAACGAAAATGCTTTTGGCCGTGAAAATCTTAAAACTTATCTGATACCCACTCCATAGACACACGAATATTAGTAGACCTGCCGTAAGTGATAAAAGCGTATTACTTCCCCCTTCCCATACCGGTTCCTCGGAACTGGCTGGGATTGAGTATTGCTCCGCGTGAATCTAAAAAATGTGACGTCATCATTCTTCTGCGAGCCAGCGTCGAGCGCTCATCGGTGCATTTTACGAAACACCACAAAAAACATGGTTTGTGTTTTGAAAACGTGTAAATATATGCTATCACTCGAGATACATGGCGTGTGCTCGTCGCTGTTTACGGGGTAAGTAAATTATGAAACATTTGTAAAAGTGTCCTAACTAAATAAGGCAACAAAATATTGGAGACTCGAAATAAACGAACTTTACTTTGCCGTATTTAGACTTCGCAAATTTGTTAAATACGCGGAAAATTTGTTCATGTAAAAAGGTATATTCATTCAAAAGCAGAGTTTACTTTTAAGAATTAAATGGTGTTATTATAATGCGAGATGCCTATATACTGTCATATTGAGTAATCAACGAATCACATATCTCCAAAGTCATCTTCCCGTTCTGCGCCCCGCAGTAGTTGGTTTCCCCCCTCACCTTTATGTTCTGGTTCACTAATATTCATATGTCTTTGACACACTCCATGAAAATTTCGGTGGTGCTGCAGGAGTTCAGAAGTCAGAAGAGCTGGCGGGTTTTATTATTAATATACTAACATTGTAGACTATGTATTATATATTTATTAAACTTTCGTGTTGTACAATCCTCTCATAGTTCTGGGGAATAGATAACAGTGCATAATATTATGAACCGAATTGTTTTCAATTTGTGTGTGGAATTGATTTCTCTTCTCTTTATCTATCCTCGTCCTCTACAATCCACTTTAAGGCTTCTGCGGGTAAATTCGCATTACTCATTTTGTGCTAGAATTAATTCACATCTCTAATTCAAACCATTTATTTTAAAGTTGCTGAATAATTTTCTTGATTTTCTGTAATTGAAACGGGCTTTTAATTAATTACATAAGTATTGACATAACTTTATTGAGTAAATTCCAGAGTTATTTTCTTCTGGATTCATTTTCTACCCATCTTTTCCATTTATTATGCTCAGCAGCGATTTACCAAAATAATAATAATGGTTATTTGTAAACCAGGAATGTTTGTCTTTCTTTGAAATAGTTATTCGCGAATTTCTGAGATAAGAAGTGTTTTATTTCACGAAACCTGAACACTCTCAAACGAAGTTCACAAAATAGGAAGTCGGTACCTATAACAAACTGATCAATGTATAGTGCGTTGTCGCATTCACGGAAGGAGACCGAATGCGCAATGTACGTGTAGATAAAATACTGTTCATTGTCCCACGTCCCATTGCCTGTTTTGACAATAAATACAAGCGACTGCTATAATGCTACGTTTCCACGCTTGCCAAGTCTCGGCAAGCGTCCACAAGCGCAAACGTGTAAACAGGTCGTTTGGCTTGGTTTGCGTAGGCTTGCAAGAGCTTGCGAGAGTTTGCCGCCGATCCAGTCGGGGTCGGATCCAGCGGCAAGCTTCGGCAAACGCTCAGTGGAACTTTCGAACTGGCGGCGGATGCACGCCGTTTTTGCTCCATGCGGTCTATGATAATATTTATAACATTACGAGACATATGTATGACGTATGAGGCGTGCCAGACTTATTAAAATGTATAAATACATAATTTTAATGCACTTATGTTATGTTATTTATTGCGACTGGATTTACCTAAAAAGTCAAAATAAATAAATAGTATTTTATTGATGATTTACTATTTATTATAGTAAAAAAATATATATGATTTTTGTTAGAATAACTTATTTTATAATACAAAATAATTTTATATAAGACAAGTGATCCTCGAGTTCGGGTCCCAATTGCGATCATTATTTTTGAAGCGAAAACTTATTTAGCACCGTTGTGATTTGAAACTCAATGAAACGAAAAAGTGGTACTAAAAAGAGACAAAAATCTATAGGATTTAGCCTGTGAGATAATGTCTCCTCTTTGTGCGAAGCGACCTGGTACGATTTTTATGAATCTGTATCATCCACCATATTGGTGGTCGTCGAGCTTTCCTTGTTTTTGTTACACTTTGCTTGTATTTCAAATAAAAGTTTGATAAACCAAACGCAATAGCCGACACAAGTTCGGCGTCCGCCATGCTCGGGTGTAGGTAGCGCACTGACGCATTCACAAGCATGTAAACGACTTCCAAATGCCAAGCGAGATTTGTGGACGCTTGGAGCTTGTGGAGGCTTGCCAAGCCTTGGCAAACGTGGAAACGTACCATAATATATATAGTAGTATATTATTTCGTTGTAAAGTGACAAGAAGACGACTGTAAGAAGGTTTCGGGTTCCTTAGGAAAGTAGAGACAAAACCAATAATTGGCCGGTTGTTATCCGGTTTTCCTCGGACTATGTTCTGCAAACTTAATAAAAATGTTTGGTGGACTTGTCACAAGAATTTCGTAACATTATGAAAATGTTTCACTATTGAATATCTCCTGGAAACTCAACTTCTGAAAACTTAATAAAAATGGACAACAAACACGACCCACTAAACTGGACACGTCGACAAGTTTCCGTATTGGACTTAAAAGTTATCTTAATTTAATGAAATTGCAGTATTTTCATTTGCTATACTCAATAATAATTTTTTAGAGCATTTTTACTAATATTTCAACCGCTCTTTTACAATATGTGTTTCAATTCCATCTCGTTATTATGTTTTCCCTTTTCAAAACAGATAGTGTTGTGTTCTGATGACAGTTTACCGAAAACAAGCTGAAACAAATGCATAAAAACCAAAACTTTTGTGCTGAAACTAAAAGCAGACGGCCCCATAAAACTTCACTAAACTAACACTATTTTTAAGTACTACCCCTCTACTTTTAAAAGTGCCTTAAATATTATGTGGATAATAAAAAGTTGATGGCCCATCACATGGCGTCCCTTTTAAATAGTTACTACCACTGCCGGATTATCCATAAGGCAGTGTAGGCAGCTGCCCAGGGGCCCCGCATCGGTTAGGGGCCCCGCGCCCCGAAAAGAAAATAATTGCTTTAATGGTTTGACTCTCAATTTATTAGTGATCAACTCCGGCACCCATTTTGGAAAAAAGTCAGCTTTCAAGATGTTTTAAATATTTAAAGGTAGTTGTGTTTTACTTTACTTTCCTTCGATTTTAGTATCAGTGGGGGTGTGATTGTAGGCGCCGTGTGTGGTTTTTATTGGCATTTGTTTTCTTTTAGTTTTTTTTTTTTTGATTTTATTTCTAACTAGCTTTTGCCCCCAGCTTCGAAAATAAAATTCGCTGGTCTGCCATTTTTTCTTTTTTTTAGATATCAAAATTCCCCGACGTAGTTCCATAGACACTGGATTTTCGAACAGTTTAAGACTTGGTGCATGCAAATCGAATGTATAAGTTTTTTAATATGTTGTCAACCAGGAAGAAAAACAAAAAAAAGTGTTGAAAAAAGTTTCGAGAAAAACGCATCCATAGTTTTGCTGAAGTATAATTCAACGTACAACTGTTCCAAACGATTTCACATAAAATTATGTATCTCCGTCAATTTTTCGAATTTGGTGAGAGCATTTGTAATAAATGCATCGTTCAAAAAATTAAATTTAAAAAGATGGACAAAAAAAAATTAAGTGTCCTTGTGTCTTAAATCCTTGTTAAGGATGGCGTTTGGAGGCCCCCCAGGACAATAAGTCCAGGGTGGGCCACCCCTTCCACCCCCCCCCCTCCGTTAGTCCGCCAGTGGTAAAGGGGCCCCGAGACGTGCATATTGCCTAGGGGCCCCGATGTTGTTGATCCGGCCCTAGTTACGACCACTACTGAGGGAGGCATTCAACATATTAAGGATTGAACAATATTGTAGCGGGTTTCAGACTAAGGGTGCTATTAGCCTGAGGTGTTTCCCAAGACGTAGGGGTAAGAAAAATACGAACGTGTTACTTCAAGAAATTACTTAATTACAAGAATTATTTTGCTGGAAAATTAAGGAATGTTCTGAATAATGTCTTCAGAGATAATTATGTGTGTTCATTATTCCCCACGGAAGCTATTTGTGTCATGTTGTGTTTGTTTCCGGGAATGCTCACAAAATATTATTATTTATTTCCATCGATATATTAACTATAGATGAGCCCTCCCATACCCAATTCCAATCCCAAAGTGACACCACCTACGAGTAATTTCATAATACAACTACCCATCGAATTCCTTGCATCTCTTGCGTGACGTAGTTTTTTTACTAGGAAGAAATTAAACATTTTTTTATCAATTGTTACTTTTCTCGATACGCTGCCTCGAATTCATATGTTATGTACACATTTTTTAGATATTCACATAACTGGTTAAATTGTTAATAATAAAGTCCGCGATAGCCCACACTTAAAATATTTCTAACTGCCTGAAATTTGTGTTTTAAAAATGATCTTCACAAAGCTAGTAATTCCGTTACCGGGAACTTGCTGGAAAACAAATTAGCTCCACGCAGACCAACTAAAGGTAGAAACCAATGCTTCTTGCGATCTTTTGACTGTGAGATAAAGGACTTTCTTTTTGATAAATGTTTTCGTAAACCAATATTTTTGGTTTCGGTGTCATTTTTAAGACCCACACGCCCTGTCTAGATATACTTGGTCGAAGTTTATTTCACGTTTGAACAACTTTCTTATAAAACTTAATTTTACGTCTGAAATAACAATTATTATTAACACGTCAGAGTTTTGAACATAATAATAATTACTGATGTTAACTGACATAACAGGTTTTAATCAAAAATTTCCGATGCAGAGTGGGAGACACTATCATCGTAATTTATTTATAAACATTTATTTAATAATGGCTTTCAATCTTATTATTGTAATATTTTAATTTATTTTTACTAACTTCATTTCAATCTGCATATTATATTCACATATTGTTGAGTGATTGGTTACACACGGTGTCCGGAATTTCGTAGTACAAACGGGAAACATTTAGGGTCGATTTTGTGGTACGCACAATTTTTTTGAATTGAGATATCATTTTTGAGTAAATCGAGTACGAAATTATTTTACTTCCAACGTGCTTCGATTAATGAAATTTCGTAATTCATATCAAATAATAAAATCCTCTCTTGATAGCCTGAGCGAGGTAAACAAGTTTAGCATCTCCACAGAAATTTAGAAAATAATAAAGTTGTTTCTTATTCAGTCACTTCAACAGTAACAGAAAAGCAAAGCAACTTTTGCAAATTTCATTTTCGTGTAATAATTTAAATAAAAAAGTTAATAAACTTAACGTTTTTGAAGCGCTGACTCTCTTTTCATTTAAATAAAATTTATACCAATAAAAGCTTTTTCCCGCGGCTTCGCTTGCATGGTGTAAGGGGGGTTCCCACTCCGCCTCCTCCACCTCCCCCCTTCCCCCCCTCTCACCGCCCTCCCTCCCCGTCCTCCCCTCCCCCCCCTCCCCCATCTCTCCCTCCCTCCCGCTTTCCATACATTCAGTTTTCAAACCTCGCGTGCCACCAATAGCAATTTTTAATACAAATTTCATAATGCCAGAGCTCAGCGGAAGTTTTATAAAAACCTTGTCCTGACAATAACGAACGCAAAAAAAAAGAATGATCCAATTTGGTACAGTCGTTCAAAAGTTATGCGCTTAGCAACACATTCAGCGATTCATTTTTATATGATAGATATATAAGATTGTCTGATTATCATAGTAATTTTTATTATGACAGGATCAAATACCAAAAATTTTCTTACCCACTGCTTTGCATAAATAGGTTAAAAAGTTAAGCAAAGGTTGATGTTAGAATAATCCCTCAAATATGAAAGTCGTCCTAGAAATGTTTTGTTTTTCACCGAGATAACCTTTGATATTTTCGTAATAAATAGCAGGCTATTTAGGAACTAAAATTTTATAATAAGAATATGTAATTGCTACTTTCTGCGAATTATCCTATCATATTTATTTAATTAAGAATTAATACCTGAGTTTCAAGGAAACATGTTTATCACAAACAATTTAACAAGGATTCTCTTTTGGATGTAAGCTGGAAAACATAATTAGCTTTTGAATTTATTTAACACAATATTATTGTTAATGTAATATCACTGTCTCTGAGTTGGTTACTGTGATTCCCTGTACTTCAGTGATTCCCAACTTGGGCGATATCGCCCCCCTAGTGGCGTTGGTAAGAACGAGAGGAGCGGTGGAGGCCTCGGGGGCAAAAGGGAGGTGGTGAAAGGGGGCGATTTAGGACTGAAATGGGGGTAAGAGGAATAAAAATGTGTGTAATTCAAACCAGAAAGTCGCTAAATGTCGCTTTCTTTTGTTTTGCACGTTTTTTTAAAGTGATTTGAATATTGTTCATTGAGATTTCATAAAATAAAAATACTGCCGCGGAATTTGTAATTCATACCTTTTTGTTCAGTTAGTTAAAAAAGCAATTATTTAATATTTTAAGCACCTGGTTGCTACCACCTTCCTTCTTTTATTCATGATACAATGTCAATTCTTAATAAAATAATACACGTAAGATAATAATATTAAAAAAAATAAAAATTTCATACCATCCGATTTAAAGGAGATTTGAATATAATTTAATTTTTCAGTTCAATTTTCATCCTCTTTCCGTACTACGGAAATATGTGAACTTTTGGACGCGATAAAAATGATTGTAATACGTGTAATAACAAAAAAAACAATATTTAAGTTTACTTTGCTTTATTACTGATTAGCGTGTTTTTTTCTAGCATCTCAACGCCCCCTGATTTTGTCTGGGTCTTGTGCTGCCCCCTGAATGTCTCAAACGCCCACAAGGGGACGTTATCGCCCACGTTGAGAACCTATAGTTTAAAGTCATCAATTGAGTTAAAGTTACGACCAACCGGAGTCTAAGTCTCCTTTTTTTTTTTTTTTTTATTAGAAGAAAAAAGTTATAAAAATATTACAGGAAATCAAATAAAAATAAGATATTACAAAAAAAGAAAAGTCCCAATAAACTACTTTTAAGTAGTTTGTCAATGGGTGCTTTTACTTTGAAGTTTTTTTTTTTTTTTTTTTAAATAAAACTTATAATGCAGTTAGACATTTTTTGTGTTACGAGTACTACAAGAATGTTAATACAAACTTTTTCTTTCGGCGAGCCAATTTTTCAATATAATATTTGTTCTTACATTATTTGTACATTTTTTAATTTTAGCAGGTAACATATTTAAGCATGTAGGTATCATGTAGTCCAGCGTTCTTTGTCCATATTTGTTTAAGTGCTTAGGTACGATTAGTCCTTCATTTAACGTAAATCGAGTATTGTAAGTGTGGTCCAGTCTATTTATGTATATAGGGCTATTCATATGCTGAAAAATAATTTTATGCCACAGAATTGCTCTTACTGAGAGAATTTTAAGATTCTGGTAAAAGTACGGAACATTGTGTCTTTGCTCGTATAAACTTTTATGAGCTAATAATTTAACTAATGAATTTTGGACAGATTGAACATGATTAACATTTGTCTTACAGGAAAGTCCCCAAGCTGTAATTCCGTACCTTATAATAGACTCAGCTAATGATAAATAAATTATTCGAAGTGTGCATATTGGAACATAGAATTTAAGTTTATATAATCTACTAACAATAGATCTCAGACGTTCACAGACTTTATTTATTTGTAAATCCCATTTGAAAAAGCAGTCAATAATTACACCTAAATAAACATATTCTTTAACCACTTCAATATTTTCGCATGTACACAATGCTGGGATACCAACATGTAAGCAATCTGAACCGTGTGTTTTTATTTCTGGTGTAATAATATTTGTCTTGGCATTGGGTGATATAATATGTATCAATTTGGTTTTTTTTGCATTTATGATTAAACCAGAGTCATGAGACCATTTCAAAAGCTCAATGTAATCCTTTTGTAAGAGTTCAATACATAATTTTAAATCACTGTGAGAAATCACTAGTGCAGTATCATCCGCATATACAAAGTGTTTTACATGTTTAAAGATGTACTTAATAAAAGATACATAAATGATATATAAAATTGGACCTAATATGGAACCTTGAGGAACGCCAGCTAAAATTTTTCTTTTTTTACTTAAAGTGTTCAATAGCTTTATTTTCATGCATCGGTTGTTCAAGTAATTTTCAAATAGTTTTAGGAGCTTTCCTCTTATTCCTATGATTTCTAGTATCTGCAATAATTTTCTATGATTAATAGTGTCAAATGCTTTAGAATAATCTATAAATAAAACTAATACATGATTTTTACTATTTAGTTCATTATTTATGAAACTGGCAAATTTTTGAAGTAGCATTTCGGTACCCTTTTTTTTTCTGGAATCCATATTGATTTGTATCAATAATAGAAAAATCTTCTAAATATTTTATTAATTTCAACTGAATGTATTTTTCAAGAATTTTTTCGAGTGATGGCAAAATACTAATCGGTCTATAATTACCCAATAGAGTGTGATCACCTCCTTTATAAATGGGTCTGATAATACTACATTTTAAGTCATCTGGAATTTTTGCTTCAAATAAAATTCTATTTACAAAATGGGCTATGATTGGAGCTAAAATTATTATATGTTTTTTAATATCACTCATTCTGATATTATCAATTCCAGGAGAAGAGCTTTTAAGTTGCCGCACAATGCTTTCTATATCAGAAATTTTGGCCCTTGGTAGGTACATGCTTTGAGGCCTCTTCTCTGGTTCAAAAGCAGTTGTCCTGTAATTACATTTATGTAACATATTGCAAACACTGTCAGAGAAATAATCAACAAAATCATTAGTTACATTTTCTTTGGTCCGATCTTTCATCAAATATTTGGAGGCAACTTGGTCACAATTATTTTTACATTTCTTACCTAAAATTTGATTACACTCGTCCCATGTCTTTTTTGAATCTTGAAATAGATTTTTGAATTTGTCATTATAGTATGAGGTTTTTAATTTAAGTAACAATTTATTTAAAACATTTCGATAACACTTATATTCTTTTTCATAGTATTTATTTGTTGGGGCATTTTTCCAACGCTTATATAAATAATCCCTTTTTTTAATTTTATATAGTGCTTCACTAGATATCCAATCATTTATGGCATAAGGTCGGCTTTTAGGTTTTTTGCTTATTATAATTGTGCTGTTTTTATACAAGTCGTCAAAATAATTTTTAATTTTTAAATAAATAACCGAACATTCGGTTTCCTTTAGAAGCGACTTCCAGTCATAATTACAAATACGTTTATCAATCTGTTTTTGCGAAAGAATTTTGACGTTATTAGAATCGCTAGAATTGAAATTATCTACCGACTTATAGAGTATGCTTACAGCTGTTGTATTATGATCGGCAATATTTTAATCACATACGCACGCGGAGATTGTACTGGTTAATCCAGTAGGTAACTTTCCGCTAACTCGCACAAAAAAGTGATCTAAGCAAGAACTAACAATTTTCCCTTGAACTATTACTTCTCGTGTAACATAATTTATACATTTTTTTAAATAGTTATTAGTAAGAATATTTTCATATTTTATAATGATAGCATCATTTTTATGTAATAAATTTAAATTTACATCACCGAAAAATATTACACTTTCATTTGATTTAATATTGTTTTCAAACACATTGGATATTTCTGACAAAAATGCTTGCTTATTTAAATTCGGGGGTCGGTATATTGCCAAGACATTTAGAGTACTGTTATTTGGAAGTGTCAATATTCCAAAAACGTTCTCAAAATATTTACTGTCCAGAAATATTTGCGAAAAGGAGAGGTTATTCTTTACATATAACAAAATGCCTCCACCGGATTTATGGTTTCTGCAATAGTGGTACGAATTGAAACCGGGAATATCATAAAGATTAACAAGTTCCGAACGAATTGCAGTTTCGCAAAGCATGAGTACGTCAATGTGATTTAAGCAGTCTTTAAAATAAACATGAAATAGGTCCCAATACCTACCTATAGATCTAATGTTTAGTTCCACAAAATTGAGTTTACTCGTTTCACGTGTCATTGTGTCTTGCTTACGAAGCCATTCGCACAGGTTATTTATCTTACAAAAATTTATGTCATTATCATCATCTATGAAACTAAAAGACATAATGTGTGTAACTAAAATACTTAATAACTGAAATATAAGTATGCAATTTTATTCCTGGCATTGGCATTTCATACTGATTTACGCAATTATTATAACTAATTGTTAAAATTGAAATTGACATTGAATGCATATTTAAATAAATTCGCAGCAATAATAATATCACGAATAATAATGAATAATAATAATTCATGCCCAAAAATAGTCCATCAAGGTTGACTTCAATTTGTTTTGGTGACAGTATTGAATAAACTGTCATTGTATTTCTAGTGATAATGTTATAGAGAAGAAACATAGTATAAAGTATATCAATTTTGTTTTGTGTAAATAATATTTCACAAGCCTTAACACCTTGAGAACAGGCTAAAATTTGAATCCATCGTTTTTGTTTTAAAATTTTACTGAAAAATATAATTAAATAATTTTTTAATATTTCTAATGATTCTTTAACACTTTGATGGTAGGTTAATAATATTATAATGATTTTTTTTGGTTTTAACATTTTACAGAAAGTTATAACTAAATGGTAGGAAGATTCAGAAAACAATCGCATTTTATGCAAACATATAAATTTCGATATTGTGTTTTTAATATTTGAGCATACCATGAGGGCTGTCACTGTTAAGAATTTAAAAGAAGGTGCATACCTATTCATAATTTATACGCCCTTGTGCAATAGTCATCATTTTTTTTAAATACGTACAATTTTTGCTGTTTGCTTTATGATTTGTATCGTTAGTTGACTTGAATGTGTTGTTTTGGAATTCACAATTTTTGCATTTTTCTTCTTTGTTTTTATTAGGGCAGTCTTTCCAGGGATGATCCATGGCGCAGTGTAGACACGTGGCATTCTTGTCCTTATTTAGGCAGTTGATAGCTGAGTGACCAAATTTCAAGCAATGAAAGCATTGCATAATTGGAATTGCGTCCTCCACCCGTACTCTGTAGTATCCAATATTTATTTTCTCTTTAGATATGAGATATTTCCTAAGTTTTCCACTTGTTTCGATTATGTAGTTCGTAAGATTATTTTGTCCTTTTGGTTTAAGCATTTTCACTAATTTAACTGAGTTTTTTGGATTTTCATCCATTATGATTTTGATTCCATCATTTTGTGTTTTAAATGATTCTATTATGTCTTCTTCAGATAAGTTGATAGGTAAGTTTCTTATGAATAATTTTGGGTTCTTTTTTTCTAGTTCTTTTGCGATCATGTTGTTTTTAAATACCGTATTTATTTCGTCCGTTAGTTTTTTTGCGTGATCTTTATTAGGGCAAGATATAATTAGTTTATTGTTTGATGCTTTTTGTACCCCATTTACTGCAATACCCAAATGCGATGTTTTAATTTTTTTAACTATCAAATCTCGAATATCATCAGATGTTGAATTTGTATTTTCACTTGCAACTATTAGTGAGTATTTGGCCTCTGGAATAGGTATTGAAAAGGTTGACTTATTATATGTTGTATTAACTGATTCATTTTTTTCCTTTAAATAATTTTCAATTTTTTCTGAATGTTTTTCTTCATTTAATATCAGTTTATTTTGTAGCTCAATTATTTTCTCTTGTAATTGAAGTTTTTCCTTGCACCATATTTCTTCTAGTTGGCTTATATCTTGTTCTATAATTATTCTCTGCTTCGCCTCTTTGATACTTGAGCATTTTTTAATTTCAGTTTTAATAGAGTCAATTAGTCCTTGTACGTTCCGGTCCATAATGAGTTATTTATTATGCGGGCTGTCTGGCGAATAAAAACGTCAGTCAGCCTGCTAAGTTTACAACAATAATTTGTTTAACTGCTTGGCACTGTACTTAGGTGGTTACTGTGTTTATCGTAATTTCTGGGCGTGCGGTCTGCACGGCGACAGAAACTGTCCTTAAATAAGTAGGTTGATGATGATGACGGAAAATCTAACACTGTCTGAAACGTTGGATTTATGTAGAAGGAGGCAACGCAACATGACATAATATCCCAAAAATAAATCTAAATAAGGTATGTACCAAGTTATAGGACTTTATGCAAAAGACGAATTCAACTCACTAGTGTGATATTGGAGAATACGATGCGAAAATTAGTGGTAAAAGAAGGTAGAGATGGTACGATCAATCAAAATTAATCAACTTTATCTAAAATTTATTCTAACACAAAAAAACACAATCACACCATCAGGACTGTAACCAAACGACACTATAATGTACCTAAACTACAAACTACATCACCACAATAACAACTCATCTACCTAATTCCTAAAATCTTCAACCTTCTTCAGCGATAATCTAAAAACCGAAATCCAACTCAAAACACAAATAAGGCTACGGAATCTTACATCTGCAATACATTTCAATCTTAGTACACATACATTTTACTCTCTAACCACCTAATTTCCCATCATACATTTCCCAAAGTGCCTATCCAATTTTCCTTATTTAAATACAGTTTAAAATATTTACAACTAGAATACGAATCGTATGATGAAATAATTATAATTATAAAGCATATTATGTAGAACTTTAATCTGTAAACTTCGTAATGATAAAAAAATACAATTTATTTTCTTAATGAAAACAAAAATTAAGTCAATTTCATGAGTCAGTTCGTATCAAGAGATGGAAAAACTAAAGTATACGTATGCCAAGATAGAGTCGTCGGACAGTTCAACATCTCTGCCTACCCCTACGGCAACAGCGTGTTGGGTAGTTCGTTGATTACATTTCCCATTTTAATTCATATTTGTGTTCACCTATTCGCTGTCTCATATTATAATCCCCAGTACTTTAGCTTCGGAATTATTATAAGTTCTGGCTTTGAACTCATTGTTCCATCCGGCTTTATTATATCTACCACGTACAGGTGAATCTGTAAGCTTATAAATATCACCAAGTTTACCGGATTAGAAATACAAATCCAGAGATTAAATAATGAAAATTACAGGCTTTGGCTAAAGTAAGAAGTAAAAATAGGCAAATAATTGAGATATTTGATCAAATAGCGAAGATTTATACAACAAGCATTGCTTTCACATGATATATCAACTTCCTTTTAAAGAGTTAATAAAATATTATTAGGTAACCTACATATGTTTTTTGTTGTTGTCAGGAGAGTGATATTGTAGGCCCCAAAATCAAAAAAAGATATACTGCACATTCCGTATTCTTTCAGTAACCTATTAGTATAGTAAATAAGTAAATTAGTATTACTAGGGTTGTGTTGACCCAAATAACCGACTGTCCCGATAAACCGGTGAAACAATTGTGGAATCGACTCTACATAAAAAGATCCATCATGTCAGCTTACTCAAAAATAGAAAGATAATTAATGTATATTTACGATTTTCACGACCAAAAATATTTGACTACTGCAACGATGTCCGAAACGTTGGCTAAAGAAGGAAGAAGCGCAACACGGCATAACACCCCAAAAACAAATAACGAAAATTTATATTTTGATGTTTCTTGGGATGTACTTATTGCACATTAATGCACATCTGTAACGTATCTATGGATTGCAATTACCTGATATCTAATATCAGACCGATTATATTCGGATATTATTATATTTTGGAGGGCGGGTATGTGTACCGCCACCTCGTTAACCATTTATCGGCTAACCAACACCTTTTCCATAGGTTACCCCAAGTGGTTCGCTACGTTTGGTGTGGTTTTTCAGATCCAGTCTTAGGTGCGGTTTTCCAGATTTTGGTGGCCGATGCATCTGCCAACGTGTGCGTGGCGGGCCGGATCGATAGAGACTGGTTGAGGGAGGTCTTTTGACCCCTTCAGCCAGAATACCTTGACCTATCGCCTTGCACAGCAGTTGTGGGGATGGATAAATACGTCCGCACTCCTGAACACACTGACCCCCAGATTCCTACCTACCCTTCACACCTATTTCCTTCACGGAACCCCCATTCTCTTTCCTTCTTCTCTCCCATTTTTTCTTAAAAAGACCCTTCACATAAATATGAAAGAAAACTACATTTCTTTGTTACAAACACTTTCGAATTGCTACTTAACCGTAGTTATCCAAGGAGAGTGGAGACCTGCGGGTCAATAACATTTTATTCTCTCACAACAAATTCCATCCCCTAAGATCAAATCATCATCCCAAAAGCATCCCCTAAGATGGCATAGGCCCTATGGGCAATAATTTTCCTCAGTTCCTCCTGCGTGGAGCTAATGTAAAAAAAACGTCCTTACAAATGTTGTATAAACAATAAAAAAATCTGATCTTCATTTATTACAAGCAATAATTGTCAGCCTGAAACACTCATTTACATTGAAAAATCTTCCGAGAAAAGATACTTGCCGCCAACGGGACTTGAACCCGTGTCCTTCCGATTGCCGGTCGAATGCTCTGACCACTGAGCTATGGGGGCTTATCAAATACCCGCCAAATAATTCAATATATAGTAGTGTTTCATTCAACAATTACTGCTTGTTATATTTTTTCCCACCTGAAAACAACCAACTTTATTTTTGCGAGAAAGACATTGTTAGTGTTAAATCCCTCGCTAGGTGGCGTCGAGACAAATTATGTCTGCATTTATTGGGGAAATACTTAAACTTGTTAAATATTAATTATTATTTTTTAATTTATAAACTAACGTTTAGACAAGATTTTTATGCATAGCACAAAGGGTAACAATTATTACAAGCAAAAATTGTCAGCCTGAAACACTCATTTACATTGAAAAGTCTTCCGAGAAAAGACCGGCAATCGGAAGGACACGGGTTCAAGTCCCGTTGGCGGCAAGTATCTCTTCTCGGAAGATTTTTCAATGTAAATGAGTGTTTCAGGCTGACAATTTTTGCTTGTAATAATTGTTACCCTTTGTGCTATGCATAAAATTTTTTTCTAAACGTTAGTTTATAAATTAAAAAATAATAACTGATCTTCATTCTTTTTAAGTGAGTAATAGATTTCTTCAGAATAGAATGCAATTTTCAGCACAGAATCTCTTACCGAGAAGGACTAAAACATTTTTTTTTCTCTATTTTTACTGTGTGATCAAATAATAATTACAGTTTAGAAAAAATAATTTTAAAAAAAAGTTTTAAGAACGAAATTTTCAACTACTTCGCAAAATTTGCTCCAACCGATCAATCAATTGAAAATAACACTTTATTTCTAGCAGTAATTTTAGGATATTGTATCGAAATTGTGGAAGAGACATGAATGCCCAACAATAATCGAACAATTTGGTTGTTTAGACACTTTAATAATCACATGGATTAAAATTGGGATTAGAAAATTGTTACAAATTGATTGAAAGACAATTTTCTGTGGAGATGGGATAATCTTTGTTGACTTTGAAGAGGATTTGACAGGAAATAAATTGACCGGCGATTTATAAATAAAAACTAATCCAAATATCCCGTGGCTACCAACAATCAAAATGAAATTCGCTTTTCTACATTCGAATCGAACCCACGGTAAATAAAGCGAAAGGCTATTCAAGCTCGCAGAGTAGCTTTGTTTTAAAACTAGATCAAACAGTATTATTTGCAAGCTACGAACACACAAAACCCAAAATAGAAAAGGTTTCTGGTATTTGGTTCTATGGACCTAACTACCACAGGTCATATATGCGTTATGATTTATCATTGTTGTAAATTCAAAACTTCCTCAATGAACATGATAATATATCTGGGAACATTCCAAAGTTCTGTTATTAAATTATTCTACGAAGCTGGGGGGTATTTTCAATTACAACATACTGAAACACCTGGCGAGAATGTTGAGCACTTGCAGGTAGGTGTCTTGAATAAAACGATACTCTCGTACACTTAGGCCCTCCGTTCATGGAGATACTTACAATCTACGTAATTGTGACGAAACCACAAGTACCCTGCTGATATACCACTTTTTAATGCTAGTCTCCGTACACGGCGCTATCCGAAATATACTGAACTTGATCATTTTTCCGATAAACACATTCCATTAGAAAGTTTATTCTCGAAAAGATACGACTTTGAACGCGAAGATCTCTTTATTTGAAACACTGAACGTTGCATGATTTTACAACTGCTACCCTCCATTACCGTTGACATTACATTTATGAGAAGATTATTGGCCAAAGTATAGTTCATATTTACTTTGAGAGGAAGGAGAATTTAGGACTGGAGAATTTTCATGAAATAACCTTAAAAGCTAGAAATTTTTCATCTGTTTACGAACGGAACACAGACGCTGGCTTGAATCTTCCATTTTATTATTTAAATTTTCCATACTTCCAATGGTTGATTCCAACAAGATTAAATGTCTACGTGATTTAATATCTACGTCAATGTGTGTATGCAACTTCGTGTTTTCCCAAAAGAAAAATATGAGTCGCCTTTTTTCTTTTAAAAGAAAGACAAACATTCCCGGGTTACGAATAACCCGTCAATATTTCTCCCACTACCACCACAGTCAACCGAAAATGTTGCTCGAGTCATGATGGAGGACTTAGCCACCCGAGGAATCGAACACGGAACGCCTGGATGGGACCCAAACGCGATGCCCACTTAACCACAGACAGGTCAGACCTTACTTGGTGAAATAAGATGGTGAAATAAGACGATGACATCATCATCATCTTCTTCACCATCTGTGAATGAAGTACCGGTTAGCGCTGCTTGTCGAGTTCTTATTTATTTCACAACCTGCACAGCAGAGAGATGTTACCCGTCAAAAAATTGTATTTTAACCAATGACATTACAATTCAAAGACAGACGTTATTGTTTTACAAAATTAACCTAAAATGTGGCAAGTAACGAAGACTCTAATATTTCCGCTAAATTCTTAATTCAAATAATATTCACGTATGATGAAGATAGACAATCGAAATGAAATAGATAGGGCAGCGTTTAAATATTTTCAAGTTGCGGCGAATACTTCATTCGACGTCACGGGCGTGACTGAAACGACAAGATACGCTTACTCGTTACACTAAGACGAGTACGAAGCGTTGTATGAGACTACATAAAACCGGTAAGTTGTCCTTTTTATATTTTTGTGTTGCTACGTGCGCAATCGCACTATATTGTAGCGAAAACTTTTTTAGCACAGTTGTCATTTGAAACTCGATGAAACGAAAAATAGCGACACTAAAAAGAGTCAAACATACATCTACAGGTTAGCTTGCGAGATAATGAGGTAGTATAATCGGTCTCATCTTCGTAGCCTCCCCACTCTTGTCTAATTTAGTTTTCTGAAGGTTTCACTTCTACTGAGTGTGAATTGCACACATTTTTATTTTTTTTATATTGACATTTACCATTTTCGGGTAGCCAAAAGCCATGTGAATAATTGAACATATTGAAATAATCGCTCGTTAATGGTTTTTGAACAACTCAAAAGCACCGGATGGCATTTTCTCAAAAAAGCTTAGTTATCAATTATGTCCAATGGACCTAGTTCATAAAACCCCATGCATTGTTTCAGTTTTCATCTTGCCTTTTTTATTTCATCTAACACGTTAAACCTACGATCAATGTTACTTGACGTGTAGTAATTAGCCTGTTTGTGCTTATGCATTATGCCTATGCCATTGCCAATATGTATCGGAGGATGGCTACCTTCAGGGCAATCTTTAACCACGAAGACCAAAGTCCGAAATAATTCGGACTCCACTGATTATATGCCCCGCAACCGCGCACAAAAAGAAGAAGACGGAGATATGAAATTACGAATGCTAGAGGAGCGCGCTAGTATTTAAAGCGACAAAATTGATGCGAAAATGTTTAATAAAACACAACTCGTTTAAAACAGCTCAAAAATCTCGTGGGGTTGTCTTAAACAGCATTTAAAGAATGTGAATTTTTTTATACATATAACTTGTAAAATAACTGAAACAAACATGTTTATAATAATTTTTGGAGCATACTTTGCGATTTTTTTCTATCGAGGGAATTTTATATAATCTGCTTTTCAACGCGACGAATGTCTAGATATTATCTTCACAAATAACATTTTTTTTAAGAGCTTAAATATTCAAATTTATTAAGGGAGATTTGCAAGAAATTCGGGTAGCAGCGTCATAATTCAAAGTTACGAAAATCGCATGAGGAACGGCTGCGCGGCCGTTTTCCTCCAAAACATTTGGACCAACTTAATAATATATTTTTTAATGGTTTTCAATCAATTTTTGTTTTTCAAATTAGAAAATGTAGGAAATTGAAGACATCAATTTTTCACGATTACGGAGACAACTTTGGCAACTATTATATACAATTACTATGACATCTATGCAAATAGTCTCGCTTACTTTAAAAAGCAAATTAACAATAGACTAACCTAACATGTAATTGAGAATTGAAAATACTTATCTTAATACTTATCTTGAACTTGAATGTGAATGGCTGTTCTTCACTCTATTTGTACTTTACTTTTTTTGTTTTTCTGTTTTTTTACATCGTATATCGATCTTTTTTTTATGTTTGTCATCTCTATATTGTATCATCACTATTTTTGTTATCTCTTTTTATACCTCCGTTTATATTTTGATATTCCTAATTTCTGTTAACAACTATTAAACTGTGCATTCTGTGAACATTTTTAAGTGGACTATTAACATGTACGCTTTTTACAATGCTAATCCAATGACTTTTTTCTGTTAATACTCTGTAAATGTACCAAAACAATAAATAAATAAATAAACTAAGAAACAAATATCTGAAATACAAGTAATCCAAAATAGAGCCATAAGAAATATATACCATCTACCATGGGATACGCATGTCAAAGACATATACTCACACAAATTCTTCCCTTTACCATTCTGCCAAAATATAGCATCACCACTGCCATCCTACAAATAATTCAACACTCCTCACACACCAACACTAAACCAGCCTTTAATTCCGATATACACCAGCACAAAACACGATCACAAAATCAAATGCACCTATCGTCATCTACACACACAACTAAATTTGGAATTAACTCCTTACAATACATCGCACATACGCAATACAACGCATTACCTAGTGTCGTAAAACTACCAGAATCAAACAAAAAACTATTGGCAAAGGCTCTAAAAGGATATTTTCTCAGCAACTTTATTAACCAGTGACGAATTTAGCTGTCTTCCTTTGTAACTCTTGTATATTCTTCAATTACCTGTATCAAGTGTGTCTAGTCCATTTAAAAATCTATGTATTGTTCATTGATTTCCGTGTTCTTATGTAAAAATAATTTTCCTTTAGATGTATAATGTTGTCCTTCCCGAAATGAGTTTTATTAAACTCATTGGGAGTAATGTATTATAAATTTTATGTAATAATTAATAATTATTTTATCTCTAAAAAATCAATAAAACTATTTATGAGTTTCATCATCATCATCTTCTTCCCCTTGTCCTATTCAGGTCGGGGACCCATTGCATCAACAAGGCTCCTCCATGCATCCCTGTCATGCGCTGTTTGTCCCATTTGTTTTGTCTCATCCTCTCCTCACACAATTTCTGGAGTAGCCTCGCCCAATTGTATCTCGGGCGGCCCACTGGACGTCTACCCTCTGGAATTGCACTCGTATATTCCTCGGATTCGGTCATCAGACATTCTTAGTACATGCCCAAACCACCTCAGTTGTGATTTTTCTAAGAAGAGTAGCAGTGGTTCAACGTTTCGATCATCTCGTATCATCATTTATGAGTTTATGATATTAATATTTGTTGTGAGTTCTTCGTCTGTAACTACGGTTCGATGAATTCTAGAACTGGTTTGAATTAACGTTTCGTTCAGAATAAATTATCAGATAAACTAGGCACTAGTAGGAATTATTATTATTTTACCTTAATTAGTTAATTAATCATTTTTTATTTTTTCATTTATTTAGTTATCTATATAAAGCATATCTACATTGGATTTTTCGATGCCTGTCTCACTAGGATATACCTGTATCGAGACAGGCGTAGAGGCACATAAATGAATATAGTATTTACAGGAATATTTAAGGTTAAATACATATTAATTTGAATACAATTAAAACAGAAAGGTGATTGGAAGTGTGGGTAAATCTTTCAACGAGAGTTATCTCATAAATGTAGGAACAGATGACGTAAAATAGTAAATGCTGTCAAATCTATTTATGGGGTTCAATTTGATAGCATACTATTATTTTAATTTATGTTATTTGGGTTAGGTCGTATAATTATATATTTAGTTGCAATGCGTATTTCAAATAAATTGACAGATGTCTTAATTTCTCAAGTTTACTGGCATTCGAAAGGATTTTTTTTTAAAGTTGGATTTTTTTTTTGAAAAGCAACGATCCAAAACCAAATATTTTTTTCATAAGCTGCATTTTTAATATCTGGTGATTTTTCACTGGATTGCACTAGTTTATAACACTAATATAACCATAACTCAAGAGTCTGATTTAAAAAGTTCAGCTGCAGAGTTTATGAACTTTGCAATCTCAATATTAAATTGTTTTTTATCCCGGAATAAACTGTTTGAAATATATGGCTTGATTCACTGTAAAGTGGAACCGATAAACAGTAAAAAAAGGCAATTGCTTCGAAGATTTGTATTATTTTCCTTAATTTTTCCTTACTCTCTCTTTGAAAATCTTCTACCAATAGAAATAATCAGAAAAAAAACTCTAAAACAAATCGTGAAAACGTAGAACCGTGCTTTGTAACGCGATATCGCATTAATGTCGGTTATCTTTATGTTTAAATTATATTTACATAGACATTTAAAAAAAAACTAACAAACAAATGTGCTTACTACGAAAAGAAGCACTAAGCGAAGGAAGCGGATTTTGTTTCAGCCCGTTTTACATGCGTGATGAGTATATATTTTTTAAGTGAAACTTTCTTAGCCCCGTTACAGTGATTTGAAATTCGGATGAAACGGAAATGACGTACTACGACATCTGCGAAGCATCAAACTGCGCTCGAGGCTTTGGGCTCAATTTGCGAGGCGGGAATGGGTACCGCCGCCCCGGGAACCATTTATAGGACAACCAACACTTCTGCCACAGGTCACCCTAGGTGGTTCGTTTGGTGACTTAGCATGGGCGCCCGGGTTCATGGGATGAGGTTTGTCTAGGTCTTGGTGGCGAATATGTTTGCCAAACCACTGCGTGGTGGGCTGGATCGGAGGAGACTCATTGAGGGAGACCTTTTGACCTCTTCAGCCGGATTCTCCCGACCCTTCGCCTTGCACCGCAGTGTGTAACACATACATCTATAGGATTTAGCCTGCGAGAGAATGATACAGAATAATTAGTCTCATCTTTGTGCGGCGCTTCGTTGCCTCCGCACTCTTGTCTACTTTAGTTTTCTGAAGGTTTCACTTCTACCGCATGTGAACTGCACATTTGTAATTTTTTCTAATTATTTTTATAGCGAAATTAGCAGCCTCATCAAATTTTAATTTTTAATTTTTGAAGTGAAAACTACTTAGCACCGTTGTGATTTGAAACTCGATGACACCAAAAATAGTTTTTTTTTTTTTTTTTTACATGAAAACCGCACAAGAGTCCCAACTGCTCCCGTCTGGAGCCAGTGGGACTATGGCATCCCCAATTGGGGTATGTTGTGAGGCTGAAGGTAGTGGGGAGGAGAAGGAGATAGGGAAGAGGAAGGTGGGGAAGTACCTGGCTATTCAGATCTGGTCACCAAACACGGCAGAAGCCATTTCAAGCAACGTTTCAATTCTGAATGGTGGTCTTACACCAGGGCGATACTGACAGTATCTTCCACTCTGGGTGATACTAAAAAGAGACAAACACAAACATCTATAGGATTAAGCCTGCGAGAGAATGAGATTAATCGGTCTCCTCGTAGCCTTCCCCCTCTCGTCTATGTACTTTAGTTTTCTGAAATTTTCACTCCTACCGCGTGTGAACTGCACACTGGTATATATTTTTTATGTAGTTACTATATTTTAAAAGATACATTTACAGATAGAGATACAGCTGTAAGTTCAAGGCTTTTTTCCATCTCAGGCAGATAAAATCAATCAGGCGTTGCCTTCCCTTTGATGGAGGAAAGTCACTCATAAATTCGTTCTTTGTCTCACGTATGGACTATTGTAATAGTGTATTTGCTAACTTATCTAAAAAAACAATTCAAAGAATCCAGTCCGTTTTCAATGCTGCGGCGAGAATGATTTTTTTGTGAATCTAAGTACTGCCGTATAACCCCGCTTCTAAGACTACGTCCGCACAGAAAGGCGGCTGTTGAGGGAGACCTTATAATTTCTCCAGCCAGACTCTCTCGACCCATCGTCTTGTACCGCTATGGGATTCATACGTTCGTCACTCCTGGACACACCGACCCCCAGACTCCTACCCATCCCTCATACCCTGTTCCTTTCCAGAACTTCTTTTCATTCCTTTCCCTAAAATGACCGTCCACACAGTTAACAATCCTCTCAGATGACACAGGCCCCGAGGAAAATTGTTTTCCTCGGGACCACCTGTGTCGAGCTATCGGAAAAAAGTGATTGTCGATAAATGAATGTGTTTATTAAAGAAAGAGAGTGACCTTTTTTGAAGTCTCCTTCAGCGCAGAGCAGACCCATGAAAAGCTGAGCGCTGGCCATGGCTTTCTCCGCTCTCAGCCTCACCTCCGTGGTCAGGCAGGCGCGGTTCCACTTGTCCACGCACTCCATGCCCATCTTGTAACTTCTGCAAAATAAATACACACAATGCATTAAATACCAAACTTTAATGAGCTTTTTTTGTCTGAGTATAGCCTATTTTATTTTTGTCTGAGCACAGCCTATTTTATTTTTGTCTGAGCATAGCCTATTTTATTTTTGTCTGAGCACAGCCTATTTTATTTTTGTCTGAGCACAGCCTATTTTATTTTTGTCTGAGCATAGCCTATTTGGGATGCCATATACAGGGTCGTTCTTTTTATGAATTGGAAGGAGTGACCATGGGTCTTGAATAGACCAAAGAAACGACCTGTTCTCATTTGACGGATGATGTCAACCGTGTTATATTCGGCGCGCGTTTTGCCTGTTTCTCGACTCTTCACTCGGTGAGCCATGTACCGGTGGATGCAATTTTTAGAAATAAATTGTTTCAACAAATATGTTGTTTGTCTATTTTGTATTTGGAAGTAAGATGTTAGAAATATATTATATGTTTATTTTTATTTTTTTTAACTTTTACGAGTAAAATCTCAAATTATAATATTTAATTAAATGAAGACAAAATTAGCGAAACTCAATCGAAATCTGGAGATAGAAAAATCAGAAAAGATATTAGCTCCGCTGGGACTCGAACCCAGGAGTCCCAGTGGAGCCAATATCTTTTCTGATTTTTCTATCTCCAGATTTCGATTGAGTTTCGCTAATATTGTCTTCATTTAATTAAATATTATATGTTTGTACAGAGCCCCTGAGAAGATTTTTCACAAAAACGGTGCTATAGGTACAAATCATCAAAATACTGTTATTATTATTCACTGGTGCCGAAGGGATCAATGACACTAGTTCTTCGGAGGATCTTCCTTTGAAATATCGGTAAAACTAGAACAGCATTACCACCTGACGCCTATGCTCTAAATATTGCAGACCGTTTATTAAAACAGGGGAATCTATAGCGGCCTACACACGACACTGCATGCAGTGACAGCAGGCATTGACTGCAAAGAGCGTGGGTTTGAGCGAACTAGTGCTGTCTCGTTTGTTAAAGTGCCGCTAGAACGAGACAGCGCTAGTTCGCTCAAACCCACGCTCTCTGCAGTCACTGCCTGCAGTCACTGCATGCAGTGTCTTGTGTAGGCCGCTTATCAAATGGACCGCACGTTTATGCAGTCAAGGGTTGTTCCAATATTTTGAGTCCCCAGACCAGAGGCAACTGCCAAATTCAATTGAGGGCTCAAAATTCAAGTTAAAATCGCGATTCGTACAGGGTCATCAATTGTGTAACGATAATTAAAGAGATATATTTCCAAAAAACCGCGTTACAGTTAAATCTTCAGAAAACTAAAGTAGACAAGAGTGAGAAGACTAAGAAATATCGTACAAAGAGGTGACCGATAGGCTACGAAGCACCGCACAAAGAGAAGACCGATAATACTATCCTAGACTCTCACAGCCTGAATCCTATAGATAATATAATAATAATAATATCTTTATTCAATGAAATTGGCTACATTATAACTAAAAAAAAAATACATGTTCAATGTAGTTTACAAATAGATTACATCAATCAGTACAAAAAAAATTAACAAATAGAAAGTAATGTAAGAACGGTTACACAGAAGTAGAATAATTATACAATATTTTTGGTTGTGCATAGCGTGCCTCACTAGGTGAACCTGTATTGAGGCAGAATTTTTTGTGAATTGTTTCTCACAATTTTATCTATGGTTTTTTTATAAATATGTAAAGTAGGTTTCTATACAGAATTTTTTTTTATTTTAATTTAAATTATTGTTTGCAAACACAATACAAAAACTGCAAGGTTATTACTACAATAACAACTGTCAATGACTGGGCGTTTGGGTGAGGGCACCAGTATAGGCTCGATCATTAGAATATACCCATATTTTAACATATTTTTTAAACTCTCGCTGTGTTTGACTCAGTTTGATGTTTTCTGGGAGAATGTTCAATATTTTTGTGGCAAAGTATCTAAAGCTACGTTGACCAAAGGTGGAAGAGAGTGCTGGAACTTGCAATATGTCTTTGTTGGAGTTACGTGTAAATCTTAAGTTTATTTTTTTTTCGTAAAGCACATGTTTGTTTTTAAAGAGATGTATGAGGATAGTTTTTATATAGATCTATCGAACATCAAATACTCTCATTATTTTGTATATTAGGTCACTGTTTGCAGTTAGAGGAAGTTTGAGAATAATTTTCATAATTGTTTTCTGCGCCTTTTCGACAGGATCTAGAGATGATGAAGTACCCCCTCCCCATGCAATGATACCATACTCAATGATAGATTGGGTGATTGCAAAATAAATCGTTTCTGGGAGTTGTAAAGAAAGTTCCTTATGGATCTGAAGAAGTGTATTGTTTTTTCTAATTTTATTTGGAATGATCTGGGTGTGTAGGTTTCATTGTAGGTATGGGGCAATGGTGAGGCCGAGGTACTTCATCTGTGAAGTGCGCTCTATACTGAGGCACTCACTACATTCATTAGAATTCGTACAGCTATGAATTTTCATGGAGTAATCATCATTAGGTTGGCCTGTAGTATTGATGCTAGAAGTAAAATATTTTGTTTTATTCGTGTTAAGGGTAATTATGTTGATATCTAACCATTTTTAATGATGTTAATAATTTCTTAAATTTTTTTAAATACAACTGACCAATTATTGTCTTCGAATAATAAGACAGTATCGTCTGCAAAGCTAATAATGTGTCCCTGAATTTGAAGGTTGCAAAAGTTGTTAATATACAGTAAGATTAGAGTCGGTCCCAAAACGCTTCCTTGTGGAATTCCATAGTCCGTTGAGCGCGGATTACTGAGGGTATTCTGAATTTTAACCTGTTGTTGGCGTCCATTTAGGTAGGTTTTGAAGAAGTTTAGCTCTTTGTCCGTAATGCCGATTTTCTCTAGTTTTTTAATTAGTTTAATGTGTGACATTGTATCAAAAGCCTTAAAAATATTGAGATACATTAATTTCTTTTATCAAGGCTTTTTACAACTAAGTCTGTCACACTAGCAATGGCATCTGATGTACTTTTGTTTTTTTGAAATCCATATTGATTATTTGAAAGTATTTTATGGTTCTTGACGAATTTTAGAAGTTGTGCATTAATGAGGTTTTCAAAAACTTTAGACAAGCTATTTAGTAGAGTAATTGGTCTATAGTTGTTGCTATCTGTCTTGTTGCCAGATTTGTAGTTGGGAATTACGATACTTTGTTTTAGAGGGTAAGTAGCCTGTGTAATGCTTAGGTTTATAAGGTATTCCAGTGCAATGTAATCTCCGAAGACAGCATTTTAAGGATTTTGGTTGTGATTTTATCTGGTCCAGCGGAAGAAGTGTTTTTTAGAGATTTAATTGTACTGAGAATTTCTTCTTTTGTTACAGTTCGGAAGAGAAATTTTATTTTATTTTTTATTTGCTTGATCCTCTGAATTGGTAGAATGGGTGATTCCACACTGGGGGATTTGAGAAGTGTTCAGGCTCGTTGACGTGGGCGTTTGTCCTTTCTTCGAAGGTTTTTGTCAGCAGACATTTTTTTTTTTGGTTTTGTGTTCTTTGTAGTAGGAAATGTTGAACACTGGCACTACTACTCCATGTTATTATTGTATTATTTCTATGTTATTATTGTGTCCGACGTTTGGTTTATTTATGTCAAAAACGAAGAGTTTGGACACTAAAAACTCACAGATCACTCTGGTTTAGCGCTATTATTGGAGTAACGGATCACTAGTTATGTATTTTTAGCTCAGATTTAAGTTTTAACACTAATTTCAATTAAAAATTTGCAGATAGAACTACGAATGAACTTTTGTTGTGATGTACTGTTTGATATATGCAGGGCTGGGCAGTATTTGAAGTACTTGTAATTGAAATACGTATTTGAAATACAAATACGTATTTTGTATTTGTATTTTAATTACTTCCTAAAAATGTATTTTGTAATTGGTATTTCAATTACCTGCTGCTGAGGTATTTTGTAATTTGTATTTCAAATACTTATGGCTTCAAAATACATTTAGCGATCTTTATAATGATAATGTAAAATAAACACACATAGATAATACATAGACTAAAAACGCTAGAATCCTGTACTATTGTCCTTTGCTATAGCACTCTTACTAATGATTATTTGTAGTTCTCTTAGGGGGAATACATTAATTACGTGAGCTCAAAAAGGGGGGGGGGGAGGGGGGACCTGCAAAATCTCACGTTACTTGAAAAGAATAAACGAAGTGGCTCAAATTTATCTCACCAAGGAGCGGGGCAGTCTAGTTTGGAAGAAAAACTGCTAACGTAATTAATGTATGCCCCCTTATCATTGCTTAATAATGTACTGTCCATTTTTTTACGTCATGCTAGTTATTATTATTGTCCTGTGCTCTAATAGCACAGTTATTGTACATTTTGTATCATATTATATTGTACTTGTCATTGCTTTGTATTGTAAAGTTTGTATCATAGTATTAGATCAAGCACTATAGGAATAATTTGACTGATTACTAAATTATTTTTAAGTTAATTAGTGTAGAGCGCACTTGAAGTGAAATAACACAAAACTGCACTATACAAATGTCATCCATTTATATATAAAAATGAATCCTTGTCTCCCTTGGTCACTTACTTACTTTATAGAAGGTTCTTACGGAAAGAAAAATTAAGAAAATTACGCAGAAAATTGAATAATTTCAGAAAAATTAACTACTATTTTAACTTCGCACGTTAGGCAGTTCGCGCGTTTGATGAAATTGAATTTAGCAGTTAGCTGTTTTTTTTTGTAACAAAAGAATTGTCTATGGATTTTTTTAAATTATAGATATTTTAAATAGGTACCTATGCTAGGTACCAGATTTGATTGATCGTTCTTATAATATAGAAAAATGAATATTTGTAATATGTGAAAAATGAAAATTTGAATACAAAAATTGTAATAACTGGCACGCGAGTTGTTTGAAAACTGAATATACTAGGACTAAATATATGGAACGCGGGAGGGGGTTGGCGGGATGAGGGTGCGGGAGAGGGTAGGCAGGGAAGGTGGAAGGGGAATGCAAGAGGGGAAAGGGAAGCGGTAAAGGGAAAGGACATGCAGAGAGAAACAATTTATTTCTTTGAATACGGCATTCCAACGCATGCCGGGAATCAGTTAGTGTTATTATAATAATAATTATTATAATCTAACACCTTTTTTACATGAGCTCCACACAGGAGGCCCTGAGGAAAATAATTTACCTCAGGGCTTATGTTATCTTTTAGGATCCTGTGTGGAGGGTTTTTTTAAGGAAAGGAAGGAGAGGAGAGTTCTGGGAAGGAAAAGGGTTTAAGGGGTGGGTAGGAATCTGGGGTTCAGTGTGTCCTGGTCATCTGCCTCCAAGACCTAGATAAACCTCACCCCATGAACTCGGGCACCCCTGCTAAATCACCAAACGTAGCGAACCACTGGGGGTGACCTATGGCAGAGGTGTTGGTTATCCAATAAAGGTACCCATTCCCGCCTCCCAAATTGTAAAGGACGTAAGTCGTATACCACAAAACTTTATAAGTGGAGCGGAGACGAGATGTGTCTCCTGAGCAATATGATTAGTCAATTTTAGCACGTCTCTGTTTCACTCTGCTCAGCTTTGCTTCTATGGAAACGCATCCTTAGATATGGGCATTGGGCACTTACGACAATTTATTGCAACCAAAGGTTCTACCAAAACCAAATGTATTTTATATTTTGTAGTTGATATTAAAAAATGGTAAAAATGCTCTATTTTGTATTTTGTACTTCAAATACACGACTTGAAAGTATTTTGTATTTCGTATTTTAAATACATGCGAAAAAGTATTTTGTAATTTGTATTTTAATTACAGCAAAGCATGTATTTTGCCCAGCCCTGGATGTATGTATGTGTTGGTCTGTTTTTAGTGTCGCTATTTTTCGTTTTATCGGGTTGCAAGTGTAATAAAAAACTTTTCGTTATTTAGACCAGTTTCAAGTTTTATTAACTTATTCCGCAATTTTTTCCTTGGATACCATTGATTTTTTCCGCAACTCCTTTCTCCATCCATTCACTCCATGTGTCCATTCTAGTTATATATTTACCTACTCATTGTGTATTCGATTTATTATGGCCTGTACAAACCGTGTAGTTATCTTTTTTTGGTTTACCTTTAAATTAGGTTAAAAACAATACACACACAGCTTTATCTGTAAATTTCTTCCCCCAACTCAATAAAATAACTAGCTTAATGCTTTTACGATAAAAACCTTATTTGCCGACCCTAAACGCGCACTTTGAATTGATTATCAACAGTGCCCTTGAAGCGTGAGAGACGAATACAATTAGAAAAATTAAATAAAATGCTCCGGACGATGGCCTCGAGTCAGTTGCTTTGTAATTACAGGTTTAAGAAGACTGCATCTGCGTCCAAGTTTTTCTAATTAGTTTTCTCACAAAAACGCGTCACTAAAAATTGCGAAGCAACGCTGACAATCTTCTCAGACTCCAATTGGCTGACCCTTTCCTATTGTAAGTACAGTTGAAATAAGAGTTTATGTACGTTTTCAAAGCACTTATCTTACAATAAAAAATATGTACTCACATAATTTATTGACAACCTCAATGAATATAACTTTTAGACAACTAGGACTCACAACAAACAAAATAAGATAATGTTTTTCCGGTCGTAATTAAAATCCAAAAAAAACAATCTAGCTTTCAAAAACTAATAATAAACTAGACCAAGTCAACAGGAAGAGATTTCTTTAAAAACAAACTGGAAAATAAAAAATAACATAAACCATAAACACAGCACTACACAATTATAACAGCAACCCACTGAAATCTTCTCATAATAATAACCTTCGAAGAATAATGTAGATATTACAATATATAGAACAGAATTAAAGCTCATTGGGGTTTATACCTAACTATCTATTAAAAAAAAACGAATTAAATATTGAATACAGATTTCTTACCAACTACCCTTTTCTATTATCAAGCACATGCTAAAATCTATCCGCATTCCAAATTCCTGTAATATTTTTACACACCACTAATTATATTTTTACACACCACTGTAGTAATTGTAAAAGTACATATTATGTGAAATGTAAACTTTTCTTTCATCCACAAGTAAACTTAATGGAAGATATATTACAAGTTACAAAATTATAAATGAAAAAAAATAATATATATATATAGTATTCATAGGTCACCGTGGTCGACAGGTGAGGCTCACAACTAGCAATCCGACGGTCGCGGGATAAAATCCCGGAGTGCGCAAAATATTTTTTATTTGATTTATTTGTGTTATTATACAATTAATCAATTAAAAATAACATGTAGTATATTTGTGGCACGTTCCAGAATGGAAGATACTCTCAGCGTCGCTCTGTTCTAAGACCACCATTCAGAATTGAAATATTGCTTGAAATGACTTAAGCCATGATTGGTGACCAGATCTGAATAGCCAGGAACTTCTCCACCTTCCTTCTCCAATCTCCTTCCCCTCCCTACTTCCTTCAGACTCACAATATACCTCAATTAGGTCCAGACGGGAGTAGCTGTGACTCTTGTGAGATATTCACATAAAAAAAAAAAAATTAAATTATTACTTACCCTTGAAATGTTTGTACGAAGGTTGAAATGTCGGAAGTCACGAGAAAAATCCCTAAATATTGTTTGAAAAAGGAAACAAATTTCTTGTTCATACGAGTTTTATATCAAATGTGTATATTTTAACTCCTACCCAATAAAACCCATCTCAGAATTTTCTGAGAAAAATAAACCCAGTTCCTGAGTAATTAATTATTCGTTTGAAAAGTACCCGGAGGGCGAAGGCAAATATTATTATCCAGTCTCGATCAATATTTACTTTGAAATAATATTCATATTTATACTTGAAATTATTTTATTTCTATAAAGCACGTTGATTCAACGTTTTGCTTTGACAACTTTTAATGATCTCAATGAGTACTTCGAACACTCGACTTTATCAATGATGTCAGCTTAATCAAATCCACATGGTAATATTCCCATGTAGTTTATTATGTTTTTTTTTTAAATATTTACGTAGATGAATTTTTTTTCATAAAATGTTAAGGTTTCCGGTCAGGTAATTCAGAATGGCACACAGCGTTGCACAAATGCTTTTATCGGAAAGTGGAAATAGTTTGTCAAATAAAATACAAATACACTTTGTGAGAAATTTCATTAGTCTAACACGTACCTAATTCATTTCAAGTATAAACACATATGTACATATACTCTTTATACAGTTTGGACGAAACAGTACAAGTACATAACCTAATAGTGTACACTCACAGGATATTTTTTAAGCTACCCTTTGAAGGAAAAAAAGCAGATTGATCAGTTCGCCCGAGTAAAATGGCGTCATTGAAAATGTTGCTTGAAATGGTTTTCACCGTGTTTAGTGGTCAGATCTGAATAGCCAGGAACTTTCCCATTTAATTATCCTCCGCCTCATATTCGATTTCATAACATGCTATAGAACGGGAGCAGACGTGTTTTCGAATTCAATTTTTCGAAATCAATTGTTCGGAATCAATTGTTCGAATTTCAGTTTTTCGAAAGACTTATTTTTCGAACAGCAATTGGGCGAAAGTTATATTTTTCGAATTTGTTAATTAACGTTTAAAATATATATATTTCACTTGCTTATGACTAACGCGATACTGTTAGGTTAGGTTGGTTGATATTGTCCATCCTATAATAGAATACTCTTGTACGTCGGTACTGTATGTGTATACATACTTAAATCAATTCGAAAAATTAGTGTTTCGGTCAATTGATGTTCGAAAAATATGTTTTTCGAAAATTGAAGTTCGAAAAATTGCATTCCGAAAAATTGAATTCGAAAAATTGATTTCGAAAAATTGATTTCGAAAAATTGCAATTCGGTCAATTTACCTTAACCTGTATGGAACGACTGCCTCCAGTCAGCCTTGAGCAGTAGATAATCTTGTGCATCATTCACATAAATAACGGTTTTCCAAACACTTCCCAGCGTTATTTATAAATTAAACAAATAATTGGTGCAAACAAACTCCCGTTTCAATATTTTAACATTGCTCAACTAGCAAGTTAATTACTGCTTCTGAATGGTATTTTATATTGTGAGAGTGGATTTATGTGTTTGTGTCAAAGAATGACTGGCGAAGGACCTTGATTTGGTGTTACTATCACTGCTTAAAAATGATAAAAACATATGTTGCATAGAAAGGAGAGGACTCACCGGAAAAGGATAAAACTTGTAGGCTGGCAATGCACTTGTATGATTTCTTTCCCATCCAAGAGGCACAATCACAATAAGAGTGAATGTTCGTTATTTTTATAGTACACAGCGGAGTTATTTATAGCGGATTAACCGAGAGCGGAAGCACAAAAATGACAGGAGTATATTGCAGACTGAATAATATTGGCGGGTTGGCAAAAAGGGATGGGTAGGAAAAGGAACTTGCAACAATATTAATACCAATTCCAAACAGTGACAGTATGTATGCGTGCTATGTAAGTGTGTGTATGTGTAGGTATATGTGTATGGGCGTAACCAGCTTCAAAATGCTGATTGCCGTGTTTATTTTTCTAGATCATTACAAGTTGCGAGTGAAGTTTGTTAATGTTTATTTATGAATACAATGTGATCGGATGCATGTATATGTATGGACCAACCTGCATAGTTTGTTGACTTGTTCTAGGGACGTGGGCAGACCCTTATTGCCTTCCAGTGGCATCGCTGCCAGACACGCTTTCAGCTCTCCCTTGCATTTCTCTTCTGCGCTGCCCGTCGAAGAAAAAACTGAAAAAAAGAGAAAAAAACTTTAAAACCAATAAATTTATAATGTCTTAACCCCTCCGAATTTTCGAGAATATTAGCTTTTGGTGTCTTAAACGAAATGACATTTTACCAAAACTTTTAGTTATAACCGCTTCACAATTAAAGCTCTATAAATGAAACATTTCTGAACGCAGCCGAATAGTAAAAACTGTTTTAGAAAGGTTACAAAATAGGCTTTCAAATTATTATATTACAAATAAATATTAGTATTTGTAAATATTAAAATTTAGAACGCAAACATTAAAAATAGGTAAAAATGACTCACGTGATGTTTTTATGTGAAAACGGTACTAAAATCACAGATTATGCAAACAACAATACTTATTCTATTGTATATATGTATAGTTAACACTTTTTTCATCTCACTTTTTTATCATTTCATATAAAAATAATTAATAAAAATTTAAAATGTGGAGCGCGGTGGAGCTGCCGGTAGCAAATTTGCGCGGGTAAATATTTTTGTCAACTACACGATTGACAGCTGATTCCTGTTATGTATTTCCATAGACAACTTGTTGACTTTTTGTTTTAGGGATGTAACTAAAACAATAACGGAGTTATAACGATTTCTATGGAAACACACGCGCTGAAAATTACGCTTATTGTACTTGACTGCTGTCAAGTTGCGGAGGGGAAGGCGCTATCGCTTACTAATATCTCGACGATATTATGCGAATATAATTATGCGAGTAGCAGTGCACGGGGATTGCATTTGGTAGTTTGAACGTTGGGGTATTAGAGGTCAAAATGGACCAATTGAAGGTAAAAGAGTGGAAACAATTTTAGCTTCGTGTGTCTTGGGGATAGTCTGAAGTCTCGACCAATCAGTTCCTATTTTAAAAATAAACTTCTGTTAAAATCATAATATATAATAACACAAGAAATACCTTGTGGGCGTGGTTCGTGATCCAATTATACTCCCAATGTTGACCAAAAATTCCATACAAAACTGTGCTTTCAAAATCCAAATGGGATGGAGATCTATGATTTCAGGAGAACGTAAGTGAGACGGGAAGCTGGGGGGTTGGGCCAAATGGGATATATGGATATTAAAATTTGTATTAAAGTCACTTCTAATGTTGTATTCTTTGTTCTATGGTTAAAACATTTTATTTTATGTAGGCATTTTATCGCTTTTCTGATTTCATCAAACAAAGTCTTCCAATTTTGAAAATGAAACTTATTCAAAACAAAAATCCTAGAGTTCGTTGAACCAGAGTTACAGACAGGTGTACGACCGAAATTAGAATTATTTGGTCTAAGAAAAGTTAGCAAAACTGATAATATATTTCACTTGAGCAATAGCTATCCAAATTTAGGTGTATTTTTTGTATCAAAACCTGAATTATGTATTTTATAAAATCTTAAAATATGGGATACACAGTTTAATTTATGTAGGTGGATTCGTTGGCTTTAAACTACAGTAAGCAGTTAATATATTTCCCGAAATAATATAAATTACAACGAATGGCCAAATCGAGAATGCTCAGATATCTCCATCGCTCGGATGGGTAAGAAAATTAATGTGTGAAATTTTTGAAAGCCCTCATATAATTATATTTTGTATTTTGTTTTGTGGTATGTTTAAATTTTCTTCGAAATCATTACATTATTTTCGACACAAAATGAATCATATTATCAATATTAAATTGTAGAATTTAGTACTACTTTTAAAAATTATTTTCATTTGGTTTTTCTAAAAAAATGATATTGCTAATGACCATGTACCCCTTACATTTAACGTTTATTTTTAGACCTAGACCTTAAGGCTCGTTGACACTGACCGAGTTTACAAGTTACTATCTACTAAGTTTAAAAGCGGGTAAATCGGCGAGTGAGATTGTCACGATGACACAAAACTGTCCACTCGCTCAGCAGCGTAGGAAACTGAGGTCGCTGCTAGCGCCAGTAACAAGTATAACGACGCCTGCGTGCACTAATTCTGTGATGTTTAACAGTCGAAATCAGCTGTTTATTGGCAGCCATCTTGAAAAACATAAATAAAATAATCACGAGCAAGCGTGGTGCGAGTAAAGTTGACGACCTTTCAACTTTTTTCGTAGATTGTCAACAATCCGCTAGTTAGCAAGTAACACGATGACACTGAGCGAGTTTACTAACAGATTGTGAATTTCCAAGATAGTAGCTTGTGTTCAATTCACAATCTGTTAGTAAACTCGCTCAGTGTCATCGACGCTTCAGAACATTATTTTATTGCATAGTTGACTATTTCGAACAAATGTTGCCATCCTTCTACCAAATTTACAAAAAGTTGTGTTGTCAGCAAAACGAGAGTTATTGATCACTTGATCACTTGTCACTTTTCAATAACGCCAGAAATTATTAGATAGAGACCCTTATTTCAGCCCACAGCTCTTTGATACCCAGTTTCACACCATCCCAAGTTATATCGATTCAGAATTAAATTATACCAAATACAACACAGATTCTGATTTATTACGTTGTTTATTCCGTTAACGCTTCCCCAGCCTCAAATTTATAACGTCATAATTTTTGGTTTTGACGCTTTTCGCCAAGTTAATGACGGCACGTAACCGAATGGAGATTTGGTTATAATAAAGTTGGAATTCTTATAATGAAACTCTGCTAAAAACCAGGCTGAATATTTCTACTAAATATATTAAAGCAAACCAGATTTTGTCGTCAATTAAGTGAATGTCGTCATTTAAGTGAACTGTCAGATTCATGATTTATTTAGAGATATTCTTGGTTGACATTAATTTTAAAATTTTGCTGTTTTTGAACGCATGCAATTTGGGAGGCGGGTGTAGGTGCCGCCGCCCCTAGAAACATTTATTGGATATCCAACACCTCATTCAACTGTCACCCCAAGTGGTTCTCTACGTTTAGTGACTTAGAAGGGGTCCCCGGTTTCATGGGGTGAGATTTATCCGGGTCTTGGAGGCGAATGCGTCTGCCCACCAGCTGGTGGGCAGACGCATTCGCCTCCATGGCATGTGCATGGCAGGCCGGATCGGGAGAGAATGTTTGAGGGAGTTCTTTTGACTTCTCCAGCCGTGCTCTCTCGGAACATTGCCGTGCACCGCAGTAGGAGGGATGGATTGATTAGTCCGTCACTACTGGACACCCTGACCTTCCTGATATTCCTACTCACCTCTCATACCCTTCACCTTCTCAGAACTTCCTCTCCTTTCTTTCCTTAAAAGACCCTCCACACGGCATCCCCAAAATGAATACTGTTTTTGAAGGCAGATGACAAAATCTTATCAGATTCAAATTTTACAAACCACATCTAATCTAATCAAATAAAACAACTCAAGGTAAATCAGAATTGCATCATAAAGACTATACTGAAGGTGCCCATAAGGACGTCAAAAACAGAAATTTTTAAACAGTTTGATAATAATAATAATAATTTTATTTTAGTAATTTGTACATTTAAGTTTACAAATTTCTAATTGATAATAATATTTCATATTCACTTTATTTTTTCAAGTTTTATGTAGCTCCTTCAATACATCTTGAACTTTCCAATTGGTGTGGACTTTAAAGTTTCTGGTAGTGTGTTATACAACTTCATTCCCTTGTACAGTAGACTGTTCTGCGTATTCGCTTTGTCCTTTTTTTGTAGCCTAATTTCCTTGCACGTCCTTGTGTTATATCTGTGAATGTCTTTATTGTATAAAATTATATTTGAGAAGTATTTTGGTAACGTGTTGTTCAATATTTTGTGGATAAATACCATCGTGTTCAAGGTCAGCATCTGTTTCACGGTCAACCAATTTAGTTCCTTTAACATTTTAATAATTTTTGAAAATCTGTTTCGTCGAAGAATTATTCTCATTGCCCTGTTTTGGAGAATTTGTAACTTATTTTGTTCTCTTTCGTTACATAGGAAAAGTATACTTGAGCAGTAGTTGAAGTGTGGAGCAATAATTGAATTGTATATGGTTATTGCAGTTTTTCTAGAAATTTTTGGCCGAATTCTTCCAAAAAAAGATATCTTGTTGCCAATTTTCTTTTGGGTGTATTCAGCATGTCTATTGAAGTTTAGTTTCGAATCTAATATAACTCCTAAGTATTTCATTTCAGTAACATTTTCAATAATTTCACCATCAATTTTAATTTTGCTTTCACTGGATGTCTTCTTGTATCCAATCACCATACATTTTGTTTTTTTTTGTATTAATTTAAGCTTATTTATTTTTAGCCATCTTGATACATCATTTAGTTCATTATTTAAAATGTGTATTAGTTCTTCATAGTTATCTCCAATTAGGTATATTAGTGTATCATCGGCAAATAGTCGTACTTTGCATTTTGAAAATATTTTCACCATGTCATTAATATAGAGTATGAACAATAGAGGTCCAAGGACCGATCCCTGTGGTACTCCTAACTTATTTTCCATTGGTTTTGAAAATTGATTATTTATTTTTGTTACCTGCTTTCTGTCTCTCAAATACTCTTGTATTAATTTAATGGCTACAGATGAGAAACCAATTTCTTTAAGCTTTCTTATTAGTATGTCTCGATCTATAGTTTCGAATGCCCTTTGAAAATCCAAAAATATTGCTAAGATAAATTTATTATTATTCATTCCTTCCTTCCATTCTTCGACAATTACGTTTAATGCTGTTTCACATGAGTTATTAGATCTGAACCCTGATTGCTCTTGGTATAAAATATCGTGTTTATCTAGATATTGCAAAATTTGTTCTTTTATTATAACTTCAAGAATCTGCTCATATTTTGGTAAGGTGTTGATTGGTCGAAATTCTTCACATTTTCTGGTATTTTTAACCTTTGGAACCGGTATAATAGTAGATAGTTTCCATGACTGTGGAAATTTTCCTTCTTCAATCGTCTCATTGATAATATTTAAAAGAGTAGATCCAATTACTGGAAAAGCATCTCTTATTTTACTAATAATTAATCCATCAGAACTATTCTTTGATTTTATTTTGTTTAAAATGTTAAATAAATATTCTGCATTTATTTTTCGGAAGACCAATGATTCTTTGTTTGGATCGATATTATCATTTGTGGGATTAACAGCAATGTTGGGTATTAATTTGTTAATTTGAATGATACTTTCAATAAAATATTTATTAAAGTTATTAGCCATGTTTTCTTCGTTTATCTCTTTTGGAAAGTTTACAATTTTTATGTCGTCTTTGTTTTCGCCATGTACTAATTCTTTTATGCTTTTCCAAATTTTTTTGGGATCCCCTTCTTCTGAGTTTATTTTATTTTTTATGTACTCATTATGCGTTCTTTTTATGTCTTTGGAGTATTTGTTTCTCACTTTTTTGTAGTTATCCCAATCCGTAATACTATTAGTAAGGCATGCTCTTTTGTAAAATGCATCTCTATCGTGCTGCATTGTACGTAGTTCGCTTGTGTACCATTTATTATTGTTTCGTTTATGTATCTTCTGTTCTGGAACAACTTTATCAATAGATTTTTTTAAGTTTAATATCATCTGGTCAGCTTTTTGGTTATATTCCATTTGATTTATTCCATTCCAATTAATAGTCTCTAAGGATTGAATGAAAATTTCCTTATTGTATTTTTTGTAATTTTTAAATGTTGTTATTTGTGTTTCGTTACTGGAGTTGCATTTTTCTCTGTCATTTATTAGAATTTGAATGATGTTATGGTCGGTAATTTTAGGATTATCTAGTACATTAATATTTAAGTTGAATTTATTTGAGATTACCAGATCAATCGTCGTTTTTGTAATATTTGTAATTCGTGTAAAATCTTTGACTAATTGTTTCATCCCTGCAGCTTGTATAATAGATTTCAGTTTTTTTGTGTATATGTCTGCATTTGCTTTAACATTTATATTAAAATCTCCAGCTATAACGTTTATATTTTCATCTTGTAAATTTTCCATGCACCATCTTTGAAAATATGTTAAAAAGTCGCACTTTCTTGTGTTTGGTGATCTATAAATTACAGTATATACACCTTTCTTGGTTCCTGATTTAATGGTGATGGCTAAGATCCAACAATGTTTTTCAAATTGATTGTTCGATATTACTTCATATGGAATTTTATTGCTTAAGAGAATCATCACTCCTCCTGTATGTCGACTATGTGAGTCGCAACGGATGGTATTATAATGTTCAAATCTAATTTCACTATCTTGAATATCTTCAGTAACATGTGTTTCACTCATCATAAGCATAAAAGGTTTCTTCTCCTCTAAAAGTATTTTTACCTCTTCGTAATGTGCCATGATGCTTTGTATATTCAGGTACATAATTTCATCTTTCTCGTAACTTTTTTTTATAAAAAAGAGATTCTGCTCATTTTTGCTTCTAGTTTTCTTTTATAAATTGGGCATTCCTTGCTCATGGCTGAGTGACCACTAATTAGTTTCAGTCCTAATCTATTGCTAGTCATTATACAATTGATGCACTGAATATCCTCATCGGTGCAATCTTTAACATCATGATGTTTTGCGCATTTTGAACAAGATTTTAGGTTTCTGCAATCTATAGCCTTGTGATTAAACCCATTACATTTAAAACATCTCATGATATTTAAATTATCAAAAACCCTGCATCTGTCCCATCCAATATTTATTTTTTCTTCTTTTAACATCCTGTGGTATGTCTTTCCGTCAACGTCAGCATATATGGTGTAGCTTGTTTGATTTCGTAGATTTTTTGTTTCTTTTACAAATGTTACTTTTATTTTTGAGTGCTGTTCAAAAATAAACTCATTTTGACATTTAATTTTCCTTTCCATTTCTTCAAAAGAATATTTTTCGGTTAAGCCTATAATTTTGACAGATGGATTTTTTTCTTGAGGGATTTTTACATCATATTTGTCACCTATCTTTGAAATTATTTGCTCCTCCATCTTTTGTATTGCAGCTACGTTCTTGCACTCCACTATTACTGCCCCTTGTTTAAAATTTCTAATTCCAGTAACACCAAAATTAACAGGATCTATGTTTTGTTTTATTTCATCTTTTGTTACTATATTTTTTTGATCCTTATCTTTCGGCTTAATAATGATGACAGGTTCATGTTTTTTACATTTACTTGGTTCTTCAATAGATTTACCATGCTTCGTAATTTCAGCATACGATTTAGACTCAATATTTAATTTTAAATCTTCAATGTTCTTATCAATTTTATATAATGACTGATACAATCTGTCGAGTCCCTCCCCTTCTTTGGTAGTTGGTGCCTTGTATTCTTGGACCATGGCTTCAATGTGGTTCAACATTTCACACATTGCATCAGTTAGGGAGGTTTTTTGATCCTTTGACAAGATGTTAGATGTTAATGTCTTATTAAAATTTTTCATTAAATTTTTTGCATTTTTTAACCTCTCTTCTGGAGTTAGGGAAGTCATTTTAAATTATTAACTTTTATTTAATAAAAATAAATAAATATTATTTGAAAATTTAAAAAAAATAAATAAATATTGATGTTCCAAGCATTCAGATAATCTACGCCAAAAACCATCTAGTACATCACCACAAAAATTATTCAGAGGCAGACACCTCACATGCTCATAAAACCAGAGCCAAACAAACAGCCATACTTAATATACCAAAGTGTAACTCTTCATTTGGACAAAGAAGTTCAGAATTTTTAGCAGTAAAGTTATATAATAAACTCCCACTTAGTACCAAACAAATTAAAACAAAAAATAGCTACATTAAGGACATTAAATGTTGGCTGAAGGAACTATCGGAAAATGAACTTACTTGTATACTTAAAACAACGTCATAGAAGTTTCTGGAAAACCTTATCCTAACAATGAAGTTAAACCATAGAAGTCGCTGAAAACTTATCTAAAGCATAGTCCCCCTCAGCAAAGGATCTCCTAGTGAGGAGGACTACGAATATATTTACTATTTTATATATGTTTCATATAAAAATGTAATAGTTACTAAATAAAAAAATTTAAAAAAGATATATATATATATATATATATATATATATATATATATATATATTTAAATATGGATGTATTTCAAAATTTTTGTAATTTTTTCAGGATTATAATTGATTCACTGCAAGAACGTTGAGTGTCACAATTGTTTTATCGAGTTATGAATTCCTTTGGATAGCTTAGTTTGCAGAGCAACTTTGTATAATTCCAAATTATACAATGTCGGTCACAGGTCACAGTGCCAAGAAAAATAACATTTTTTAAGAGAGAAACACGAATAGAATCAGCCCCGGATCTACCAAACCGGGGCAGAAACTTGATAGTTACTACTAATGTTCATAAATCAACTTAGGATGTGTTCAAAAACCAGCTGGGCATTTTAAAATTAAATTAAAGCACAACGGCGCTAAGAAGTTTTCAATAAAAAATTATAATAATTCTGTGAAATCACAACAGTTTATAAGTCCGTCGATTGGCAATAAATCCATCATTTGGAAAGCTGATATAGGGTGGATATCTGATATGAATTAATCTTTGTGTACTTATTAGGGGATCAGCCGAGCGATGGTGCTTGACGTAGGTAAATCACAGCACAGCGAGGTGCTATACTATTTGCCTGCCAGCAGGCGCCACGACTGGAACTGACGTACATGCATAAGCATGAATAATTCTTGTTTCCTTTGTATTAATAAAATGGCGCCTTTTGAAAAAAAATGCCGTTGATCTCAGTATATAAGGAATTCAATTGTTTAACTTGTTTAATTGTATTAGGAAGCATTTTTCATGCTCTTCATGAACATACAACTTTCTATGGAAACCATGCCTAAATACTTCAGCAACTTTCCTAGGTATAACTAATGCCCGAAAAGAACAACGTTAATAATATCGTGAGGTTGCTACAACTGGGTAACTATAGTTTGACTGCATCCATGGTCGAATGGTAAGACGAATTCCGAAGCTCGCAGCAACGTATTCCGCCGCACAGTGAACGGAATGGAGAAAAATCCCGAATTAAGCGTTTTTTTGGAAACGTTCATGTTTTTAATATATGTAGGTATATATATTTTTAGGGTAGCACAATAGTTCTGCACTTTATGTGTTTATTAAAATATTTCAATAGCGCTTCAGCGTCGCGTTTTTTCGTTCTCTCCTACGCTTGATCAGAGGCGGTTGTGTATTAAGTGACGTTTAGATATACAAAAGTTTATTATGTCTGACATTTTTCAAAGTATTCTTTATTTAATTTACTAAATTATATACATATCATCATGTGTTTGAGATTTGAACTAACATCTAATGTTACACTATTTTTGTATTTTTTTACTGTTAAAATGTTTATTGAAATTATGAACATATACATATTGAAGACTAAAGTTGTGATGTATGTCTTTTCTCTACTCTCTTATATTTGTCTTTATTTTATTTACTCCTGGGCACTTGGCACCAGTCGTAATATTTCGTCTTTTCTCTTGGCTCTGATCGATATTTAAATTCTTAAGGCTTTGCATATGTGTGGTAGGGATGGAAAATTCCTCCCCTACGTCACACAAGCCTTTATAAAATTGGACCCTTATTTCCTCTGATAACTACAGAAAGCTACTTAAAGCTCCCTTGTACTACATACCTTTAGCGATATATGTACTTAACTAATAAATACGTTATTTACGACTTTGAACGTAAATATTTTCGTATCTAGGTTGTAATTAAACTCCATCAAACGTTGTGTAATTTTTTGATTTATGATATAGGATTTTAATTACTTTAAATTTTGTGGTAACCCTCTTGATTCTAAACAGAGTGTTGAATTTCAAAACTGTATTGGTCTCTCTCTTGCAAATTTAACCTTAAGTATTTCTCTAAATGAACTAACTTCCCTTTGACGTTTATTATGATTCTCTACATCCTAATGAATTCATGAATAAGCAATACTAATCGAAACTACACATGACTAATTGAACAGATAATTAAATATAACTCAAATGGTTAAATGTTAGTAAATTTGATTATGATTGTATCTCGTATCTGCTGGGCGCCCCTCCGTTTAGATTCAGCTGCTATAAGGTACATATAAGGATGGATTTAGTAGGTTAATGTAATTAGTTAATTGCATATTTGACGAACTCAGAATAACCCTTTTTCTGGCAAAATTTGGCTCCTGCCTCCATCAAGTAAGCCGGGTGATCAGAAGTCAACCCAAAATTCGCACAGTCTTTTGGCACGGTTCAATTGATTGATACCTAAGTTATCGCGTCCCAATTGACCTTCCTTCGCCATCATGCACTGCCTTCAGGTCTTCCCCCAAGCCCAGATACCTCCAAATTCCTACTCCTCCAAAGTTTACTATTTACTTAGGGCGAACCGGTTTCGTCCTATATGCAATCATATACTCACGGGTTTGTGTGGAGTTACGGGTCGTGAATCCTCCCTCCACGTTCAAGAAATGAGACGAGAGTGACCCGACAGGCCTAAAGCACTAATTGTAAGTGAGTTCGTTTCATTCAATGAACAGTACATAAAAAGATATATATGTAAACATACGTTTTGGGAAGGTTTATAACTCGCAATGCGAAACTACTTGCAACGCATCCCGAGCTCGGATCTCGCCCATCAAATTCTGCGAAATTTTCAGATTGATACCGAATAGATACATAAGAATAGTGGGTGACATATAAATATATACTAGTACAATAAGATCTTATCTGGCGATGTGTTCTGGAGATTCGCCATAACTCCAAGCTTTTGTTTGGTTTTGTTGACGGTTTTGTTTGAGAGATCCGCCATCTCTATGGTTTGATTAATGGTCCTTGTTACAGAAGCGAACACTGCCTTCTGTTGGTTGAACTGTATTTTTTTTTTTTTCTTTCCCTCCCCTCCAATGTTCAACTTTTGATAAACTATTGCTATCCCGTGATTCTCAATTGAATCATGTAAATCCTCATTACCCCTTATTAAGCTATCCCGTGATTTTTCAACTGTTTCATGTAAATCTTCATTACCCCTTTTTGAACTATCCCGTGATTTATCAAATGTTTCATGTAAATCTTCAACACACCCTTTTGAACTATCCCGTGATTTTTCAAATGTTTCATGTAAATCTTCAATACACCCTTTTGAACTGCTATAATAAATCTGTTAATTTTCAATTGCTTAGATCCGTAGATACCTCTTCACGTTAAAATTAAAAATAGTGTTTAAATTTTTTTTCCTTTTGTTCCTAATAATTGCGCAATGTGATAATTTTATCCCGTTCCTAGAAGTTAATACCTAAGTACGATATCCATTAATCAAGGTCATTTTTTTTTTTTCTTTTTACTGTATTCGAACTAGTGCCCCAGTGACCGATTTATTTTGTAAACAATTTGAGCTTTGTAAACATTCTCTACGTCCTCGTGACCTAGATTCAAGCGTATGAGGTATGTTTACTTTAGACATTCCGGAGACGTGTGAGATGACTCTAAAATTTTCTTTGTTTGATAATGATGTACTTAGCGCAATTGTCTAGTCTGATACCCGATTACGTATACATATTTATTCATTTATATATACTTTGTCTCAATAAATAATTTATAATATTGATATGTATATTTATTTTATGGTTGAAGTAATTTCTAATATCATAACTTATTTCAAATGCTCTGGATTTTCTGAAATTATATTAATACATACATAACATTAAATATAAAATATTGATTTGTAAATTTATCACACATAACTACTTTTAATAGTTATTGATGAATTCAGAGGTAGGAATCGATACCCTTTTCCTCTTTTTTATATAAGTGTTTTTCTTTTTTTTTTTTTTTTTTTTATTATAATTTTTCTTGGGAACAAAAATTACATATATATATATGTTTATATACTTACATATATAAACATATAAATATACTTATTAAATTTATAATATTTTAATATAGTTACATATCACATATTAAGCGAGTAATATCTTGGTCAAATAATTAATCCAAATACCAATGTTTGCTGCTTTCCGCTTCCTCCTTGGAATCTGTAAAATTTTATAACGGAAAAGACTTACCCCTACCAAGGTTTTTCCGACCGGGAATACACAGTAAACCTTGCTGCAATTTTCCTAAATTTATTTTTATTTTCCTAAATTTAATTAAATCTTTTCGACTTCAATTTTTTTTTTTTTTTTTTTCCAATTAATCTAATTAATTAAAATGATGTATGAACTCTATCGTTCTAAACTGTATTTTATCTCAAAACTCGTTGGTTAGATAACACTTTAAATGATAGTTACTTCACGATTAATTTAGAGATGGTAAATTGTTGTTAAATTAAATTTTTATCCCTCCAAAATTTTATGTATTAATAAAATATTATTTTGTTTTATTATTATTATTTAAGATAATTAATTTAAATATTTATTATTTGTTAGAACACTTTCACTTAGATTGAACACACGTATTTAATTATAACTCCTTCACGCTAAATTATCACATCACTTCAGTTATTTATTGCACTAATATTAAACGCGAAATTTCTAAGTTTAAAAATACGATATTAAGTGATTATAAAATCCGAATTTTCCACTAAAACAGATTGTATTTATCACGAGCACTTTTATTTTTCACAAGTAATTAATGCGTTGTCTTTAATTTTTATTTTCACTGATTCTAACTGCAAAGTATTTTTTTTTTCTGTAGGCCACTGACTAGAATGTGAAATTTTTCTAAGTATCAAAATAATTATCACTTAGAATTTTTCAAATTTAAATCACCCACCGTTTCGTCACGTTCCGCGAAGTTAAAACCTTTTCGACCGCGACCGTAGACTGTCCTCAACTGGCATTTGTCTAGACTTTTATACCCCTCTCAGGTCCAAAAGATCGTATCTGAATCTCCTATAATAAACCAATCTAATTACTATCAACTCGTAATTTCTTGAAACCTCCCCATTATTGTCGAATGTGGTCTCTTAGTACGTTTTGCGTTTGGTACATTAAATTCTGTCTCGTACTCCCATACTTACAAGATCCGGATTTAGTAAGATCCATGTTTAATGGCCCAACTTCCTTTGTCCTGGTGTTCATACAAAATTAGCTTGAATTTAATAATTTTAAAGTTCTATTTTCATCTATTCCGTAACATGTCCGTGCGTACGGCATCTACCATATGTTCCAAATCTGTCCCCAAATTCGCCTATCAGAGATATCTTCATGTCGAAGTCTTTCTCGCAAATTGTTCATTTTTATTTTATTATTTTTCCTCGAGTTTTTCTGTATTCTATATGAACCTTTCCATTTAAAACCGAATTTTCTCTATTTACGTCGTATATTTGAATTTTCCATTTTTTTTTCGAATTTTCTTTTATTCACGACACTCTTTCCATGAATTTCCTTATTTATCCTTACGTTATTGTTCATATCTCTATAGATTTTTATATTTCAAGCCGTATTTATTTTATTCACTGTTAATCTAAGATTTCCTTTGTTTTTCTCTGTCGTATCTCCTTTCCCCTCGCTTTCCTGTACTTCCCTGATATAACCATATCGTTTTTTGATGTTTGCTGCCTCTTGGAAAATTTCATTTTCTATTTGTTATTAATAAATATATCATTTTTTAACATCTTTATAGGGGATACCCCCACTTCGGCCCTTAAATTCCTGTCATTTTTATCGCTTCATAGAGATCGTCCCCCAAATTTTGTCCCGTTCTTACGAAATCCCATAAACCATATGTCTTGACAGTTGTATACATTAGTTCTTGTACCCACCTGGCAATAAATCCTTTTTTATTTCAGTGTCGTTAACTTTTACGAGAATTCTTTAATGTAAATATTTCATAAGACCCATGATAATTTTTATTACCTTTTTAACGGCTAATCGTCCTTATATAAACAATTTTCATGTTCGAATATTCCTTGTTTATCACAACAAAATACATCTGGGATCGACAACCATTGTAATGCCTCATTTTTTATCTGCAATCGCGTACTATGTTACTCTATAACCTCCATTTTAATTACGTAAAATGACTCCTTTTCCTGAGTTTTTCTATCGCAATGTTTTCAGCATTTTCCACTCCCCTCCGTACTGCACTCTATCTTCTTCTCTAACACTTGTTACTGCTCTAGACATCTGAAATGTACCCTCGCCTATTCTTTAAAACTCTCATTTTTTTTTTGACGTTTCCTCCCTAAATCTTTCATCGTAATATCCTAGCTCCGTCTAAAATTGATAACAATAATTTTCCATTGTTTTTTCAACATTTCCATTTCCTTTAGCACGTTTTCCCTCGAATCGATCATCTCCGGTCGTCACAAACAATCGTATTATAGATGGAAATCTCCCTAACGCCTTACAATACGTTTTCGTCACTTGCTTTGCAATTTTTCACTTAAACTTTTGCATCGTGTTTACGTGTATCCTTTTTTTCCGCACCTGATATGTTTTAATGCGTTCGAGAACTAGGGTTTCTGATCCCTGGAACGTACCGGTTAATGATAACATTTCTTGGGGTCATCGTTCTTTTGTCCCTGAACAGATTATTTCTTCCCATGGAGTTTATTCACCTCTCGGTTTGGTGGGAACGTCAAACTCATTAATCACATTACTAATTGCTAAGTCCAAAGGTCGTTCCTTTGTTCTAAAAATGGGTTCGGCCCTCTTCCCGTTGATAGGCTGAATTGGTTTTTAATCGCTTTTGCTGCAGTTCAATTGGCTGTCAATATATCTCGGTCTAAAGTATATTGGGGAGTCCCTGTCCCTGATTATTTGTTGATACCATCTGTGATTTTTTTATCAATACTCGTCTCACTTTGTCTAATTATAGATCCCTACCGTAAATATGAATTCACTTTACTCTAATCCGATAGATGTCGTAGACGTGTCCGTTTTATAAGTAATTGATATTTTCTTTTTAAATTAAAGTGGGAAGCTACGATATTTCCTAATTTTCACTGTTGATCAATGCAATTCATCACAAAGTCTCACCTTTTATGTCATATAAAAATTGTGATCATATTTTGTCTTCCTTTGAACAAATTTGTTATTTTCAGGAAGGCCTATATGCATTCCCTGGAGAGAATTATTCTAGGCATTAAAGAACGGGGTATATTAAATGCCAGTTCTGTGAAATGAAAGAAGTTTTTAATTAATTACGCAACACAAAAATACCACTTAGCCGCAGGTTTGAACATTTTAAGCCCTACATTTTACAAAACCGTACAGTATTTTTCACTACAGTCGATGAAGAAATGAAGAAAAAGCCGCAGTTATTATTTTGAGGTTTCAAAAACATAATTTAGAGTGGTTGCAAGAAAGGACAGTTGTCTCCAAATCTTTGGGTAATCCAATAAAAGTATTTCAAGAAAGTTGTTCTAGATCGAGGCAGAAAAAAAAACATGATCTCTTAGACTCTCGCACTCTTGATTAACTCCAGTTATCAGCAGAAATGAGTTTGTACAAATGTACCATTGGGGCTGTGATGGTTGTGGTGTCAGTAACTATAAGCAAAGGTATAGTGATGGAAAATATCATGATGAAATGATGACTCTAATCTCCTTACAACGTCGTTGGTTCCACTTCAGCTCTGCAGGGGAGGAAACTCAAGGAGCAAGACTATTTATATGGAAAAACCCACGGCCTTCATCTACAAGATACTGCAGACCAATTAGATTACGATTTAAAAAAGAAACTGCCGAGATAACAAGAAATGAATTCGCAGTTTGCGACCACTTCCTAAAAAAAGGTTATGTTTACCTACAGAAGTTTTAAGTCTACTAAGAATTCCGTCCAATGGTTCTGGAAATTTGAGTGGTGATTTAGACTCCGATGACATCGGAGACACTTTTAGCACTTGATTTTATACAATTTTTCGATTAAATTATGTGTGTAATTTATTATTGCCAGTCTTTTTGCATTCATCCAATATGTAAATATTTGTATGTCCTCAAAATGTATTATTTTGTTGTTATAAATTTCTACGCAAGACTGAATTAATACTTTTTACATCAAAATAATTATAATTCATTAATAAGATAAAAAAATGGGCTAATATTTAATTAGCAAAGAATTAATTCGTGTTTTTTCTTCATTCTGTCCACTGTGTAACGTGCAAAAATTTATTTTATTTGATTAATTTGTGTTATTTCACTACTAACTTTTGTCCTAGGCTGGAATATTATTTTACGATTGTATAATAATTATTAACAAACTGTCGGTATAATAACCCGTGTAACATTAAAAGCGCGAGTCAATGAATCCAACTGTATGAATAAAATGTTTACTTTTTGCGAATTATTCTGAAGATATTTCTATAATATCCCAAATTTGACTAAAGCAGTGATCCGTCCAACCATTACTGAGAACGTGACATAAACACAGTGACAGAATAAAGCCGAGACAAAAATAAAACTCGGAGCAAGAAACACCCTCACTTAATAATATTATCTTGGAAGAAAGCAGCCAATTCTTGTTTTTCCTGTTTGCCATACGGATAGAAGAGATAATATTTTTAAAGTGCCTACATTATATTTATTATTCTAAATTGATTCCAAGAAGCTCACTGCCCAAGAGTCGAACGCAATTATTCAACATATTCGGAGATAATAATGTTGTGCTCTCCCCAAATTTTCGACGTGCCTCAAATATCCATTATTATTTTTTTTAATTATTAGGTCAAAAGAAAAATAATATTTTGCTTTCTTAACTTAAGTACAGAGTATATATTTATATAAAGTAATGCATGGCATAGTAGTAATATTTTTAATTTTATTCTAACAATTTAAGTTTAAATAGTTTATTTTTAGGTATTTACATTCTTCTCCATTTTTAGGTTATCTGGAATGAGATTATATATGTGTACGCCCCCGTGGCCAATGCTTTTCTTGCCACTTTCAGTCTTGACAGTATTTGTGTACAATTTATTATGTTGTCTAGTATAATGCTCATGTACTTGTGACGTTTTAATGTTGTGTTTGTGTGTATTTGTCAATTTTGTATTTTGTAAATTGAAAGGCATATGTTGTATTCGTTCAATGTTCTTATTTTCAGAAGGTTCATTTCCTGTTATAGTGTTTTGTGGGAATGGGTGGGTTATAATGGAAGAGTTTTTTTTTAATAAATTTGTTCTGTATTATTTGTAAGTCTTTATTATGTGCTTCCCCATTTTTTTTAAAATTAACTCCACACAGGAGGCCCTGTAGAAAATAATTTCCCTCAGGGCCTATGTCATCTGGGATGCTGTGTGGAGGGTCTTTTTGAGGAGAGGAAGGAATGAACATTGGTCTTGAAGAAACCCATGTTGTAGGAAGAAGGAAACACAGAGGCCGGCAAATCATTCCACAGCCGTGCTGTTGAACACAAGAACGAGTCGAAGAAACGACCCGTTCTCATGTGATAAATATCAACCGTGTACAAATATTGGGCATTCGTTCGGCGTGTTTCCCGACTATGCACCGGTGCCGAAGGAATCAATGATGCTAGTTCCTCGGAGCATCTTTCATTGTAATACCGGCAGAACAAGGAGAACCATATTTATATTATATAATTTAGGTGCGATTGGATTAAGCAAAGTATAAGCCCCTCTTTACCTCTGTTGGTATAAGATGAGCCAAATACACCAATTCTACCAAATACACCAATTCTACCAAATACACCAATTAATGGGATGATTTTAACAACTTTTACAATCAATAGTACAAGATTTTCTTGGTTAATATTAGGTTTTGTAGTCATTTTCTTCATAACTCTAATAGCATGCATGCATACCTACACTGTTAGGTACAAAGAGTATTTTGACTGAAAATTTCAAGCGGTTAAGATTAAACTTAAGGAGATCCTTAAAAGAAATCTACTCTTTAATAGGTAGTGCGAGTTTAATTAGTGTATGGAAAACATTTGTTACAAATCATGCTTTAATATATTAAGATGAACTAATTTTTGCACCCGTACAGACATAAATAGTTTTACCCATAAAAAAATCTAATCTAACGAAGGCTAACAAATACAATTTTATTCCGGTATTATACAAATATTGTGATTGTACCGGTTGTTCAATCCAAGGTTGTGTTTGTTAGCCTACCTTAAAATATTTGAGTTTGTTTATGGGCAAAACTATTGTAACGTATTTATTTTCATAGTAGTTATCCAGTCGGTTCTTGCTCAGAATGAGTATTATTAATTTCAGCGTGCCGTTGGAACGACTGAGAACAAATTCAAGTTGCCTGGACGTTGCTCGATTGTTTTAAAGAAAAAACTGTTATAAGGGCCACGTCATGACATAACAATGGATTGGTCGGAAGTTTGATTTGTAAGGAGTTTTGATACTCGTAAATGATTGTGTAAATTTGCAATATTATGCGACTACACTTTCAAATTAGTGCTGTGAAGAAATATTATAATATAAATAATGACGCGGCAAACAACCCACCGAGAAATAGCCATCGGGATTTACTGATCACAGCTTGATAAATTGATGTTTTAGTCGGGCGTGTTTACAGCCACGTACAATCCAATATCACCGAGGACAACTTTGATGAAGATTGCAGGCGCTTCTTAAATGACATCAACAGTCTAGAACTGCGGGTTATATCCTTTCAATGCTCAGAGCTGGCCGTCGGACGCATTGTGATCAGCGGGCCTCTGTGGGTGGACTGGAATCTCGGCTGCTTCACGGTGTCATGGGCTTGTGAAGCGGCAGCTCTGGGGCTCTTCTCCAGCTATCTGGAGCCCTTGTCGCTGAGGTTGGAAGAGGTGCGCCATATTAACTATCGCAAGCTATGAATGATCATTTGGAGTGGATTCTACTAAAATAACTGAATTATCTCTCTCTCTCTCTACATTTTTTTGAGTTTACAAAGGTATTTATGTAGATTATGTTTTTGCTTATCAATAATAACAAGTACATTTTGTTTAATGTGTGTAGCGGAAGGCAGCGAACGAATTGAATAGCCTTATAAATGTTTTGTTGAACGGGCAACATTAGAAACCCGGCACTAGAACCACGGCGAACTGGCCGACCATTCTGTTCTCACGGCCCGGTTGTCGAGTCGCATTTGTGCGCTGCCTTCTTCGTATAATAAAAATCCTTCTGATAAATTGTAATAATAACCTGTGTCGGTTTGGGAAATAAATGCAAGTCCAACGTTTGTCATTCTATTTATTAAAATATACCGACCACCTTGTTGGCAACGGAGCTGAAGCCCACGTAAGTATTATGGCAGGAATACTATACCACTCCTACCGCCAAAGTGAGTTCTTTTATTTACATCAGATAGTTGCTTTCTTTTTACCCCACGCAGGACCCTGAAATGATGATGAGAGCTCATGCATACGGAATTTCTTTGCTAACGGAGCAAAGGAACGTGTCATTTTTGATGCCCAACGTGTCACTATTTATTCATATTCAAATTGCATATGTAATAGCGCAAACAATTAATTCATCTTAATATGTTACAGCTAATAGCTTGTAAAAAGTAACTTTCCCTTTTATAATTAAACTCGCGCCATCTCTATTAAAGAGTACATTATTTATGAGTTTTTTTAAGTATATATATAAAATAAATGAAATCTGTGCTTGTCCAGATGACGCCAGTTTAATTATTATATGGAAAACACTTTTTTGGAAGTTGAGCTTTAAAATATTAAAATGAATTAATTATGAATGAATTGATAACTACGAAATATGGATTTGAATATACAGATCTAAGCAAGCCTGTTCGCACATGCTTGGAGCACTTCCCTTCCACCCGCGAATCCAGTAGCGCATGCTCACTAATCAACCGGCTAGATATGTGAACATGCTCTTTCGAGCTTGCTCAATACTAGGTATATCACTGACACATATGCCACTAAATATCATTTGCTCTTTAGTAGCATACTCCTGTGCCACTAATGAGCAAGTCTGCCAGCACCACAAATTATTTATTTATTGATTAACGCCCTATTTCGGGGCTTTTACATATGAGTGTTAAGAAATATACAGTAAATATTTTACATAACTGAACTGCCTCAGAAACAATATTTTATATTTGTTTAAAGATAAATTGAAGATGTCCATTGACTTGGTATAATTGGTTCCCTCCATTAATATTCTGGGCAGAGGAATACATATGGTAGTTGATTCCCAGAATTTCTACAATGAAATAAATCCTGCCTTCTTGTATTACGTAGTGGTATCCGAAAGCTTATCAATTCAAGCAATATCTAGTATTAACTAAATCATTTAGAATTTTATATAGAGATACCAAGTCAATAATAGATCTATAACCAGAAAATTACACATTGGTAGTAATCAAAAATTTCAATAGTTATACGTACATAAGTTTGACCAATAAAGCTTTGAAAATGTTGAGATTTATTTTAAGGGTATCTAGTGATTTCAATAATGTCAATACTGTAAAAACATTATATATGTCACTCGTAAGGAGTCATTTAGAATACAATTCCACGGTTTGGTCCCCAAATTATGAGGTTCATTCACATGCGATTGAAAGAATCCAAAATAAATTTTTAAGATATGCGAATTTTAAAATGGGCATTCCTAGTGAATGCCTAAATTACGATAACGTACTTTGTTCATTAAATTTAATAAAATTATCTGATAGTAGAATCATTTCCGATTTAACCTGTTTGTATGAAATCATTAATTCAATGTTTGATACCTCTTATTTATTATTTCTAATCTCTTTCCATACTCCAGGCAGGTCAGTCACAAGACAGTACCTACCATATTATTGTAGCAATTCTAAGTCAACAAGCCAATATTACACTCCTATGCGACGGATTCAACAGCTTGGAAACAAATACTCCGATGTTGTTGATATATTAAGTACATCAATTTTATTATATAAGCATACCTTATTGAAGTTTTTTCATCAAATAGACTAACACATTGACAGTATTTTGTCGGCTGAAAGAAAAAAACTATTTCGGATTTTTTATATTTAGTACCTACATATGTACTGTGTGGTTTAAATTCAATACCTAATAGTTTTACTTTGTATTTATTTTTGTTCAAGTGTGTAGCGGTCCCAAGGGAGGGAAGCCACCTACCTTTTGCTCTTGGCTAGCTCAATGTCGTCGGCAGGCAGGAAAACTCTCCTCGCCAAGGTCATAGGTAACTAGGGGGTAAAGGGCACATAGGTAATTTGCCAAAGCCCGCCCACGTGATCCCATCAAATGAAAGAGATAGCTGGGTGAAACATATCTGTATTGTCTGGTGTACACAATTACAACATCTAGCAAAACATAATTATTAGTCACAAATCAACAACAATGCCTAGCTAGGTATTTCCTACGAAGGGATCTCTCAATTCTCTCCGGGTGTGTGGTCATTTCAACCGAGTATTGCTAGCGGACACATTAATTAAGGGGGAAATCGAAGTTCAACTCACAGCTGGTGGACTGGTGCAGGAAGCCAAGGGCAGCAATCCGGGGTTGGTGCAGGTAGCGGTGATCTCCAAGTGGAGCGGGCCAAGTCAATGACCTCGTATACTACTATTGAGATCGGCTCTAATTGGAACGCCATTAAAATCGGCGATCTCGCGGGAATTTACTGAGCGTAGCGCGATGTGCGCAGCCTGTCGGAACGACGGCCGGTCGGTTTCTGCCGGGCAGCGGGCTAGCTTCTCGCAGGACTGTGTGGGAGAGGGGTGCGGTATGTCATTTCTTGCAAGGAGGGCAATAGAATGCACTCACCGCGCCGCTGGCCGCTTGCGGGACTGCCGGAGAGGGGCGCGGTATGTGCTTTCTTGCGAGGGGGACGGCGGAATACACTCACCGCGCGGCGGGACTGTGACGTCATAATACTTGACATGTGTATCGTAACAAGTGTTTTAAACGGTAGTTTCCTGCACTATTTACTAGTATAATTTTATATATGTATGTAAAAGCCTAAATAGGTGTAAAGAAATAAATAAATAATCATATCAGCAAGGTGAAGAAAGTAAAGAAAGAAAAAATGTTATTCACTACGTTTATTCTTGATAAGAAAAATAAGAATCAGTTGTGAAGGCAAATACAATCAATTCACGGCGATGAGGCATCGATAAAATATATTTATACACATGGTATAGTAGACTTTTCTGATTCCTTTATACGGTTGAACCAATATGATACCGACAAAGAAAATATTCCATTATTATGAGTTGATACCATCGCAAGACTAAGTCAAATTTAATAGTTTGTTTGGTAGGATTTGTTATATTTTCTCGAAATAACGACGGCTTACTTAGAATAATAAAACATCTTAATTTAAAATAAAACAATAACTTTGTAAACACCACTTTTATTTTTATACTTTATGCCGACCGGGTTTCGCTACAACCGTAGCTTCATCAGGGTAGTATAATACTCTACTAGTAGAGTATTATAGTAGAGTAGAATATTATACTGCCCTGATGAAGCTACGGTTGTAGCGAAACCCGGTCGGCATAAAGTATAAAAATAAAAGTGGTGTTTACAAAGTTATTGTTTTATTTTAAATTAATAATGTCACATCACAAAGTATCCGCTTCATACGAACAAATAAAACATCTCTTTGTTGTATCACTAAACATGACCTGACGAAAGGTTTTCGGTCTTATTTTTCGGTATTTTAGTAGGTACCTACAGTTTAAACACGTGCAGACCCTGTGCAGAACATGTCTAGTAGGTCAAACGGGGTTAGTTTGCAGTCACAATAATAACGCCAGGTTTATGTTGCTTTTAATTAACCACCTCTCAGAAATACTGTCCGTAGTTGGCGGTCAGTTGGATTAAAACTGAGCTACTGGCTTTTGAAAAAACATGTTTTAATGCAGTTTTCAAAGTGGTCGTATTTGTAAGTTTATTGACTTTATTATTAAATTTTTTGTCAAACTTTGAGTAGCTATATACGTTTAAGGTACCTAATAAAATACCCTACAATATAGTGAAGAAAGCGTGTACACAAATATACGCGCGCGGTCCATTAGCTCCACGCAGGAGGCCCTGAGGCAAATAATTCCCCTAAGGGCCAGTGTCATCGTTCGGGATGCTGTGTGAAGGGTCTTTTTAGGGAAAGGAAGGAGATGAAGTAGAGCGAAGGAGGTAGATATGAAGGGTGGGTAGGAATCTGGGGTCAGTGTGTACAGGAGTGACAGACATATGAATTAATCCCTCCCACCGCGTGTAAGGCGATGTTCCGAGAGTCCTTCTGGAGAGGTCTACCTAAAGGTTTTCCTCAATCAGTCTCTCCCGATCAGACCTGCCACGCAGTTGGTGGGCAGACGCGTACGCCACCAATATCTGGACAAACCTCACTCCATGAACCGGGCATCTCTGCTAAGTCACCAAATGTAGTGAATTACTTGGGGTGACCTATGGCAGGGGTGTTGGTAATCCAATAAATGGTTACCGGGGCGGCGGTACCCATACCCGCCTCCCAAAATAAATCCGTATTGGACGGACCTACGATCGAATTCACCCCAGCAGGCCTGCCTGGAAATTTGGTCTTTTTGCGGAATTTATTTTAATTAATTCTGACTAACGTATTACTAAAATATTTCAGATGTTTCTAAACGAATCCCTCCGAAAGTTATTAATTCATAGTAGAAGATTGCAGTTACATTTTTTGTCAATCAAAGTATTAAAATGTCAAGCGTTTTCTTTCTGAAGCCCAGTTTTGTTCTAGTTTGAAGTATTTGTATTAAGCGTGTCCAGCTACTCAAAAATTTTACCACATTTTATTATTAGTGTAGCTTACTATAATATTGTGGTAGAGGTTTGAGATGATATTTTTAACCATTTAAATCTTTGACTTGATATTTTACCCCGAAAGGTTTTCGTGACTAAGATCTTTTACCCAATAATAAATGAAAATGTAAAGAAAAAATTGCGTTGGCAAAACGTAAAAAAATAAGGGTTCATAATAACGGGTGCGGCAACTTAAAAGACGCGGAAAACTCGACTTTGGTCAGTTTACACGCTTTATTTAGACTAGGTAGGCACTAATAAATAAATATTTCGGGAGGCGGACACGGGAACCGTCGTCCCTGGAACCATTTATTGGATAACTAACACCTCTGCTATAGGTCACCCGAAGTGCTCATTCTGCGTGTTTAGTACGTTTGGTGATTAGGGGTGCCCGGGCTTATGGCGGGCCGGATCGATGAAGACTGGTTGAGGGAGGTCTTGTGGTCTTTCCAGCCAGAATCCATCGACCCATCGCCTTGCACTTCAGTTGGAGGGATGGATTCAAACGCCCGTCACTCCTGGACACACTGAACCCCAGATTCCTACCCACCCCTCATACCTATTTCCTTCCCAGAATATCCTCTGCTTTATTTCCTTAAAAAAACCCACACAGCATCCCCTAAGATGACATGGGCCTGAGGTAAATTATTTTCCTCGGGGTCTCCTGTGTAGAGCTAATGTAAAAAAAACGATTCAATAAATTAGATAAGAATAAATACCTTGCATCGAAAAGAACATGGTGCGTTTATGCACGCAGTAGAATCTGTATTTTAACGTAAAAAGTTAAAAAGCAAAAAAAAGTTAACTACAGCATCAGGTTCTACTCCACTTATTATAACATTTAGCTGCACGATGCTTTATTGAAATAAGTAATGTTATTATAGTGCTCTTAAAATAAACCATCTTGTGGAGGTTGAACAATGTCATTGATCTGCAGTCGTGCGGCAATCCGATTGGTCCCCCAGTAACCAATGGGATTCATTTATCACAGAACTCTCGCTTGCGCTGCAACGAAGATCACCGAACATTCTGCCTTAAGGCGATTCCAGACTCACGGCGAGAAGCCTCAGCGAGAACTTCTCGCCGAGACTTCTCGGGAGAACAAGCACTTATCCACACTCTCACTTTTCTCACTCGTGATCTGTTTCCCATCCGGTATGGACGACATTACAGACGATGTTTAAAATGCAGCAGGTTTGGCTCTGTGCGCTATGGCATATTATAATTTTGTGAACGTTGTAACGTTGAACGTTGTAGTTAGCCCTTGATTTAGAAAGGAATCCAGAGCATCATATGAAAACCATATAGGTTTATAAATTTCATTTTCACCAGCACCCGATTTGGAGGAATCATTCACCATTTTTCTATATGGAATGTATTGCATTACACTTCCCCTGCATACATTATGGAATAAACGATTATTATTATTATTATATTTCCGTTAACTAGCAAAAAGGGAATCATTTTTCTTTTTGAGTTCAGGTACTTGCATCTCCATTATTTCTCCAAGTCTGTTCCACTCCTCGTGGTTCAAACTTTTGTCTTTATATTTCCGATGTTTTGCATCCCATAAAACCGGTTCAGATTGAAAATATTCTATAAATTGCAACTCTTATTGATTTTTAACACAAGGAAACTAAATTTTCGAAACAAAAACAAAAATATAACGCACGTCAACTCTCAACCCCTTACTAAACAACACTGAGACAAAACGTGAGTGTAGTAGTCTTCTCGCTTCTCGCCCGAGAAATCCTTTAAAGCGGCCAAATTTACCGACAGTGGAGGTAATCCACCTCTTACCCGCCTTGGTATAAGTAACTGATGGTTACTCGTTCAAGGCTCTCGCAAGATTCTAATTTTTTTTGTTAAACGAAGCTACATTTATTTATTTTGAACGAATCTAGACCTCCAGTGTCCATGCATACGTTGTTAGTAAGCAGTATGCAAGTGCTTAACAGGAAAAACAAAATGCAAAAAATAGGTTAGTAAGACAAAGATAAATTAAACAGGGCAAAAGAAAAACTCATTCATGAGGCTCCATGAGGCGGCATTGCATCTGTAAAAACCCGCAAGCACCTGCATAAAATAGAGAACATAAGTAATACAATAAATCTCAAATCAATTGGCAAGTACCAACAAAAAATGTGAATGGCTTTCGGTCTGATCATAAACTACACTTAGCTTCCGTGTCCCTTAGCCAACCACTCAGTGAAGCCTCAAAGAATGTTAACTGAATATTTGGGGTAAAATACCCGAAGACTAAAAGAAAATTCAGCGTTGGGTAGTCAGAGGCAGGACAAAGGATAGTCAAGGTCTTCTGATCAAGCCTCAAGCCTGCACATGTCATTGGGGGAGGCGCAGATAGATTTGAGAAGGATCTGCAAAATTAGTAATGTAACTAAAGATGAAGCAGGGACGAGGTCCAGCACACCCCCGTATGGGGATAGGGAAAAAAAAAATTGGAGTTCAGTTCATCCAGTAAAACATTGAAACAGTTAAAGACAAACAAAACAAAACAAGGAAATGGCATAAATTAACAGGTAGTATAGTAATTATTAACAAAACAAATCGCAAGGCAATTATATACATTTTTTTAAAACATAGTGAACAAAATAATATAATAACGCAAATGTAAAATATAACATATAAATCCTAATATTTAATAAAATAAATATTAATAAAATAAAAGAAATAACATATTACAGAAACGCAAAACACATAAATCATAACAATTAAATCCAAGCGGTAAATGTAAAGGAATCATGAAGAGTGTCCGTGAATTCAGAAGCAAAATACACCTGGTACCTAAGTTGTTTTACAGCTACTCAGCGACTCTAAGAACAAGCCATCTCTCAACCCAAACTTTCGTGAATTTCCTCAGGCACTCAAAGTTCACCTTATTCGAGACGAGATCTGTATTCCAAGCAGGTATCGTAATAACTTGTAAACCATCAACCATTTCGTCTCGAGCATGCGTCAAAATCTCACAGTGCCACAAAATGTGCTCGGCTGTTTGGTCGGTATCACCACAAGCGCAATTGGGATGGGATGATAGAGCCAGTCTGTGAAGTCTACCTCTAAACTCCCCATGCCCAGAAAGCAATTGGGTGATATGGTGGTCCATTAAAAGATATGCCCCTTCCATTCTGATTTTAACTGATGGAAAGAAGGAGAAGGTCCATCTTCCCATATTCGATCTATCCCATCTTATCTGACATTCACTCAGCGTTTTATTCTCATCATCTTTAGAAGTTCAGGGAGAGGCACTGCTCCACCAGGTATTAATTCAATACCAAGGTGGTTTACAGGTCTTCCTCTTTTCAGACACTTCTTTGTCAAAACTTCCCTAATTTCTAAATCAATTGGCAAAATGCCAGCCAAAATTGGCAAAGCATCCGATGAAACAGTTTTGTAGGCTCCTGAAAGCGCCAGTAAGGGGATTCGCTGGCCCCTCTTAAGCGCTGAATGAATAAGTGAATTACCGAGTCGATGTTCCCATACACAGGCACCATATGAGACTTGTGTCACATATACGCATCTGTATAATAGACGGAGCGCAGGGAAACGTAAACCCCATTCAGCAGTTGAGATTCTTCTCAGTTTTAAGAAGAGAGCCTGGGCCTTACTAGAAACGTTTTTAACGTGAGTCAAGAACGAGGACGATCTGTCTAATGTAACGCCTAAATATATAGTACTCTCTACAAAACGGATTGCAGTATCTCCCATTTTTATGAAAGGGTTTCTACCTCTACTGAGGGAGCTTTTCGTAAGGAGACCCACGGTCTTATGGGGAGCAAAAGTCAGTCTGTTTTCTTTTCCCCAGTTAAGAATCATTTTCAAACCTTCTTCAGCTTTATTTTTAACTTCTTTTCTACTGTCACCAGAGACCAAATACAATTTGTCGTCTGCGTAATCAATCGCAATAGTGCCTTCAGGTAAGGGTAACCTGGAGGAGTCATCGAATAAAATATTCCAGAAATCCGGTGCAAGGGGAGAACCTTGGGGACAACCCATGTCCATATCTCTTTCAATGATACAATCACCAAAAGAAATTATAATTTTTCTATCTTTAAAATAATCACAAGATATTTGAAAAAGTTTTCTTGGACAATTACGATTCTTTAATTTAGTTAAAATCATCTCCCACCATGCATTATCGAAGGCACCAGTTATATCTAAGAAGATACCGATTACGTACCTCTTTGTGCAGACCTTCACCCAGTCAAGCGCAGTCATAATGGCGTGCTCCGTGGACTTACCTGGGACGAATCCATATTGATGTACATATGATGGTGTTAATGTTTCTCGTAGACGATTTTGAATAATTTTTTCCAATATTTTCCCCAATACAGGAAGAAGTGTTATTGGTCGATAAGCTTTAATATCCATTCTTTTTTTGTCATTCCCTTTAGGTATGATCCTGAGCACGCCTTTCTTCCATACAGAAGGGAAAACTCCCCTTCTCATACACGTTTCCATAACCTGAAAGAGTTCTTCCTTGGCATGGATCCATACATACTTCACAATTATACTATTCAATTTATCATGCCCTGGTGCCTTCCTAGGACTCAAACCCTTAATTATAATTTCTATTTCAGCTCTAGTTATTTTAGATTTTTTTTCCTCCTGGGAGAGGATTGGAGGAATCCGTGATTGATTTCTAATCTGTTGGTGGTGGTCGCTTTCCCCAATGACTGAATCTAAGGGAACTAACTTTCCCAGAAGTGTATTGAGAGTAGTTACCACGTTAATACTCTCAACGTTCCCGTTATCATTGTCGATAACACTAGATAAAAACCGATCACAACCTTTACCCGTTTTTTCAATGGCGCTATAAATATCCCATGGGTTAGAGTTACCAACATCTTTAACCCAATTATGCCAAGCAGCTCGTTTAGCCAAAAGTACAGCTGATTTGAAAGCTTTACGAGAGCTACTTAGTTGTCTCCTGAGGGTGGATGTCTCCTCCTCCGTACATCCAACCCGTCTAGAGACACCTAAAGCTCTGTAAGCTCTCTTAAAAGTGCCCTTTAGCAAAGTCAGCTCATTCGACCACCACGGAGACCTAATAATCGTCTTTGGGTTTGTTCTTCCCAGAGACGATTCAGCAGTTGATACCACGGCCGCGTTGAAAAAATTCCCCAAATTGTCCGGATCTCTAGCTGCTACGACATGAAAATCCCTTAAAGTATCACGTAGAGCATCCCCAAAGTTATCCCAATTCGCCCGAGTAGTTTTGAAGTTCCAGGAGGATCTTGGAGCTTCGGTCGTCTTGACACCCACCATAAAAGTTATTAATCTGTGATCAGAATTAATAGCACACTCGTGGACCTTCCATTTAGAAATCTTGGCCGCAATCGATCCAGAGCAAAGAGTTAAATCAATATTGCTCTCACCATGTGTATTACTGAAAGTAACAATACTACCAGATTCATTTATTAAAGAAAGACCTTGCGTCGCAATAAGGTCTTCGACGGCGTCTGAACGTTCCGTCCGTTGTTCAAAATTGTCAAACCACATCGGTGAGCGAGCATTAAAGTCTCCTCCAATAACTATGTTACGTCCTTTAAGCGCGTTTAGTGCGCGCGTCAGACTCAAGATATGAGGTCCAACTGGATTACAATGTTTAAAATAGACTAAAATTAAAATAATTTCAGTGTCTCTAAAATTAAGTGAAACACAAGTTTGGTACTCGTTTGACAGTCCCACCAGAAGGAGGGGACTGATTAACGAAATGTTAACCAAGACTCCCGCCCCCGGTGCTGGGCCAATTTCGAGTACCGCACCCGGATATTGAACAGGCGTTCTACCTAACCAGGTGTATTGCTCCTGAATGAGCAAGATGTCAATTTTTTTGTCAGTCATAATCTTCAGTGCCTCAAGCGTGGCCACTCTAGACCTCTGAAGATTTATCTGACCAAGGGAAAGAAGGTTAGAATCCATAGTCGGTTAATCTGACTTGGGCTTCTATAGCTGCAATTTGGGCTGGGCAAAGCCGATCTCCAGTATTATGTGTTGCTGGCTTTTTGAAACGTGTGCAAGTAGCACAGACAGCAGTTTGCGCCTTCTTAGTGCAATTCTCCACATCGTGACCAGTTGCCGCACAGTGGCGACAAGTGGAATGCTCCTGCGTACAAGCCTTACTGATGTGACCATACTGTTGGCACTTGATGAGCTCTCCACACGACACTGCATTTAGTGACTGCGGCAGTAACTGCAGAGAGCGTGGAGTTGACCAAACTAACGCCGTCTCGTTTGTTAAAGGGCCGCTAGAACGAGACAGCGCTAGTTCGCTCAACTCTACCCTCTTTGCAGTCACTGCCGCAGTCACTACGTGCAGTGTCGTGTGTAGGCCGCTTGAAGCAACGAGTAGCACCAATGTAGTCGCGGGCACGGCATGCATTCCACCCGAGGAAGCACAAACCACTGTCTATGAGTACTTTTCTTACCTCAGGGTGACATGTAAGAATCATATTCATGCTAGAACTATCTCTCTTGCCGAATAAAGAGACTCTTCTCATAGTTCTAACATGATCCTCTTTGGTAATATTACACTTACCCTCGATGTTGTTGATAAAAATTTCATCAAAAAGAGAAGAATCTGAAGAAACATCACCTTTGGGAACGTCATATAACACAATTTTGGGGAGTCGGCCTTGAGGACTAACAATTTTGATGCCAGTTGCAGACAATTTTTCAGCAGCTTTTTTTATATTGTTTACTCCTCCTGGACTGGTGGTTTGTAGGGCAATGCCACCACCCTTAATTTTTCTCGTTCGTACTACCTGGAAACCGTCAGTTTTAGGATTTAAAACCGACGTAATTTTCTTATGCATCTCCTCAGAAGATTTGCCCTCAGGAATACATGGATAAAAGAGAAAAGTTGGTTGTAGAGAGGGAGTAGGTCTCTCAGAACCATTTAAAACCAGTTTCTTTGATTGGTTCTCTCCAGCAGCTACTCCAGCATAAGATTTTTTTTGGGCAGTTCAGGATTATTTTTAATTATACTTGTTTTATTCAAAATGATGTCTAATTTTTCTGAAATTCCATTTTGAGTTTCAAAGACTTTTGATAAAGTTTCAGCCTTAGAAACAGCCGCTGCATGAGAAATGGCTAGACTAGTTAGACATCTTCTCATTTCCTCAATAGAGCTCAATATTGCGGACCGAGCGTCCTTGTTTAGCTTATTTTTCCCATCAGTTATTGTTTGTGAAATCATCACCATCTGGTTAAATATCGGCTGTAAAATGTCTACGGAGAAATTGGAATCAGTAGGTTTTTCAAACTTGGATTGATCGTCTAGTAACATTTTGGACCAGTTATCCTTAAGTGGTGTTTTTTTCAATTAACTCTCAGAACCACTTTGAATAGCAGATTGGGTGTTGCATTCTAATAAAATGGACGCACCACTTGAAGGATTCACACAACTACTATGCGGCAAATTGGGGTAATCCTTCTTCAACTGTATGAAACTAACAGATTCATCCTCTGAATCGGATGACATGGTTTTAAAAAAAAATAAAAAGAAACCGACAGGAGTTATAAAATTTAGAAGAATAACCAAAACAAAATTTTATCACCAAAAAAAAAAAAAAATCACAAATAAATCCTTTTTTTTATAATCAAATAAAAGTATTAAATTATCAACATCGAACAATACTGTCAATTGAAATGATAAGAACTTATTTAAAACACTTTTTTTTTTGTCAGGGACTTTTAAGTCCCTGACTCGAAAGAACGAAATTCAAATTTGAAGCAAACAGATTTTGAATGAAATACAGAAAAAAATACACTGAATTTAAATGTCAAAATTAATTTGATTTTGACTACAAAACTATTAAAAACACTTTGAGTAACGTTAAAATTATTAAAGACGGTTAGGGAAGAAGTCCCACAACCCAAATAACACAAACTTAGACATTGAGGTGCAAAATATACCGGTTTTATTTGTAATTATAACAAGACGAATTCTTTAGTTGGTGCTACCTTGACGGAGGCAAGAACTAAACTGAATTTACCGACAGCGATCCGAGAACAGGCAAGCCTGAGAAAGAGAATGCGAGAAACTCCTTACATTCACGCTTCTCGGGTGTTCTCGGGGCTTCTCGCCGTGAATCTGGATGGGCTATATAACTCACGGTCAAGACACAACTTGTATATCGTGTTTGTTCGCCCTTCACATTAATTATTATTTTTAATATTTAACGATGGAATTGAATTCTGTGTCCGTTGTAATTTGTAAACAAACTTGTAAGTATTCTATCGACATCTTACTAATTTGCTTTACCCATAATCTAAAAAAGCTTACCATTTATTAATCCTTCACACATGCTTTAATAGGATACCTATAATTCTATAAAAAACTTGATAAAACGAACCTGGAAAAAAACATAATGAACGGTATTTAAAAAAAAAACAATATTTACCTGTTAGAAGTGATATCAGGAGCAGCATGTTGATTTGTTGAAAACTCACTTATAACACTTTTATCACAGTCTAAATATAAAACACCTTTTTAAATTCATCAATCAAACTTTTCAAAATATTATTATTCACATCACTGTAAGTATAAAGAAAAAACACAGTTTTTAGATATATAATGTTAAATTATTTTTTAACAGAACAAATCACATTTTACATACTACAATAATATTGTACCTAAAAGGGAAAAAAAGTAATTCGTGAAATTTTAGACGAAATATTGACGAAATTTAGAAGATGATAATATTTATTATGTAAATATCTATCGCAGTGATCGCTCAATTAATATTTTGATTTCTAAAAAAATAAAGGATTGTTCCTTGTACCCACCGCACCCCTCACAGTTAGTTTTTACGTAATTTAGGAAGAAAAAGTTGAACAGCGTAAGGATTTTTCTCGCCACTTTTTTCTTCTTGCTGAGACGTCAAGTGCATTGAGTTGAGCTGGAATTTTTTCGACACGTTGCCTGTGTAAAGCTTTAGTAAGTAATTGGTCTGACCGTCTAACCACGCAAAAATATTAAAGTCTTTGAAGCCTTTGAAATTTGAGGGATTCGGGAAAATTCTGTGGTCGGAAAAAAGCCTCTTGTGGAAAAAACTTTGATCTTTACTTACAAAAACCAACAAAAACACAATGTGTGTTGGAGAAATATGACAGGTCGGAAATCTGACATGATAGCTTACCATTTAAGTGCCTACTCTAATATTTCAGTTATGTTCTACAGTTTTCTTGAGTATGTATGTATTTACTAGCAGTTAAAAACGGGCGGGCGGCTTTTGGTTCCGCTTCGCCCAGTTAGTGTTGGTGATCATTGAGTAAATCCAATAGGAACTGGTTCCAAAATTAGCCCGTTCCTCGTATCCGCTGTCAATGTGTCAATCAGTGATGGCTAGTCACCGCGAAAAAGTAACCGGGACGAGCGATGACGTCATATGTAATATACAACTGAGTATTACCGTCAATCTTTCGAAATCCGGGAGATACGCCAGGTTCACAAATTCGTAGAACTTATACCTAGGAATGGCACGTCCCTTTGCGTCTTGCTGACGAAAGTGGCGTCATATTGTGAAGAATTCTTGAATTAGAAACCGAATTACAACGGTAGCTTTGTCTAATCTTTGCAATCCACGAACACGAATGTTGGCATGGTGCGATGAGTGATGTGCGGCGACAGACATGCGTTGGAAGCCGGATTCTTAAGTTCAACCACGCAGACGCAAGGCTATTAAAAAAGTTCGGTTGATTTTTCTTTTATCTAAAGCATAAGATTTAAATATTTAATTAAATATTTCTTAAATATACAAGGTGTCCGAAAACTCATAGTACAAGCGGAAAACTGGTGAATCCTCATCAAATTTGGAGTCGATTTTGTAGTATAATTTTTTTTGATTTGAGCTTTCGTTTTCGAGTAAATCGAGTCAGAAGTTGATTTTTTTTTTGGTCAAATTCTTATAAATTATTACTGACGATCATAGTACCTAACTAAAAAAAACTATTTAAAAGAAAACAAACAAAGAAATCCGGATTTAAAGCATTATTTTGAAATTATCCATAATTTTATTCCGTGTTTTTCGGTCATTTCACGGTTAAAAACAGCTGGCCTAATATTATTTTCGCGCTCGTCAGAGTGCAATGCGAAATTTGCTGTCCCTTTCTGCGCTCGGTTCGATGAACACAATTAGAAGAGGTAAGCTACATTTTTCAAAAAATGACTTGACCTTGAACTGTGAGCTCACGAACCAAATTCTTTACCTGAGAAGCATACGGATGCAAGTCCAAAAAGGTAAATGTTCAGGAGAGCCAAAAGAGTATTTTTTCTGTAACTATGGTCTCATAACTGCTAACCCTGTACAAATCGCAAGTGCGCCCCACCGTTGAATTTGGCAGCCACCTCTGGTCTGGAGCTCCAAAATACCTGAAAAATACCCTCGACTCTGTGCAGAAACGGGCGGTCCGTTTGATAGATTCTCCCATCTTAACAGACGGATTGCAATCTTTAGAGCACAGGCGTCGGGTGGGAATGCTATCCTTGTTCTACCGGTATTACAATGGAGGATGCTCCGAGGAACTAGCATCATTGATCCCTTCGGCCCCGGTACATAGTCGGGAAACACGCCAAACGCGTGCCCAACATTTGTACACAGTTGACATTTGGCCCTGAGGGAAATTATTTTCCTCAGGGCCTCCTTTGTGGAGTTAATGTAAAAAAAAAAAAACTTCTTCGGATATCCATGCTGATAGATAACAAAAAAAGTTTTTATTAAATCAATTAGTTTTGTTTTAAAAACGATCAAATAAATCGAAATATTTTATAGTAAAGCCTTTAAAAATAGTTGTTTAAAAAAAAAACGCTGACTTGAGTCAAACAAAAACATGGACTTGAGTCCTACTGCCTCTAATTGAAGTGGACTATTTTGTTATGACATGTGGTGTATTATAAAAGGAATAAAGTCCATGGTACATCCTTCTGCTTCTAAGATAGTTGTTGCATCATGGTAATTGCATCCATATGCAATTTTGAAAATCCTATTTTTCTTCATGATAGGACTCTTTCTGCCACTGATAAACATGATAATTTACTTCAAGTCTGCATCAAAAACTCATTTCTTCAAATTTTGGACTTGCATTCGTATCATCCTCGGGTACACAAACAAACATGGTCGCCAACAAAAATGGTCGCATGGTACAGTAGTGTTCGAAACGAATGTGAACAAGGTTATTATCATTTTTTTTAATAATGTAATAATTAGATTGAAAAAATAGTATAAAGCTAATTTTTTCTCCATCGACTACTATCATTTAGACAAGTGCTTAGCCAAAAATCCCCGCCCCTACCCCTCCTTGCTTCCCCCCCTGTGCCCCCACAAACATGAAGAGTGTAAAAGTTTCGTAAATCACGTCCATCTCGATTACTAAACAACATATTGGATTGCAATTTTTTATATTCTCTTTGATGTAACATTGTCTACAATTAATGTCCAGTTAACTTCCGTCGTAACTTTTACCGTTTGTTTGTAATTCGTATGAAAAGATAAAATTTTTTGACACGTAATTTTACTTTTTGTCACAGAACTTTTTACGCCGACATTTTATGAAAAAATATTTCCTACAAAAGTTTTAACTCCTACAATTGTTGATAAAAGGCAGATCGGTCTGTAATTGCTCACCTCATTTTTGTCTCCTTTTTTAAATATCGGAAATTATTGACGAACCTTTCGAAGTCTACATTTGACATCTTTGTTTGTACGCTCAACATTTGTTTTAAGTGTATTTGTGCGGATTTTGCGTAGAGCAAATGACCAGCAGCATGCAAAAAAGGTATCATTTGCTTGACTGTATTAATGTGCAAATTCCAATCGCCGATTCTCTCCGCCAGAATAAAGTCTAGAACCAAATTCACCAATTTAAACTCTTGTAGCCACAGTTTTGAATTTCTACTAGTTTTAACCAAATCTTCACACACTTCTTCTAGTCTTGTCATTATTTCGTTGGTTTTAGTGCACTAAAGCTATGTGGAAATCGTGAACGTGAAATACTCGTGTTAGTGGGGGTTATTCATAATGGAGCTAGTTTATACTTCCATTCAATAAATAAAGTTATAGATTTTAAACTGAAATACTATGGCAACTTGAACTGATACCAGTAAGCATAATCTCACTTCTTCAGTAAAACCAAAATTTAAAACAATTGACAAAAAATACAATTAATGAGTTAAACATCATACATGAGTAGTTCGTTAATGAATCGGCTGCCGCAGAGCGATGCAGAGATGGTGAACCAAGCATTCACGGTTGATATCTGGCGTTTTCTAGCCATAAAGTACACATTAAAATATATAATTTTACAGCTCATAGAAAGGGCTACAATCTTTGTAGGAAACATTTTTTCATAAAATGTCGGCCTAAAAAGTTCTGTGACAAAATGTAAAATTACATACCAAAAAATATACAAATTTTTACCTTTTCATACGAATTACAAACAAACGGTAAAAGTTACGACGAAAGTTAACTGGACATTAATTGTAAACAATGTTACAATAAAGAAAATAAAAAATTGCAACCCGATATGTTGTTTAGTAATCGAGATAGACGCGATTTACGAAACCCTTACACTTTTCATGTTTTGGGGAGGGGGGCGTAGGCGGGGAAGTAAGGGGGGTAGAGGCGGGGACTTCTGGCTAAACACTTGTCTAAATAATAGTAGTCGATGGTGATTCAACTGGTGTTCTACGACATAGGCTGACTGGACTATTAATTATATTCCACCTCCATGGAAGGAATGAATTCATGCGTCCGTCACTCCTGGATACACGGACTCTCAGATTCCTACCAACCCCTCATACCCTTGGTAGGTATACCTCTTTTTGTTTGATGTCTGCAATAATTAACTAATTAACTCTGCAACAATCATGTGAGATCAGTGGTGTATCTGGGATTCCAGACTATCCCATCCCGCCCCATGCTATCCCATTACGCCCCCCCCCCCCGTTGAGGTAAATATGATCGCGACAATACGCTTAAAAACTGTTCAAGATGTGGTGAGATTTTGCTGGACTCCCCCCCCCCATTTTGAGGTCACGTAATTAATGCCCCCTAAGTTAAACTCCCGAACAACATGAGCAATATTTTTGTATGTAAATGCACTCGTGAGTAACTTAACAAAAATGCAAATAAGCCGTAAATTTTACCTAGGAATACAAAGGCCGATTAATTCTAAGTGATAAGTTATAGGACAAAATTAAGTCGTACCGTATTTAAACTAGAAAGTTGGTTTCTAATTTCATATTATTGCAGAAAGTTATTGTTTTGATTAAAAGTGAAAAAATAAGTAAATAAACTAATAAAAAAATAAGTGAATTAAGAAAATAAAACAATACTCAATCATAAATGTCGTAAGTGAGTTCAAAACTGCAAATTTGGAATGTTAAATAAATTAAAAATAATATTCCCAGTGTTCAGCGCAAATTAAACACTACTGCACGGGGAACACGATTCGACTGACCATAGCAAGACAATGGGACACGGGAACTCCCTTATCTGGGTAAATATTTTTACGCAGTTTAGTATGGGTCTTGATATCGTTAACACCCCTTTGTGTTTTCAAACTTGAAAAGTGAATATTTGCGAATAACAGTAATTAATTTCGCTGGTTTTTAACAAACTTTTGGGGTATTTTCATATTGAGAATATTGTGGATTATAATGGAATATACCAGATGTATATATATATATCATATCGAGTCCCAGATGTGTCAATATCTTTTTCTGATTTTTCTGTTTTCAGATTTTCGATTGAGTTTCGCTTATATTGTCTTCATTTAATTAAATCTTTATGTTTATTTGGGTTCTCTTTGTGATGCAGGTTCACCAGTTTTCCGCTTGTACTACGAGTTTTCGGACACCGTGTATATATATATATTTTTTTTTTGAAACCACCAGCTCAAATTTATTATTTTTTTAACATTAGCTTCACACAGGAGGTCCAGAGGAAAAAATTCCCTCAGGGCCCATGTCATTTTTAAGGCTGCTGTGTGGAGGATATGGGAAAGGAAGAAGAGGAGAAGTTCTGGGAAGGAATAAGGTATGAGGGGTGGGTAGGAATCTGGGGTTCAATGTGTTCAGGAATGACGGACGTATGAATCCATCTCTTCCACTGCGGTATAAGGTGATGGGTCGAGAAAGTACGGCTAGAGAGGTCAAAAGGTCTCATTCTACCCGTTTCTCAAGACCGAGACAAATCTCAACCTATGAACCCGGGCACCCCTGTTAAGCCACCAAATATAACGAATCACTTGGAGTGACCTATGGCAGGTGTGTTTGTTATTCAATAAATGATTCCCGGGCTCCGCTACCCATACACTCCTCCCAAATTGTATTCCAAAGTAATATCAATGATATTGAAGTCATACAGCTTTATGACCAAGGTGAGAGACATTATCTCCATTCAAGTTAATTGGACAATCTTTACAACATAAAGGACTGGTGGGAATGCTGTGTGTGTTTCATTAGCAATTGATATGTAAAAAACTTTCGTAATGTATCCCTGTTCGCGCATTATTATATGGGATTGGTTGGGTATTGCATTCGCAGACTGGTGGGTAGCATATGTCAAAATCGTGAAGTTATCCCAATCTTTCCTTCCTAAATGTCACCATGAAAAATTTTTGCATGAAAAAGTACTCAACTTTGGAGAGGTGACAGTGTGCTTTGCTGTTCCGTGCAAAATAACATCTCAGACAGGGAGCATGTATCAGAACCTCTTGCTGTAAGAATATTACCATTTCTAAATTTACACCACAAACTGGAGTTCAGTGCGGCCCCATCTACAACGGCGAGTCCTATTTTTCTTTTCCACTCTGGGCTTATCTAATTTTCCAAAAGCACAGATCTGAACTATCGATTGATAGACGAACTATCCGTCAGGTTTTGCGAGTGTATGCTATTTTTTAATCATCCCGTATAACTTAGCGATTAGAAGACATAGGTTTGTGGAATTAGAAAAAAATGTTTCTAAAATGTGGAAAATAACCAGGAAAGATGGTCTTAAATTATAAATAGCCTCGTATTTTCCGAATTTCAATTGCTAAGAGCTAATATGATGTCATGGTAAATAGAAGCATTTGAACTACATACATTCTGTAATTGCTTTATTATTACTATTTTCCCCCTGTCTTTCTTCACTTTCTCTGTAATGAGTGTTGTATATTTTATTTTGTTTAATATTATTTCTGTTATTTCACTTATATCGTCTCCGCTTAATAACAACTAAACTTCGATTATTTGATTTGATTGTTGAAGTACGCATGCTGTGAACATTTTTAATTGAAGTGTATAAACGCACATCCTAAGGGCAATTTCTTAACAATTGCTAACATTCTGTAAATGCTTTAAAAAAATAAAGAAATAAAAATAAATAAACAGTGAAATGTTTTAACATAATCAATTTTGAGCAACAACATTTGTGTGTATCCTATATTTATAGTATTCTGAAGAATTTTCAATTTCGTCTCATATACACGAAGAATTCATATTTGTCGGCCCTCCCCAGGTACCCTTAATTACACTTAACAATTATCATAGACAATGGCGTTCTTCTGAAGCCTTTACCATATGCCAGAGAATATATGCTTTTTTTTACTGCGGAACCAATGGTAAAAAAATCGCGTGTTATAAACATAAGTACTTACTTAGTATACTAACTACTTTACTATGATGTACTTACAACTTTTAAAATCTAACAATTATTACAAGCAATAATTGTCAGCCTGAAACACTCAATTGAAAAATCTTCCGAGAAAAGATACTTGCCGCCAACGGGACTTGAACCCGTGTCCTTCCGATTGCCGGTCGAATGCTCTGACCACTGAGCTATGGGGGCTTATCAAATACCCGCCAAATAATTCAATATATACTAGTGTTTCATTCAACAATTACTGCTTGTTATATTTTTTCCCACCTGAAAACAACCAACTTTATTTTTGCGAGAAAGACATTGTTAGTGTTAAATCCCTCGCCCGTTGGCGGCAAGTATCTTTTCTCGGAAGATTTTTCAATGTAAATGAGTGTTTCAGGCTGACAATTATTGCTTGTAATAATTGTTACCCTTTGTGCTATGCATAAAAATCTTGTCTAAACGTTAGTTTATAAATTAAAAAATAATAATTTTAAAATCCAAAAAAAAAAAAGAAAAGTTTTCCAAAGGAAGGAAGATTTTTCACGACTAAAGAAATTAGTGGCTGGGTGTGAAGAATTCGCTAACCAATTTTTGAAAAAAGACATCATTAGTAAACTAGATATTCACCGAATACAGTTGGATGGAGAGCATTAAATACTCGAGATTCTAAATATTTATATTTTAAAAAATACCTCGCATATGAAAATCTGCTGACGCAACATCAGGTGTTGTTGGAGTGAAAAAACCTTCAAACCGATCTCTTACGGCTGATTTTATGAAGATGAAAATTTAATAGAGTTTTTCCTTCAAACTGTACAATTATTTACAGCTGCCTCCGATGACTTATCATCACCATTAAACGTATTATATACGAAGAATTTTTCCAGCAATTCCTAAGTAGATTTGAAGTAAAAATTATTGTACACTTCATTTTGTTGTCCGACGTTATATTTTTTTCAGTAAAAAAATCACGAGGACTAAAATCGACGGATCACGAGATACGCGCTCTGTTTCCATGCTGCTTGAACGAGATGGTGTTATGGGCCTGTTTGAAGTATGAAAACACTTTTATTATTGAATTGTTTTATTTGTAGGCTAAATTTATAATTTAAAATTAATTGCTTAATTTTACATTTGTTCACTATTAATTTAAACACTGTTATAATAATCGTTATTACGACTGAACCGTAGTGCTTCTGATTTGATACTGTCCTGAGAAGATGTTCTCGTGAATTTATATTAATTGTTGTGTAAGACTTTCTATAGACGTATTGATTAATAATTCAAATAGTAGTATTTTCAATAACAGTTAAGAACTGAACACATTCAATTATTTACGTCTATTATTTAATTTAGATTAAGGAATGCAGACTGCAAATAAAGTCTGTTGTTATCATTACTTTGATAATTATTTGAATGTTGATATTGGCATGAATATTTATGTAAGATATTTACTGTACTATAATTATTTGATATCAATATAAATAAGGAAACTGCAATCAGTATCAATATTCTTCGTTAGACTATGGGTGGATATGTAGGTCCACGACAATGTACAAGGTCCATGACAATGGAGTGCATATCCAACTACCAAGTTAAAATATTCTTATTGTTAAAAAAATATCACAGGACAACAGTGCCATCTACGTTTGTAACTCGAAGTATTGTCGTAGCCTATTTGTCTCAAGAGGAGACCAATAGGCTACGAAACACCGCACAAAGAGGAGACCGATTATTCTATTTCATTATCTCGCAGGCAAAAACCTATAGATTAATGTGTTTGACTCTTTTTAGTGTCGCTTTTTCGTTTCATCGGTTTTCAAATCACAATGAGTGGGGAGGCTACGAAGCACAGCACAAAGAGGAGGCCAATAGGCTACGAAGCACCGCTCAAAGAGGAGATCAAAAGGCTACGAAACACCGCACAAAGAGGAGACCGATTATTCTATCTCATTATCTCGCAGGCTAAAACCTATAGATTAATGTGGTTGACTCTTTTTAGTGACGCTTTTTCGTTTCATCGGTTTCCAAAATCACAATGAGTGGGGAGGCTACGAAGCACCGCACAAAGAGGAGACCAATAGGCTACGAAACACCGCACAAAGAGGAGACCGATTATTCTATTTCATTATCTCGCAGGCTAAAACCTATAGATTAATGTGTTTGACTCTTTTTAGTGACGCTTTTTCGTTTCATCGGTTTTCAAAATCACAATGAGTGGGGAGGCTACGAAGCACCGCACAAAGAGGAGACCAATAGGCTACGAAACACCACACAAAGAGGAGACCGATTATTCTATCTCATTATCTCGCAGGCTAAATGCTATATTGTTTGTCTTTTTTTAGTGTCGTAATTTTTCGTATGTAAAATGTATTTTTTGATAGCAATTATATCTTAAAATTATACAGGTTTTCGTTTCACCCTTAAAATTTTATTGACTTTATTTTATTAATTAAACTTATAATTTTGTTCTATTTCACGTGATCTAATATAAACATATATTTTAACATTAAGATGAGTATTTTATGACAGTTAATCACTGCTAATTGGCCTTATAATATCTGCAAATTTACATATTATATCTACCCAAGATTTACATCTAAAGGTAGGTACTTGTATTCCAATATCTTTCGTACGTACCAAAAAACCGATAAGCATCATTTTAGCTTCTCACTTTTCTAGCTGATGCTCAGATTCAAAGTCGAAAGTTTTCGACTAACTATGTAATGAAATTGACGGCTTGGCGCGCGGGGGAATAAATGAACTGCACGGACGGATTAAGGGCTGGCATTGAGGAATGAATTAGTAACTTTTGACTAGTGTTTTGTGTCTTACCTCGCATTGACTTGATTTACTCGCGAGCTGCGGATCTAGGACTAAGATGCGTTTGGGACATATCTGAGATTGACGTGACGATGACGTCTGACGTCATTTCTGGGTCTGAGATTTACAAAATACGATGACGTCACAAGTGAAAAAGACTTTTGTTTTAATTCCTCTGTCTGTCGGAATCGGACAATCTCGATTCCGACAGACTAGATACCTGGGACGCGGACATTGAACACGGACCTGTGACGGCGGGGACCTTAGGACAATCTCAGGACTATTGATTAGGATAAATGATTAATTCCTTGCGTGAAAGAGATGCTCGGGCAACTCTGTTGAATCGCGGCCGCGTTTTGGCCGTTTTGGGACATGGATTTTGATGATGTTCGGGTGTTTTTAGAATGGCGGCGCGGCGGTAGCGGAATACAATCGTAATAGGCGAGTCGTTCACAGTACCGTCCGTCGACCGCTTCGCGGCGCGCTGCCCGTTTAATAATATTTAAATACCTATGAAACAATATAATATTTAAATCGTTTACAGAACACATTATTCATTGAAATAATTTAACAGTAAAATAAATGGAAATTAAAAATGTATGGTGTTGTTAAAAATCGTAGGATGCAATGCCAAAGGTAAGGAATGAAGAATCAATTCCTTTTGAAATTGAGAAATAGATTGAGTGTGTCACAATATTGAATTTATTAATTTCATTCGGTCATTCAATTTTGCCCACGACTACTAGGTACTGCTTGCACATGCCCAGATCATGCGTCGTACGCTTCGCAGTTTAAGAACAGAGCTATTGAAAATATTGAAATGCATCAAATTTCCCAAAGACTAATTTTACTGGTTTCTTGCAAACTACTACACCACTAGCTTTTGCGAAAACCTATTACTGAACAACCACTACGATTGCTTACAGTGTGGGGAATTCACGTACCATCGCTTTTTTTTTTTTTTTTATTGAAATAATAGATAATACATAATATAATCAACAAACAAGTCCTGCTAAGCCAATTGAATCGGCTTGTCAACAGGTGCTTATATTTTAGTTACATATTTATACATTTTTAAAATTTAAAATTTACATCTTATATCTACAGATACAACATTTTTTCATACATATCAAAATCAATATAAATCTTTTTTTTCCGATAGCCAATTTTTCACCATATATTTAACCTTATTCATAGAATTACATTGCTTTATAGTGTCAGGTAATAAATTAAATATCTTCGGTATGATATATTCAAACGTTCTCTGTCCGTACTTATTGTTAAATTTCGGAACTATTAACCCGTCGTTACGCGTGAATCTAGTGCTGTATTTATGTTCTAATTTCTCTTTATGCTGCGGGGTAAATATATGTTGAATTATAATTTTGTGCCAAAGTATTGCCTTAACAGGTAAAATTTTGGCACTCTGAAACAGCAACGGTTTATTTTGTCTCTGTTTGAAAATATTAGGGACGACCAATAATTTTACAATTGCGTTTTGTACAACTTGCACTTGTTTCAGATTGGTTATAGAAGTATTTCCCCATATTGTTAATCCATATCTTATAATAGATTCTGCTAGTGACATATAAATTATTTTAAGTGTTTCAATTGATAGGAAAAAATTTAATGTGTACATTCTGCCAGCAATCGATCTGAGTCTTTTACAGGTTTTTTTTATATGTTTGTCCCATTTAAAAAAACAATCTACAGTAACACCAAGATACACGTATTCCGAAACTAATTCTAAGCTTTCACATTTACAATTAGTTGGAATATTTTTATGAATGCAATTAAAATTATGAGATATAATATTAGGATTAAATTGAAATTTGGCATTAGGTGATCTTATATGCATTACTTTGGTTTTTTTAGCATTTATTAATAGTCCTGCATCATGTGACCATTTACAGAGTTGATTAAAGTCAATTTGCATGAGTTCAATTGCAATTTTTAGATCTTTATGTGATATGACCAATGCCGTATCATCTGCGAATACAAAATGTTTTACAAAAGAGAAAAGTTTTTTCATTATGGTTACATAAATTATATATAGTGTAGGTCCTAATATGGAACCTTGTGGAACTCCTGCAGATACATTTTTTGTTTTACTAAAAGTATTATTTATTTTGATACATATTTTTCTATCTGTAAGATAATCTTTAAATAAATTTAACACATTTCCTCTTATTCCAATTTTTTCTAGTGTTTTAAGCAGTTTTTTAGAGTTAATTGTGTCAAAAGCTTTAGAGTTATCAATAAATAAAGCAATAACATGTAATTTATTATTCAATTGGTTATTTACGTAATTGGAAAAATCTTGCAGTAGTTTTTCAGTATTTTTTTTTTCTTTGGAAACCATATTGACTTGGATCAATGATAGAGAATTTTTCAATATAATTATTTAATTTATTTGATAAAAATTTTTCAAGAATTTTTTCTAATGCTGGTAGAATACTAATAGGCCTATAATTTCCCAGTAATTTCCCAGTAATAATTTCCCAGTAATCCCCATCAATAATTTATGTTACAATACCTGCATTCCCAAGAGGAATTTTGTTTGCGAAATTATATAATCCGAACCACACCAAAAAGCAGCAGTGGTTCCAAAACATGAGTATGAGACATACATACGGGATTTAAATTCTGAGTGCGCGAGCTACTTGTATGGTGGGGGCGGATAGGGAAATAGGAATTCATTCCGAATGAATTGAAATGAATTCAGTGTTCTTGATTGTATTAGTAAAATGAATTCACAGTTGACTGAATGTTCTTTATAAAACCCTCTAATATAGGATGGTTCATATTCACAAGCTAGTTAAAAAAAGCACGAATTTATTGATGTGCTCTATTATTTCTGGGATGTTAAATTATGAGGATTCTTAACAGGAACCGATCGGCGTTTTGTTTGTACAAACGTACTCCCCAATTTGCTCTCTGGAGTTTGACAATATTGCAAATATTTTTTTAAATAATACAGGTGTTAACCACTAGCAAGTCGGTACGTTTTGTTTTTTTTTGATAAGTTACTTCTTATACGAATTATAAGACTCGTTAAATCCGTGGTCGGCAAAGTGCAGATATTTGAAACGGCACATATTTATGTGGCTTTCTTTTTAAATATGTATTTTTTATGTACAATTATATTAACCTGCTTTTTTAAATTCTTTGAGTACTTACGAATACCCTTATGATTTTAAAACGTTGTTTTAATTGATATATTCATTTGATTTTTAAAATCCCAACATTTTTGAACATATTCAAAGTCAATTTTGAACGAGCGCATAGTGTACGTCATAGGTTCTCAACGCGGGCGATAACGCCCCCTCGTGGGCGTTTGAGACTTTCAGGGGGGGGGGCAGTAGAAAATTAGAGGGCGTTGAGATGGCACAGTGAGTGCGAGGGCAGGTAAAAAAATATGGTTTAAAAAATTCAAAAACACGCTTACCACGTACCTACTAATAAAGCAATTTTAAGTTCCCCCCCCCCGAATTCGTGTGCGGCCCGCGGTGATACCTCATATTGTACTATGTGGCCCTTGACCAGAAAAGTGTGACGACCGCTGCGTTAAATCGTTAAATTGCCTGGTTTGAACACCATCAACAGATGTTTAGTATACAAACAAGATAATGTATGTTTTAAAGCAAAATCTAGAGTATTTTCTTTTAGAACAGTTTGCAGAAAAAATATCTTAAAGATCGATCCAGTTTTGGAGGAGAAAAATTGGGATTACAAATCCTCAATATTGATTATTTTATTTAAGTATGTTCAGCATGAGGTGCAGTTCTCTCTTTCGCTCGGTATCAGGGGATTACGAGTGACAGTGACAATAACAGTTTGTTAAAATACCTATTGTTCATATTAATCGGCGCCCGGGTTTCTTCTTAAAAGCAATTTTTTTCGAAGAGTTCGCATCGCCTAGCCTAACAATTTTTCACGTCTGAGCTCGACCAAAAATGTCTGTTTTTTGAGTCTGATTCAAGCAGTGTTGCCAGATGCGTGGTTTTTACCATGTTTTTTCTCATTATTGTCTTGGTCAATAAAAATAAAATTTACCTATCGAGCTAAATAATCGTTTTAATAATGGAATTAAATAATCGAATCGAATTAAATGAGTGCATCATGTATCTTTAGAGAGGTACTTGTACTATCTTATACTGTAAACTGTAGAAAAAAATACATCATTAAAATTATGAAACAATTTCTTCTCCCTCATCTCAAGCGCAAGAAAATATTTACTTTCATTTTTATTTTTATTATTTTTCTTAAGTTCCTTATATCACCCATTATTTTTTAATTTAAAATAGAGCTTTGAGAATTAAACTTTTTAACAATAAAAAACATAAATAACATTTTTATTTTTTTATCAATTGTACTGGACACTTCTTTATTTTTCACAAAAACATCATACTTTTGCAATTATCCAAATTATAAAATGATTTTTGGAGTATTACATTGCGCTCCTTCTTCAGCCGAGGTTTCTGTTAGCGTCACGGTATCCGAACGTCGGGTAAAGAAGTAGGTAACGCGTCACGGCGTATAAATAAATCACAAAATCTTGAAAACCTCAAATCGTTTAAAATAACTGTATTTATTAAAGCATTATACTTTCCTTATATATAGAGAAGAGTCCTCCAGTACCGGCCGGCATCCAGTACCGGCCAGTTACCAGTTTTATAATCCTACAATGGATGGCGCTAAGATTTTTACCGCTGTTAGTTCGATACACTCAGGCAAGTATGTGTATGCCTCGCGGGGCGTCGACAGTGCAAAGATTTCAGTAATGGACCTACGCTACGTAATTAAAATTGTGTCAGTGATTTTTGAAGTTCAGAGATCCAGTTTAAAGCAAACAACTCCTTGTAAGTGTAGTGTACGTATATGGCTATAAAAAGTGTATTTTAAGTCAACATTTTTGAGCATTCGTTTTTATCTATAATCGAACATATATATATTTTTTTGTGTTTCCTCCAGTACCGGCCATTCATTTACTTCATGTCCCGTGAAGTCTTTGAAGTTGACAGTTGATTTCGCATTGCTCCTATTAAATAAATCTTTTTAAGTGGAATAGTGCGAGTTTCTTTCATAAATTTGTGCCTGGGTTTTGTTATGATGTCGGGCTTATGCCCTAACATTAAAAAATTTGTGCAATTCGTTCATATAATGTGTAATTTTCCACTTTTTTATTTTTTTCAATAAAAATCGTTTATGTGTATGAGACGCCATAGTGATTCATAAGAAATGTTCAAATTTACTTTATATCATCAGTGATCTATTTCGTGGTGTGATTTTTCTTAATCTGGGAATACGGTGTTATTTTCATACGTTAGTTTATATTTTCCAACCATATTAACATTTTTCAAAATGATTTACCCAATGACGTTATATAAATAGACTTGCCAAAGTCTCACAAACTCAAGATATAATGTGGCAATTAATCAAAAATCTTTTGTTTCAGCGATTTTCAATAATTTCTTAATTCAAAAGTTATTCGTGTATGATAAAGATAGACGCTTAAAAGAATATGTGCATATGGACGGAACAAAAGATAGAACGCGGGCAGCATTTTCGTATTCAAAATTCAAAAGTTCCGTCGAATACTGTCTCAAGGCCGACTAAAGTAGGAGGCCTAGGCACCAGTCGAATTTTGAGGTGTCAAATAGCTATAATGAACAACGATAGTTTGCAAATGGCGTTGATTGTTATTGTATTTGTTGTTTCTGCTGATTTGTATGTTGTTTTACCGCAGGCAAGTAAATAAAGAACTGAATCATTAGATTATGATTATAAAAAGTAAATTTTACTTAGCGACGCATGGCATCGACTTTGTAATTTGGCTGTTGCGCATCCAGACCTGTACTTTAGTAGGTCTTGAGTTCTCTAATGACGCATAAAATCTTTGGGCGGAAAGCAATTGTATTATTTTTATAATCGATAATAATAAGTAATTTGCATGTTTTTACAAATGAAATGTTATTCCTTCGCTTTTACTACTGTTTACCGTGTAATAGAAACATTTTCTCATTACACAGGAGTGAATTTTGGCGCTTTTTAATGCAATTTACTTACTAGCAGGACACGACCTTACTCGACGCGTGGCAGTTTAGTACTAAAGTACTAGAAATCGAGTACTCTACAATTGTCTTGTTGTTAGCTTCCCATTTTGAGATTTCTACCCCGCGTCTAATGCTACGTTTCCACGCTTGCCAAGTCTCGGCAAGCGTCCACAAGCGCAAACGTGTAAACAGGTCGTTTGGCTTGGCTTGCGTAGGCTTGCAAGAGCTTGCGAGAGTTCGCCGCCGATCCAGTCGGGGTCAGATCCAGCGGCAAGCTTCGGCAAACGCTCAGTGGAACTTTCGAACTGGCGGCGGATGTACGCCGTTTTTGCTCCATGCGGTCTATGATAATATTTATAACATTACGAGACATATGTATGACGTATGAGGCGTGCCAGACTTATTAAAATGTATAAATACATAATTTTAATGCACTTATGTTATGTAATTTATTGCGACTGGATTTACCTAAAAAGTCAAAATAAATAAATAGTATTTTATTGATGATTTACTATTTATTATAGTAAAAAATATATATGATTTTTTTTAGAATAACTTATTTTATAATACAAAATAATTTTATATAAGACAAGTGATCCTCGAGTTCGGGTCCCAATTGCGATCATTATTTTTGAAGCGAAAACTTCTTTAGCACCGTTGTGATTTGAAACTCGATGAAACGAAAAAGTGGTACTTAAAAGAGACAAAAATCTATAGGATTTAGCCTGTGAGATAATGTCTCCTCTTTGTGCGAAGCGACCTGGTACGATTTTTATGAATCTGTATCATCCACCATATTCGTGGTCGTCGAGCTTTCCTTGTTTTTGTTACACTTTGCTTGTATTTCAAATAAAAGTTTGATAAACCAAACGCAATAGCCGACACAAGTTCGGCGTCCACCATGCTCGGGTGTAGGTAGCGCACTGACGCATTCACAAGCATGTAAACGACTTCCAAATGCCAAGCAAGATTTGTGGACGCTTGGAGCTTGTGGAGGCTTGCCAAGCCTTGGCAAGCGTGGAAACGTACCATTAGGTATGTAACGTCTTTGGATTTACCCCTTAAATTTTTGGACTCGACCTAATTCTTGGGTAATTAATCAACTCCGTATTGAAGTAAGTTGGACTCGCCCATTTCAGGGGGTGTAAAATTTTTTCTACAGAATTTTGAATTTAAGTTCTTTGTGATATTCTGACCCATATATCATTTTAACATTGAAAAAGAAGAACTCTACTTACCGACGTGCGCGTAGTTTTATGACGTCACAGTCTAGATTTTATTTAATTAATTAGTTTGGTAAAAGTGAAATATTTCGCTCTGTATGTTCCGGAGTTATTGGGTCAAAAACTATTTATTTTTAAAAAAAATGAATTGAATTGTTTTCCGCAAATTTTCTCAAATCAGTGATAATGTCGTCTCATAGTGAATACTTAAGTGAATCGGAAGAAGAGCGGGCGATCAGTATTAAAAAGTTAAGATCCCTGAGTCCTAAACAACTTTATGTTATAAAACTTTATGTTATACGAATATAAAACACGTAATAATCTAAAGTTCAGGGAATTGATGGTGCAAATGAAGGATTCGGATCAACAAATACTTTTGATGGATCAGAAAGGTTTACTGTCATCTAACGACCAAACTTATCGCAAGGGATTATTGAAGTCAAGGATTTTTTTTTTTAATTATTGAAAGGAGAAAATCTAGGGATTCTATGGCTGTTCTGGAAAACATAATGGTCACAGAAGTACCACAGTTAGTCACTAACAATCCTAGTGTTACAAGTGCTTCTTTAGCTGGTAGTGAGACTGAAAATGATATTACATCTGTACCAAGTACTTCTGCTACTGTGGTTTCTATCGAAAAGTCGCCTAATCAAAATAACAGGAAAATAACAAGTGATTCTCCACATGCTGAGCAAACGCGGATTGTCTCGTCGCTCGAAAAATGTATGAAGATAGTGAAATTGTTAATGATGGAAAAATAAATAAATCCGATAAATCAGAAATTATGAAGATCGTGGACTCTTTGATGTCTGATTTCACCTCGCTCGCTTTAGAATTGAATAGTGTGAAATCTCGAAATGTCACTATTGATGAAATGATGAACGCACAGGCTGAAATTTCTAATAAAGTTGACAAAATTATAGCTGCACAAACATCTATTCCGGCTGTAATGGATTCCGATGTGATATCACAACCGGTGAGATCGTACGCTGGAATAGTGGCTGGAGACCGATCCGCTAAGTTGGTTTTTGGTGGAGTTGCGCGATCGATAGTTCCTTTACAGCCGACTGTACTTTTGTACCCCAGTATTCCGGAAGGTAAAACTTCCGATGAAACTAAGAAGATTATCGCCTCCATTCTGAACCCAGCCACTGATGGTTTTCAGGTTGTCCGTTCGAGAAAAATAAAAGGTGCAGGAATTCTCCTGCAGACATCTTATACTGTTGGTTTGGATAATATTAAAAAGAACACTGACAAATTAAGTGCGTCTGGCATCAAGGTAGTACAGCCTCTTGGCAGACTACCTAAAATTGTATTATATGATGTTCCCAGTTGCGATATTTCTGGTGACCCCGAAATTTTAAAGAAATTTTTGTTAATAATATTGAGGGTTAATCTATAATTACAAGGGAAGATCATTTGAGAACGATGCGGTGCGTTTCACTCTTTGGGAAACGTGGCCAACCTACTATGAATATGGTGGTTACCGTTCATCCTGAGGTTAGAAAGGTTCTAATGGATAGGGGTCATTGTTTTCTTGGGTGGAACCCAATATTTCATTGGATCCATCAGATGTTTCAAGTGTCATCTGTATGGCCATGTAAGCAAGACTTGCATTCAGGACGTAATTACGTGTCGTCATTGTGCCGAAAGTGGTCACGATTATGAGGATTGCCCCAAAAAGGCAGAGGCCGCTGTCTGTGCTACTTGCAGACGTTTAAAAAAAAAAAAGGTGATCACCCCACGGGTGATAGAAACTATCCTGCACAGCGAGCCGCTATTGATATACAAGTCAGGATGACCGATTATGATTGTCCTTAATTCTCCTTTCGAGTTTAGGTATGTAATATAAATAAAAATATATTTCTTTTTTCATTGTTTCTTATTGTGATCTTTCTGTGTATCACTTTTTTTTCCTTTAAATTTTGTGTAAAAAGATTTTTTTTAGTTATTTTGTTTTTTTATTGTGATAACGCTGTGTATCAATCTAGTTATGTTGATTTTGGTTGTGCAAAGTTCCTAGAACTTTATATATTTTGTTTTGTCTACTCCACCTCAGTCCCTGTATCTATCAGGTGACTTTACTTGTAATCTTAGTATTTTTGCAGTTATAATTTTTCCATTGTTTTGAGTGGTGGCATTGTTTTTTTTTTCTTATATTTTTCAACGCACTTTTATAAAATAATATTAATCATATTCTCTGTAGTATCTCATGTTATGTTCATCATTCATTACACAAACTCGTCATCCCATTTTCAGACTAACTCCTGTTTTACAGGGACATTTGAGGGTTTAGCTTCGTGCATCATAAGTGTAGCTTCGTTAATTAAAAAAATAAATAGAGTCCTTGTGAGAGCCCTGAAGGAGTAACCATCTGTTACTTATACCGGGGCGGGAAAGCGGTTGGATTACCTCAAGTACCGGCCATTACATTGTCCGGCAGCACCGGCCATTCCTTAAGTTCGTTTTCAAAAGGTTTGCTTTACTTTCAGGTACACAATAATACCAAGTGGTACAAATGATGGTCAGACTAGGCAAAAGAAGGGCACCTGGGATCCTGCAGATACGCATAAAGCTGTGGAAAAGGTACTATTGTCTATGAGGCTTGTGTAAACTAATCAGAGCTATCCGATCAGTACATTTGCGTTTATTTTATTGTATAAATGGTTACCTATTTACTAGCCGGTAATGGAGGCCAATTCTTTAGAGTCTGATTTTTCCTAATTTTCGAATTGCATTAATAGAGTAAATTCTTTCTAAACATACTGGTTGTTTATTATTTTTATTGATAGTTCAATATACCTTATACACATATCAAGAGGTATTGAACATGTAACCTTAGGTATTTCGACTTTTTTGTTGATAACCCTTAAAGTGACAGTACTGGGGACTCTCCCTTACACCATTGTTTACTTATCAATGTAATTTCTCAAAAAATTGCTCAAAGATTTTATCAACTTCGAAATAGGGTTTTTAATATTACAAAATGTGATTTTTTTACCCTTTAAAGAAGGCTTTAATTTTTTTGGATATGGCATCACTGGTTCTGGGCGACATCTGCATGATACACTGAATGAAATTTTAATTCTGAAAAAAAGTTGTATTTTCCTCATTCTAGTTGTAGCACACCATATCCAATACCACGATGTTGCCAGAGTAGTATTTCCTCTTGTGAAATATTTTGAAAGCGCCATCGTTAATGGAGAAGTTTTTATTGTTTGCACATATTGGTATTCGTTTTTGTGCTGCCTCTGCTAATAGGTTGCCTTTCAACTTTCAATGCAATGTTACTATAGAAATAATATAATGTATAGCAAGTTTTGACACAAACAAATACAAATAATACCCCACAAAGCTCTGTCGCGAATATCATTTAAAATAAATATTATCGTCGCGAGCTTCTGAAACCAACTTCCGATTTGACCACCATTTTCCGGCTGCCTCATGTGGCGTGAAACTAAACCTTTTTTGTTGTTATCAAGTTTAATTTGTAGGACTCTATTTATATATTCAATAATATTATTATTAAATTAATACAAACAGTTTATTTATAAACAAGTTCTGCTGTGTAAACACTGTGTTACTACTAATACTCATATTGTAAAGGCAAAAGTTTGTATGGATGTATGTATGTTTGTTAAATCAAACTTTACAATAATATAGCTCATACATCAGAATAAGATACAGGCTATAGGTCAGAGCCCTGGCATTATGAAATTTGTGTAAAAAAATTGCAATGGGTGACACGATTAATAAGATATCTATAATTCTTTATTCGATTAAAATTATTAGAATGCGGGTGGTGGGAGGGGGTGGGTGGAGGGGTTGGTGGTGTGAGGAGGGGAGGGAGAGGGCGAGGGGGGGAGGAGGGGAGGGGGTAGGTTTTATTGAGTGCTTTTATTATTACCGTGACAATCCACGATTACGGTCAAAAGATAGATTGATACACTTTCCTACCCATCCCTATATTACCTGTCATTTCAACTTTACCCACAATCAGTCTTTAATCGAAGCACGCCGGATGAACATCTATAATATACCGCTTACCGCATCCGCAAACCGAACCCGCGTACCGCAAGTAACTCCAACTAATATAGTCATACCAGTGCATGAATAAACCCAGCCGAGACAGAAGGAAGTGCCAGCGCAGTAAGTCCTTTTTTTCTCCTATTCCTTTATGTGCATTCTCTCTACATGTGCGGTGGTCTTTCACACACATTTCACACAGTTTACAAAACACATAAAAAACAAATTTCAAGGTCCTTCGACATCCACAGCCACATCAAACAATAGGTTTTAAAGACCGTCAAACACCGGAGTTTATTATGACAAAATAAAGAAATAGTATCATCTGAATTTATATTAACGGATTATATTAGGTAGATATTGTAAGTATACGAGTATATCATATAGATGTAGCATCTCGAGAAATACAAAATTACTTAATACCTTTTTTAAGTGAACGGTTAATGTGTGTTAGAAAAAATATTGACATGTCAACAAAATATTTTTTAGACTCGTGCTGGATGCCGGCATCCGTCTTTAATATCTTAAACTAATCATTATTTAGAAAATAGTGCTTGTCTGATTGAACAAATGAATAATTTATTTCCCTATCGTAAACACAAAGCCGTCGTGAATATTTTATTTCTGAAACGAGACACTCCAAAAAAGTGAATTGAATTATTTGGCCCAAGTTACCATTGTACGTAGATGGGATAGAAATTTGAATTTAGAAGTTGGTTGGACCAAACGTAATGTTCCCAATGGGTCTCGCGTCCGCGGAGTGTCGTAAATATGTTCGCTATAAGAGTTTCCCTTATTTGAATAAATAGTTAACTAGTTAAATTCCTTGAAGCCCACATTTTCCACGAATAAAAAAAATATTGGCATTCGTTGCTGGTCGTTAAGACGATTTGTTTGAGAAAACAAAATAGATATATTCAATGGATAGATGATTAATGATTACAAAAAAGAAATGGTGGGGAAGGTCAGAATTAGGTTAGAAAGTTGTATTTGCCTCATATATAAATGTCTGAATTGTAAATCTTGATTAATCTGTTTCCTCTTCGTGTCGGCATAACATTTTATTTATTTATTGATCTTAGGGCTTTTACAGACATAATACACAAGTCGAAAAATAATAAATTAAAATTAAAAGTAGGTACATTAGTTCGAAACATTACAAAAATAAATGTACAACTTAAAATATCATAAATATGTTTTCTTTTAAATTTATTTGTACAAAATAAGAACATATAATTTTGTAGCAAAATTTTTTTAAGTGCAATACGCTAAACAATGTTTCTTTTTTAGTGCTGTACGCCAATTAATGTTTATTATTTAGTGCAATACGCCTATTAATGTATATTTTTAGTGTAATACGCTAGTTAATGTTAATTTTTAGTGCTATTCGCCAATAAAAGCTTATTTTTTTAGTGAAATACGCCAATTAATGTAATTTTTTTAGTGCTTTCCGCCAATTAATGTAATTAATATTTATTCTTTAGTGTAATACGCCAATTAATGTTTATTTTTAGTGCACTCTGCCTATTAATTTTCATTTTTAGTGCAATTTTTAGTGCAAAAAAACATTAATATGCCAATTAATGTTTTATTTTAGTGCAATCCGCCATTTAATGTTCAATTCTAAGTGCAATCCGCCAATTAATGTTTATTTTTAGTGCAATCTGCCAATTAATGTTAATTTCTTAGTGCAATCCGCCAATTAATGTTTCTTTTTTAGTGCAATAAGCCAATTAATGTTGATTTTTTAGTGCTAACCGCCAATTATTGTTTATTTGTTAGGGCAATCTATTTATTTAAAAAAACAAATGAGTAATTAGTAGTTTTCGAGATAAATGTGTTGAATTCTTGAGTAAAGTTAGGTAAAAACTACTGATCAATTGTAAATTGGTTTCATTTTGCAAGATCGTTCCTAATAAGTTAGAACTTTCCCACGTAAATTGATATCGGTATGAATAATTGGTTCATACACCTAATTTAAAGTATGTCATGCACTATACCATATGATCTAATCTACATAACTGCGATTTACTACGGCACACACAGATAATACAAATATAAGAATGGAAAAAGGACAATGTTGTAGTCAAATACATAATTCGTGACGTAGAGAGTCAAGACCATCAGAAGTTCCACTACTTACATGAATATATCCATGTCCTGAAGAAGAATGCAGATAGGATACACCACTGAATAAAAAAACGACAAACAGGACAAAGGACAACTTAAAAATTCCTTTGGGGGATCAGTCGCACCGTCTTTTTGGGAGATCAGCTGTCCGGGGATCAACTGTAGGGGGAGGAAGCGTCATGGAATCTTGTAAGACTTAGTAAGAGTATTTGTAAGAATTCACAAGAGTATTTGAAAAGACACAATTGTGTGGAATCTTATGACCTAACCTTGTGAAGAAATGGCTTGTGGATCATGGCGAGTCTCGCGCGAGCCACGCGCACATGACGTAACGGTCACAACAATCCCCACGCCTGCACTTGCCCCGTCTCGTCTGCACAACCTACCAACTGCTACTCACAATATAACTTTAAGCGTACTGATATAAAATTGTGTCAAAACATTCTGTCACATTTTGACTGGACATTTATTAAAAGCATACACTCTGTTGATGTTGCGGTCGATTATTTTTATAATGTTTTAGCAAGTGTTTTTGATTTATGTGTACCAATTAAGAAATCAATAAATGTGAATGTGACCTACCCGATATGGTTTACAAAATCAATTATTGACAAAATAAAAAGCAAGGAAGCGCATCGCAGAAGGTATAAATTGCACAAGAAGCAGTCTAATTACTTATTGTTTTCTGCGGTGCGATCCGAGCTCAAAAAAGATATTGCCGGAACTAATCACTAATATTTAAAAAGAATTCAGGACGGGATTAAAGACGATGTCAAATGTTTCTGGGATTTCATAAAATAATAGAAAGCAAACTCCAGGTCGCATAATGCCCTGAAGAGTGGAGACGAATTTATAACAGATTCAGAATCTATTTGTCAGATGTTCGCAGACTACTTTCGGTCTGTATATGATAGTAAAACCCCGGATCTCAGTACGAAATTTACGAAAACAGAAATTCCGTGGAACTTAGGAGACATATCTCTTGGATTAACTAATCCGAAATAGGTAGAAGCCTACATTCGTAAGCTGAAGACAGAGAAGGCTACAGGACCGGACGGAATTCCTTCCAGTATTATCATTAGCATAGCGCCAATGATAAGTGAAGCCCTTTGTTATATATTTAACTCTAGTATTTTGACTTCTACGTTCCCCCAAATATGGAAACTGACCCGAGTCAGTCCTATTTTCAAGGCTGGAGATAAGACAGACGTCAAAAACTACAGACCGGTAGCCGTATTATCAGTGCTGCCCAAACTTTTTGAATAATTGATTTGTGACAAATTAAGTCACCAGATTTCGCCATTCATTGGTGAAAATCAACACGGTTTCCTTCCAAAGAAATCAACAATCACAAATCTGCTTAATTTTTCGCGGTCGGTAGCCACCAGTTTAGACTCGAGGCACTAAATAGATGTAGTTTAAACCGACTTTGTCAAAGAATTTGACCGTGTTAACCATGATATACTTTTGATATTGATATTGATAAGTCACTTGCCTAAATGCTGATAGGGTTACGAAATTGTACTGTAATTGGAAGTATTCTGTTGTACAATAATAATAAAATAAAATAAAATAAAATAAAAAATAAAATAAAATTATAAGTGATGTAGTTTCAATGTGTGTTATATAATAATAGCCTTTAAAAAAATGGCCAATCTTATTTTTCGGTAAGTCTCCCATTACTGAAAAATCGTGGGTGCTGTATAAATTGATAAACTGTATCTTGTGAGACATGGTCACTACGATCAGTCCAATGCATCGATTACCATCCTTTAAATTTCCACTAGTTATTTTGTCGGTCATCGAGTGATTCTATGGATTCAAGACATACAATTTGCGAAACATGTATTAAAATACCATTAAGGTGCCTGTAAACGATCAAATTTGTTTGTCAAATTTACGTGTTTGTCAAATTATTTGAACGTCTACGGCCTTGTTTGACGTGCTTGTCAAATAAACTACGTGTTTGACGTGTTTGTCAGAAATTCTGATTGACGGAAAGTTTGAACGATATTTGACAACATGTTTGAACGTTTGCGGGGGTGTTTATCAAACAAACGTCAGTTTCGTGTTGCCATCTCTATGGAGAGTGCTGCGTCATCGAATATTATAAGCGAAAGAGACTTTTTATTGCATTTTATATTATATAAGCAAATTTTCATGGTTATATTTAGCTCTTAATTTTAGCCATTCTTTAGACCAACACTTTCTTTTTTTTCTTTTTAAGACACAGAGCTAATGTCAACGCAAGAAATGCTTTGTCCGTATCCGTCATTTTTAACAACACAAAATATTTCACTATTCACCTCACTTCAGACCAGATACAATAAACGTCAAAAGACAATTCCCGGCGAAAGCTGTAAATAAATGAACTAATATTTGACAAACTTCATTTGAACGTCTGCGGCCTTGCCAGGCCTTGCTCATCAAACACGTAACGAGCAAACGTAAAATTTGACAAACAAATTTGATAGTTTACAGGCACCTTTAGAAAGGATAACAGCCTATTTTGGCTGCCAATCTCTGGAATAATATATTAAATTCAAACTCCAGCTGTCCATGGATCCTATAACATTCTTCGTTAAAGTCACACGTCTAAAAAGTCTAGCATTTTTATTTCGCTGACTCTTTAAAATTTTATTATGAGACAGTAGTCAGATTCTTTGATCCCTTTCATGTATATTTGAATAGACGTTAGATATTTCAAAATCGATAAAGCATTTTGTTAGAAAGAAAAAAAGAATGCTTTAAAATAGCAAATAAATACCACAAGACGCAGGTAAGTGCAAGCTAGAGTATATTTTGCATCACCGCGTACCTCTTCTCATGTACGTTACGTCATCAGTCACCACAGAGTATATAATTCTAATATGACGGTTTCATCAATCTTTCGAGTACATCTAACTAAATAACGCATACTCTCAGTAACGGAACTCTACAATATCAGATATGGGGGCTCCATCGAAGCCAGAGTAAAGTTAGCCTCCCAAAAACTAAGCCTTACTGTACAGGACCCGCAGATATTTTAATAGTACACAACCGCTAATCCTGTACAAATCACAAGTGCTCCCCACGGTTGAACTTGGCAACCACCTCTGGTCTGGAGCTCCAAAATACCTTAAAAATACCCTCAATTCTGTGCAGAAACGGACGGTCCCTTAAATAGATTATCCCATCTTAACAGACATGAGGGATGGGTAAGAATCTGGAAGACCAGTGTGTCCAGGAATAACGGACGTATGAATCCATCCCTCCCACTGCGGTGCAAGGCGATGTTCCGAGAGAGTACGGCTGGAGAAGTCAAAGGGACTCCCTCAACCATTTGCTCCCGATCCGGCCTTTTTTTTTTTTTACATGAACTCCACACAGGAGGCCCTGAGGAAAATAATTTCCCTCAGGGCCTATATCATCTTTGAGGATGCTGTGTGGAGGGTTTTTTTAAGGAAAGGGAGGAGAGGAGAGTTCTGGGAAGGAAAAGGGTTTAAGGGGTGGGTAGGAATCTGGGGTTCAGTATGTCCTGGTCATCCGCCTCCAAGACCTAGACAAACCTCACCCGATGAACCCGGGCACCCCTGCTAAATCACCAAACGTAGCGAACCACTTGGGGTGACCTATGACAGAGGTGTTGGTTATCCAATAAAGGTTCCCGGGGCGGCGGTACCCATTCCCGCCTCCCAAATTGCATCTGGTATGCAGCTGGTGGGCAATCTTTAGAGCACATCGGGTGGAAATGATATCCTTGTTCCACCGGTATTACAATGGAAGATGCTCCGAGGAACAAGCGTCATTGATCCCATCGGCACCGATGCATAGTCGGGAAACACGCCAAACGCGTACACAACATGTGTATACGGTTGACATTTGTCACATGAGAACGGGTCGCTTCTTCGACTCGTTCTTGTGTTCAACGGCTCGGCTGTGGAACGATTTGCGGACCTCTGTGTTTCCTGCTTAATATAACATGGGTCTCTTCAAGACCAATATTCATTCCACACAGCATCTCAGATGACATAGGGAAATTATTTTCCTCAGATGTGAAATGTAAAAAAAATCTACCAAATACAATCATGACAAATCCATTACTTCACTCAAATTTTTCATACATTCTTTTCAATATTTTCAATACGGATCTGACGGAATACCTGCCCTGGTACTGCAAAGGTGCGCTGCAAAAATAGCTCCAATTTTGACGAAGCTTTTTAAACTGTCCCTGAAGACTGGCTCTGTGCCCTCTGGTTGGAAAAAAGCGGTTATCCATCCTATTCCAAAGAAGGGTGACCGCTCCAACCCGGCCAACTACCGCCCCATAGCGATCACATCAGTTCTGTCTAAGGTGATGGAACGTGTGATCAACGACAAACTGCTCACATACCTCGAGAAGAACAAAATTATTAACGACCGTCAATACGGATTCCGGCGGAACCGCTCGTGCGGTGATCTTCTCGCGTATGTGACGCATGTTTGGGGGCGATGCCTGGAACGTTTCGGTGAGACCCAAACGGTTACACTGGACATATCCAAGGCCTTTGACCGGGTTTGGCACCGAGGACTTGTCAACAAACTGCATTCTTACGGACTTCCCGCATCCTTGTGTACGTGGATTGCCGACTTCTTGAGGGAGAGGTCGATTCAGACGGTAGTCGATGGTTTCACCTCTTCCTCTCACTCGATAAATGCTGGCGTCCCGCAGGGATCGGTTCTGTCTCCAACTCTGTTTTTGTTGCACATCAACGACCTTTTGTCATGTGCACCAATTCACTGCTACGCGGATGACAGTACAGTTCATGATAGCTTTTTGTTTGACAAGCCCCCAAAGGGCTCACAAACTCCAACAGCTCGTAAGGCTTTGAAGCAAAGAATGGACGGTTACCTCGAGAGTGTTTTCTCTTGGGGTAAAAATAATCTCGTTGAATTTAATGTTTCAAAGACCCAATCTTGTCTGATTACGTCTAAAAGGGATCGCAATGAAAATCTAGTCTCTTTCAACGGAAGCAATCTTCCGAACAGGCCCTCCATTGATTTGCTTGGTGTAACCCTAAGTGACCAGCTCAGGTATGGGGGCTCCATCGAAGCCAGAGTAAAGTTAGCCTCCCAAAAACTGGGCGTACTGTACAGGGCCCGTAGATACTTTAAAAGTACACAACTGCTAACCCTGTACAAATCGCAAGTGCGCCCCACGGTTGAATTTGGCAGCCACCTCTGGTCTGGAGCTCCAAAATACCTGAAAAATACCCTCGACTCTGTGCAGAAACGGGCGGTCCGTTTGATAGATTCTCCCATCTTAACAGACGGATTGCAATCTTTAGAGCACAGGCGTCGAGTGGGAATGCTATCCTTGTTCTACCGGTATTACAATGGAAGATGCTCCGAGGAACTAGCATCATTGATCCCTTCGGCACCGGTGCATAGTCGGGAAACACGCCAAACGCGTGCCCAACATTTGTACACAGTTGACATTAGTCACATGAGAACGGGTCGTTTCTTCGACTCGTTCTTATGTTCAACAGCTCGGCTGTGGAATGATTTGCCGGCCTCTGTGTTTCCTCCTTCCTACAACATGGTTCTCTTCAAGACCAATGTTCATTCCTTCCTCTCCTCAAAAAGACCCTCCACACAGCATCCCAGATGACATAGGCCCTGAGGGAAATTATTTTCCTCAGGGCCTCCTGTGTGGAGTTAATGTAAAAAAAAAAAAAAAATACTTTCGAGTAACATGAACTAACCGTAACCCAAGAATTGTTTTGTCTTTTTTTTTAATTTAAAGTCTTTACGGAGCTTATGGATTAATTTTTCTGGTACTGCTATCTCAGTAAATCCACTATATTTAATTAGTTCATACTACCTGAGCATCCCTTTAAATGTTAACATGGGTTTAAAAATCTTTTTCACTTCTCTCATTTCTAAAACGGCCACGCGTGATTTTATCATTTTACACCCCTCAGTGATCTCATTTATACGTTCATTTTACTTTCATCTTTCCCCCGTCAGTTCCACGCTTCTCTCAGTAGATATGAAATTAGCTTTATAAGTACTTTCTATATTTTTTTTTGTAATGTTCTACGCTTTCATATCACTTGAATCTACTTTATATTCCCTCTAATAAATAAAATTCCTACAATGAAGTACGCAATCAAATCTCTGATTTACGTACTTCAATTCATAATTGCTTCTCTCGAAAAGCAGCTAAATACGACCACCGTTGCGATGAAATTTCCTGTAATAATTATAAGTCCACCATTCCCATGCCTTTACGACAGTATCTTCGCAGTTTCCATCAGCGTTAATTCCAGAAAGAACATGCTAATTACGTTCATATCCGATTAACAATGTCACCGAAGACGGGGAGTGCTCATTACGCGACTAGCAGGGCTGCGTATTTACAAAACCTACCATTTTAGTAGTGGCGGCGACTGAAATGGGATAAGTTTTGTTGTGCAAAATCATCCACAAATCACCTAATCCATCATGGATGATTTTAGAGTACAAAGCCCATACCGTTTGTAGACAGGATAGACTGCCTAGAAACTTGGTCACACTACATTCATGCATCGTCATATCCTTACAAGTGCATACCTCGGCAGTCTCCTTTTGCAGTCCTCTCTGCCTACATTTACGAAGAAGCGGCCCTATGGAATTAGAGTTCAATGTCATGACTGATATAGTAGGTATAGACTTGTATGTATGAATGTGATTGAAGCAAACAGTGTGATCGAGATGTTTGGCGGAACATTATCTCTGCCCATCTCTGCGGAGAAGTGATCTGATGGTATTGAAGTTCGTTGGCATGACTGAAAAGGTAGGTATATATGAGATGAAGCAAGCAAGATAACCGCTATAGTTGTATTAGGTTGCCAATTGCCATCAATTATCTCAATTAAAAATATAAAAAAATATCAGACAACGGTAAAAGCCCCCGCCAAGACATTAAACATCTACAAAAACGACAGTTTTGGGGCTATTTGCGTGGCCTACAAAACAGTACAGAATTTATTAAAATAGGTTTATTTTATTTAATAACATATTTAAATATCGTTAACTAGCTGTTGCAATCAAATATTTCATTTTTATGTTATGGGTCGAAGCGGGGGGCGGCAAGTGACAATCTACGAAATGCAGTGTTTTGTTTAAACTAGTGTCGCTAATTATCTCAAGGTGAAGGATCTCGCGTCAATTATATTTACGAGTACTTACTTGTTGATAAACGTTTTTTAAGTGATTTAACATGACTTCTACAAGACAAACGTTTAATGGAAATTTGGTGAAAATACAGATTTGAAAGTGAATATCCTACCAACATAAATGAAAATGTGATGAAATTCTATGAATGAGTTCGACAAAATGTAAAAGTAAGGAATAACACATCAAAAGAACCTACGTTTTTGGAAATTGCCGAAATAGCTGGAACGAAAATTGAAGAATTGTGGATAAAATCTTCTATTCCTATTGTCACACTTTTACTAAAAAGTTATCGCTCAAAGTGTTATAATTTGAAAAGTCTTTGAAGAAACTTAATGAAGAAAAGTTAGAAGAGTTCAGAGTACAAAGTAGATAGCTTTTTGACATAGCTGCATGTAAATGTAAAGAATTTGTAAGTTGTAATTGTTTGAGGGGAAAAGTGCCAAAAGAGGAACAATATTTTTTAGAAGACCAATGCACTAACAGGCTAAAACTGTTTTAAAATGATCGAAGAGGTTTAGAGAGATTGTACAAGAGAAACATATTTCGATTATAAAAGAACCAGGTTCTATTTATGTTGGGTATGTGGTTCTAACATTGGACAGTGCAAGAAATATTGAAATAGCTAGCTATCCACAGCTTTTAACGACTGAAAAGATATCACTAGAGGGTTTAATGGCTGTTGGCTGTGATGGAACAGACACAAATGCAGGGAAATGAGAGGCGTGATTCGTCTTTTGGAAAACAGACTATCTCGATCATTGCAATGGATAATTTGTCTCTTACACGCCAATGAGTTACCATTGAGGCATTTGTTTACCTTTTTGGATGGCCCTACTGCAGGACCTAAATCATTTGCAGGTCAAATTGGTAAAACATTAGAGATATGCGAGAATTGAGAGACGCTGCCGTTGGCCAAGTTTGAGAAGATAGAAGGTGAACTACCTCCACAAATATACACAGATCTCAGTACAGACAAGAAATTACTACTGCTGTCATAAATGGATCCTGTTCTACTGATTTATTACAGAGAAGCCCAGGTAAACTATCCCATGCCCACTGGTTGACAAGAGCTAATCGCATACTGCGTTTGAATATGTCTACGGAAAATCCACAACAAAATCGTGTGACTTTAGCAAATCATACGCTCCTGACTGGTTTGCTATCAAAACACATTCATCCTGCGAAGATGGTTCAAATTATTTATGGAAACTCATTAACAGCACTAGATATTTGTCGAACGAGTTGTTAGCGATAGTGGACCCTGTTATAATTCGAAACAGTTACTTTGCTCAACCAGAAAACTTGCTGTTGTGTATGATAACAGATTCACGTAAGCAGATTAGAGAACTCACTGCAAGACGCATTTTAAAGGCTCGTGAAGTTAATAAAAATTCTGTTTGGCACATGTTTCAGGTGCCAAAAGTGGACAAAAATGCACGTTCTTACATAGACATGACTGACTGGCAACAAAATATATACAAACCCCCAATACTGATGAATATTTCCGATAAGCAGTTACAAGATCTTATTGAAAATTGAGAACATACAGTGTTGGAGTTTATGAGACTGCTTTGCCACATTCAGGCTGTGGAAAGATCTGTAAAAGTTGTGACAAAAGCAGCTATAAGTGTATCCGACAAGATAAGACAAGAGGGATTTATAAAATCTAAATTAGCATCTCGAAATCACTTGCCAAAGTTTGAGATGAAAAAGGATTTTTGTCGTAAAAAATGATTTTATGCATACCAACATAACTTTCTGAACCTGTGTTTACTTTTGAAATAAATGATTTTATTATTTAATATGTACTTTTATTATATCATTTAATGCATAAAATATTATATTTACTTATTATTTTGTTTATAGGGTGGATAATACAAAACGTCTATAAAAACTTAAAAAATAAAATATCAAGTCTATGGCGGGAGCTCAAGCTGTCAAGCTAGAACTTTCGAATTGGGGAGTGTTATTTACAATTACATAAAGCAACTTTTACCTGGTATTCCAATTCAAATTTCGAAAAAAAAAAAAAATTCATACAAAAGTGTTCCACCCTAATAACCGCGTTGTTCGGCGATTCATCCTCTCTGATTATTTCTGCGGAGAAGCAGCCTGATAGGGTTAGATAGAGCTCGTTGCCATGGCTGAAATAGTAGGTATGTACAAAACGTGATTGAAGCAAGCATTGTGACCGAATGTCTGGTGGCATTTACTCTCTGCAAATGGTATGGGCTTTGTGGATAAAAAAACATAAACATACCTTGTCACCGATTTTCAACTACAAAACCTATCCCATTTCAGTCACCGCCGCGATGAAACAGTATAGGTTTTGTTAATACGCAGCTTTGGTATTAATTTAAATTAGATAAGCGTCTAGAGCAGTGATGATCAACTTTTTTAGCAGAAGGGCCAATTTACCATTTTTTCACTTTTTCTTCAACTGGTAGGGTACATACCGCTCGAACTGGTTATCATTGAAGTCGGTGGTGCCGCAAAGACAGTGATATTATTTAAATAGCTTGTCTTTAATCAAACAATTAGGGATTGTAAAACAAAGTGCCGCTGGCGATAATTTTATACCTCCAAGATTATATAAATAACTAGCTTTTTCCCACAGCTTCGCTCGCATGGTCTAAGGGGGGTTCCCACTCCGCCTCCTCCACCTCCCCCCCCCCTCCCACTCCTCTCACGGCCCTTCCCCCTCACCACCCCTCCTACCTCCTCGCTCACCCCTCCCACCCCTCCCTCCGTCACGCTCTCCACACATTCAGTTTTCAAACCTCGCGTGCCAACGACAGAAATTTTTTTATACAAATTTCATAATGCCAGAGCTCACCGGAAGTTTTATTAAAACCCTGTCTTGACAATAACAAACACAAAAAAAAGAATTATCCAATTTGGTGCAGTCGTTCGAAAGTTATCCGCTTAGCAACACATTCAGCGATTCATTTTTATACGTAAGAATAAAGATCTTTACAAATGCTTACACTTTTGGGCGGCTGATTCATAATCGTCGAATAAAAGTGTTTCGTGCTTTATAATAGAGATTTTGAAAACCTTATTTATTTGATCGTAGTTCACAGAAATCCGAACAATTGTTGCTAATAGCCCATTCACATGGTTCATTTATCTTTCATTTCGTGATTTCTTTTTGCCTCTTTCCCTCAAAATGAACCGTGTGAACACGAACGTGAAGAGAGACAGTGCCGAATGAAGCATTCCAATGTTGGAATGCTTCCTTCGGCACTGTTCACTTGCAACCGGAATTTAACATCACGTGACTCGAATGATATGTGTGAACACTCAAGTGAACAGTCTTTCACTCGCGAATTAGTCGGCCGAGAATGTTCTGGCGTGAGGACGAGTAGCCGGAGCGGCTTAAACGTCAAAATGCTGCGTTTAGTTCGCTTTTCGAAATAACTCCTATACGTCTTATAGAAATCGTTGTTTCTCCCTTACTATCATAGTAAAAAATATGATCTAAACGGTATTGGAAAGAAAAAATAATGTTCTATATATTCAATATAACAATTAAACACAAAATAATACGAATGTACACTTTTATGGAACCAAAGTTTCTGATCGAATTTGAAAAAAAATTTATGAAACATTGTGAATTTTTATGAATTATTTTTATATGAAACGACAAAAAAATGAGGTGACAGAAAAGTTTATAATTTATTTGTCTAACAAAATAAGTGTGTGTTTTTATTTTTTTTTTGTTACCACTAATTTTAGTTAGAATAAAAGCAAGGAGAGCCATTTTTTTTACTTTCAAAAGTTTACATTTAAAATTATTCTATTTAAAAATTAACGTGATTATTTCTAATAATAAATTTTGGAAGCATATCTCACTACCTTTCCAAAACAGTTTCTATTTTTTCGATACGTTAATAAATATTCCATTTATATGGATTTTATTACAAGCCGAGGCCTATTTTGGAATAAAAAAAATTTCATGGTGCAAAAATACTGATAGATATCAGTTTTCAGGTTATTATTTAACCATTTGTTCATTTTATGATGCTGAAATTTATTAACTGTTTACAAAAATCACCAATTTCTCGTAATTTAGTTCGAAATTATTGGAAATGTCAATTGAAATCGTAAATATTCCCGAACTTAGCCGTCAGCGCCGGACGAATTCCAATGCGCGCCGCGACTACGCTCGACGACTTCGTAGCGAGAATGTCGAGTGAACTCTTCCTTCGAAGGAACCGTCTGAACACGCGGTGAAACGAGAATGGAACATTTCATCGAGTAAACCTTCATCCGATTGAACCATGTGACTTCAACTTAAGGAAATGCACCACGTCGTGTAACATTTGGAATTGGGCCGCTAGCAATAACACGCTTTACACAGATGGCGATATGGACGTCCTGTTTTGGTTTATGCAAGAAAAAAAGTGTATTTTATTTTATTTTGCGAAGTTTAGGGACTAATGTTCATGTAAACCATGATAAAGTCAACATTGCGAAACATGTTGATTTTTGAAGTGAAACTTCTATAGCCCCGTTGTTATATGAAATTTGTATGAAACAGCATATGATGAATACAGCACCTGCGAAGCATCAAACTCCTATTAAGGCTCCTATTGGTTGATATATAAAATGGAAATGCTCTTATTCGCTACTTTGATTAAGACCTTACTTTTCAAGTCTCCTGGGTTCTTCATTGGTTGAGATTGTTTTGGTAAATTTTCTCTTCTACCGCGTGTTAACTGCACTCGAATTTTTATTTAAACAATAAAGTGGTTGTTAGAAACAAGTATTTATTCATTTGTAAATGATCTTCGATCATTTTCAAATGAATAAATCCCTTATCAGGCACAAGAGCCCCTCTTTTCTGATAAGGTATACATGACCAGAAAAGACCTTTAATTTAATATTTTGTAAAATATATGTGTATATAATATGTAACTCATATTTTTTATATTACAATAAAAAAAAAAAATTTTAATTTTTACGTTTCCGGGCTGTTATTTTAACGCACAACCGTAACTGTAACCTTTGCATTCTCTTTTTATGAAATGTTTAGGTTTTTTTTGTGGTTGAAATACAATTTAGTAAGAAAGGTAATAGAAAGAATGTGTAATAGCAGTAATAAGGAAAGAATAAGATAGTAGGTATATTTAAATTGGCCAACCTGCAGTAAGTACTAGGCGAACTAACTAGACATAATGTATGCGTAGTTGCTTCGACCAGATGTTACCTGCATATTATTATGCACTCAAACAAGAGCATTATTCTTTCATTTTAAAGCACAATTGATCAATCGTTTTTCATTTTAAAGCACAATTGTTTTATTTTTATTTTTATGTCTACTCCACGCAGGAGGTCCTAAAGAAAATAATTTCAAAATTAAAGTGTAATGATCTAATTATCGTGGATTCTTTTATATAGATAATGAGAAACTTTGAAATTAGGATAAAGGAACGTATTAGTTATTTAAACAATAATAGTTTTTCGGAGTTTGTCAATCATTTCTTGAAGATGAATCATATTTTTGATTTTAATAATGGAATAGAGTTACTTCATTGCAAAGTTACTGATATTCATTTGGACAAACTACGTATCTTAGAAATTAGAAAATGCGTAGGGATGAATTTAAATATTATAAATAGTCAAAAAAATGAGATTCGTTTTAAGATTTTCACGGCCAAAAGCATTTTCGTTATTTGTTTTTGGGGTGTTATGCCGTGTTGCGCCGCCTCCTTCTTTCACACATCTACCGTCATTAAATTATTTGTTACCATTGTAAATTCATCATCATCATCATCATCTGTGGCTCTACAACCCAGGTCGGGTCTTGGCCTCCAGCAGAGCCTGCCTCCATGACTGTCGGTGTTGTGCTGCGTTGCGCCAGTTTCGGATGCCGATGGTGCTTGCATCCTTCACCACTCCATCCAGCCATCGAAGCTTTGGTCTTCCAACTCTTCTCCGACCCCCAGGTGCACCATCCATAATTCGCTTTGGAATATCTCCTTCGCTCATTCTCTGGATATGTCCAGCCCACCTGAGTCTTCCAGTTTTGATTTCCTTGGAGATATTAGGGTCCTCGTAAAGATCGTATAGCTCCTGGTTGTATCTGATACGCCATTCTCCATTATCACAGACTGGGCCGTAAATCCTTCGCAGCACCTTCCTTTCAAAACTTTCTAGGGCTCCTTCATCACCCTTACTGATTGTCCAGCATTCCGAACCATACATAAGAACATTGTAAACCATTGTAAATTATGCCCTATTAATCCCCTCCCTCTTCCGCTTATCCTTTGACGCCTTTAAGTCTATGTCCATTGTTGTAATTATTAGTTTTAAGTAATCCCTGATGATGTTAGCGTTGCTTTATGTTGGTATGTACGTAAACATTGATATGTTAACGGAACTAGGATTCGCCGGTTTGATGAGACACCGGGTCGCGTATTTACAATCCCTACCGCGTTTCAGTCACGCTACGGACTGAAACGCGGTAGGAATTGTAATGCATAAATCACTTACAAACACTACCGCGTTTCGGTCGCGCTACTGACTGAATCGCGGTAGGGATTGTAAATATTGTAATACATAAATCACCTTACAAACACTACCTAGTTTCAGTCGCCTATCTGTTTCTGGGACGACCGTAATTATGGAGGGGTTGGCAGAGAGGATGGACCGTGGTTTTTAACTTACAAATTTTTATTAACATTGAAAATTTATTTCTTAAGTGAAAAAAAAAAAAATTTTTTTTTTTAACTAAGAGTGACGACCGTAATTATAGAAGGGTAAGCAGAGAGGATGGACCACGTTTTTTTTTACTTAAAAAAAATTTACATTGAAAAATTTTTTTAAGTAAAATAAAAACGCGCGTTTTTTTTTACTTAAATAAATTTTATGTGTAATTTTTTGATTTTAAGTAAAAAAAACGCGGTCCATCTTCTCTACTAACCCTTCTATAATTACGGTCGTCACTCTCACAAAAACAGATAGAGCAACGAAGCGCGTAAGGCGACTGAAACGAGGTAGTGTTTGTAAGGTGATTTATGCATTACAACCCCTACCGCGTTTCAGTCTGTAGCGCGACTGAATCGCGGTAGGGATTATAAATACGCCACCGGATCCCTGGAGCCAGGATGCGCCTAATGGCCTCCGGCAATACAGTGGTGACCGCAGCGTTTCAGCACCAAACGCCACTCGTGAGTAAGCGCTGGGCCCGAGCTCACCCAGACCTGGCCCTACGTAAAAATTATTTTATTTATTTTTATATTAAAATTTATGTTTTGTTCTATTCTACGTACTTGATTCTTTATTTTAAAAAAATGTTGTGTAAAATAATATGGGAAGTCTGGGATTGCACTATCCTCCGCACATCCTGGAATAAAAACATTATTATTATTCTTTTTAATAAACGTGGTTAAAACTAAGTATTCTATAAAATAAGTTTACTATGTTTGAAGAAGAAAACAATTTCGCCATTATATCATTGAAGAATATTGAGTTCTGGGAAGGAAAAAACATGAGGGGTGGGTAGAAATCTGGGGATTAGTGTGTCGCGGAGTGACGTATAATCCATTATTCCCACTACAAGGCGTAGCGTTGGGTCGAGAAAATCAGGTTAGAGAAGCAAAAGGGTTTCCCTCAACTGTCCTCTCCCGATACTTCCCAGCATACAGCAGATGGGCTGATGTTTCTGCCCCCAAGACCTGGACAAACCCCTCAACCCCACCCTAAGTCACCAAACATAGCGAGCCACTTGTGATCATATCAGAGGTGTTGGTTATCAAATCATCAAAAGTAGTTAAATATTTGGGAATAATCATAGACAACCAACTACGTTGGGAAGCTCACATCGGTGACACAGTAAAAAAACTTCGTAAACTCTGCCATATTTTCTGCTCCCTTAGGTCTATCTTAGATTTACAGACTCTAAGAAGCGTTTACTTTGCCCTTTTCCAATCCATAGCAACATACGGTATAGTGGGATGGGGTGGTTGTGCTGAATCCATTATTAGACCAATTATTTTAGTTCAAAAACTAATTCTGAGAATTATATTTAAATGTCAACCTACCCATCCCTCAAATGAACTCTTTGCAAAAATCAGGGTCTTCGATATTCGACAGCTATTTACTATGACAAGCATTTGTTATATACGAAAAAAATAATCTACTAATCGCTCCACAACATCAAGCACACACCCGCGTTTCATCAAACCTGGGTTGCTTGGTCCCAAAAACTAACACCTCATTCGCTCAACGACAGTTCTGGTTCATCGCTCCTAAAATATATAATGCTCTGAGTACTGACATAAAGACAAGTAATTCTAATTCTCTTTTTATAACACGTGTACAACATTGGATTTTTGTAAGGGGACGAACGTACTTTAAAGAATTCATGAGTTCTTATTAAGAATTTTAATTATTAATTTTTGTATTTTAAAATTTGAATTTTCATTTTTATTTCTACTTTTCTTTAAAATATGATCTTTTTTTTATCTTTACTTTTAAGTATTTCTTTTTTTTTTAATGTTTAATCATCTGTTTTAATTAAATCTTATTTAAAATATTAAATGTACGACTACCACAACACGGGCATTAGCCTAGTGTGGTAGCCCAAAAAACAAAAAGCTGTAACTAATAAAAAAATTAATGAAATTAAAAAAAAAATAAAAAATGGGCGGCAGTAGGTACATTTACCCGCCTCCTAAATGGTTAAGAAATTACGGTTCCATGACAACTCAGAATCATGCAATTTCAGCACCACTTTGAAAATTCATTAAAGGTTATGAAAAAAATACAAGAAAAATAGCCCATAACCTAAGGCTATCGTAACCTATTTAACCAATTTTTAATATTTATTTGTTTTCATAATTTTTAATGACTTTTAAAAGGGTTGTTGAAGTTGCATGATTCTGAGATGGTCTCTGAATTCACCGTAAGTTCTCTTTTGGAGTGAAACTTCTATAGCCCCGCTGTGATTTGGATTTCGGATGAAACGGAAATGATGATCAACTGCGCTCATTGGCCACTTAGATTATGATGCCACTTTTAAAATCCTGTTGGTTGAAATATGAAACGGAAATTACGCTAGTCTACGCTCATTGGTCGCTTTGATTATGACTTCACTTTTCAAGTATTGGTTGAAATTGTTTTGGTAAAGTTTCGCTTCTACCGCGTGTAAACTGCATTCGAATTTTTTTTTTGGCTTCAATAAGTTATCTCCATTACATCCTTACATTTTTTCGCATCAAGAATAAACACAGTTGCGCCCCACGGTTGAATTTGGCAGCCACCTCTGGTCTGGAGCTCCGAAATACCCAAAAAAAACCCTTGACTCTGTGTTTGATAGATTCTCCCATGTTAACAGACGGACTGCAATCTTTAGAGCACAGGCGTTAGGTGGGAATGCTGTCCTTGTTCTACGGGTATTACAATGGAAGATGCTCCGAGGAACTAGCGTCATTGATCCCCTCGGCACCGGAGCATAGTCGGGAAACACGCCAAACACGCGCCCAACATTTGTACACGGTTGACATTAGTCACACGAGAACGGGTCGTTTCTATGACTCGTTCTCGAGTTCAACGGCTCGGCTGTGGAACGATTTGCCGGCCTCTGTGTTTCCTCCCTCCTACAACATGGGTCTCTTCAAGACCCGTGTTCACTCCTTCCTTTCCTCAAAAAGACCCTCCACACAGCATCTTCAAAGATGACATAAGCCCTGAAGGAAGTTATTTTCCTCAGGGCCTCCTGTGTGGAGTTAATGTAAAAAAGAACAATCCTGTACAGTGTATACCTTTAAACGTTATCTTAAATTTTTTGAAAAAAATCGAATAGACGAAATTTGCATTTTCTTTGCGTGGATAAATTCTTGAAAACTTACATCTAATGCTCAGGCAATATTTCAAACCATGAGTAAGCAAGTGTAAAGTGTATAAAAACGTACCTTCAAAAGGCACATTGTTAGTCTCGGAGCTACGTATAAACCATTTATTACCGCACCTTAGGATATAACCCCACTTTGAAATGACACGACGTAATTTTTCAAACGTTTTATGCTAAAATTCTAGAATATTTTTGAAAATAAAAAGAAAAAAAATTGGCGAACATTTGAATTATGTAAAAAGGTAATAGGGGCACTGAATACTAAGTCACTAGACATGTGATCCAAATCGATTTGATAAAAAAGAAAACTGATGTCACCTAAAACATAATTTTGACTTTTTGACTGACGAATGAAATCGATTTTATGTTGAGGGAAAGTCGTTAAATATTTAAAATAATTATTGAATAATTTCACCAGATAAGGTCAAAATGAGCTCACTCCACAATATTGAGATGAGCTACAAATCCGAGGTATAAGCCTGCTGGGAATAACCAAAAGAATTAGAAATTCGACAGCCAAAGACGACTTAGTAGCAAATGTAATTTATATAATTGATTAAAATCCTTGTGGAGCACTTCTCTCCCACTGCCCGATATGTAATGTATGTAAACCGTAGGCTAAGAATAATTTATATCATATTTGTAAAAAGCACTAACTTTGTGGCTCGCCATAATTTACAATAAAAAACACATAAATTTGTTTAAGACCACTTTTATTTTAAAACACTCTACCGGTTTCAGAAGCACCCTTCCTTCGTCAGGAGAATATTATAACTAAACTATGATACAGAATGTTAGGTGTTTGAGTGGGAGGTGAGCAAAGGGGTGGGGGTAATTGCGGGATTTCCGGAAAGAACAGAGCGGTTAATTGGAAAAATATTTAGAATGGGACTGAAAGATAAATTAATTTGGTTATTCATATTTACGCACCAGATTTAAATGTCCGTGTTTAATTTTCCCCACAGGAAAAACTAAACCCTTTCACACACTTCCCAAATGATCATCTGGTCAATCCACGTTATGCAATTGCACTATATAAGAATTATAATTACAAAACAATACAAGAACAACATGTCAACCTACCAGAGACCAGATGGGAAAATAATTCACCGACTCCAGATATTTTCATATCAGAGGGTTCGGCTCTGTGGAATTCCTAATTGAACCTATAAATCCTACTGATCCCTCAATATAAATATTTTAAAAATCTTTTGTAATCCTACTTGTATTTAAAATTGCCGATTTTTGCATTTTTATACATAAATTCTTTGACAAATCTAATACGCCTAAATTTTGAATCAGAGACCTAGGTATAATGCCAGTAGCCGAAATAACAAATGGTAATATTTTTATTGTCCGAGAATGCCAAATTCTATTAATCTCATTTCCTAAATCTGTGTATTTTCTAATTTTTTCAGAAACAGTTTTTTGAATATTACAGGAATTTGGAATAGCTACATCAATGATATAAGTTATTTTTTTTAATTTTGTCATGTAAAACTATATCAGGTCTGTTATGACTAATTGTTCTGTCTGTTAGTATAGTTTTATCATAATATATTTTATAAAATTCATTTTCTAAAAATGAATTTGATTCATATTCATAATATGGTACTATATTACGGCAGTCAATCAAGTTATGTTTAATTACCAAACTTTGGTGGATTATTTTTAAAACCTGATTGTGCCTAAATGTATACTCGGACGGCGCTAATATAGAACATCCCGATATAATATGTTCTATAGTTTCCGGAAAAGCCAAACATTTTCTACATAAATCATCAATTTGATTTATATCTTTGATTATATGCTTCCTATAATTTTTAGTATTAAAGACTCTATCTTGAATGGTAAGCATAAATCCTTCTATTTCTGCGCTCAAATCTCCAATACTAAACCATTTGTTTGACGAAAATTTGTCAACATACGTTTGGTTGAGATAATTGAAGTGTTTTGCATGAATAATTTTATTTGACCAGGAATCTAATAATTCCTGGTTAGTATTTATAAGAATGTTGGCATTTTCGTCATATAAATTTAAAGGTGTAATGTTTCTATCTGCTTTGCAAATTATTTTGTGCATTTCTGAGCTATTAGCTTTCCTATGGAAAAAATTTCTAAGCATTTCTACCTGATTGTGTTTCAAAGATGTTATTTTGACTACACCTCTTCCTCCTAAATTTCTAGGTAAATTAATTCGTTCTATAGCTGAATTTGGATGATGGCAATTAAACTTTGTTAACGTAGTTCTAATTAATCGTTCTAAAGTATCTAATTATGCCAAATGAGTACGTTAATAAAGGTATTGCCCAAGTATTTATTGCTTTTACTAAATTTTTAGCAGATAAATTGCATTAATTTTTCTGATCCTAGTTAGAAATTTAATCCTAATATCATTTTTAATACTAGTGTGATCTAATCTATTCGATTGCGGGTATCCTAAATATTTATAAACCTTATCCCCTTTCATACTTTTAATTTTAAAATTTCTACAATTTAAATTTAAAAAAAAAATAATAATATTATACTATATTATTATATATTATTATATTATTATATTATTATACTAGCATTATTTAGGGATTTTCTGATTTCTAGTGCTTCTAAATTATCTAATTTTTTGCTTTTATTGTTAGGGTGAAGAATTTTAACCCCTGTGTCCTTATTAAAATTGTGATCTGTAGAAATTAGGTGATTAGCAAACTCTGAAAAATTATTATTATTTAAGCATCTTAAATGTTCGGTGATTCTAATGTTTACATTTCGAGTTGTTTTACCTATGTAGAACGAAGGACAATCATCGGAAATCCCGCAATTACCCCCACCCCTTTGCTCACCTCCCACTCAAACACCTAACATTCTGTATCATAGTTTAGTTATAATATTCTCCTGACGAAGGAAGGGTGCTTCTGAAACCGGTAGAGTGTTTAAAAATAAAAGTGGTCTTAAACAAATTTATGTGTTTTTTTTATTGTTTTTTAGTGTATAATTTATATCAGTCTGAAGATGGCTTTAACGAGCTGATACTGGTTACGGCCAAATAAATTAAAGTGGATGTAAGTTTTATATTTGATATACCTATTATAATGGAATTCCACCATGAATTGTCAGTTTCAAAAATAAATAATAATAATAATAAATTATTAAAAATAGTAAAACCTGACACATTTTTATTGCCACGGCGGCGTGGGGTGAGATTGATAAATAATAAGAAAGCCGATTTACTTACTAGACGTTTATTGAAATTTTGCAGGTTCAAGATGACAGCTGGCATGTGACAGCTGGCATTTTGACTACTACCAACATAACGGATATACATATATCATACGAGTATATTTCATTATATTTACGTAGCAGGTAAGGCAAAACCATTTTTCTAAATAATTATCGTAAGCCCACAAATAATTGCCGAAGTTGTCTCTAAATCATAAAAAAATCAGCGTGTGCAATTCACATGCGGCAGAAGTGAAATCTTCAGAAAACTAAAGTATACAAGACTACGAAGCACCGCACAAAGAGGAAACCGATAGTGTACGAAGCACCGCACAAGGAGGAGACCTATTATACTATCTCATTCTCACGCTGGCTAAATCCTATAGATGTATGTGTTTGTCTCTTTTAAGTGTGGCTATTTTTCGTTTCACCGACTTTCAAATCACAACGGTGCCAAAGAAGTTTTTACTTCAAAAATAGAATCCTTTAATTGTCAACTAACATTGATAAAAATATACGGTTGAATAAATCCATTTGCTGTACCTTTTGAATAAATAAATATTTTGAATAAATAAATATTTATTCAGTTTGATTAAGTATTATGGCCTCAAATCTAAATTTAAGTTAAATATTAAAAAGATCATGCAGTCGTTTCTCTTAAAGCTTAATATGCAATATTTTTTTGGTTCTGTGATTTGCTGGTGGGTGTTTTGAAGGGCGGTGAAACCTCAAATAACAAGCTTTGCCTTTGTCGCAGTGGTATTGTGGTTGAGCTTTAAGGGAAGGTGATCTCTAAACCATCAGGTCGAGGTTGAATCTTTAAACCTTGACATTAAACACCGGTCACATGTCAACAATAAAAACTACCTATTCATCTAATTATTCTTGGTCAAACCTCTCTTGCAAAATTGACAACTTTGTCCTTCTTATCCAGTTTCTTAAATTGATATTGAAAAAGGTTTTTTTTTCACAACACATTTCTGAAGTTTTTCGAAGGAAACAATTTCTTTTAATTCTCCGCTTTACTGAATTTCGCTTTCGGAAAAAGAGGCTTATTTCCCGTAACATTATATTTTTATTTTAAACACTTCGAGTTAGCCAATCCCGAGAAGTTGTCAGAACCAAAAAGATTTTTTAAATAATTTCACTTTCAAAGGAAAAGACTTTATATCTTTAAAGTAATTGTCATATCAGTTACACTGTAGGCGTTTCAAATACAATACTCGGATCACTCGAAAAAAGTAAGAAATAAATTATAGAAAATTCTATGTTCAGCATTCAAAGAAAGAATAACATTAACAAATTAAATTTTTTACTTAATTACTTACTAGATTTAAAAACAAAGATTTTGTTCATTTTTCTATAAAAAAACATTTGCTCTAACTTTTTGAAGTGAAACTTCTTCAGCGTCGTTAGTGACTTGAAATTCGGGTGAAACGGAAAAGAGTCACAACTCAATTCTACACAAATACTCGGTTCTAATATAATGCGGTAAATTCGCACCTTCCATAGGTGCCTGACAAGTCTCAGCGGCCAGAGAGACAGACATCAAGAGAAGGGGGGTTTGAATCCTACGAAAAAAAATCTTTATTTTATGAAATCAATATCCAATATTCAAACCACTTAAAAAACAAGCAAAGAAAAGAAAGCGACATCTAGCGACTTTCTAGTTTCACTTCTATCACGTGTGAATTACACACTCTGATTTTTTTTTTTAAATTTTACTTCCAACTCATAAAATCCTATCACTGATTGAAAATATCCTACTACAATCACACTTGGCAAAAAATATCGCTGGTGACGTGATGAAGGACTTAGCCAGCATTGGCATTTAACTCTCGACGCCTGAATGGGAACTCAATGCATTGGCAACTTAGCCACTGACCGGTCTTAGAAAAAAAAAACAAATTTAATCGAACTGTATTTCAAGTAAAAAGTTTTTTTATTTTTTTTATTGTTGAAAAATTATTTTACAAAAATTTCATAGTACAATCCAGTAATGTTGGCCTCACTGGGTTGTTTATCCGTGCTGAGGCCCCCATTTTATAATATAATAATTTATACATAATACAGTTTGAAAAAAAAAGACATATACAATTTTGGTGATGAAACAAAAAAAAAAACATTTAAAATAAACATAAATTTAAACTAAAAATAGAGATAAAAAATTAATATTAAATAAAATTAAAAATATAAAAAAAAATAATTAAATGAAAATCGGCGTATATTATGTTTTATGTGTTTGTGAGTGTTACGTGTTTTATTTTGGTTTTGTGTGTTGCGTGTATATGTTTTATTCTTTTATGTTATAAAATTTTGGTAAAAATTGTCTTTTTTGTTCTTTAATCCATTTTTTTTTTATTTTGTGTCTGAAATTATTTTTGTTTTCTTCAATTTTGTTTCAAGTGAAAGACTGTTGAATGCTTTTATAGCATGGTATTTATGGTATCTTTGTCCAAAGGTACCGTCGGAGTTTTTATGTTTTCTTTGTACGCTTGTCTAACTGGTCTATTAGTGATATTTGGTGTTTGTTGGAGTGTGTTTTTTGGTCAAAAATGTAGTTTAGTAGTGTTTCAACATATAATTGGCGTATATCTAGTACGTCACAACTTTTATATATTTGATCTGCATCGGTTAGTCTATATTTAAGTATTACCTTTAAGATCGTTTTCTGTGCGATTTCTATTTGAGCGATAGCTGCGTTTGTTTCTCCTCCCCAAGCAATTAATCCATATTCTATTATTGATTGACAAAGTGCAAAATATAGTGTTTTCATTTGTTTATTTTATACATGTTTCTTTTGTTTAGGAAAATGTATATTGTTCTGAGGAGTTTATTTGTGATTTGTTTAATATATATTTTTTTATTGTTTTTATTTCTTGCTAGAGCAATCCCGATGAGTTACAGAACTCATTTTGGGACAGGAGGAACATACACATCATGGGTGGGAGGAAATAGTTAAAATTTTACATAAGAATTTGGATGTTAAAATATAAGATTCACATACAATATAGAAGAAAAATAAAATACAGGTTGAAGAATAAACAGCAATGGAAAACAATTAAAGAAAATGGGAACAAGGTTATACAGATATGGATGATTACAACTTAATGGAAAAGAAAAGAAGAGAAAAGAAACAAGACAATTGAACATGACAAGAAAATTACAAAGTTTCATCCTTATACATACTTAAAAAATATTCTTTTAAAGCATTACTCTGATTTTTTTTTTATTTTGCTGGATTCCCTTGTACATATCTGGTAGCAAATTATATAGTGTATAGGCAACATAGTTCAGAGATTTTATCCCATATTTTGTAGTGTGTGTTTGAGGTATGCGGATTTTATTGCTATTTCGAGTATTGTGAGTGTGGATGTCTTGATTGTAAAGTGGCTTGATGATAGTGTGAGTTGATTGTTGGGTAATTTGTAGGATGGTGCTTGTGATTTCAAGTTTAGGAAGGACTGTGATTGGAAGAATACCGGAAACTAAATAGATTTCTCTGACATGGGTGTCCCATGGAAGTCCAAAAACATTTCTGAGAGCTCGGTTTTGAACCACCTGCAGATCAGCTATCAATTTCTTTGAGGCAAATCCCTAGATACAGCAGAGATAAGAAAGGTGTGAATGTACCATGGCGTAGTACACTGATGTTAATAAAGTTACGGGTAGTAATCCTTGGAGTCTATAAAGTACACCAGTTATGGGTGTAATTTTCTCCTTTACATGATTTATGTGGAGATCCCACGAAAGTTGGGAATCTACGATCAGGCCCAAATGTTTTGTGCTCATTTTCTTTTCGAGGCAGTTATCACCAACTTTGATATTGAGGCTGATATTTTTCTTGTTGCCAAAAAGTATATAATGAGTTTTTTGTTTATTCTTAACCAGCTTGTGAGTTTAGAAATATCAGCATTCATTTCCGTTTCAAGCTCCGCTAGGTTCAGTCTGTTATAAAAAATTACTGTATCGTCCGCATAGAGTTGTAGAATTCCATTAATACCCCACTTTGTTATGTCATTCACATAGATAAGAAATAGCAACGGTCCAAGAATTGATCCCTGTGGCACTCCACATGTTATTTTACCCATCTCACTCGTTTCTCCTCCCAGTTCTACTGCCGAAAAGCGATTTGATAGGTAAGATCGGTAAAGTTCCAGAGGAGTACCAACAATACCCAAATGTTTCAGTTTTTCGATCAATACGTTATGATCCACCGTGTCAAACGCCTTCTTTAGATCAATAAATATTGCCGCCGTAAAATCCCCATGATCAATATGTTTCTGTATATTTGATATAAAATCAAAAGCTGCACATTTAGTGTTAGATCGTCGTCTGAAACCGTATTGTTTTGACGTGAAAATTTTGTTGTGTTCGAGATATTTCAATAGTCTTTCTTTAATGATATATTCAAAAATTTTAGAGATAGCTGGAAGTATAGAGATTGGACGATAATTTTGGAATTTTTTTTTGCATTCGTCTTTATGAATAGGAATTATTTTCGCAATTTTTAGTTTGTCCAATATGATGTGTCCATCTAAGGTTATGGTCAATTACGATTCCTAGATACTTTATTTGTTCCGTTTTTTCTAGAGGAGGGCAAACGCAGATTTTTGTGTTTATGCATTCATGTATTTTTATGGTATTTATATTGTTTTTTGGCTGTCCCGAGTTAGTTATACTATACGTTGAGAATTTTGTTTTCGATATGTTTAGTGTAAGTGTGTTAGAGTCCAGCCATGTTTTCACTTGCGTGATTCCTAGATTCGCTATATTATATACATTATTCCAATCCTTAGATTTAAAGAGTAAAACTGTGTCGTCTGCATAACTAATTATTTCACCGTCTATTTCCATGCTGCAAAGTTCATTTATATAAATGGTGAAAAAATGGGCCCTAGTATGCTTCCTTGTGGAACTCCGTGTGTAATCGGCAGTGGTTTGCTAGTATGGTTATTAATTTTGACTTGTTGTGTTCTGTCGCTCATATAACTTTTCAATAGTTGGAGTTCTTTATCTTTGATACCCATATTTTCTAATTTTTTAAAAAGTGTTTCGTGGCAGATTGAATCAAACGCTTTAGCTAAATCTAGATATATCGCTATGCATTTATACCCTTGATCTAAGTTGCTATGTATATAATCTAGTGTACTTGCCAAAGCTTCTATTGTGCTTCTTTTTTCTCTAAATCCATATTGTTTATCCGAGATTAATTTGTTTGCTTCCAGGTATTTTACAATTTGGTTTTTTAATACTCTTTCGTAAATCTTTGATAGCGAGTTTAACAATGTGATTGGTCTATAGTTATTTCCATTTTGTCTCCGGATTTATAAATAGGTATCACAAGTCCTTTTTTAAGAGTATTAGGAAAGTAGGCGTGTGTTATGCTAAGGTTGTTCAATGTGTTATAGGTTTTAATATTTCATTTTTTATTATTTTAATGCAATACTTTGTTATCTCATCTAATCCAGGAGCAATCCGGTTTTATAATGTGTTAATTATTTTGGTTATTTCCTTTTCCGAAGTTGTTTTTATTATAAATCTGTGTTGTGTCGGTTGAGTATTGATGTTTGATCTGTTTTTTTGTGTTATTGTGTTTGTGCTATGTTTTTTACATTTGTTATGAAGTTATTGACATGGTTTGCCATAAATTCTGTATTTGTTTTGGTATCAATTTTGTTTGAGTTAATATTTATTTACGTGCAGATGTTTCTATATCTTTTATAGTAATTAAGTTGTTCCATGTCATACGGTGTGCGTTTAATTTGTTTGTGAATTTTGTTTCGTTGAATACATTTCAATATTCCTTGTGTTTTCCAAAGTTTATTTTTTTGCTTTGTGTGTAAGTTTTATATGTTTTATTGTAGTGTAATTATTGATTTCTTACGTTAACGTATTTGTTAATTTATTCCAGGCCTCTTAGACATTATCCATTTGGTATATTGTATTCCAGTCTATTTTTTGTAATTTTTCTTTTAAGTTTGAGTAGTCAATTATTTTTTTTGTAAATATTTTATGTTGGTCGAATTAGTGTTTTCTTGGTTTTCGGTGTCTATTGCTATCATATTTATATTGATCTGTAATTGTGCTTTCAAGTACTACTGTTTTGGTTTTTAGTTTTATCTTGATCATTATATGATCTATACAGCTTTTAGTGTTTTGTGTTACTCGTGTTGGGACATTTATCATTGGCTCCAGTCCATGCTGTGCTAGTATTGTTAGGTATTCTATGTTTTGTGGGTGTCCGTTTTGTAGAGTGTTAATGTTAAGGTCTCCTATGATGATGATTTTTTTGTATTTTTTGAGGTCATTTAATGTATTGTTAAGTTCTGTTAGGAAGTTTGTAATGTTGTTTTTGGATTGAGGTCTGTACATAGCTAGGATACATGTTTATTTTTCATATGTAATCTGTAAGCAGTTGGAGTCTATGATGTTTATTTCTTGAACGCTTATGTTATTTTTATCACTGATGTACGTAACTATTCCATCATTTTGGTTTTGTGTATATTTGTGTGGTGTGTATTATAGTTTTTGATTGTTTTTGGGATATAGTTTTCATTCAACCAGCATTCTGTCAGTACAATGACATCAACATTATTGTCAATCTGTTGGAGGTATATTATAAATTCATCAAAATTTTTATTGATCGATCTAATGTTTTGGTGTAATATTTTGATTCTATTTGTTTCTTTTGTGATGTTGGTCCATAGATTAAAATCATTTGTACTTTCACAGTCAGTAGTGTTGATTGTCCGAGTCTATATATTTCATGTAATCAGCCATGTTGGTGTGTATTTCTGTAAGTATATGATGTGAGGTTGTGTTTGGTGTATAGTAGTTTTTATGTCAGTTTATTAGATATGTCGTTCAAGCGTTTTATTTCTATAACTTTTGAGTCCTTTGTTTTTCTTACAAGAATTTTTCCGGATTTTATCCAAACATATTTATAGTCTTTTTCTTGGGATCTTTTTCTGGTGTTCCAGTGCAGATTTTTATAATATTGCGTTAATGCCGCATTTAGGTAAACATATTGGGCTCCTTCTCCGTTGAATTTTTTTATCGGGTCACTGTGTTTGGCTGCTAACATGGTATCCGCTTTTGTTATATCCGCAAAATTAAATGATTTTTTTTTTATCATTTGGTTTATGTTTTGTGATTTTGTAGGTATCCTCTGGGGTCATAGTAACGCCTGCGAGTTCAGCGATCCTCGCAACAGCATGAGCTAGGGATATGTTGTCCTGTAATTTTAGACCGCTTATTTCTATACTTTTCAAAAGGGCCGATGGTTCTATATCCGCTAGGTGGATTTCTACCGTAGCCAATCTGTTTTCTTTTTCCGCCAGTTCCTAATTGAGTTTGTTGACTTTGTTTGGTATGTCCATAATTTGTTGCAGTTTTTTGTATAATGTCATCATATTTGTCGTTGATGAAGTTCGTGAAGGTTTTATTTCTTGCAGCTCTGTTTCAATTTTATTGAGCATTACTGTCTTCATTTCCTCGATTTTCGTATTGATAAATTCAAATATTGATTCACTGTCTATATTTACTTATTTTTTATTTATTTATTTATTATAGATAGATACAAAAGAAAGTACAAATTACATATAAGGAAACTTTGCCTGTCCAACTAGGAAATTTTCCCGTTCCAGGACAGACAAATTGACATGTTTAGTTCATATTATTCCTGAAATGTACATAATTACATAACAAAAAACCAAAAAAAAAAGTTTCATTTTACTCTGAAACTAAGTTGTGTAATAAAGAAAATGTATATAATATATAAATATAAGTACACATACATTTTTTGTGACAAAGTAGAAAAAATAATCTGGTAGCATATATATTATAATCGGATTTACCGAATTAACCTGGTAACATATAATATATTAAGATTTACAGAGTATGAGATAAGTAAGTATGTTAGTAGCATTAAAAGGTGTAACATGTACCTGATAACAAGATGGAGGAATTACAATAAGATTTACAAAATAAAGCTATGAAATTATGTTAGGTTATGTGTTTAGGAGTTTGAATTTTAATACATAGTACACTTATATTAATCATAGACTGGTGTGTCGCCGACGGTGAGTCCATGGTGCCAGTTAATAGTGGTGAGGATGTAGTTTTCTTCGCGCTGGAGAATTTTCTGCGAGATTTAGACATGTTGTGTTTGCGTTTTTTTTTGCTTGTGGTTAAAATTTTATGGTTTGTTCACAAATGCCCCATATAATTTTTTGTTAATAATTTTGTTGTATTGTCTATGACAGAAATGACAATTTTTTTTTCAAAACCCATAAATTGTCTTTGGTTTGTTGTCTTGTTTCGTTTTTTTTAGACGAGATTTCTAGATATTTAGTACTGCCACTACCAAATAAACTCACTGTATTTAACGAATCACTGTTTTTTTTAATGTTTTTGTTGTGTTTTTTTGCTTAATTGTCTCTTATTTTGTAATCAGAATTGGAGCTGTCAGAATTAGGTGTTGTTCCTTAGCGGTTATCCATAGACTATTCTACTATGGATAACCGCTATATAAATGGATGGCTACTTTACTCAATAAAATTCAACAATTTTTATAAACAAAATCATTAATACAAACATGAAAACACTAATTCTCAAGAAGCGTTCTAAGGAATTTCGATATTTAAAAAGCGAAAAGGTTTTATTCTCTCAAATAATCGTCCTAAGTATTTCTCTTCATTGTTACGATTCCACGAAAGGCAGAGTAATTTCGTTATTCATGATCCAGAACGCTCTTTAACAAGGAAATAATATTCAAACTGATTTAACCCCTCGGGCTACTATGTTAGGCTTTCTGAACAGCTCATGTAGGTCTCATGGAAATCTTTGAGTCTCATTTACTATCATGGTTAGAAATATGATCTATGTTAGAAAGCGAAAACACCACGCTTTTTATTCAAATATAAAAGTTACCCGCAAATAAATTACACCTTAATGAAACCTAAGTTTACCTAATAAAATACGTTTTTTCGTTACCAGTAATTTTAATCAGAAAAAATGTAAGGTTATCCATTTTTAGCAACTTTTATGTCTGCACTAAAAAAATTATATGTTTAATTCGAATTATACAATTTTGAAGTATATTTTACCACCTCGCAAAAAACAGTTTGTAGTTTTCGGATTCATTCAGAAATGTTCCATCTATTTAGATTTTATTTCACAGCGGAAATATTTTTATCTATCAACAAAATAGGTCCGAGGCCTGATGGGTTAACGTACCTCATAAAAAAACACATCTATTAAATTTTGTGCTAACTATTTAATAAAAGAAAATGGTTTTCGAGTAGAGAAATATGAAAAAGCCGGTGCCTCACTTCCGCTGAAATTTGGTTTACGGAATAAAAAAGAAATCCGACATCCTGTAAACAATACGGAAAAGTGCTCTCTCTTGGGGTAATGAAATGGAATGTATTAAAATTAAGGACCCAGGCATGGTGATGGTTTGTTAAATCTTCCATCTTTTCATTTTGAAAAAAGAATGTATTTACCAATGTATATGTATATTTTTTTATAAATATTCAAAACGTAATAAAGACGACGTTTCAAGCATATTATTTACGTGTGTCAAATAAGTACTAAATTTTTTTTTTCACAATATGGTATTATTAGCTGGGGAGGAAAAAATGTTAATATTTTAAATCCACTCAAAATACAGGGTGCGGCAGGGAAACTTGCTGATTTGAAAAGTCAATAAAAGAAAAAATACTTTATATATCGATTTAATTCTTTTTGTATCGTATGTTATGGGTTGCCCATATACCTATCTATCGTGCGAACATCACGAAGCCAGATCGTGTCAGGAAGCCTATCACGCGTGTCTTGCAGCCAATGAACAGGCCCTAAACATTTTTAAAAACCATATAAGGTCATGTATTTAGGACATTTGCACGTGTCAACGTCATGCAAATCATCACCCGTTCCCTCCGGACCAATAGGAGAGGCATTGCCCATATATGGGGTTAGCCGTCTCCCTCTACGGGGAGACGCAAGGGAAATAGAAAAGAAGCGAGAGTTCAACGCAGGCACCCGGAGCGAGCGGTTCTCCCCGACCAAGACGTGTTGAGCGACGGTAGTTCCCGCTCGTAACAATGTGAGCGTCGGCCAGGATTGCTGAACCACAGGAAACCCCTGACGCTCCTGTTCGCACCAGCTCAGTGCAATGACCCTGCCGCCCGCTGCGTCACCTCCCGCTCGTAACAATGTGAGCATCGGCCAGGATTGCTGAACCACAGGAAGCCCCGGACGCCCCTGCTACGCCCCAGCCCAGTGCGCTGGCCCGACTCCTGCCCGTGCCGCCCGCTGCTTTGCCGCTGTTCACACGTGAGCCTTCATAATACCCCCCCCCCCCTCTAGTTATTCGTGAGCCATTTAGATTCTCAGCCCAAATCACCTCTTCTTTGGCACCCGCCAGTCAGGACTTAAACTGAGCTATTGTCTTGCATTACCTTGCTTATTGTCAATAAACCTGTCTATACCAACTACCTGTTTCACTGGATATTGCCTGTAGAGAGACCGTACCCCCCCCCCCGAGACGAAGTTCGCATACTCAGAAGCTGCCGTCGGCACCCCCCTGTATCACTGACATAAATAAGTAATACGTAACACTGGGCCCAACGTGCTATAGGTTTTCCCTCCACTGAAGCATGGTAATTGGTATAATGTTAGCTTATCATTGATATATTGTGTTATGTGTGAGCATATGTTATTGTTTCTTCCCGCGCAGCAGCAGTGTGTATGCCTCGTGTATTTTTTTCGCGTGCGTACAACCACGTAGTGTTCAAACGCGCACGGCTAGTCTGTCCAGTCTATTGCCCTAGTCCGTCCGCATTAAATTAATAATAAGTAATTGATGTCACGTTCCGCGACAATTAAAATTATTACATTAATTTACAGCACAGTTCGTTAACAAGTTGTGCTGTCTCGATAAAAACCCGTCGGTAGTAGTGAAACCTTCAGTAGTTGTGAGATGTGGTTTCGTTCCCTTGTCCTTGGAGAGCGGCAGTTGAATTTTTTTTTTTAAAAAGAACTAAACTTAACTGCTATCAGGTCTAGTTTCTGCTACCTGGGGTCCCTATAATAGGACAGGTTAACGAAATAATTGAATAACTCGTAAGGAATTCGCGATCCAAATTGGATAACGGGTATTTACCGGAATCGTCTTGTACGGTGTTACGTACATTAAAACCATGGAGTCCTCCACGACAAATTCGAGTAGAATTTTAAATTTCGTAAAGGCAACCGCGTCCGTGATTAACAAAAAAATGTTATCGGAGAGAGATATTGCTCCCAAAAGAGCGGGCTTGCTCGATGGTGACAGGCGAAAATGTAAATACAAAAGATGTAAATAAAAGTAACCCATTTTATGTAAATATTTATGTACATTAATTTTTTTTTCTTTTTTCGGATATCTCTCTTTAAATTTCTTTTGCAATAAAAGTTAAGGATTTGGTAAAAAGAGGTACCGACGTTGCCGCCGTATCGGGTTGAATTTTTTTTTGTTATTATTATTTTTGTTCATTTTCTCTCCACCCCTGGATACGTGTGATATATTATACTTAATCATTCCGTGGGCATGGTGTCAACTAATGAACCGGATAATAATAAAGGTGGTAGTTGTCCCTCTTTATATATAACCCAAGGTCGTCATGAAACCTTGTTACTACAAAGATAAAACGCATATAGCTTACCTTTCATTTATTACAGAAGTTTGCAAATTCCTTCTTACTACGGTACAAGTGTTGACAATTTGGGACGCTAGAGGGTCTTCACGTAATTGTTAAATTTTTCTTTTTTCTTTTTTCTTTTGATAAAAACTCAATTTACATTAGTAAATCATTCGCAACGTCATCAAATTCATTATGACAGTAGCAGTTTTCTGCAGAAGAGAACAATATATGGTTTGTTAGGAGAAGTAACCACTTAGGTATAATTTTTATTTATATAGATATATATATTTTAATATATATAATTCACTTTCGAAACACGACATGATTCATTGATAGAGGGCAGAGTTCAAGAACCTTAAGTTTGTGGAAGTATTCTTTATATAGGGAAGAAACCACCTTGAGTATTCAATATCCTACCCGGGACTGGAATGAAAACTTCATTTTCATTTTCATGGAACGCTTGTACACTAGAAATTACCCAAATTCTAGGTACAATAAGGGAATATGCAAGCATACCCCCTTTTTTTCCGTTGCCAGGAGACGGCATAAAGAATTCTTGTGCTAGGGAGTGGTGGACAAGTCCTCCGTCACTCATAGTAATAGTAGCAGTTAATGGACTGGTAGGTAATAATAACTCAAGTAAATCTTGATTGTGTCATTAACCTTATATATTGTAAATAAAAAAGGCGTTAGTTGTAAAAACCCTGTTAATAAGTTTAACCGGCGACAGTTGGACGCTATCCATTGTACAGACGACCCTGCCGTATTACGGAGTACATTTTCTGGTATATTAATTGCGGCAAGGACACAAGTCAAATAACGAGGTCGTAGCTAATCGTTACCATTATTCCTTCCTTTTTTTTCTTTCCTTCTTAATGTTATACACCCACGTGTACAATTATAATTGTGCCGCATTACCTTCAGTCAAGTTGTTTCGGGAAACCTTTCATTGTTCAGAACTGTTCTCGCAAGCTGACACATGTAACGAGAATCGAAGGAGCACACATACTGTCGCGGATGACTTACGGATATACCAAGGAATATTACCTTATATATATGTATTTTTTTTATTGTATACCCTTATCAATTGTAAATTAATTATAGGTTGTGAGTTATTGTAAGCACGTAATTGATTACTTCGGTATCAATATGGTAATCCAGCGTGTAAAGTCCTTATGTCAGGACGAATTTAAGCAATGTTAATTGTAATGGTTTGATTCCTTGTGTTAAGATGAGGTTGTATCTCTCATCGTACGAGGTATTAAAAAATATTATCAGCTGCATTTAAGTCATTACGGTTTTGTCTGGTTATTTTGATGAGAACACCTTTTGGAGGTGTTCTGAGTATTTTGGTGCAGCGCTGCACGGCTCACCTGAGGTGGGTCGATAAAGGGTTATAGGATTCATATTACGCCTGAAAATTAATATTCATGATAGGTGTTCAGTAGCGTAACCTTATAATTACACGCGAACATGAGAGGATGGTCATTATGCCTGATAATTAAATGCTAGCTGGACAAAAACCATGACAAGTTGCTATTACGGAATTAACATCTTGAATAGAGTCGAATTATGTAAATAACTAAAAACTTTTCATTGTAAAAAACGCGAATGTGTGTTGATTTCGGTCAATACAGGAGGTCAGTCAGCGTTAATATTCTCTAACCAGAATAATGTGCATAAAGAAACCTTGTATAGTTTTAAGAATTTCATTGTAAAAAAACGCGAAGGTGTGTTGATTTCGGTCAATACAGGACGTCAGTCAGCGTTAATATTCTCTAACCAGAATAATGTGCATAAAGAAACCTTGTATAGTTTTAAGAATTTCATTGTAAAAAACGCGAATGTGTGTTGATTTCGGTCAATACAGGACGTCAGTCAGCGTTAATATTCTCTAACCAGAATAATGTGCATAAAGAAACCTTGTATAGTTTTAAGAATTTCATTGTAAAAAAAAACGCGAATGTGTGTTGATTTCGGTCAATACAGGACGTCAGTCAGCGTTAATATTCTCTAACCGGAATAATAGACATAGGAATGATTGCACAGTTGCTAACATGGTAACCAATTAATTAATGTGAAACTACTGTATCCTTGGTTCTATCTCTTATTGTTACTGGGACATACCTGTACCCAACCAGTTTTTTATTATTTTAATCTTTTTTATGTTTTGGGAAACATTTTACACTATTGTTTATGAGGAGCTCCTTTTTCTTCTCTTCCCACCTTCGCTGGCGTGTCTGTACCAAACTAGGTATTAATTCTACATTTCTTGAGGAAAGGGTTGGCAACCCTTATTCAGGTTATTTGCTAGGGTTTGATAGCTTGGCTCTCAGGTAGTTAAAATTTGTTGGCTCTTAGGTAGGGAGTGTTTAATTCTTGGTGGAAGAGGTGTCTCTGTACCTCACTCACGGCAACCATGAGGAAGCGTCCCTTGCATCAGCTACGTTACCTACATCCTTCATTCGTCGGCGGAGAGGGTAGTGTTATGGGTTGCCCATATACCTATCTATCGTGCGAACATCACGAAGCCAGATCGTGTCAGGAATCCTATCACGCGTGTCTTGCAGCCAATGAACAGGCCCTAAACATTTTTAATATCATATAAGGTCATGTATTTAGGACATTTGCACGTGTCAACGTCATGCAAATCATCACCCGTTCCCTCCGGACCAATAGGAGAGGCATTGCCCATATATGGGGTTAGCCGTCTCCCTCTACGGGGAGACGCAAGGGAAAGAGAAAAGCAGCGAGAGTTCAACGCAGGCACCCGGAGCGAGCGGTTCTCCCCGACCAAGACGTGTTGAGCGACGGTAGTTCCCGCTCGTAACAATGTGAGCGTCGGCCAGGATTGCTGAACCACAGGAAACCCCTGACGCTCCTGTTCGCACCAGCTCAGTGCAATGGCCCGACTCCTGCCCCTGCCGCCCGCTGCGTCGCCTCCCGCTCGTAACAATGTGAGCGTCGGCCAGGATTGCTGAACCACAGGAAACCCCTGACGCTCCTGTTCGCACCAGCTCAGTGCAATGGCCCTGCCGCCCGCTGCGTCGCCTCCCGCTCGTAACAATGTGAGCGTCGTCCAGGATTGCTGAACCACAGGAAACCCCTGACGCTCCTGTTCGCACCAGCTCAGTGCAATGGCCCTGCCGCCCGCTGCGTCGCCTCCCGCTCGTAACAATGTGAGCGTCGGCCAGGATTGCTGAACCACAGGAAGCCCCGGACGCCCCTGCTACGCCCCAGCCCAGTGCGCTGGCCCGACTCCTGCCCGTGCCGCCCGCTGCTTTGCCGCTGTTCACACGTGAGTCTTCATAATACCCCCCCCCCCTCTAGTTATTCGTTAGCCATTTAGATTCTCAGCCCAAATCACCTCTTCCTTGGCACCCGCCAGTCAGGACTTAAACTGAGCTATTGTCTTGCATTACCTTGCTTATTGTCAATAAACCTGTCTATACCAACTACCTGTTTCACTGGATATTGCCTGTAGAGAGACCGTACCCCCCCGAGACGAAGTTCGCATACTCAGAAGCTGCCGTCGGCACCCCCCTGTATCACTGACATAAATAGGTAATACGTAACACGTATAGTACACATTCTGAATTTTTGTTTTAAGTAGTTTTCAAAATGACATCGGGCAAATGGTGGCCCTCATTAGTGATACACTGATCTACCCTAGATTTGAAGTTTTGCCCCACTCTTTCGAGCAAATCGACAGGAATGTTGGTGATGGCTTGGCAGATGTTGTCCTTCAGGTGTTGCAGGGTCCGGGGTTTGTCGTTATAAACGATGGATTTGAGTTATCCCCATAAAAAAAAATCGCAGGGTGCCATATCGGGGGAGCGCGCTGGCCACGGTACGTCACTCCTCAAGGAGATAAGGCGCTCGTGGAAGTGTTCCCTCAAAAGCTCCGTCCTGCTGAAACCATACGTCCCCAAGTTCCATTTCTTCAAGTTGTGGAAGAAAAAATGTCGAAGAAGAAAAAAAAGAGCGCAAAAACGACTCCCTCACCCTCGTTTTCTGGAGTTCTGGAAGTCCGTTGACCTCTTGGGCCTTCTCTTGCCAAACTCTCACTTTCCCTGAATGTGTCTACCCACAAAACAATTGATTGCTGCCTAGGAACGGGACCCGCGGGATGAATATTGAACCGAGTACGGAAGGCACGTTGGGTGGCGACCACCGAATGACCGTTAGAAAAGTAGGCCTCGACGGCAAACGCACGCTGTTCCTTTGTCCAATGCATGACGACAACTGGCTTGTGGTATAACAAAACTTCAGGACCCCTTCTTTCCAATGAGACCCTCCCCACCCCTTTCTGACCACGCCTCGCTCGTCGGCGTCCAACTCAAATCAGCAAGTTTCCCTGCCGCACCCTGTAGTTCAAAGGTTGATAAGGTAATCTTGAAAAAACCTTGTAAATTTTCTACTGAAATTCTTTTTTCTATATTAAATGTGCCTACAACGGACAAAATGTATAAAAAATATTCAATATGTCAAATTTACAAAGAAATACAGTTAAATACTCGTAAGTTACAATTCAACACATCAGCAAAATACCAGAAAACTAATAAAATCCCAAAAGTTAATACTAAGCACATTAAAAATTCCTATAATTATCTAAGCATAATCTATTATAACAACCTCCAATTAAAATTAAAAAAAAACTATCGAAAATATGCAGGAATTTAAGCCCACATTAAAAAAATTACCTTAAACTGCTATAAGAATCGAAAATATGTTTACTTTTTATATCTTAAAGTCTTCTATTATATAAATCGTTATTTCCTTCATTTTCTCTCATTTCTTAGTTTATATATTTTTATGTCTACTATTGTATAAATCTTGCGTTCTTTCTTACACATCCTTTACTTACTAATTACAATAATTTTGGTAAATAACTAACATGATTCATTAATTTATAATGATTTTTCAATTTATATAATGATTTTTTAAACTTATCTTGATTTTTATTTTTAAATTTATACATGATTTTCTAATGGAACTTATTATTTACGATAGCTGTCACTACCCATTAACACGACCTTTTAATTTACTAATTGAGCTAGAATTCCCTCTCCAAACACAATAGCATTTTCTCTTTATGGTGAGGAAAGGCAATTATTTGTTTCTTTGTTAAAACCTTTTGTAACTATGTAGCCGATGTAACTTTATATGTATTTTTAATAAGTATTGCCAAAAAAAAAATAATTTAATAGCTTACAACTTAAGGTTCTTGGGAAATTCGTAACCCTTTGGAAAAAATATGATTATTTATACACGTGTAAAGGGATCAAACCATTAATGGTGTTAAACCATAAAGTAAATGTTATTAAGAATATATATTATTAATTACACACGTCATTAAAAGTGATAAAGAAACGTCCTTGAAAATATTGTGTTGTCCGGCTTACACTTCGTTAGCGAAAAATAACCATTTTTAACACATAATTTTTAATTTTTCGAAGAAATCTTCTGTAGCGGTCACTAAACCCGCTATCGTAAAATTAACGCCGTGCCACTGGACTCCACCGAACATTCAGGATTAACATACCTACAGCGAAGGCACCGCGCTAGTACATCTACCTACAGCGGAATAATAATTCCGCCACTTACGCGAAAGCCTAGAACGTGTGGCTGTACCATACAAGTGCCCACAGAAGGTTCGAGTGATTTCTCAGCTTTGCGTGAATTCACCCAGCATTGCCTACCGTGAGAGTAATTACTCGCCGCGGCTATATAAGCAAGCGCTCGCTCGCTCAGTTCAGTCTTCATTCATGGTTCGACATTTACACATCGGGCAGTGATACAACTAAGTGCAGTGTAGTAATTCTTTACCTGCCCTCCACGCCTCAACATGAGATGTCTCCATCCGCAGCACATAAAGCTCGCCGCGCTTTCTGCTTAGGATGCGACACGTTCTCTGGCATTTCGAACCCACCGCGTTCCGCTGCCAGAGATCATCCTCATCGCCTATCAAGGTTCCTTCCTGCGTCACGTGTGTGTGTCGACTCAAAGGCCACACAGCCGCCATACGTCGTCAACACGACGACGGTCGACCGCCTGGACCAAGGTCACTTCTACACCGCCATGGTGTAGAGCAACACGCCGGCTCCCTGAAGACCTGTGATCTTCACCACCGTAGTCTCCAGACCGTCTTCACTCATCATCACGCAGCAGCATTACTATCGGCACCACTGTCACTCCGCTCCGCTTCGACCTCGCTACGTAGCTACAATAAAGACAGACTCACTTCACTGACTGACGCTTTTATTTCTCGTCCCGTCTCTACCGATCTGGCCCACTCCCTCAACTGGTGACCCCGACGTGATATGGATACGCAGCATTCAGCATCCTGACAAGAGTGTTACCACGACGCACCGGTAACACAGCAAAAACGAGGGAATCGGTAGAGACGCATCAGCATGGACGCACCGACGAGCAGCATTAACCCGGCTTTCCTGCAACTTCTGGTATCATCGTCCCTCAACATGGACGCACCGACAAGCAGCATTAACCCGGCTTTCCTGCAACTTCTGGTATCATCGTCCCTCAACTGTCTCCCCAGATATTGCAGCGCTTCCCAGATGTTCACGGAGGGGCGAGTTCCCGGCTATGCAGCCCTTATTAGATCCAGGGTGGCAGGAATGAGGGAAAGGATATGCAGCTCTGGTAATATCCTACTCATGGAAGCCCTCCTCAGTCCATAATCCAGCATTGATGTACACTGGAGAAAAATACTGGCTCCTAATGTGGTCAGGGAATTCTAAAAGCCTATAATTATTACTATCTTCTTATTTTCTTATATCTTTTATTATATCTTATCACCTTTGTTTCATGCATTTATAATCAGATTTACCTGCTTTTCTTATTTATTTTTTCTCTTCAAATATTTTATATATTATGTATTATAACCCTTATGGAATATGTGGGATAGCACTATTCTCCCCACATACCGGAATAAACATTTATTTATTTATTTATAAATGTATACATTTGATCCTGATAGTGTGAACATCGTTCACGAACATGTAGATTGTGTATAAATAAAAGTGATGTAAACAAAAAAACATAATTTTTATTTCCATTTCCATTTTATTTTATTTCACGTCACGCCATTTAAACAATTTGGTTAGCCAAAGTTTTAAGATTTATTCTCTTAAATTTCGATTATTGCCTCGTTTTTTTTATGACCCATGTTGTAGGAAGGAGGGAACACAGACGCCGGCAAATTGTTGTGCTCAAGAACGAGTCGAAGTTCAACCCGTTCTCATGTGACAAATGTCAACCATGTTTGTATATTGGACGCATGTTTGGCTAGAAAGGGCACGCTAGTTCCTCGGAGCATCTTCCATTGATTTACCGGTAAAACAAGAATAGCATTCCCACCTGACGGGTGACTAAAGATTGCCATCCGTTTGTATTAAGATGGGAGATTTTATCAAACGGACAGTGGGGTGTGTCAATTATTTCAACTTTTGAATTCAGAAACGCCTGGGGTCCCTAAAGTTTCGTCTTACAAAGAAAATGAAAAATGCATTTAAATTTATTTTTTAAAAGTGGTTATTAGCTCGCTAAAATTCATTGAAAATCGGAAAACAAACCTGAAATATTTTTTAAAAATAACTTTAATTATTTCTTTTTTCACTATTTTAACCTTTTAACTTATGTTTGTTATTAAAAAATGCGTACAGCTGACAAAAATGAAAAAAAAAGTAAGAAAAGTTGTTATTTTCCCTTTTTATATTTTTAACAAACACATCATATAGTTTCAAAAATATATTTTTGTGTTCTTTGTACTGCAGTTATGGAATAAAAATGAAGTTTGGTACAAAATATAAAATATGGACCCTTTGTTTTATTTTTTTCCAAATCACGAAATCAATTTTTTTTTTCAAAACTTCCGGCGATTTTAGCGGGCTAATAATGAACAAAAATTTCATTTATTTTTACGTTTTCGAATAACTACAGATCATACGCAACTTTTGAGACCCAAGGCGTTTAAAAATAATGCCATTTTTTCTCTCTATGAAGAGCGACACAAGCTAACGAACAACCCGTTTCTGCGCAGAGTCAAGGGATTTTTTCAGGTATTTTGGAGCTTCAGACCAAAAGAGGCTGCCAAATTCAACAGTGGAGTGCACTTGCTATTTGTACAGGGTTAGCAATTGTGAACTATTAAAGTATCTGCTGGACCTGTAGAATTTAACTCTGGCTTCAATGGAGCCCCCGTACCTGAGCTGGTTACTTATAGTTACACCAAGCTTATCAATGGAGGGCCTGTTCTGAAGATTGCTTCCGTTGAAGGAGACTAGATCAACAACCGTTAACTGTTTAAAAATTATTAAAGGTTTCCACAATTTCCTTTCTTATTTTGTTTGGAAAAATAACCGATTTTACCATGTTTTTTCTGTTGTCACGTAAGTCTAACTATCCTGACAAAACTAACACAAGAGATTTCGATAAAGCAGATCTATTTCCAAAATGCTTAAGTCTCTTGTCATGTCCCAATCGGTTACCCGACTCAATCTCGATGAACATAATATGTTTTATTTATAACGTCTTTTCATCAAGTCAGTGTCCTTTCTAATCCTTCTAATCGCGCACGCGTTCAAAAACATACCCTTTATCAATTACCCATTCATGTGTGGCAAACGGGAAACGTGTATATATTTTTTCCGATTTAAGTGATTTTCTGGAGACTTTTTAGAAATTTGCACCATAAATTTCCTTCTTGAGTCTTTACCTTATTACTTAGGATCGTGACCTGCGATCCAATTACCCTGATGAATCACGTTCCTCTACTACTCACAGTCCTGCGTTATAAGGAGAACCAAGGACATCGATGT